>CM057460.1:76983051-77623801 GCA_030035585.1 Dugong dugon | reverse complement strand
GACCTCCGGAAATGCGGACAGTCACTAAACTGAAATCAAAGTGCTGGATCAGGAGGTATTATCTTTCTTCCAGCTCTGCTACTAAAGGGTCCTTAATCTGCAAAATTTCCAAAGAGATTAGAAATACTAAAATCCTCACCTTGAATTGGTGATGGTTTTTATAGCTCCTTGCTTTACTAAAGGTGTAGAGACACTATGCTTATAATATTTTCCTGGCACTATGGGAAAAAAGGCGACATGCTTTTGAGTATATTACAAACAGAATAAAAGTAATGCAGAGGCTCTCTAACTTACTTGCCAAGTTGGTCACAATGTGACATAGTGTCAACTAGCCTGCAACTGTAGAGAGAGCAGAGTCTAGGGCTGAATTTCTCAGAGGCCGTCAGCATGAGGGGAGGGGAGGCAATTGTTAATTTAAAATGCAGATAATGAGATTCCCACCCCAGAATCTCTGAGGGTGGCCCAGGAATCTGCAGTTACAGCAAGAACCTCCCCACCCCAGGCAATTCTCATGCACAGTGAATGTTTAGAGCCACTTAACTAGCGGATAGATAAATCCCAGGTCAATACGTTCCAGGAGCCAGGCTGCATCAGTGACAGATCTAAAGAACTATCCGTGACAGATCAAAATCACTTCAGGACCATATAGACAGAGATGAAAGAACTTTGTACAAAACATCTTTAGGAGTTGAGACAACAGATAAATATTGCTCTGATTTTTCCCAAAAGCTTAGTCTTTGTGGACCAAGTAAATATCAATCGACTATTGCTAAAGAAATTATTCTGACTATAAAAATACTCTAGATAACAAGAGATTTCCCAATGTCCTCATTTGCTTTATTAACATTTTTTAAAGAATGAAATGATTTCCACTAACTACCATGCACAGTTCAGTTAACATGTAAAGTGAAGTAGGAAATATTGTGATTGCACAGCCCTTTTTATTTTTAGACTAGCTCATTTTCCTGCTCACAAAGGAATTTTCCTGAATGTGGGTCATTTAGCCTCTTTGTTTTCTATAGCAATTGATTTTTTTTTTTCAATTTGTCAATATGATTCCATTTAAATTAATTCAAGTTATTTACATATCATTCATATTCTGTTGGTTAATTCCTTTGCTTTCTCTGACTGGTTGATTATAAATTGCAAGTGGCAGAATTCAGTGATAATATCCCCAAGGCTACCTTCTCACCAGATATCATACAACCATAACAATGTAAGAGTGTGAATGACTTCGTGACCAAACCAATTGTTCTCTAGTCAATTCTGACTCATGGGGACTCCATGTGTGTCAGGGTAGAACTGTGCTCCAGAGGGTTTTCCATGGCTGATCTTTCTGAAGCAGATGACCAGGTCTTTTTTCTGAGGCACTGCTGAGTGGACTTGAGCCTCCAACCTTTCGCTTAGCAGCTAAGTGTGTGAACCGTTTGCACCACCCGGGATATCCTTAATTAGAAAATCCTTTACTTAAAAAATAATCTCCATGAGGTTATAATCATCCAGTACAGATGCTGCTGCCTTGAAGTTTCAGCTTTCTGGAAGACTCATATAGGAAGGGAACTTGCCTTGACCATCTTCATCTAGACAACATGTCACCTACCTTTCAACTTTAATAAAGTTAAGCCTCCTCAGAGGAGTTTTTATATTTTGATTTCAATTATAATACTTGTACACTTTTCTTATCCTCCAAAAGGATCCAAAATTCCTTGAGGGTAAGTATTGTATCTTACTTATATTTTTAAGGAGCCCAAGCTAAAAAGAAAATCATAGGCTCAAACTGAGATTCTGTCACTTACTTAGTTAGTGGCCTTAACCAAGTTATTCATACTTTCTGAGCCTCAGTTTTCTCATATAAAATGGGATAATAATACCTAAACCTGAAAGGGTTATTATGAGGATCAAAGGAGATTATTACAGTAAAAAAGTCAACATTAGTAAATTTTCAATAATTTTTAGTTAAAATATTAAATATAAATAAAGTTTCCCTTTTATTATTTTATTTTTCTTCTACAGTATAGACACTGATGTGTCTATATCATAAACACTATGCTTTCTCTGGGGCCCTGGTGGCACAGTGGTTAAGAGCTCGGCTGCTAACCAAAAGGTTGGCAGTTCAAATCCACCAGCCACTCCTTGGAAACCCTATGGGGCATTTCTACTCTGTCCTATAGGGTCTCTATGAGTCAGAATTGACTCAATGGCAATGGGTATGCTTTCTTTACCTCAGGAGTAATGGCTTGATTTTCAAAACTGAGACATGGCCATGTGCAAGGGAGTTCTGAGAAAATCTCACCAAGACTTTGAAGGAAGAAGAAGAGGAGGGTTTGCTTTGTTTTTCTGTTCCATTGTTTGGCCACCAAAGACCACAGTCTTTAACACTGTAAGACACCATTCCTGGAAAGTCAGTAAAAGCACAGACAAAGGAGGCAAGACCTCTGATGCCAGGACAAGCCTTTCCTGAATAACTTCAGCTGGGACAGCCACAAGTCAAATGTGTGCTACATCACATGCAGCCTTAGGTGAAAACTAGGCATGGTCAAAATCATCCTCAAAACTCCCTTAAGAAGGCACCATATCAACTCTCAACAAGTCCAACACAAGCAGTTCTTCTTTGTTAGAACTACTAATCCGTTTCTTTGGTTGGGCACCAGATGTAATGGTTGGCTTTTATTTAAAGGTCATATTTTACAGAAAACGAGCATCTTTAAAGGCAAAGCTCATATCCATGTAGCAAGACGCTCTCACTATGAGAAGCAGGAAAAATCAAAGCCACTGGTGACAACATCACATTCACATCTCCAGTGTCACACTCACTCAGTGACACACACACACTCATAGAGTAGAATGACAGGTGGAGCCACTCCAAGGTTTAAACTATTATTTTTTCCCCTCTCTCTCCTATTTTTTTTTTTTTTTTGGCAGAGCTCATAAAATTGAATTTGCATAAAGCAACGTGAATTGTGAGCATGATGCAATCACTGCTGTCATAATTGGAATCTCATGACATGAACATACGTAATATCACATTACTTAAAAAATAAGACTGATTTTGATTTCTTATCTGACTTCACTACCTTTATTTGAGCAAAACATCCACATGCCCCCTCAGAGGTTCCGTCATGCTCCCATGTATCATCCTATTTTCTGGGGAGGTGGGGGGAATGAATACAACCGAGAGGCCCGACAAGATGAAATTATTTGTATTATGCTTTATCGACATGTAATAAGAAGAAAATACAGGTGGTCACCAACTTACAAGGTATTCAAGTTCCAAAAGCTGCACTTACAACCATCTTTTTTTTTTTTTACACCTTGCTAGTAATATGTACTACATACAGTGTTGCGGTTCATAATTTGCTGATGATCTTGTTCTTAGATGTTCATTTGCAGATGTTAAAGTTACGATTTACTGTTAATAAAGACATTGATAATGAAAGGCAATAATAATGAAAACTAAAAAAAAAAGAGAGAGAGAGGTATTCAACTTATGTCAGAACCAACTTATACCAAGGAGTCATCAGAAAGGAGCCTGTCGTAAGTCAGTAGGGGACTACCTGTACCCAGAACACCTCAGGTCAGACAAATAATAGATTTCCTGTCAGAGGCAACATGTTAGAGGAATGTGTTATCAAAGCTTCCACCAATGTTTGGTATTGCTATGAATACAAGGTCTACTTAGATGATTCTCTTAAGGGATAAAAAAATACAGACTGATTTTTATTTTGAACATTGAACTTCTGGGCATAACCTAAAAGGGAAGAATTCGGACATATTTGCTAAGTTGTTCTGAATAATAAATTAAGAGGAATTTTGAATTTATTTTGGAGTGGCAGCTTTGGATAGTGGATGTGAGCAGCCCTGGAGGTGAGGGAAGCAACAATATGAGCCATGAGTCTGCAGAGAGAAAGGGTAGAGGGGTAGGAAACCATCTTGTTATAGCTTAAGGGGAAATTCCTCCTAGTAGGAAGAGCCAAGTGACCTAAGGAGAATACCGTCTAAGATTACATTTTATATTGTTTCTGATAATTTTCCAACTCCAGTAAATTCCCGAACTTTCAGAAAAAGTTTCTTACATGCCATAGACTTATTCAGACTTATTTTTTTAATCAGTTTTCAAAATTCAAAGTTCATTTTAATATTATTTATACTTTTATATGGTCATTCACATGTAAATAAGTTAACTATGAGGGATCACCTGAGCAAAGTATTTAATTAGTATTAACATAAACTCTAAACTATTAATTCCATAGCTCTGAAGCTAAAACTCACATGAAATGTAACTGATATCCTGGTTTAAAAAAAAAAAAAGGTGGGCACATGTTATATATTTTCTGCCCCAGTGTAAAAATGGCTTGGGAACAATGTCAGACCTCCTCCAACCCCACAAGGGGGAAGGAGAATCAAGATCAACAGTGCAAGGCTGACTCCCATGAGGTGGAGGCCAGACAAGCCTCCTCTCTCCGCCATCTTTACTAATTCTGACACCAACCATCCCTCACAAAGCACTCTCTACTTCTCTGCTGGGTTCAATAATTCATTGCAATGGCCATACAGAACTCAATGATCATAATCACAATTATGGGGTCTATTAGGGAAGTAACAGTTACAATTCAGGCTCAGGAACACTAAGGATACACTTCTTCCATCAGAATAGCCTCTTCCCAGCCATGCTCACAAGCACACCTCTCCCTGGCCCTCAGTCTCCACCCAAAGGCACTCAGCTTTCTCTCTCCGTGGGCTGGGTAGCCCACCATGCAGGCTCCTGCTGCTGGGTCTCTCCTGCTGGTCTCTCCTACTTTGCTGGTAGTGGGCTCTTCCTCTCTGCTCTGGAATTGGCTCTTTTTTAAGGCAAAACTGACCAGGTCCCTTGGTAGGCTACAATTACCCTATCACACAATCACTGGGGTGGGAGTTACAAGACCATGGCTAGAAAGGCCACACAAATGTAATCAATCATATGGGACTCAGTCCTAGAAACAGCCATTTCTCCAAGCAAGGAACTCTGGTTTCTTTTACTGGAAAATTGTGTGAAAAACCAAGATGCAGGCTTGCTGCTACTGGGGCGTTGTTGCTTCTAGGCCCTCTCAACTGACAGAGCAAGCAAATGTATGTGTGTCTGCTAACTCATGTATTGTTGTTGTTGTCAGGTGCTGTCAAATCAGTTCTGACTCATAGCGACCCTATGTATAAGAGAACCAAACACTACCCCGTCCTGCACCATCCTCACAATTGTTGTTATGCTTGAGCCCACTGTTGCAGCCACTGTGTCAATCATCTTGTTGAGGGTCTTCCTCTTTTTCACTGGCCTTCTACTATACCAAGCATGATGTCCTTCTCCAGGGACTGATTCCTCCTGATAACATGTTCAAAGTATGTGAGATGTAGTATGTATATGTAACATATATATATACATATATTTAAATATTTCTATATATAACCATGTGTATCTATCCTAAGCAAAACATGAGTTCATACTGGTATCTACAACTCTAATCCATTACCACATGAATCGTTCTAGCTTCCTCCCCTTGTTTATCTGTAAACTCTCCTCCAACTGTGAGAAATGTGGCATCCATCATCTGTTATCCATTTACTTAATTGTTAAGTTCCAGTATATATGTATAGTAGTATCAGAATTGTTAACCTATACCTCCATGGGAAACAACATTATCAACTAGAGGACAGTGCTTATATACAGTTTCTTTTGCCTTTAGGTTTATAGACTGCATTCATTTCCAAAGTTACTTAAGTCTGCACCTTTTCCACCAATTCCCCTTAGTGAGGTTGTTTCATACATTTGTAATATAGTTAGATTGTTTTGTGACATTCTGAATTCTGTCCCAAGATCCCCTAACCTCCTAAATGTTTTTTTTTTAATTTGCATACACTAAGGTTGGATCTTTGTGTGGTAAAGTTCTATGGTTTTTGACAAATGCATAGTGTTATCAGTTACAGGATCATACAGAACAATTTCATTATCCTAAAATAGAACCTACATTGATGGGGGTATGTACAAAGGATACAGGAGTCAACTCAAAGAGCCAACTGCCAAAGCTGGAACAATTTGAACAAAATAAATAAAGTAGTAATGGATTGTTACTCAAAGTATAAAATATCTATAAGTCCATACTGATACAAATAAATGACTGAATAAATAAATCGGGGAGGGGGAGACAAATCTCACATACACAAAAATTACGAATAATTTATGTAGATACTTTACCCTCAAAGGAGTAGCTATATAACTCCCCACTCCATAAGTGTGAGCTATACATAGTAACTTCCTTCCAAAGAGTAGTATATGGAAAGGAGCAGGGGAGAAACTTTACAGTGGAGAAACCTGACAAACATTATCTCAGCCAGGTAACTATGGTCAACATCAGTAGTGATCAAGTCATGTTGATAAGTGTGTGTCCTTAATATGAAGTGATGAAAATGGCATTTTACCTCAGTTTAATCATGGGGAAAATACCAGACAAGCCCCATTAATTCATTCTTAATGTTGAAAACTCATACTCTCAGCAACCCTACAGGACAGAGTAGAACTGCCCCATAGAGTTTCCAAGGTTGTAAATCTTTACAGAAGCAGACTACCACATCTCTCTCTCACAGAGTGCCGGTGGGTTTGAATTGCTGACCTTTTGGTTTAGCAGCCAAGCACTTAACCACTGCACGACTAGGGCTCTAAGTCAGAAAAGACTCAATAGCAATGAGTATGGTTTGTTTTTTGGTAATGTTTAAAAATAATTACTCTTTAAAGGTTTAATCACCTCACTGAGGTTCAAGTTGATGGGCAAGTTTTCAACAATTTTTTTTCAAGTTTTTCACATTTCCCGTCACATTTCATATCAGATCTATGAGGATATCAATGGTGATAACTATTGAAAGCTCTCGAACCTAATACAAATGAGCTTCCATTAATTCCTTTTGTAGTCAGTTGAGATAAAAATAGATCTGTATTTCCACAATTCCAAAAATACTGAAAACTCAGTAAGTCAGGGGTGATTTCAGCAGAGATGGGCTCCCTCAAGGATCTCTGACAGTGGTCCTCAATCTTGGCTACACCTGGGAATCACCTGAGGAGCTTTTGGAATTCTTGATGCCCAGGCTACACTGCAGACCAATTAAAATCAAACCCCCCTCGGGTGGGTCCAGCATCAGTATTTTTAAAGCTCCAAGGTCACTGCCATGTGCAAGCAGGTTTCAGAACCACAGAATAACCAAGTGCTTAGATGAGCAACTCCTAACCTTAACTGATTTTTATTTTGCTAGAATTTTTTTTTTTTTTACTTTTGTTGAGTAAATGATAGAACACTGGACCCATCACTATGCCAGTGTCCTAGATTTTGGACTTAAAATTTAACATAGTGTTTTTAATGATTAGAAAAGAACTCAGGGTAATAGGATATAACCTTTAGTAAGGTTTTAGGTTTCTTCACATTTCCTAGGCTTATGGTATCTATTAACATTAAACATCTCAAAATTCTCTTTCTTTTAATTTATAGGATAAAAGTCTGTCAATAAATACTCTAAATGTCTAGTTTAAAGAAAATGCTCTATTCTCATTCCACAAGGAGAATTTTACCCAAACAATGAAACCACAAATAAATATAAAAGCAGAACACTCATGATAAGAGAGCCAAATTGAGCTTATAACACTCAGCAGAATTCCAATAAGTCAGCACTTTTCTCCACCAAAAACAATTTTTAAAACCTCACCAACCACAATAAGAAAGTTTAACTGACATGAACAAAAGGAGTAACAGTTGAGAAAGAATTTATACAAATAACTTTGCATTCCCAACGATCTTCTTGGGATATTTCTCCATTCCCAGTCCCTTTTACTTCAAAACCAAATCACTGGTAAGTTTTAGTTTGTGGTACAGAGATGACCAAAAAAGAGAGAGAGAGAAAAGAAGAAGCTACAGCCACCTCTGTAGCCTGGGGCACAGAGCAAAATCCACCAAAAATTTGGCTTGAAAGCTTTTTATTTTTCAGAAGGATAAGAGCTCTGCTAAGTTTTCCTCCCGACTTCCTTTTCTTTCTTTTTTTTCATATTAAAGTAACATTCTTGAGATTTCAACATAGATACAGATGTGTTACTAAATAACAGCAAACAGAGCCAGTAAGGTCCCTGGGTGGCAGAACGTTTGTATTAGGCTGATAAACCAAAAGGTTGGTGGTTTGAGCCCACCCGTCAGAACCACAGAAGAAAAGACCGGACGATTTGCTTCAGTGAAGATTACGGCCAAGAAAATCCTATGGGGGCAGTTCTACTCTGTAACACACAGAGACACCATGAGTCATAACCAACTTGAGCACAAGACAACAACAACAAAGAAGGCCAGCTTCTACTTACCTGGGTCCTAGATCTTAAGATTCTGTGCTTAAAATTCTGTTTGGAACAATCTCAAGCTTTTATTTTCACAGGGGCCTTAAAATTGCTGTTTTATAAGCTTTTATAGCTCAGTAACGTTAATTCCATTTCCAAACTTTCAGTTAGTGTAAGAAGAAAATTAAGACTAACCTAATTAGTTCTACTTATTTGGTTATTTGCCAAATTACCATAACTGAGTGTACCTTCAGTGCCCAGCTCACTGCTGAAATCCATGGGCTTGTTCCTCTACCAGATACATCCACCAGTGCATCTCAAACACAGCCACCACCCATCTGTCAGTGGAGGCTTGCACGTTGCTATGATACTGAATAGGTTTCAGTGGAGCCTCTAAACTAAGACAGACTAGGAAGAAAGGCCTGGCGAGCTACTTCCAAAAATCTGTCAATGAAAATGCTATGGATCACATTGGTCCGTTCCAAACCAATCATGAGGATGGTGCAGGATCAAACATTATTTCGTTCAGTTGTAATTGGGGTCACCATGAGTCAGAGCCAACATGACAGCATTAACAACAACCACGACAACATTCTGCTCTCTAGAGTGGTTATTGCTTTGGATCTTCCAATCATTTTCTACCAGTTTCCCTTTGCTGATGTTTTCCTAAGCTTCCTGTCTGGGGGCTTTGTTTCTTCTCCCTCTTGGGTGCCCCTACAATCATGAAAGGGCTGTGTCTTCGGTGTGAGCAATCTGAAGCACCTCACATCCTGCTGTTTGTTTCTGTCTGTTTCTGCTTCCTTCTCTTCCCGGTTGCCCTGAATGACGTGTCTTGGTGTTGAATGTCCTGCTGCATTCCAGCTTTGAATTAGTGGTCATCTGTCTCCCCAGTGCCCAACCTCCTCCCAGACCCAACATCCACCAAGACGTGTTCTTTTTCTTATGTATAAGTAATCAACAATAATAGGAATGAATTGACCCAAAGTATTAAAGAATAACTGCAATTCGAGCCTCAGCCTGTGCTGACCAGGCCACTCTATAAAATTAACAATACAGATTACAAACAGGGTTTTTGTTTTGTTTTGTTTTTAGTTTATTTTTTCTGGCTGATAAATACTTGTGGTGAGGATCTATGACATTTTCCCTTTCTTCTTACACAAGTCATCCATGTTGTTTGTAGAAAAATGAACTGCATTATTTTAAGCTATCTCTAAAAGAGCCCTTACTTATGGTATATAATGCTAAATGAAGAAAACATGACACAAAACCCTACTGTTTACATGATCACAACTATGTAAAAAACAGAAAAAATACTGGTAGAAAATACACCAAAATTTAAATAGTAGCTGTCCTTGGGTGGTAGAATGATAGGGATTTTTTTCTCTTTTTTCTACTCTTTCTAAAATTTCTATTTTTACTATGAGCATATATTATTTCTATAATTATAAAAGATCAAGTTAATTAATTTTTTTAAATAGTCTGTTTAGCAAAATGTTCTTTAAAAAATCTTCTCTGCCACTTGTGCCAAGCCCACTCTCTGCCAGCCAGACCTGGAACAGCAGACATAGCACTGCTTCATGCACAAAGCTTCAAGGTATGGAAACTCCCCAAGCAAGGAGGACGATGCCAGCCAATTCCATCACCACCTCCCCTAGTGTCACTCTCTCCCTCCCCACCACCTTCCCTTATGGGGTGAAGTTAAGACATGCTCACGTATTTCTTGCCTTGACATGTCAGTATCACAAATTTTTCCATCCCAAACGTCATATGATATACAGCATTAGCCAAGTAAAGTTCAAATAATTTTTAGTCTGATGCAAATCATGGTTGATAAATCATTGCGGGAAAATCATTTTCAGTATAAGTGTCACTCAGTCTGGCTGCTTACACACAACCACACTCACACTCTTGAACATCACTTGCTGAGAAAGCTAGAGAGTCACCTTCCAGAAGTCTTCTACAATCCACTTGAGTCACTGGCACTCTTGCTTTACAGTCCTCCAGCACAAACTTAACTTCCAACCGGAAATCTTAATTTCTAACCAAAACTACAGTTTTATTTTTTCAGATTCAACCTTCTAAAAGTATAGTTGGTCAGCAATAAAAGACAAAGGAGAGATCAAGCTATGAAAAAGACATGGAGGAGGAGGAAAATGCAGAACAAAATATCAAATTCTCATGGAACCCAGACTTTCTGGATCCGCTGATGCTGGATTAACCCCAAAATTACTGCCCCGAGAAAATCTTTAAACTTTAAACCAAAAATATTCCCAGAAGTATTCTTTATACCAAACAACAGTTTAGCGTTAAGTAGTAAAGAATGTCTGCCTTGAGCTCTTTCAAAAACTGTCTATATTGGATCAAACTGACAACAGCAACTCAAAAATTAGATATAAAACTTAGGGGGCAGTGAGTTTCTTAATGGGGCAGAACAATTCAGAAAAGGAGGGTGAGAAGGGCTGCACAACCTGAAGAATGTTATCAATGTCACTGAATTGTACATGTAGAAATTGTTGAATTGACAAATGTTCTGTTGTGTATATTCTCAACAACAATTAAAATAAAAAAAATTTTTAAAAAAGACATGGAAGAACCTTAAAAGCATATCACTAAGTGTAAGAAGCCAGTCTGAAAAGCTATTACTATATGATTCCAATTACATGACATTCTGGAAAAGGCAAAACTATAGATAGTAAAAAGATAAGTGGTTGCCAGGGGAGAGGAGAAGGATGAATAGGAGGAGCATGGGGCATTTTTAGGCAGTGTATCTATTCCATGTGACATTGAAAAGGTGGATACATGACATTATGCATTTGTCAAAACCCATACAACTGTACAACACAAAGGGTAAATCCTAATTAAACTGTGGACTTTGGTTATTAATAATGCATCAATATTGGTTCATGAATTGTTAAAAATATACCACATGAATGCAAGATGTTAATAATAATGATAATATTAATAGGAGAAACTGTGTGTAGGAGAGGCTCCTGGGTGGCACAAGTGGTGAAGCACTCTGCTACTAACTGAAAAGGTTGGCAGTTCAAATCCACCCAGGGGTGACCTAGAAGAAAGCCCTGGCGATCTACTTCTGAAAGCTCACAGCCATTGAAAACCCTATGGAATGCAATTCTACTCGGAAATTCACGGAGTTGCCATGAGTCAGAATCAGAGGCATATGGGGTATATGAGAACTCTCAGTACTTTCTGCACAATTTTTCTGTAAATATAAAATTGCTCTGAGAAATAAAATGCATTTAAAAAAAAGTCTGCGGGACAGTGAGAAATCAAGTCATTCAGTTTTGCTGATTCAGCTTTGCTGATTTTAAGCATCTTTCTTTGCTACTGGGATTCCAAAAAAGGTAGCTGAGTCTTACCAATCCCACTTCATAGCTCATAGGTTATCCACTGGCTCCTAAGAGATGTTATTTCCTTCATCCTTGGCACAGCATTTGCTACTGCCTATTGTTGGTCTTAACTCTGCTTAAAGTTTTGGTCCCATTTCTTAATCACATTATTTGAGCCAAAAGGACCCTTTCTTCCTTCTTACATTCTATATTGAACTATTTCATTTACTATCTCTTCTATTTTCTCCATTCGACTCTTGCCTAGAATATGAAAGAACCACAGCAAATGCCAGGTCCTTACAGCTTCCGCAGCAAGTGGGCCATCTCTCCTAGACTCAATACAAATATTATCTTACTGTTTCACTCCCTGTGGTGGTTCTAGGATACCAGCTTGGATGAGTTTACCAGCTTTTACCCATCAGAGACATTATTCTTCCAATCAACAGTCATTTTCAGCATATATTCAGTGCACAGACTAATGGCCACCGTGATTCTTGATGCTCTCAGGGGTCAGTAGGAACAACACAAAGGGAACTTTCCCTGGTTCTGCCCTGTCCAATACAATAAAATTAAAAATGCAATTTCTTAGTCACACTAGCCATATACTCATTACACATCTGGGCTAGAGACTCCATATTGGACAGCACATGTATAGAATATTTCCATTATCATAGAAAGTTCTATTAGACAGCACTAATGTAGTTTATGAGACCACAATAACCACACATCATGCAATTTCAAATAACACAAGTCAGCAAAGACTTACACCTCTATCCCACATATTTTTATCTGCATTTCCTCAAAGATTGGGCAGAATATAAACCCCTCCCAAAAAAGACCAAACCGATTGCCATCAAGTTGATTCTGATTCATAGCGACCCTACAGAACAGAGTAGTACTACCCCACAGGGTTTCCAAGGAACGACTGGTGGATTCAAACTGCTGACCTTTTGGTTAGCAGCCGTAGCTCTTAACTACTATGCAACCAGGGTTTCTGGGCAGAATATAGGCATATATAAAATAAAGTAGTTTTTAAGTGGTCTTGGGGAGCAGCTGACTTCAGCTTATCATCCATCTGACTACTGTTTACTGCTTGCTGTCCCCTTCCTCTCGGTCTCAGGATGTTCTTTAAAAATCTATTATCATTTTGTTTGTGTAAAGGCAGGGACTTTTTAACCCAAAGAGTTTAAATTAACAAAAAAGCAAATGTTAGCAAAAGAAACTATTATCCATGACCCTTTTCACAAATGACCAGATTAAGGTCATGTACATGTTTGTCTCTCTCAAATGCTTCATTCCAATCCACCTCAGACGCAATGATGTTATTGGCAAAGCACTCAGATTAGGTAGGACTACTACAATTCCCTAACACGTGTCTTCTTACCCAGTAAAGCACTGAGAATGGAGAGAGTTTTTAAAGCCTAAAATTAAAATAATCGTACCACTTAATATTTTTAACAGCCAACACTCCTCCCCCACCAGCAATTTGTCTTGGTAAACATTCTTCAAAGCTAGCATTCCTGGGAGCATGATGCAATTTATAGATGAGACATCCTGTATGCGTGAGTAAGAGCTATGCTCCGAGCTTCAGTGGCCCTCAACAGTCATCTATATGGAGACGTTTGCTTTAATTCCTCATTCCTCTCTCTACCCCGTTTCTGGAAGTCAATTATTACTCTTACCTTATATAGCAGAAATATTAAAGGCACAGGTTTTGCTTGGTGCAGGTCAAAGTCTCTGCTCCAATTTCAATAGCACCTCATGCAAGGAGACCCATGCAGAAAGACTCAGCAAACCACCTCTGGCTCTTGGCCAAGCTACTAGTAACACAGTCAACCGACACAGCGGGTATTTCCTCCTTGCCCTGCTTTATACTTCACGATTTCCGAACTGCTATAACTTCTCTGTTGTGTGTCTGCCAAACATGCTAACAACACTCTCATGGCCTCCTGAGAGCTCCCTGAACAATCAGGCCTCTGCAGGCCCATCCACCTTCACTATTAAACTCATCCTGAGCATTGCCTTGGTTTTTCTTAATTTCACATCAGCCTGACCACTTCGCTGCCATCACCACCCTCCCACCCCCTGCAACTCTTAGAACTGCTCCAACCATATGTGGTTTTCGTATGTGTAAGCTGCCTCTGCTTCACTGAGCCTAAATAAACCAACTGGGAGGGTTCACTGCTTATTGGCTTCCCATTTAGCAGTCCCAGAGGGCTTCTTCACAAATTACCCAGGTGCCAACCCAAGGTTTCTGCTGATAGTCTAGCCTATGTCTTCAAATGCTTCAACAGCTTCATCACACTCTATTGTTACTGCTGTTGTTGTTATTGCTAGCTGCCATCGAGTCATTCCCCTGACTCATGGCGACATCATGCACAACAAGATTGGACCGTTTTGATCCATAGAGTTTTCATTGGCTGATTTTCAGAAGTAGCTTGCCGGGCCTTTCTTCCTAGTATTAGTCTTAAAAGCTCCAGTGAAACCTGTTTAGCATCACAGAAACAAAAAAGCCTCCACTGACTGATGGCTGGCAGCTGCAGCTGAGGTACACTGTCTGGGAATCAAACCCAGGTTTCCTGCATGTAAGAGAATTCTACCACTGAACCACCACTTCCCTTTTCATCAGGCTTTAAACCAAAAACCAAACCTATTGCCGTCGAGTCTATTCCAACTCATAGCAACCCTACAGGGCAGAGCAGAACTGCCCCATAGGGTTTCTAAGGGGTGGCTAAGTGGATTCAAACTGCCGGCCTTTGGGTTAGCAGCCGAGCTCTTAACCACTGCTTCACCAGGGCCTCACTCATTAGGCTCTACCCATCTCTAAACAACTCAAGGGAAAAGTCTGGGGCCTTGAAGAAATAGGAAATGCATAGGGAGAATATTTAGAGGTGCCCTCAGGGAGTTGTGAACCAGAATACTTGTGATCAGGTGAGCATCCCCAGGTCCAAGTGAGGAAATACCTTGACCTTGGCAAGGGAGCTCCTGGTTTCTTTGAAAGGACACCCACATCAGATCCAAGCCCTGGAACAAGCACCTAGTCTTTTCCTGAGGCCAGGGAGTAGCTCACATAGGCTCAGCTTTAAGAGGCCGCCACAGGGTATCAAATTGGGCGAGTGGGAAGCTCAAGGACTGTGGGGCCAGGTGGAATGAAGTTAAGAGTATTACTCCACTTACTCTGCACCAGTGGCTTCAGTTGCTTGACCCGACACTGAAGCTGTGCGCGCCTTCTTCATAGGAATAACAAGGTAACGCACGCCAAGACCCAGTCCGCATCTGGCTCAGAGTGGAACTGCTCAGGAAAAGCTCTGGCTGTTCTGTTTGTTTTGATTTATTTTATATTTTATATTGTAAATGGAGACCCGACTCCTGAAGTCATGGTATTATAACTAATACTGCAAAGAAGATTTACTCAGCTAGCCTTCAAGATATAGGCAAGGTACCCAGGAAGGAATATTTTATCTTATTTTTTTTTTCTTCTTTTCCTCTGTATACCTGGGTCTGCGATCCCCACTGAGTGCCAGGAAAAGCAATATTTTGCAACATACCCAAATCTAGGCTGCCCTGGTCTTCATGTTCATTCAGTTGAGCCTCTGGGATTTTGACGCACTGAAAGAGATAAAGTTAGGGAGTTTTCTTTTAGAAATTACATATATGCTATGCTAATGTTCATTTGTTTACTTTTGTAAACTGTAAACACAACCTTGGAAAACATCGGTAAAGACCATAAGGTGTTACATTAATTACCAACATGTAAACAGAAAGTATCTTTGTACTTAATTTTATTTAAGAGCTAAAACTAAGGAAAGGATATGTCTCAAGCTGAAACATGCTTTGAAAGCTGTCCATAGGGTATTTTATTCTCAGAGAATATCTCCCAGATTTACTCCTGCAATCGCAATGCTGGAAAACATCTGCAGATACCAATCTTCCATCACGAATTTGTTTCTAGAAAATGTATACAGTCATCTTGCATCTACAACTACAACCCAGAAGATAGCGAGATTTGGTCATAAATAATAAATTTGGGAAACTGAGTTTCAAGATATTCTGAACGCTACTTGGGGCACATTCCTGGTTTATTTCTTTCTTTTTTTTTCCCCTATTTTTATTACCATCCTAATTTCTACTTTGATTCTGGAGAAAAGTGCAAAGAAGAAAGGGGGGGCAGGCAGTCATTACCTTTACATCCTCCTTCTCAGGTGAGGATCTGCTGGTCACCAAATTCTTAATTTCTGCGAAAGAAATAATTCTCATCAGGATCTGCTGATAGGAGTTCGTCCAAAAAAAAGAAGAAGAAAAAGAATCTAGACAACAAGTCTAAATGAGTTGCTAAGGTACTGTACGCACTGAGCTGGGTTTTTAGATTAGGCTTCTTAAAAATCAACTCTCTTCAGAGCTGATAACCTGACTGGCCAGGCTCTGGTATTATTTGTGTGGATGAAGATGTAAACAAGGAGCTCTCACAGGAAATCCTGAGAAGAAAAGATCATTCAATAAACAAAAGCAGTTGCTTCAGAAAGAAGGCTGCTCACTGACTGAAGGCTCTTCAAAATAGCACAGATTCGAAGGATGTGACTTGGACGCACCTGAGGAAATCCCACACGTCTATGTCCTCAAACACCACAGATTACCTACGTATTTTTAAAAAGCCTTCAAAAGACCTTAGTTCATTCCAGATGAGGGTTGGCTTTTCCTCATACATCGCTGATAGTAGAGACACCAGTGCAATCCTTCAGCACTGACCATCCAGTGCCAGGCTGAGCAGTGACAAGCCCCAGGCACACCCGGTGCCCTTTTGCTTAATAATGTTTCCTGGAAATGTTAGCCATCGGGATGTTCCAGGATGAACAGGAATGTTCACTTAAGGAGGTATTTTTCTCTGTGGTTTGACTGATTGGTTCTCTTCTCAAATACTCAGATGCCCATAAATAAGAGCCAACACTGTTGAAATAACCACCAAAAGCCAAGTTTCGGCAAGGTAGAAAAAAAAAGTTGGACGCCCCTACCAAGGGCAAAAAACCAAACCAAACCAAATCAATTGCTATCGAGTCCAAGTCATGGCGACCCCATGTATGTCAGAGTAGAACTGTGTTCCATAGGGTTTCAATGACTGACTTGTCACAAGTAGATCACCAGGCCTTTCTTCCGAGGCACCTCTGGATGGACTCAAATCTCCACTCTCTCAGTTAGCAGTGAGCACATTAACCACTTGTACCACCCAGGGACTCCTAGCAAGGGCAGATGACTAAAAATCTTGCCCTGAATTTCTATAAATAGATAGAATCCCACAGCCTAGCTTCCCTGCCCCCCATGGCACTGCTTGATGTTGATTCTAGGAAAACCCTACTAGTTTTCCCAGTATGTGCATTAACTAGACATTCCCTACTCTGCTTTGCCACTTAATGCAGTTGCCATAGATTTGACTCTGACTCAAGGCAACCCCTTGTGTGTCAAAGTAGCACTGTGCTCCATAGGGTTTTCAATAGCCGGTTCTTCAGAAGCAGATTGCCAGGCCTTTCTTCCAAAGGAGTCTGGGTGGACTTGAAACTCCATCTTTCCAGGCAGCGGCTAAGCATGTTAACCATTTGCACCACCTAGGGACAGATATCCCATATTCCTCCCAGAAGTCCTGGGCCAGAGCCAATGGAAGACACCTGCCCAGCAAGCTCTCAGCTTCTAAACGGCTCCTTTGATCTTGGCTGAGCTGGGCCTTTTAACCAGAAATCTGTCTGTCTGTCTGTCTGTCAGCACTGCTGTTATCAGATCCCAGGCTGCAAGAAGCAGGGAGAAGCACAGGAAGACCTGGACCAGATGAGGCAAGGGAAGCGAGCCTCTCAGATAGCCCAGCTAGCGTGGAGGGGCCTCTGCACAGTGACCCAAAATCTCAGGGCCACTGACTGGGGCTGGGTCTTGGCAGAACAGGAAGGTCTGGCAGAACGTAGGGAGCACCGGAACCCTCCACTGCCCCTCGTAGGGAGAACTCTCATGCTTCAGGCCTAGCCCCCACCTTCCCATCAAAACCCACATGTTCTGTGTGCTGTGACTTCTCTGCTTCTGAGGCCCCCCAGACTCCTGGGTGTAGGGTGGTGGGAAAAAGAAGCCCCATGGGAAATGGTAACTTCTGAACCTAACATTATTACCAGTGGTTGGTGGCTGAGGAGACTACCCTAAGCCCTAATACACAAGAGGAGCTTGTGACTGCAAAGGAAAGTGAGTTGTCCAGGAACGAAGATGATGCTCCTAACCTTTAGCTGCTGGTCAGGACCCAGAATATCTTCCTGAGGGTGGAATTTTAACACTGAAAAAATAAATACTCTTGTACAGCAAAAAAGAAGAAGAAGAAGAAGCAGCAAAGTTGGAGAGCCTTCATCTCACGTAGTTTGGACATGTTAACAGGAGGGAACAGTCCCTGGAGAAGGACATCATGCTTGGTGAAGTAGAGGGTCAGTGAAAAAGAGGAAGACCCTCAGCAAGATGGATTGACACAGTGGCTGCAACAATGGGCTCAAACATAACAATGATTTTGAGGACAGCGTAAGACCGGGCAGTGCTTCATTCTGTTGTACACAGGGTCACTATGAGTCAAAACCGAGTCAGTGGCACCTAAAAACAACAACAATGCCTCAAACCTCAAACTGGTTTGATTCACAGTTCTTCTTCCACCTGGCAACAACCCCAGGAGTTTTCATTGATGTTTCTTCTTAGAAAAATGGTATTCATTTATATGACTCTCCATGACGAATCATAATATGGCAAGGATGCAGCAGAGAAGCCAACAATTCCATTGTCAAGATGTGGTTTTTAAAATGTACATAAAATAACTTGGAATTCGCTTTATATCAAGCAAGTAATCATATGTTTGCACCCCTCAAATTATATTGCCATTAAATGTATAATGCATATTAGCTTCTACAATAAAAATAAAAAGGTAATAACTTCAGTTTTGTGTGGTCATGTCAACTGATCTCAACAGGGAATGAGGACAAGGCCCTAGGTGACACCCAGCCTGGGCAGCTTGTGTTCCATATGTCGTCCCAGCCAGCCCTTAAATGCCCATCCCACACACCGCCTCCAGGTGGCAATAAAGTAACATTTGCAGGAACAATATTGCCAGAGATGCCAATGTCAACGTGGGTCAACTGTACCCTTCCAAAACCTGCTATTTAAATGCTCCAGGCCAAAACACAAAGTCAAAATAAAGCTTTTGGTTTCACCGCATAGATGCAGAAATAGATATGAAAGCACCAAATATGGTGTTTACCACATTATAGGTGCACATGGGGTGTTGTTCTGTTTTGCTTTGTTTGGAACACACAGATCAAACCCTAAAAATTGGGAAAAGTTGAGAAGATAACGCCAAGATTTCTATAAAGAAGGGGAGGGCAACTTGAACCAAAGTTTCAACAGACACATCTGAAGAGACAGTAAGAGAGTCACACACATTTCGATTTCGCCCACTCCAGGACATTCCCTTAAAGTCATCTTAGATCATAAGCTCTCAGGTGACCATTCTGTTGCATTTCTAAAGAACTCTGTGCAGCACTTATTCATTAGAATATCACACATTGTATTCAACACTGCCGAGAAGCAAGGTTGTATCACCTGGTATATCACCTGGTAATTCAGTTTGTGGTAGCAATGGATGTGTTCACCCTGGTAGTATGTTCGGGTTCCAGCTCCCTTCTACCTTTCCCCTCCAATAGCCATTAGAGCAAGCCTTTGTATGTTACCATGCCTCCATGTCTCCTTACAGTCTAATGATTTTTTTTTTTCATTTTAAAACAAATACTACAAACTATATTAAAAGCATCAAGTCTTCATAAAAATTATGTCATCATTTTTAAAATAACTTTCAAATTTATAAAGTCTTTATTGTAAAGTCACTAAAAATATTTGGGACAATGTGTAGACATCATGATAATAATGTATCTCTGATTAATCTAAGACTATCTCATGACTTTTGAAGAATTTGGCACTCATTCTACTGGGGTTTAATTAAATTGCTCCAGGAGAGCTTCTGCTAAATTAGTAGTATCCTTTTACACTAACTCACTGCACCACCGACTGCACAGTGCAATCAAACCACTCATTGCTATAGCAACGTTCAGGAGGTAATGATATCAGTAACCCCAAGCTATTCAGTTTTAGAGGCTTACTAATCTTGCCTTCAAGGCCCACCCTGAAGTTAGGATTACCCCTCTAAATCAGATTTACCAAACTTGATAAACTGTTTTTTTAATTGCCAAACTATAATGGAACAAGAAATAATCACTAATACTTACGTTCACTAGTGACACTGCACCAGCAAACAAGGTTTCTTCAAGTTAGGTAGCAATGAGATTAATACCTCTACCACACTAAAAAAACAAGTTGACCTAAAAGATCTCAACTCTGTACCCAAGTCTTACTGTCTCCTTTTAGAAAATGACCCACAAAGCCTAGACTAAAGCAAAGAAAAGGCTTATGCCTAAAATGCAGAATGTTCACTATTCTCCTTTAACTGCCATTTGGCTGTGCCAACTCACTCCTACCCCCAGGAGGGAGGACGAGAAGAATCATAATCAGACCCAGCCAGACAACACGGCTACCTTGTCCTCTCCACGTTCAGCGGTTCACAGTCAGGTCCGTTACTGGATTAGATCTGCGGGGTAGCATCAAAAGCACAACTAGAAAACAAGGCTCCTGGTCTCAGTTTGCTCTGCCTGTTCCACAAAGGCCAAAGAATCCTTAGGGTGGTTCTCTGGCAGTACACAGGAGATAGTTCATAGTCTTGGAATTAATTCTTTTCTTTCAGTGCTGTTGTTATTTGCTATCAAGTTGGCCCCCAACTCATGGGAACCTCATGCACAATGGAATGAAATACTGCTTGGTCATTTACCATCCCCATGATCGAGTTGGGGATCAGACCATTATGATCCAAAGGGTTTTCACGGGTTGATTTTCAGAAGTAGATCACCAGGCCTCTCTTCCTAGTCTGTCTTAGTCTGGAAGCTCCACTGAAACCTGTTCAGCAGCATAGCAACACATAGGCCTCCACTTACAGGTGAATGGTGGCTGCACATTAGGTGCATCAGCCAGGAATTGAACTTGGGTATGGATACATCAACAGGGAACTGCTGAAATTCAAGCCAGATTCAGAAGAGGACATGTAATGAGGGATAGCAATGTTAATATCAGATGGATCTTGCCGAAAAGCAGAGAATACCAGAAAGATGTTTACCTGTGTTTTATTGACTATGCAAAAGCATTTGACTGTGTGGATCATAACAAATTATGGATAACATTGAGAAGAATGGAAATCCAGAACACTTAATTGTGCTCATGAGGAACCTATACATAGACCAAGAGGCCATCGTTAGAACAGAACAAGGGGAGACTGCATGGTTTAAAATCAGGGTTGCATCTTTTCACCATACGTAATTCAATCTGTAGGCTGTGCATCAGGGTTGTATCCTTTTACCATATTTATTCAATCTACATGCTGAGAAAATAATCCGAGAAGCTGGACTATATGAAGAAGAACATGGCACCAGGATTGGAGGAAGACTCATTAACAACCTGTGTTATGCAGATGACACAACCTTGCTTGCTGAAAGTGAAGAGGACTTGAAGCACGTACTGATAAAGATCAAAGACTACACAGCCTTCATTATGGATTACACCTCAACACAAAGAAAACAAAAATTCTCATAACAGGACTAATAACATCATGATAAATGGAGAAAATGTTGAAGTTGTGAAGGATTTCATTTTACTTGGATCCACAATCAACACCCATGGACGCAGCAGTCAAGAAATCAAATGACATATTGCATTGGGGAAATCTGTTGCAAAAGACCTCTCTAAAGTGTTACAAAGCAAAGATGTCACTTTGAGGAATAAGCTGCCCTGACCCAAGGCATAGTGTTTTCAATTGCTTCGTATTCATGCAAAAGCTGGACAATGATAATGAAGACCAAAGAAGCACTGATGCCTTTGAATTATGGTGTTGGCAAAGAATACTGAATATACCATGGACTGCTAGAAGAATGAACAAATCTATCTTGGAAGAAGTACAGCCAGAATGTGCCTTCCTCAGAAGTGAGGATGGCAAGATTTCATCTCACGTACTTTGTACATGTTATCAGAAGGGACTAGTCCCTGGAGAAGGACATTATGCTTGGTGAAGTAGAGGTTCAGCGAAAGAAAGGAAGACCCTCAATGACATGAACTGGCTGGAACAATGGACTCAAGCATAACGATTGTGAGGATAGCACAGGAGTGGGCAGTGTTTCATTCCATTGTACATAGGGTTGCTATGAGTCAGAACTGAATCAACAGCACTTACCAACAACAACACTTGTGTTTGGGTTTGGTTTACCCCACATGTATGATGAAAATTCTACCAATGAACCACCAATGCCTCAGAAACTTTCTCCCAATAGACTGTGAGTTATGAGAAGGCTGTGTCTGAATCAATTTTGGCCCAACACTTGTATCCTTGGTGCCGAGCAGAGTGCCTGGCACATAACAGATGCTCAGTAAATGCTTCTCTCCTCAACCTAGATCTTGTGGGCCAAAACAGCTGATGAGAACATGGTGGATCATTACGCAAGCTGTGGATTGGGACAGGGAGATGAAAACATTTTACTTTTTTCAATTACCAATTCAAACACTTCCAGTACTAGCATTATTTTAGCACAACTTCTAAACTGCGAGGCTGATTAGACAGACAAATGCTTTTCACCTTGCTTCCTCCCACACCTCCAGCTCTGTAATTCCAATAGGCATAGGCACCCTTTCCTCCCAGCTATGAACTGATACGAATACTAGTTTCACTACTATTTTACTTCCATGCATAGCTTTCATTTTTATCCTAGTGTGTATGTCTAATTCACAATGGCCAGAGAATTAAAATGGCAAGGGGAACAAACATGAGAAACCACCTATCTACTGCTTTTAATTCACAGACTATTATTCTACTTTGACCTTTTGTGTCAACACTCAATTCTTCTTTTTATTCTAAAAGTGGGAAGACTAATAATAAGTATAACTTGGCCTTTCCAGTATAAATATGGACTGGGAGAAACAATGAGGCACTTATCTATAGAAATGTCAACAAGAGCCCCATTAGTCCAAGAGACCCAATATTCCATTCAATTCAAAAGCTCCACCTGTCCTACTGAACAGCAGCCAGGGGAGAGGATACCAAGATGAGTGAAGAAATCCATGCCCTCAAGCCACTTCAAAATGTCCTAGTTTAGGATAACCCTTTTTAAATTTATTTATACCCTGCATTATCTCAGAAAGAATTTAAGACATCTTTTTGGAAATACAAAGTTTTTTTCATTTAAATTATTTGCAACACCTTTTTTGAGCCACAAGAATAAGTGATTAAGAAAACTTGAAAAGGACTGAGAAATAAAAATCAATGTAATCACCATTACATGGTATAACACCGTTCGGGCATGTGCTCCTCCCTCTATATAATTTTTATAACAGCTTTATTGACATATAATTCATTTTCCATATGATTGGCCTATTTAAGGTGTACAATTTAATACTCACAAAGTTGCACAACCACTGCCACAATCAAATTTAGTATATTTTCATTACCCCAACAAGAAACCCTGTACCTGTTACCTGAGAAGATATTTTGTAATTCCCATTTCTCCCAAGCTCCTCCCCAGCCCTAGGCAACTACTAATCTACTTTCTGCTTCTATGGATTTGTGTATTTGCTTTTCATATACATGGAATCATATGATATGTGACTGCAGTGCAATGAATTACTTAATATGGCCCTTCTAGCCATGCATGATGTTGTAACTCCCACAAAATGATAGGGTGGGACTATGCAAATAAGGTGCTTGCAGCCCACCAAGGGGATTGGACGGCCTGCTAATAATGCAAATCAGGTTCACAGAACCCTTGCAGGGGTCAGACTATGCAAATAAGGGCCTTGTGGAACCCTTGTAGGGGATTGGTCAGTTTTGACATCCCATTAGGCTAAAAAAGAGTCAATCCTAGAACGGGGGGTAGGGAGGGGAACCCCATTATCATAAAAAAGAAGAGTCAGGAGCAGAACATGTCTTTTGAACCCAAGGTTCCCACGCTGAGAACTTCCTAGACTCAGGAGAGAAGCAGTAACACTGAAGGCAGCAACTGCATGAGATGGCAGAAGACTAGCACAAGATGGTGTGGTGGGCTTCCTGGGCCACGGAGCAAGAAAGAGCTGAGAGTCTTCAAACAAGAGGCTTACTGGCAGACTAGGGTGCCTCTGGGCACTTACTGGCAGAGCTAGGCTCGCGGACCCATGGAGCAAGACAGCTGAGTGCCTTTGGGCAGAAGGCTTCCTGGCAGATTGGGATGCCTCCAAGCACTTATCAGTGGAGCTAAAGAGCTTTAGAACACTTGCCCGAGCAGGGCAGAGGCCAGGGCTGAGAGGAACCTGTCCTGATGGGGCCAAGAGGATTCTGTGCTCAGGAGGCCAAGAGAAGGCCCATCCTCAGGGGACCCAGAGAAGCCCTGCGTGGCTAAGAGGAGCCCTGAGTGGCCTAGAGGAGCTAAGAGAGCTGTCCTGCACTGAAGATGAGAGACTGTGCCTACAAGCTTCCTGATACTGATCCCGAGTAGTAGCCTGTTGATCCTGATCCCAAGCTGTAACCCTAATAAATCCCATAACTGTGAGGATGGTCTGTAAGTTCTGTGTGGCCACTGCAATGAATTATCAAACCCAGTAGAGAAGTAGAGTGCCACGGGAAGGACAGTTGGTGTCAGAATTGGTAAAAAGGTTGGAAAGAGGAGGTATGTCTGACTTCTACCTTAAAGGAATCAGTTTGGGCTGATAATCTTGATTCTCTCTCCTCCTCCTTGTGAGGTTAGACAAGTTCTGACACCACCATGTCATTTTTACAGTTGTCTTTTTTAAGTGGTTTCCTTCACTTAGCACAATGTTTTCAAGCTGCAGCATGTATCAGTATTTTATTCATTTTTATTGGCAAATAATATTCCATTATATGAGTATACCATTGTATTTATCCATTCGTTGGTTGATTGACATTTAGGTTGTTTCCACTTTTTGACCACTATGAATGATACTGCTATCAATATTCACGTACAAGTTTTTGTGTGGATGCATGTTTTTATTCTCTTGGATATATGCCTAGGAGTGGAATTGCTGGGTCATATGGTAACTCTAAGTTTAATATATTTTTATAATATAGATTTTTATTCCATTGGTGCTCATCCCTCAACAATATCTCAAACAGTAAATAATTTACACATGGGAAAGAAAATACCCTCAGCCCTAAAATTTGGTTACAGTAATCAACTAAGCAGAAGCTCTAAATCATTATACTTCAAACTGAAGTCAGGACATATTTTATTGAATAAATCAATTGCTTGAATAAGATAATGCAAGCCGTCTTTCAAAGATATAAATAAAATTCAATTTTATCTTAGGATCAGCTTTATGTCCCTAACACTTCAAACTTAGATTCTATTTCATTCAAGAAAGAAAGTAATAACTCTTCAGCAATATTTTCAGCTTAAGCTCATTTCAACTCTATTAGTGTCGTGAGTTGAGTTTAATGCCTGTCTTTTTCCCCCAAGCCTGCTAATTTGACCCTGTCAGAATAAAGTATCCATATCAAATGTGAACAAAGTTTGTTGTATCAAGGTGAGGTCTGAGCAGCCTCTTAGCTGTAAACTCAAACCCACTGTGGGTTCAACCAGATGATCTCTTAGGTCCCTTCCAGCTCAAACTATGATTCTTTTAATTCTGTGATAAACTAGGGAGGCGAGGGGGTGAATTTTTACCCATGTGCAAGGAAATTCTAGTATTATCATACTAATACACAAAATGAGCATCCTATCAGCTTGATATACTGCTGTACCCTCGCCTCTTTAATGATGAAACTGGTTCTTTTACATGTACAGGAGGAAAAAGTGGATTGGCAAAGTTGGTCTCTATGGAAAATACAGAAAAAGCTGAGCTGCTTT
This sequence comes from Dugong dugon, assembly GCA_030035585.1. Classification (NCBI taxonomy): domain Eukaryota; kingdom Metazoa; phylum Chordata; class Mammalia; order Sirenia; family Dugongidae; genus Dugong; species Dugong dugon. Next base: position 77,598,137 of record CM057460.1, on the reverse strand, counting down.
GTAAAATGAAAGAAACAATTACAAATTGTAGGGCTGGGAGGTATATTCTCTGTGTATGGATTTTTTTAATTGTGTGTAAAATGACAAAATATCTTGTTTTTAGGTGAACAATACTAACGAAGTACTTGGACAGATATTCCTTTTTCGGGTTAAGATAGAGCTTGTTTATCCAACTAAACCTGCAGAATCAGTTTTCATGATAGCTGCCCTTAAATCCCCAACACGTCAGGTGCTAGCTGTCTTGGTTTTAAGTACCTCTATCTTGATAAGGGGAATCCCTGGGTGGTGCAAATGGTTAATGCACTTGTCTTCTAGCCAAGAGGTTGGAGGTTCAAGTTCACCCAGAAGTGCCTCAGAAGAAAAGCCTGGCAATCTATTTCTGAAAAACCAGTTTTTGAAAACCATATGACGCACAGTTCTACTCTGACACACATGAGGTCATCATGAGTCAAAATCGACTCGACCTCAACTGGTTATCCTGCCAAGCCCTTTGAATCTTATGTAACAGTATGTAACAGTTCTCTTAAAAAGCCCTCAGGTTAGGCTGTGGGGACCATGGTCTCGGGGAACATCTAGCTCAACTGGCATGACACAGCTTATAAAGACAATGCGCCACAGTCTACCTTGGTGAGTAGTGTCTAGGGTCTTAAAAGCCTGTAAGCGGCCATCTAAGATACTCCACTGGTCTCTTCCCTTTGGGAGCAAGGGAGAATGAAGAGAACAGGATACAAGGAAAAGATTAGTCCAAAGGACTAATTGTCCACAGCTACCAAGGCCTCCACCGGACTGAGTCCAGTACAGCTAGATGGTACCCAGCTACCACCACTGACTGCTCTGACCAGGATCACAACAGAGGGTTCTGGACAGAGCTGGCGAAGGATGTAGAGCATAATTCTAACTCACACACAAAAAAAAGACCAGATTTACTGGCTTAACTGGAGAAACCCTGAGAGCATGGCCCCCAGACACCCTTTTAGCTCAGTGGTGAAGTTACCTCTGAGGTTCACTGTTCAGCCTGGGAGTGGACAGCCCCGTAAAACCAAATGAGACTAACGAGGTACAGGAGTCCAGTGACAAGGGCCAGAAGGCAGAAGGGGACAAGGAAGTTGGTGATAGAGAACCCAAGGTTGAGTAAGGATATTGTTGATGTATTGTGAGATTGTTAACCATTGTCATAGGGCAACATTTGTAGTAACTGTTAAATGAGAAACTATTTTGTTCTGTAAGCCTTCATCTTAAGTGAGAATAACAGCACAACTGGAAGAGCGTAGTCAATGTCACTGAACTGTGTATGTACAAATTTTTGAAATGGTGTATCTTTGGCTATGTGTATTTTCACCAAAAAAAAAAAGTTGAGAAGTTAGAGGGTTAATATGTTGTGGGATTGTTAACCAATGTCATAAAACAACATGTGTACTTCTGTTTCATGAGAAACTATTTGTTCTGTAAGCCTTCACATGAAGTACAATAAAATAAAATAAAAAATTAAAAAAAAAAAGCCCTCAAGTTAGCATATATGAAATGAAAAATCTTGGAAAGAAAATTTGGTGTGGATAAAAGCTCTCTTGTTTTCCCAGTTATAGCTCATAGGAGATATTCAGATAAGAAGAATCCACCTCATAACCCCCTCTTCACATTCCACTCACCCAGAGCACATAGAGAAGTGCTGTACCCTCGTCTAAAGAGTGTTCCAGCAAAAAGCCCACTCACCTCATCACTGTGACACTCGTGACAACTTCCCGGTATCTCAACACATACATCATCACCACTGAATTCACTAGAGCCACAGTTAAAGTCAGACATCATTTACTAAGCGTCCAATGTGTATTTCTCATGTCAGCCTATCTATGAAGTAAATATGAAACGAAAACACAGCATAATGCTCAAAAGCCAGTTCATGGCAGAGCTGAGGTTTCTAGCAAAGTGTACTTGTTGCTGGTTTGTATCACCAAACATGCCTGTGCACATGGTCACAAATTTCCCCAATACAGGACTTGAAGAGACAGAGCAGCCTTTTGGAATAGAGTTCATTCCAAGGCAATGCTGCCAATGTGTGTGCTTTTCCACCACACAAATACTGGGGAGACTCAGACCAGCAGTTCAAACACTAAGCTGATGCTCTGTTATATGGTGGTAGTGGGTGTTCTGCAGTGTGGTGGTTAAGAAAGAAGACTCTTAACCTGAGTCCTGACTGCCTGGTCAAGCTGTGTCACCTTGAGTAAATTATATAACCTCCCTGTGCTGCCATTTCTCCATCCATAAAATGGGGGAAATTGATTCCTGATTCCCAGAAATATTCTTCCTCATGACCACTAGAATGTGGCAAAAACTTCGTTCAGCTCTCAGCTGTATCCCTAGTGCCTAAACAGCGCCAAGCAAAAAGGGAACACTCAGTTAAGTATTTATTGAATGGATGAGTAAATGAGCCTGCCAGGGCTCCTGTCTACCTGCCCAGTCTAAGTCATTTGTGTTTTGATCCATGGAGTCCCTAGGTCGTGCAAACAGTTAATGCCCTCAGCTGCTAACCAAAAGGTTGGAATTTGAGTCCACCAAGAAGCACGTCAGAAGAAAGACCTGGTGATCTACTTCTAAAAAACTAGCCATCGAAAATCCTATGGAGCACAGTTCTACTCTGATACAGATGGGGTTATCATGAGTCAGAGTTGACTCAGAGGCAACTAGTTACTGGTTTTTTACTTCTCTGCCTTCCACACATGATCAAAAGGAGGAAGCCCCTCTGAGCCTGATAGGAGCTGTTTCCCCTGGCCTGAAGGAAATGATTGTGCCCTTCCGCCTTTGTGATGGGAATTCGCGTTCCAATGCCAACTCCCTGTTCCCCTATTCACTACAGTTTGGAGGATAACTTATGAGAAGAAGCCAACAAAGTAAGAGACTGGTGACACATAAGTTGAAACAGTAACCAATCACACAGCGGGGTTTAAACTACAAAAGAACGAAAACTAAAAATGGATTCATGTGATAGTAAATGGCACTGCAATGGTTTTCAATTTGTTTTATGGCCCTAGACCCCAGGGAGGCAATAGCCTCTCAAACAATATCAAGAATTGGAGTTGGGGGCTGAGGGGAAGCATGAATTATCTGAATATTCAAGATGACCATATGTAATCTGAAAAACATCTCCTTGGCCCACTCTAATGTGAGTATTCCTGCTCTAATGGATGGACCGAACCTAGGCAATAGTGAAAAAGGAGGAAACAAGGTCCAGAAAGCGGAGGACTGGTAAAGATGAGGAAGAGTGACATTTTTCCAAAGCACTTTCTGCAGACTAGTTCTATGAGATGTTGAGAACTGTGAAAAAGGAACTCTTCTGTGATCAGTCAAGTTAGGGAACCACTAGGTTAAACAAGTTTCTCGACTGCAAGACTTAACAGAACTTCTAAAACATTAAATGCATTCTGAAACTCCAAGGTGCAAATTTAATAAACAGCATTTCCTAATTTATTTGGCCCCAGAATCTTTATTTTTCAGAATAACTCCCAAGATTGGTGTTCTGTACACTCTTCTTTAGGAAATTCTTGCATAGAGAAATCAAACATAGACATAAGGCAAGGGACAAAACAGGATCAGTTTGGTGGATTAATAAATACTAATAATTAGTAATCAGTCTGAGAATATTAAAAATGAGATGACTTTTTGTTCATTTAATTCATTTGGAATAACTTCCCAGTATTCTGGGAGTACAATTACAATCATGAAATTATGGAAGCATAATTGGTTCATAAGCAATAATAAAACTATTTATCATACTAACATAGACAACAAAGTTAATTTCCAGGCTAAACATATTACAGTCTTTTAATCAGTGATAGCTAGAGACACAAGCTTACAGCTTCCCTCTCTACCCACTGCCCCATGAGGAACAGAAAAGCATGATCTATTGACAAGAGGAGCCTTGGTGACGAAGTGGTTAAGAGCTCAGGCTGCTCACCAAAAGGTCAGCAGTTTGAACCCACCAGTCACTCCTTGGAAACACTGTGGGGCAGTTCTACTCTGTTCTATATGGTTGCTATGAGTCGGAATCAACTTGACAGCAATGGGCTTGGTTTGGTTTACTGACTTGAGAAGGAGCCCTGGTGGTGCAACAGTTAAGCTCAACTGTTAACCCTAAGGTCAGCAGTGTGAATCTATGAGCAGGCTTCACGGGTGAAAGACCTGGCGATCCGCTCTCATAAAGATTTACAGCCTAGGAAACCCTATAGGGCAGTTCTACTTTGTCATATAGGGTCGCTATGAGTCAGAATTGACTCAACAGCACACAAAACAACAAAAATTGACTTGAGAATCATCTAGAAGATCTCAAAGGGGAAGTTTGCTTTGGATTTTTTTTTAAAAAAAAGAGGAAGAATTTTTTATGCTCATATTATTTTGTTCTTCTAAGTTGAGTCTCTGAGAGACTCATGAATGAACAAAAACTAATTGACTATTTCACTTCAATTGAATACTGCCCTCTGCTGGAACGTGCAGGCAGTTTCTAATATTTCCTCCAAGGGTATAACAGCTAAAAGCATTGTCTAAAAGGTCTATAAAATGCACACATTAATAATTTGGAGTTAGGGAGCTATGGTGTCTCTCCAAATTGTTCTCCTTATTGGCTGAGTAATCTCAGCCCAATTGGCAGCCAAGTGTATTAACCTGGCTGTCACAGATCACAGACCTGTCAAACTCAACCTGTTAAAAACTAGGTGGATTTTTTTTTTTTTGGTCATGATCCTGCCTTCTATAAGACCTATCCCACCCGAGGATATGCTCCAGGAATGGGGGAACCGCTCTTCTCCCTCATCACTGACAACCAACAGATCTAACACCTTCCAGACGGTTCCATCTAGCCCCACTGCTCCAATCTCGTGACACTGCTAGGGGACAAATCCTCTTCTGGATTGCTTTCAGCAGCCCCCTGACTAGCCCCCTGCTTTCCCTCTGGTCTCTCCAATCCAGCCTCCACACTGCCACCAGAGTGACCTTTCTAACATAATAACCCAACATAATAATCTAATTTGCTTAGAACAGCCCCCAGAGTTTTCAGGGCACAGTTCCAGCTCCCTGACTCATGTGCAGGCCTTCCTTGATGTGCCTGCCCCTCAAGGCTATGTTCCTGGCATCCCTAACTCAATACACACATACACACAACCATACTCCAGGACTGCAAAATGACCTGCCTTTCCCCCAGGGCATCATCTTATCTTGTTCAGGCCTCTGCACTGCACGTGTATTTCCACCATCTAGATCCCTTCTCTGCATTACATCACAGCTCCAAGGTCACCTCCTGCAGGAAGCTTTCCCTGACCACCCACCCTCACAATCTGCAACATTCCCATAGTGTTGTTTGCATACAACCCCTGTAGCACCTATCGTACTGTGCTGGGAAAACTTGTTTTTCTGCCCCAATCCCAAACTATAAACCCCTAAGGGTAGGAACATGGAATTTAAGTAGTTATTTAGACTTTACTTTGTTATAAACTAGTTCGAAAGTAAAATACAAGGGAGACAACATGTACAAGACGATAAAATAAAAATCAGAATTTGATTTAAAGAAAAAAGAAAAAACAAGGATGGAGGCTTAAATAAGAAGTAAAGGTCAAAAAAAAACACTGTCAGCAGTGTGCTAAGCATTTGCAATTGGCAGGCCAGAAACTTAGCTCCAAGCTTTCTATCCACCACTAGAAGCGAGATACCTGATCAGTTACATTTACAGCAGTGAAAGCAAGCCAAGTGCTCAGAAGCCAGCCGTTCCTGACACAAAGACCAGAAAACGATTTCTCCTACAAGTCTCAAGAAGAAAGTGTGATGTAACTCGCCACCCTCTTGGGCAGCAGGGCAGGCTTTAGCTCCCCCAATGCAGCAGCAGAATCACCCACAAAGGAAAGCAGTAAAAGCCACTCCACAGGGGCTCCATGGGGATGTGGTCAGAGTAGGAACCTCTGCTGGAGCCAGAGGACGGGCCACACAGTCTTCCAGCAACCCACCATAAACATTTCTTCTCCAAGACTACTTTCTGATGAACATGGAGAAGGGTTTTTAAGATTACACTCCCTGACAAATACTTGGAATGCAATTATTCTGCATTGCCAATTAAAAGTAGAATCAAAGTATTAACCAGCTAACAACACTGGTGCCTTATGGACAAGGACTTTGTCCCACCTTTCTCCCTAGCGCCATAGTTAGCACAGTGGTTCTCAACCTATCAGAGCAATGCTCCTTATGTTAACAGATATTTTGTACTGCCCCTTCTCTATCCTGAAATTAAATTAAAAGATAATATAACCTTACCGCTCAAATATATGTAACCCTATCCTCACATTACAGCCAGAATGCTTTTTAGAAACAAGGATGGTGAGACTTCCACTTGCTTACATTGGACACGTCACCAGGAAAGACCAATCACTAGAAAAGGACATCATGTTTGATAAAGTAGAGGGTCAGCAAAAATGAAGGAGACTCTCAGTGAGATGGATTGACACAATAGTCAAAGCAATGGACTCAAACGTAGCAACAATCATGAAGATGGTGTAGAACCAGGCAACATTTCATTCTGTTATCCATAAGGTCGCTACGAGTCTAAGCTGACTTGATGGCACCTAACAACAACATCATCCTTATATACAATTTCAAAAAATAAAAATCAGTACAATCTCCTAACAAAAAATATAAAGCAAAAGAAAAATAATTAATAATAATAATAAAACTGCCATCGAGTCGATTCCAACTCACAGCAACCCCACATGTGTCAGAGTAGAACTGTATTCCACAGGGTTTTCAATGCTTGATTTTTTTGAACAGATCATCAGGCCCTTTTTCCTAATTCGTCTTATTCTGGAAGCTCCACTGAAACCTGTTCAGCATCACAGCAACAGGCAAGCCTCCACTGACAGATGAGTGGTGGCTGCCCTTGAGGTGTGTTGGTCGGTAATCAAATCCTGATCTCCTGCTTCGAAGGAGAGAGTTCTACCACTGCACCACTGCCCTCCAGAAAAGACTAGTTGAATTACAAGGTGAGAGAAACAGTACACCTTAATGCTGTTGGAAGACCCAGAGGACTCATATCCCACAACCCTCCTGATCTTGCCTTTGAGCCCCCTGGTTCCTGCTAGCTTCAGGGAGAACTTCAACTACCATTTCACTAGCTAGTCCTAAGAACTTTCTGTTCCATAGGTGGGGAAGGAGCATGCATACCTTCTTCAGTTTCTGCAGTGCTGGAAGGCATGGTGGGTCCTTCCTCTGGCTTGGCTTCCTTCTCATCAAGAGCCTAAGAAATGAAGAAAAAAAATCACTGAAAACCATTTGAAGCTTCATTTAAGCAACAAACAGATGAAAATCACAATCAAGGATGGGCCAGAGCATGGCCTGAGGAGGTCTGGAAAGAAAATGCATTGCCATCGAATCAATTCTGACTCATGGCAGCCCGATATGTTACTGAGTAGATGTAAAAATGGCTTAGGGGTGGTGTCTGAACTCCTTCAACCCCACAAGGGGGAAGGAGAACCAAGATCAACAACACAAGGCTGACTCCCGTGAGGGGGAAGCCAGACAAGCCTCCTCTCTCTGCCATCTTTACCAATTCTGACACCAACCATCCCTCTCACAGCATTCTCTACTTCTCCACTGAGTTCAGTAATTCATTGCAATGGTCACACAAAACTCACAAACCATAATCACAATTATGGGGTTTATTAGGAAAGTTAACAGTTACAATTCAGGCTTAGGAATACTCAGGATACAGTTCTTCCATCAGGACAGCCTCTCCCCAGCCGTGCTGCAGGCACGCTTCTCCCCAGTCCTAGGCCTCTCCCCAAAGGCACTCAGCTTTCTCTCTCTGTGGGCCAAGAAGCCCACTCTACTGTCTCCTGCTTCAGGTCTCTCTTGCCACTGCTTCTCATCATCTTCAGGGTTACAGCTTGGGCTCTCCTTCTCTCTCTCTCTCTGTCTCCTGTTTCCAGGGGCTTCTCAGCTCAGGGATCCCGGGTCCAAAGGACACACTCTCCATTCCTGGCTGCTCTTCCTTGGTAGTGGTAGGATCCTTCTCTCTGCTCCGAAATTGGCTCTTTTAAGGCAAAACTGACCAATCCCCTTGGTAGGCCACAATTACCCTATCACGCAGTCCTGCCCAATCACCTGGGTGGGAATTACAAGACCATGGCTAGAAAGGCCACACACAAAAGTAATTAATCTACCACAGTAGAACTACTATATAGGGTTTTCTTGGCTGTAATCTTTATGGAAGCAGTTTGCCAGGCCTTTCTTCCATGGAGCCACTGGCTGGGTTTGAACTACCAACTTTTCTTTTTTCGGAGGGTTTTTTTTTTTTTAAATTGTTGTAGTTTAAGTGAAAGTTTACAACTCAAGTTAGTCACTCATACAAAAATTTATACATACATTGCTATGTGACCCTAATTGCTCTCCCTACACTGTGACAGCACACTCCTCCTTTCCACTCGATTCCCTGTGTCCATTCAACCAGCTCCTAACCCTCTCTGCCTTCTCATCTCACCTCCAGACAGAAGTTGCCCATTTAGTCTCATGCCATCTACTTGAGCTAAGAAGAACACTCTTCACAAGTTCATTTTCTGTCCCACAGTCCAGTCCAATCTTTGTCTGAAGAGTTGGCCTTGGGGATGTTTTCGTTCTGGGTTGACAGAGTCCGGGGGGCCATCCTTTCTAAGGTTCCTCCAGTCTCAGTCAGACCATTAAGTCTGATCTTTTTACTAGAATTTGAGTTCTGCACCCCACCTTACTCCTGCTCCATTGGGGATTCCATGTTGTGTTCCCTGTCAGGGCAGTCGCTGTCGGTAGCCGGGCACCATCTAGTTCTTCTGGTCTCAGGCTGATAAAGTCTCTGGTCTATGTGGCCCTTTCTGTCTCTTGGGCTAATACTTTCCTTGTATCTTTGGTGTTCTTCATTCTCCGTTACTCCAGGTGGTTGGGACGAGTTGATGCACCTTAGATGGCCACTTGCAAGCTGTTAAGACCCCAGACGCCACTCACCAAAGTAGGACGCAGAACATTTTCTTAATAAACTTTGTTATGCCAATTGACCTAGATGTCCCCTGAAAGCATGGTCCCCAGACCCCCACCCCTGCTAGTCTGTCCCTCGAAGTGTTTGATTATATTCAGGTAACTTCTTAGCTTTGGTTTAGTCCAGTTGTGGTGACTTCCCCTGTAGTGTGTGCTGTCCTTCCCTTCACCTAAGATAATTCTTGTCTACTATCTAGTCAAACTGCCAACCTTTAGGTTAGCAGTTGTACCGAAAATGATTCATACCACCCAGAGTGGGTAAAAGCTGGTAGGAGGGCACAGGAGCAGTGCCTCAGGATGATGGGTGAGAGATGTCAGAGGAAGCCCTGAGGCATGAGTCAAAAATGTCCCCTGTCATTAATCCTTCTACTGCTTCAGGTCACAACTACCCAGAAAGTTCTCAGGAATATATGCATGGACCAGACAGAAGATAGAGAACAGAAAATCTTGACAGTAGAAAGGAAGGGTGCTGTTTATGTATCTGCCGACTTAGACCAACTCCCCATCCACACTCTGAGACATAGGAGTCACTGAGGACTAGAGGATGCGGGTAGATAGACCATCACAGGAGGACCCAAGATGAGCATGAGTCAGAAAAGCACACTTTGGGCTGTAAGCTGGTACACGCTGGTACAGGCTGTCCCTGGCCAAGACAGGTAGTGAGCCTTCCAAAAGCCTTAGAGAAAAGCTGCCCTCTTGGGACTCTCTGTATTTCCCTTTCAAATGGATTCCCCACTGCCGGTGGAAACATGAAGAAATGCATTTAATTTAAACAAAAATTAAAAGTAGTCCAAAATTGCATTAGCACATATTCCAAAGAAATACATCGGCATACTTGGGCAAGTCATCATACAACTGACTGACATAGACCCCTGATTGCCATGGGCATGTTATTAAGCTCGGTGTATCAACTTCCCTGCTCTTTGATTGTTTCAGAACAACATCCTGAGCAAAAAAAAATCAAAATATACACAATTTACCATACCACAGATGGGGGAGGGGGGCAGCAAATGCTCAGTCACCTGCCCACCGTGGGCTGTAAATTCACCTAGCCCGGCCCCAAGGATGCTGTCTTCTCTCTTCTAGGGCCCAGCAGGTCTGTATTGGGAGGTACTGAGAAGATGGCCACATGGGCACCCGGGGTTGGAGTAGGGTTCACGACACAGACTCAGCACCCTAAGACAACCAGCCACATGTTTACTGGGTCAGCCCTGACCCCAAATCCCTCGGCTTTTAACAAGGGGAATGGCCGAGTCTGTGTTAAAAGAGCATCAGGCAATCCTGGTTTCTGACAACAAAACAAAACTGAAAATAAGGAAACACTTTTTTTTTTTTGCAAATAAGATGGATTTAAACTTAATTTTTATCCTTATGAGTAACTTTGAATGCAACTTTAGAAAAATTAAATTTCCAAGTTGACTTACTAATTTTAGTCAAGTTCTAGAACTAAATTATCAGCATTCAATTAATAGGAAAAGTCTTGTTATAACGAGATAACAAAAAAATTATCAAAAGATACAGAAAATAAACAATTTTTAAAATGTCATGCCCTTGAACCTGCTGTCAAAGATCAATGTAACTGCAATTTTGCCCTCTGAACACTTATTTAAATGAAATCTCTGTGCCCAGAGCTAAGATTTTGCCTACCGTTTAATTTCCTAATATCTATCTTTACAGCTTGGATGTTTAGCTCCAACTTGTCATTTTTAACACTTAATATTTATTACAAATTGTCATGCCACCACAGTAATGTAGTGTGATAACAAGAAACCCTTACAACTCTGAACAGGTATAGTTTCTGAATGGGTTCATCTGAAGAACTCTTGTATGTATAAATGCAAACTCAGGTTTCTGCAGCAAAGTTTTGCTGTTGTTCTAGGGGCTGCAGACAAGTAAGCAGTGTCCAGATTTTCAGACTGAAAATCCTTCCTTGGAGAAGACTTAGTATGGACTGTGGTTCAGTTAGAAAACATCAGTCCCTTATATCAAACTGTCTATGTTCTCGCTAGGTGCCGACGAGGTGATTTTCAACTCAGAGTAGAACTGCCACACAGGGTTTTCTTGGCTGTAGTCTTTATGAAAGCAGATCTCCAGGTCTTTCTCCCATGGAGCCACTGGGTAGGTTCAAACCACCAACATTTTGGTTAGCAGCCTAGCATGTAACTGTTGTACCACCAGGGCTACTTAACCATCTATAGCTGTTACATGAAAATACACTTTTAGACATGTACAATTCCATAAAGCATGAATATTTCATTACTATATGTATTTTCGGAGCTCTGGTGGTGCTGTGGTTAGGCGTTCGGGTGCTAAGCAAAAGGTCGGCAGCTCAAATCCACCAGCTGCTCCTTAAAAACCCTATGGGGCAGTTCTACTCTGTCCTATAGGGTCACTGTGAGTCGGAATCAACTTGCTGGCAATGGGTTTAGTTTATATATATTTATTTTCATAATATTTGTTAGTGAAAGTTGTAAAGTATTAGTGTGGACAACCTAGATAATAATTACCACCTGCTTACATTTAAAATAGTATCTAATCAATTAAGAAGCGTCACCAAAAAAATTTATCATCAGTAGTACTACGGAAACATTGTATCAAGCAGGTAACCAACAAACCAGTTGCCATCTAGTCAATTCGGACTCATGGCGACCCCATGTGTTGTAGAATAGAACTGTGCTCTGCAGGGTTTTCAAGGCTGTGACTTTTCACAAGCAGATCACCAGGCCTTTCTTCCGAGGCACCTCTGGGTAGGCCCAACTACCACCAACTCTTCAGTTAGTGGTCAACTGTTTAACCATTTGTGCCACCCAGGAACGTTTTGTTAGATAGGTAACGTATCATAAAGAATCTCAGCCCTTACTCTCTTCATAGTCTCCCTACTCATTACCCAACCATACACCTCGGGGCAGGAAGAACAAACAGAGGTATGTTGAAACCTGGAACACAAGGACTTTCCATTTTCACCGATTCTTTTATCGTGTTTTTCATAAAACAGAAAATTCAGAGAAACTGGAACGCAATCCCCATTTGATCTTTGTTATTTTAAGTCCACTATAATAAATTATTGAAGCATCTAGATTTTATCCATCACAAATTCTCCTCAAGGTCAACAGTATTATCACAAATATGTTCTGAGAAATCATCAATCCAGCCTAAAAAGTTAGAAGATCTTATAATGAAGTGAATGTTTAGTAACTTTTGATATCCAGAGAGCAAGTTCTATTATTTTCCAGGAGCTTTGTCACAACATGTCATGCTGCTCTCTGAGCCTCTTTTCCAAGGACCCACATGCTGCTGAGCTCTCTCCCTGGGGGTCTGCAGTGGGCAGATCGCATCCTCAGAAACGCTGCTCAGCAAAGCCAAGCCTGGCAGCCAGAATGACCATCACTGGGTGCTTTGGTGAGAAGCCACAGTGATGGCTGTAAGTTTGAGTATCTTTAAGTGAAAAGCATCCTTAAGTAAAATGAGGAAACACTGCACGTCAGAAAATTATATACCAAATTTCCTAAAATCCAGCAAAAGGAGGAAGTTCATACTTTGAAGAGCATGTTTTGTTTAATTCTTTAAATGAAAGTCTGTATAGAGTAAGCCAATAATAACATTTGTTTGATATATAATGTTCTTTGGCTATCTCTTTAGTTTAATTATATGAAGCAAACATTTCACAAACGCCAAAACTGTGACAGATGGCAGTACCAGTGTTCCAAACTGAATTTTTTACTCTATTAAGCCTATACAGCCCTGGAATCTGAGTCTTGTTAATGCATATGCTTAAGAACACCAGGAAAAGGTCACAGGGTCTGGTTAGTGAGTCTGCTCTACTCCAGAACACTGTAGCACTGTAAACTAGACTGACTCAAGCCCTCTGACTCAAAACAACGTTTTGCTTAGTAAAAACTGGAAGATGTAAATATCAAGCTTTTCTTCTTTATATTATTTCAGATTTTACAAAAATAATAACAACGATAATGGGGTTTAAATGTTAAACTCTGAGATGGGCATGTTGTGATAGCACTCAAAGCTGATCGTTGGGTCATACTGAGGAAGGGAAAAAAATCTCTTTAAAAAAGAACTGGTTCAAATGACCAGCCTCCATTCAAGAAAAATCTGCACAGTGGCGTCAGTAGGGTTGGCGTCACCCACTGCGGGAACTCGTGATGTTACTTCCACCTCCCCATGGACTCCTGCCGTACCAGACCAAACAGAATCCTAGTAATGTTTGTACTAATGTTACTTGTAAATTGTAATTCCCATATATCACTCCTTCCTTTCCTTTAATTACTACTTCATTCTCAAAAAAGTTATTGATATAGGTTCACAAATACTAATTACCACAATATCGTAGCTACAAGACCAGAAAATCTGCAAAATCAGCGACTATAAAGAACACTGGCAGCAACAGAAACAACGGCGTGTGCTTGGAGCGCGTGCAGATGAAACCACGTGATTCAAAGAATCATTGCAATTGGGTAATAATGACAGCTCTGATTAAAGCATAGTAGAAGGTTCAAAATTTCAATTAGCACAGTTTTAGCCTTATAGGTATATCGATACATGTAAGCTGGGCTTACACAAAATGTTTTTGTTGCTATAACTAACTATAGGGGTATCTTTATAGACAGTAATTTTGATGTCATTCCCTCTGACAGTGTCACCTGTGCAGTCCGCACCCCCTACGCTCCCCTAGTTATACCACTGAACCTGTAGGCAGGATAAAGGCTTAACTACATCTAAGTCATAAGAAAACATGCAAAACATCCCAAATGCAACTGTCTGAGGTAAGAAGAATGCAATCAACACATTATTAGAAAATAAATTCAGTATTAGAATATTAAAACCAAACCACGAGTTTCCATGATTCACGAAAAGTAAACAAGAGTGTTATACCAATTACTCTTTTTCTTCTGCCAAAATATTATATAATAATCTTTCTACTAACTTAACATACTTCCCAATTCCACGCCCCTCAAGGTTTCATTAGGAAATATAAAAGCGCTAGCCCCTGAAAACACTGTCTCCAAAACAATGAACTAACGCCCACACTCTCTCAAGTTGTGTACGTTATTTTATACTAGAAAAACGAGGCACAAACCTTGAAAAGAAAGGCTCTATCCCAAAAGTACTTCCTGAAGAGTTTAATGTCTGCCTCCAGTAAATGTTCAGCTGTGTGGTTAAATGTCAGGGTCAAGGTTTCTGACGAGTGAACGTACTGCAGAAGGGCATCTTCACTGAGCTGCAACTGGGAGAAGCCTGTAGAACGTCCGCCCTGAAAACTAAAACGCCACAAATAAAAACTGACTCACAGAGACACAAACCCAAGGTCCCAGTACCCTCACTGCCCTGCATCCAACTGGCAAAATGACCCTGTTAAAAGTTATCCACAAACAATAAATGCATAAGACCATGTAAACACTCACTAATACAGCCATTTCCCTTCTTCTTCCTAGAGAAAATGCCTACTGGTAAATGATTTACATAAATAATAGAACTTAAAGGTGTACATAAATAATGAAACAGTACTGATTTTCAAATACAGTACTCTACCTCAATATTTCATTCTCCTTTTAATCTGAAAAGATGACTCTCACTTTAATGGGGCCACACGTCGTGGAACAAATTAGCTGACAGCCAATAAATAGTTCATTAGGTGATTACCGTGAAAAACAGATATAATCTCCAGGGAGCGTGGTGAGGTTCAGATGTTACAAACAAGTGAGATATCCATAACACACTGGTACCACTTTTGTAAATCACTGTCTCATGCAAATTAAAACGTGCATAAATTTGATCACGCTGTAGTCTTGAATACACTGATAAACAAAAGAACAATATTCCCAAACTAAATTCTTGACCGTAAACATTTTCTCTGTTCTGTTTTGGCGAAGAACAATTGCACATTTATTAACCATATGTAGGCTTCATGGTCAGTATCACAATATTCTGGATGGCTTATAAGGTCATACGTAGCAACAGCAAAGAAGCCTCCTGAGGAAAATGTGAGTTCTCTCAGATAACAGTTCTCCTCAGCATGTTGTCACATCCCAACAGACGACTCCCAGATTGCTCACTACACAGAACTAGCTGTATGCCTCTCTCCCCTTCCTCCATAATCTCATTTTGTTAATGAATATTTGCTTTACAAAAATATATTCAACTTCCAATCAAGTAAATGTTATCTCCATCATAGGGAATGACAAAAAGAGATACATAAAGAACAGGTGTATTCTAAGATTTAGGGCACCTCCTGAAACTCTTAACAGTAATAACTGGCAGAGACTCCATAATCTTCTAGAAAATAACTCCTCATGCCAAAGACAAACCACTGAGGTGGACTCTGAGTCTGAGCAATAAGAGCACTGCTTAATTAATTTAGCAAATGCAATCTCCAACTATAATGAGAACTTAGCTTATACTGTACTTTTAATCCCATCCAGGAATGGATATTTTAGACACGAAAACTTTTAAAACACATAATACCTTCTGGTCTTGGACATAATATAAAGACAGAAAGCTATAACAGATAAAGAAGTCAGTCTCCAGGACCTCATTGTAGCACTGAACTAACCACAATGAATAGGTCAAAAGAAGCCTTCTTGCCCTGCCCTTTTCAGCCAAGAAAGTGAGGTCATGTTAGAGCAGAGAAAAAGGGAATTCCTTTTCTTCTTTGGTGATCATTTGACCCAATGAGGAAGAAAAAAAAAAAGAAACCTCTTAAATCTACTCTAATGTCCACATATGCTCTGTTTAACCATAAGTGCCAAACAAGAAAAACCAGTCCATTAAGACATACATATTCTAGCAACAGTATTTAATATTTATATAGCACTCTGTAATTTTCAACGTACTTTCCCATTTGCTTTTTTTGACCACAAGTGAGGCCAAGAAAACGGTTATGTATGAATTTCCCTTTCCTGAGTAAGCTAAGAGTAATGACCGATCTGAACCATTCTAAGTAACAAACAATATACTCATTTTTCATTGGAAGTGTTGTTAATACCATTATCAACATAGAGAACTTCACAATTTATAAACTATTTCCTACACTTTATCTCATAAGATCCTAACAAACACCCCACTGACTACATCATATCATAGAGTCTGTCTGCTATTCATTGATTCAACAAATATTTATATTCTTTTAACAAATACTATGTGCTGGACACTGTCCTAGAAATACTGTGGTGGACAAAACAGAAATAGTTCCAGCCCTCAAATGATTTAGGAGACATATATGAAACAAATGATCATACAAACATAAAATTATAAATTATGATTAATATCATGAATCAATTCTAATGTTAGTCATTATTAATCGTAATTTATGTTGTGAATTAATCAGAAGGTGTCTCTGAGGAAATGTCATTTAAGCTGAAACCTGAATGATAAGTAGGGGTTAGACTAGTTTGTCTCAACATTTTTTATTAGTTGTAGCCCTCCTAAGGATCCTTTTTAGGCATATTTTTCCTACCTGCCTCTCCCCCATGATATCTTAACACCACAAATAATCTGTATATCTGTTTATGTACTGTACATATATCTGTGCTTTATACATCAGAACCAACAGAAAAACATAAACCAACACTAGCCTGTGGTTTTATTTAAATTTTTCCATACTACTTGGTAGACTTTATAGAAACTTTAAGAGAGAAACTATCAGATAGTCAAACTAACTCTGTGATGTCTTCGACCAGCTTGGAGTGTCCAACATGGAAGGCCAAGTCTAATGGGGTGGCGCCCTCTTCATTGGGTAAAGCCAAGGCCTGCACTCCCCCAGGGAGACACAAGAGGAACTGGGAAAGCTTGGCCAAGCCCCATCTCATGGCAAGGTGGAGAAGAGACTCTCTGTGTGGAGAGACTGAAAAGAAAGAAAAACATACGACATTAGTTTCTCAGTTTACAAAAGTTTGTCTCATACATTTATCAAATAGAAAATGTACTTAGACATAATAAGAATATTGGCACTGGAAGGAACCATCAAAGGCATCTAACCCAAACACTTCATTTTACAAATGTGGAGAGGTGAAGTGACCTGTCCAAAGCCAGGTAGCCAGTAGGGCTGAAGCCAAGTCTGGCTCATGTCTGGTACAGTACCCTTTCCATTCACTATACTGCACACTCACATCATCTTTGACTCAACATGCAGTTAAGTCATCCAGTGAAAACTGGTTCTAGGGACAGAGCATCCTATGAAAACAGAACTCACCAACTTCCAAGGGTATCGTTTAAAGAGATACTACTAGGGTAGTACAGACTGTCAGAGACCAAGACTGAAAAGTAGCCTCAGTTCCCGCCCTTCATTCCCAGAGCCACTCCTTGCCTGATGAAAGCCTGGGACAAAAATAGGATTCATATGCCCAGACAAATCTGAGACCATGGTCCTTCTCAAACTTCATGGCTGTGCTTTCTCCCATCTATTACCTTTCTGGGATTACTTCAATGTTGCCAAAGCCATTCCAATGTCTTGCTTAAAAAGCTAGGCCCATGAGCTCCATACACATCAAGACATAGCTTAAAACAAGCCTAATTTTAACAATCTAAATATGAAAAACCTAACACTCACGTTTTCTCGAAATAATGACTGTGAAGATGGCACGGGATTGGGTAACATTTCGTTCTGTTATACATAAGGTTGCTATGAGTCGGCACCAACTTAATGGCACCTAACAACAACAAAGTAATGTTACTGGTGGTATCTATAATCTAAAAGATATTCAGAAAATGCCGTGTCACACTAGAATTAAAGCCCCAAGTGGGTAGGGACTTTATCTGTCTTTTATCCTGCTTTATCTCCATAGCACAGAATCTAGCCCATGGTATGTGATCTATAAATAGTTCCTGAATGAATGAATGAATGAACAAATAAACCAATGAACACATGAAATGACCAATGGCTCTTTTCCTGTTGAGTAGCCATAAAAGTTAACTTTTAATACATGACAGTAACTGCTATTTATAAAGAATCTGCCATTAGTTACAGGCCAACTCAATGATAGCTAACAACAACAAGAATCAGTCTTATTTCATAAGTCAATCACAAAAGGACAAATATTGTATGAGACCACTACTATAAAAACTCATGAAAAGGTTTACACACAAAAAGAAACAATCTTTGATGGTTACGAGGGAGGGAAGGTGTGGGAGGAGGAAATACTAAATAGACAATAGGTAAGCGGTAACTTTGGTGAAGGGTAAGACAGTATACAATACTGGGGAAGCCACCACAACTTGTACAAGGCAAGGTCATGGAAGCTCAATAGACACTTTCAAACTCCCTGAGGGACCGAATTACTGGGCTGAAGGCTGCGGGGACCATGGTCTCGGGGAACATCTAGCTCAACTGGTATAACATAGTTTATAAAGAAAATGTTCTGTATTCTACTTTGCTGAGTAGTGTCTGGGGTCTTAAAAGCTTGTGAGCGTCCATCTAAGATACTCCACTGGTCTCACCCCGTCGGGAGCAAGAGAGAATGAAGAAAACCAAAGACACGATGGAAAGATTAGTTCAAATGACTGATGGACCACAAGTACTACAGCCTCCACCAGACTAAGTCCAGCATAACTAGACGGTACCCAGCTACCAGCACCACCTGTTCTGACAGGGATCACAACAGAGAGTCCTAGACAGAGCTGGAAAAAAATGTAGAACAAAATTCTAACTCACAAAAAAAGACCAGACTTACTGGCCTGACAGAGACTAGAGAAACCCCGAGAGCATGGCCCCCAGACACCCTTTTAGCACAGTAATGAACTCACTCCTGAGGTTCACCCTTCAGCCAAAGATTAGACAGACCCATAAAACAAAATGAGACTAAAGGGGCACACCAGCCCAGGGACAAAGACTAGAAGGCAGGAGGGGGCAGGAAAGCTGATAATAGGGAACCCAAGGTCCAGAAGGGGAGAGTGTTAACATGTCGTGGGGTTGGTAACCAATGTCACAAAACAGTATGTGTACTAATTGTTTAGTGAGAAGCTAGTTTGTTCTGTAAACCTTCATCTAAAGTACAATAATAAAATAAATAAACAAAAGGATCATTCTTATTTCAGGCTCTGATATCTCTTGACTAAAATCTGAGCACAGAAACTATCTACCACCAGACACAGCTCAGACACTGAGGACAAAAACTACCTACTTCCACACACAGCTTACTGCCTCCCTTTTTGGATGGAATTTTTAATTCTGGAATCCAGACTTCCTGTAGTCACAGAGGTTGAAATGACACACCCGAAACTATCGCCCTAAGGTAATCTTTGAACCTTAAACCTTGAGCCAAAACTGGTTTCCCGAAAGCCATCTTTAAGTAAAACAATAACCTAGTAAAAATATTTGCCTTGGGCATTGTGCTTTTTTTTAAAGACTTATCTATGTGCAGTCAGTTTCGACAACACCAATTCCAAATGTCAGACTAGAAACTATGTTTTAAGGTCAGTCAGTAAGTATTTGAATTGTCCTTCAAGAAAACGCTGTATGGAATCTTGCATGTTGACAAGTTCTTCTGTAAACACTATTTTGGCCCCGTATCCATGGCAATGTATAATTACTAGTGACAAGCTAGGGTATAAAACTCCATGAGAGGTCTTTCTTCTTTGGAACATTTTTTAACTCTCTAGTTGGAAATGTTGCCCCAGTTTGCAAATCGTACATTAAATAAACTTCAATCAATTTCCATTATTGGCTTAATATTGATTTTAACACTTAATATGACATTACTATTCCATTGTCTTCATTAGCATAACTTTACTATTCCAGAAGACTCTTGCCCAAGCAAATGACTTGATTGCTCATTAGAGGAACTTCCCAAAGACCCATCAACTCTTCAGTAGGAAGCATTAAGAGACAGTTTATAAGCCCTAAAGCCAACTCTACTATTATAACATAATCCTCACCCAATTCTAATCAAACTCCACCCTCTCCCTCCCCCACATCTCACATTGGAAAAATAAATTTAAAAAAAAAAGTTGCTGACTTGACTCATGGTGACCACACGTGTGTCAGAGTAGAACTGCAATCCCCAGGGTTTTCAATGGCTGATTTTTTGGAAGTAGATCGCCAGGCCTTTCTTCTTAGGTGCCTCTAGGTGGTCTCAAACCTCCAATCTTTCAGTTAGCAGCTAAGTGCATTAACTATTTGTTTCCACCCAGAGACTCTGCATTAAAAGATCTTCCGTAAACCAAACATCAAATTCTCAATAAACTTCAACCTTGCCTGTCCTTCCCCAAGACACTGTCAATGCTTTTTCAAGGTGGCATTTTCCCTTACTGAGGTAAACAAGAACTCAGCTTTGTCTTATCAGCAGGCTGTGTTGCTGATATTTGGGGAGCCAGTATTCAACAAGGTTTTAATCTGAAAAAGAATTCTATGGGTAAACACATGTATAAGGAAACAACCAGAAGGAAATACTCCACCGTACAGTTGCTAAATTTTAAAACTTCGTTTATACTACTATTTATATATCTAGATCAATCAATGTAAGGTCTTATATTTCAAATATGCAAATGAGCCCTCACAGCGAAGTGCTCTGAATGGACAGCTCTATATACTATTCCATAATTCATTTCTGTAACACAGCACAGACCCCCACTGAGTAAAACGACAACTAAAATGCCAAAATATCTGAAATCAGATGAGTCGGTATACTCCATCTGTCATGGATTGAACTGTGTCCTCCCAAAATGTGTGTCAGCTCAGTTAGGCCATGATTGCCCATATTGTCTGGTTGTTCCCCACTTTGTAACTGTAATTTTCCTATGTGTGCTAAATCCTAATCTCTTCCTGTGGTTAAGAGGCAAGATTAGATTATATTAAAGAGGATTAGGGTGGGACTATAACACCCTTACTAAGGTCACATCCCTGATCCAATGTAAAAGGCGCTTCCCTGGGGTGTGGCCTGCACCACCTTTTATCTTACAAGAGATAAAAGGAAAGGGAAGCAAGCAGAGAGTTGGGGACCTCATACCACCAAGAAAGCAGCACCAGCAGCAGAGTGCATCCTTTGGACCCACGGTTCCTGCGCAAAGAAGCTCCTAGTCTAGGGTAAGATCGATGACAAAGACCTTCTTCCAGAGCCGACAGAGACAGAAAGCTTTCTCCTGGAGCTGATGCTCTAAATTGGACTTGTAGCCTACTAGACTGTGAGAAAATAATTCTCTTTGTTAAAGCCATCCACTTGTGTATTTCTGTTACAGCAGCACTAGATAACTAAGACACCATCAGACGTTTTTTACTGTACTTGATGCGGTCATCTTTATGAAAATCAAATTAACTATGATGGATTTTAAAGAATTTACTTCAATGGATTAAACCTCAACATAAAGAAAACAAAAATCCTCACAACTAGACCAATAATCAACATTATGATAAATGGAGAAAATACTGAAGTTGTCAAGGATTTCATTTTACTTGGATCCACAATCAATGCTCAAGAAAGCAACAGTCAAGAAATTAAACGATCTATTACACTGGGCAAATTTGTTGTAAAAGACTTCTTTAAAGTGTTAAAAAGCAAAGATGTCATTTTGAGGACTAAGGTGCACCTGATCCAAGCCGTGGTATTTTTCAATTGCAACATATGCATGTTAAAACTGGACAATGAATAAGGAAGACGGAAGAAGAATTGATGCCTTTTAATTATGGTGTTGGTGAAGAATATTGAATACACCACGGACTGCCAAAAGAACAAACAAATCTATCTTGGAAGAAGTACAGCCAGAATGCTCCTTAGAAGTGAGGATGGTGACACTTCGTGCCACTTAGTTTTGGACATGTTATCAGGAGGGATCAATCCCTGGAGAAGCACATTATGCTTGGTAAAGTAGAGGGTCAGCAAAAAAGAAGATGCTCAAGAAGATGGATTGACACGGTGGCTGCAACAATGGACTCAAAGATAGCAATGGCTGTGAGGATGGCGCAGGCCCAGGCACCATTTCGTTCTGTTATACATAATGTTGCTATGAGTTGGAACTGACTCAACAGCACCTAACAGCAACAACAGCACCTTTAATTACTTTTTCTTTTTAAGTTTTTGGCCTTTAAGCTCATTTCATTAGAGGGTAGGATTTTTATTCTTACAGATTCCCAACAGGGCATGTTTGATAAAATTTCCATTTTCTCTCCTTTAAAGTAATAACCGGTAAGAGACTCGCTTGTATTGGGTTTAATTAGAATCAGGTAACAAAACAAACACACATGCATACACATGCGCATGAACAATCACCAACAGAGGACAGCATAGGTCGCATGAGACTGTGACCAGACACATTAGGATACAAGTTCTACAAAGTCATAGATCCCAACTTGAGGCTAGGGGAGAAAGGTGCCATGGTTGTATGGGATATAATCTTCTTCCAAGAAGAAGATGCCCAAAAGGGAACATCTAAACCATTTGTGTTCCCTTTTAAAACAATTCAGTTGATAAAGGCAAGTATGGTATCAACCATTTAAATGGTACCCCCTACACTGTACATGTAGAATTCCAGTCAATGCACTTCATGTGCAGCCACCACATCTGGGGGTGGTTTACATGTTGCTGTGATGCTGAACAGGTTTCAACAGAGCTTCCAAACTAAGACAGACTAGGAAGAAAGGCCTGGTGATCTACTTCTAAAAATCAACCAATGAAAACCCTATGGGTCACAATAGTCCAATCCACAGTCAATCATGAGGACAGCACAGGACCAGGCAGCTTTTAGTTCAGCTGTGCATGGGGTCGTCATGAGTGAGGGGTCGACTTGACAGCAGCTAGCAACAACAGTGTACTTACACTGGCACAGTGCCCTGAATACAATAAACCTGGTGGCTAATTGACTGATGCTATTGTTCACTGCATTCAACCTGACCAACAGTGGAAGTATGAGAAGTCCTTTCTTCCACCAGAAGAGCTTTCCAAGTCTGTTCTTCTAGTCCTGGCTCCTGGTCCTCTCCTTTCTGGCTCCATCCTGACATCTTGTTCAATGGAAAAGAACAGTAAACACGTGGGGCTGAATCACTGACTGTTGATACTCTGTCTCTTTCTGAGGGTTTACCCAACTTCCTAGGGAGGAGGAAAGTCAGGGGAAGAGAGGATCTTCGGAGGTTTGAAAAAAGCAAATAAAAAGCTGACCAAAATGTTATGAAAGAAAAAAAGAGAGGGGGAGAGCTTTCTCACTCAGTATGAAAGTTCAGAGCACAGACCAGGGTGAACAGCTTGAAGCAGAAACACCATGACATAGATAAATAATTTTGCTTTATAAAGTTTCAGATTTCTTAGCAACACTCAGGAAGACAGAAACTTGGAAAGGGATTATAATATTTTGCAGGAGTAGGGGGTGTTTAATTAAAATGAAATGTTTTCTTACCAAGTAAATATGTCTCTTCCAGTTCAGTTGTTGCCAGGAGTTCTTTGCACTAATGTAGCTAAAACAATTACAAATAATTGCTCTAATGGCAAACTTTAAAAGGTATGACCTGTAACATCCCAGGAGCAAGATCACCCAGACACAAAGGAACTGAACAGGCTGTGTCACTCAATAAACCTATGGCATAAAGGGAGGCCCGTCTGCCCCAGACAGGGAACGAAGCTCAAAGTCCAGTGCTTCTCACTCCAACAAGGCTCGGTTTCTTTGTCTAGGAAATGAGGCTCTCAGACCAAAGATCTAAGGTTCCTAAGGGTTATCATCTCTGTCCTGACTTTATGGTGAGCAAGGAAACTGGGTGGCCCAAGTGGTCTGCAATTAGCTGCTAACCTGAAGGTTGACAGTTGAAACCCACCCAGCAGCTCCATGGAAGAAAGGCCTGGAAAACTGCTGCCATAATAAATATTGCAGTCAAGAAAACCCTGTGAAGCAGTTCTACTCTGTAACACGCGGGGTCGCCATGAGTCAGGATAGACTCAACGGTAGTAGGTTTGGTTTTTGGTTTGTAAGGATTGTTACCACCACCAGTCTGTTTGTCATACTGTGGTAGCTTGGGCGTTGCTATGATGCTGGAAGCTATTCCACTAGTGTTTCAAATACCAGTAGGGTCACCCATGGTAGACAGGCTTCAGCGGAGCTTCCAGACTAAGACAGACTAGGAAGAAAGGCTTGGTGATCTACTTTCAAAAATTAGCCATGACCTCTACCAGGCCTGACACCCAGAAGAACTAGATAGTGCTCAGTTACCACCACCAATGGCCCTGAGAGGGATCACAATAGAGACTCTCAGACTGAGCAGGAGAAAAGTGTACAACAGAATTCAAATTCATGAAAAAATACCAGACTTATTGGTCTAACAAAGACTAGAGGAACCCTTGAGACTATGGCTCCTGGACACTCGCTTAACTCAGAACTGAAACTGAGCCTACCAATGGTGACTAAGAACAGCAAGGATCATGAAGAATTGTACACATGCAAGAGAATTTTCAGAGAGTCTGAGGCACAGGCATGCAGATCACCAGACAGTGTGGTTGTTACTAAAGGGAAGTGATTTTATTTACAGGTCCATCCAACTTTGAGACCACTATCAAACCCCGCTAACCAAAAGGTAGCAGTTCAAATCCACCATCCTCTCCTTGGAAACCCTATGAGGCAGATCTACTCTGCCCTACACTCCTGCTATGAGTCAGAATCAACTCAACGGCAACAGGTTTGGTTTGGTTTTGTTTTTTTTTTTTTAATCAAACCCTGGTGGCTCAATGGTTAAGTGCTCAGCTAACAACCGAAAGGCAGGCAGTTCGAACTCACCAGCCACTCTCCGGGAGAAAGATGTGGCAGTCTGCTTCGGTAAAGATTACAGCCTTGGAAACCCTATGGAACAGTTCTACTCTGTCCTATAGAGTCACTACAAGTCAGAATCGACTTGATGGCATACAACATCATCATACCCACACAAGGCCTATCTATACCTTTAAATAAGCAGAAAATTCAGCTCAGAAGACTAAAAAATAAACTACCAAGCCTTCAGAAACTCACACGCACCCCTAGAGGAAATGTATATTGGTACAACCACTTTGGAAAACATCCTGGCATTATCTAATAAATTTGAAGAAACTAGTGTCTTATGTCGCAGCTATTCCATTTCTACATTTACACCCTAGAAAGGAGCATGCTTTGTGTGCACCAGAAAATATGCACAAAAATGTGAAATGGTCAGAATTAGGAGTAATTATAATGCCTATCAACAATAGAATAAATTGTGGTATAATCCTACAATACTAACAACAATAAAAATGAACTACAGACGAACAAAGAAGAATCTAACAAATATAAAGTTGAGGAGGAAAAAATCAAATCACGAAAGAATACATGGAATGTGTTTCAATTAATATGAACTTCGAAAGAGTAAAAACAGAACCATATTGTTTAGCGATACACACATAGATGGTATAACTATAAAGAAATGGTTACTATAAAACTCAGCATAATGCCTCTGGGGAAAAAGAGGGGAATGTGATTGGGAAGAAATGAGGGGTATTGGTATTTCCGGGACCCCAACAGTATCTCTCTCTCTCAATCTGTCTTTCTCTCCCTCTCCCCCTCTTTTCCCCCCACCCCAGACACACGCACATGCCCAAAGGGGAAAAATGTTTTAAAAATTACACTTATGTTCAAGGCCCTCATCAGATCAACTAAGTAAGAATTTCCGGGATGCGGCCCAAGCTTCAATCTTTTCTGAAGACACCCAAGTGATTCTAATGCAAAGGCAGGGTTGAGATCTGCTACTTTAAATAAGTAACTGGGTAACAAAATATATATCTCCCTTTATACCACTGTCTTCCCAATCAGCTCTTAAGATCTATTTGCTAAAAAATTTCACCAATGAAACATAATATATTAAGAAAATTGTTTTCCACTATACTTGCCGGTAAGCCAGGATATAAACTTAAATACTTGGTAAAATATTAAAGTTAAAATGTGATGGGTACAATAATCTAGAAGCAAATGATATTTTTAAACACAACTCAGAAGTACTTGTATTTTGTAGGGCCTAATAACGTTTCATAACTCCTGAGTTGTTAGGTGCCATTGAGTTGGCTCTGACTCATAGCGACCCTGTGTACTACAGAACAAAACACTGCCCAGTCCTGTGCCATGCTCACAATCACTATTATGCTTGAGCCCATTGTTGCAGGCACTGTATCAATCCATCTTCATGAGGGTCCTCCTCTTTTTTGCTAATGCTCTACTTTACCAAGCATGATGTCCTTCTCCAGGGACGGATCCCTCCTGACATGTCCAAATATGTAAGATGTGTGGTCTTGCCATCCTTGCTTCTAAGGACCATTCTGGTTGTACTTCTTCCAAAACAGATTTGTTCGTTCTTTTGGAAGTCGATGGCATGTTCAATATTCTTTGCCAACACCACTATTCAAAGGCACCAATTCTTCTTAGGTCTTCCTTATTCATTGTCCAGCTTTCGCATGCCTATGATGTGACCGAAAATACCATGTCTTGGGTCAGGCGCACCTCAGTCTTCAAGGTGATATCTTTGCTTTTCAACACTTCAAAGAGGTCTTTTCTAGCAGATTTGCCCAATGCAATGCGTCTTTTGACTTCTTGACTGCTGCTTTTGTGGGTGTTGATTGTGGATCCAAGTAAAATGAAATCCTTGACAACTTCAATCTTTTCTCCATTTATCATGATATTGCTTATTGGTCCAGTTGTGAGGATTTTTGTTTTCTTTATGTTGAGGTGTGACCCATACTGAAGGCTGTGGTCTTTGATCTTCATTATAAGCGCTTCAAATCCTCTTCACTTTCAGCAAATAAGGTTGTGTCATCTGCATAACGCAGGTTGTTAATATGTCTTCCTCCAATACTGATGCCCTGTTCTTCTTCATACAGTCAGCTTCTCGGATTACTTGCTCAGCATACAGATTGAATAGGTATGGTGAAAGGATACAATCCTGATGCACACTTTTCTTGTCTTTAAACCATGCAGTATTCCCTTGTTACGTTTGAACAACTGCCTTTTGATCTATGTACAGGTTCCTCAGGAGCACAATTAAGTGTTCTGGAATTCCCATCCTTCGCAATGTGATCCATAATTTGTTATGATCCACAAAGTCGAATGCCTTTGTATAGTCAATAAAACACAGGTAAACACCTTTCTGGTATTCTCTGCTTTCAGCCAGGATCCATCTCACATCAGCAATGACTACACCAGTAAGCCTCAGCCTGAAGGTGCCCGGCTCTCTCACTCCATGGGTTGGCAAGCCTAGCTCCAAGTGCCCAAAGGCACCCTACTCTGCCAGCAAGACCCCTGCCCAAAGGCACTCATCTCTCTCACTCCATGGTTGGCACACCCACTGTAGCCACCTCGCTCCACAGGCCGGGAATCCTGCTGCACCATCACATCAGCAATAATATCCCTGGTTCCACGTCCTCTTCTGAATCCGGCCTGAATTTCTAGCAGTTCCCTGGCAATATACTCCTGCAGCCACTTTTGAATGATCTTCAGCAAAATTTTACTTACATGTGATATTAATGACGTTGTTCAATAATTTCCGCATTCAGTTGGATCACCTTTCTTGGGAATAGGCATGAATATGGATCTCTTCCAGACAGCTGGCCAGGTAGCTGTCTTCCAAATTTCTTGGCATAGATGAGTGAGCACTTCTAGCACTGCATCCGTTTGTTGAAACATCTCAATTGATATTCCGTCAGTTCCTGGAGACTTGTTTTTTGCCAATGCCTTCACTACCATTGGTTCCTGATTATATATATGCTAACTCCTGAAACGGTTGAATGTTGGCCAATTCTTTTTGGTATAATGACTCTGTGTATTCCTTCCATCTTCTTTTGATGCTTCTTGCGTCGTTTAATATTCCCCATAGAATCCTTCACTATTGCAACTGGATGCTTGAATTTTTTCTTCGGTTCTTTCAGCTTGAGAAATGCTGTGCGTGTTCTTCCCTTTTGGTTTTCTATCTCCAGCTCTTTGCACATGACATTATAATACTTTACTTTGTCTTTTCTAGCTGCCCTTTGAAATCTTCTGTTCAGTTCTTTTACTTCACCATTTCTTCCTTTTGCTTTAGCTACTTGACATTCAAGAGCAAGTTTCAGAGTCTCCTCTGATATCCATTTTGGTCTTTTCTTTCTTTCCTGTCTTTTCAATGACCTCTTGCTTGCTTCGTGTATGATGTCCCTGATGTCAATCCACAACTCGTCTGGTCTTCGGTCATTAGTGTTCAATGTGTCAAATCTATTCTTGAGATGGTCTCTAAACTCAGGTGGGATATACTCAAGGTCATACTTTGGCTCTCGTGAACTTGTTCTGATTTTCTTCAGTTTCATCTTGAACTTGAATATGAGCAATTTATGGTCTGTTCCACAGTCAGCCCCTGGCCTTGTTCTGGCTGATGATATTGAGCTTTTCCATCATCTCTTTCCACAGATGTAGTTGATTTGATTCCTGTGTATTTCATCTAGAGAGGTCCATGTGTATAGTCACCGTTTATGTTGGTGAATAAAGGTATTTGCAATGAAGAAGTCGTTGGTCTTGCAAAATTGTATCATGTGATCTCTGGCACTGTTTCTATCACCAAGGCCATATTTTCCGACTACTGATCTTTCGTCTTTGTTTCCAACTTTTGCATTCCAATCACCAGTAATTATCAATGCATCCTGATTGCATGTTGGATCAATTTCACACTGCAGAAGCTGGTAAAAATCTTCAATTTCTTCATCTTTGGCCTTAGTGGTTGGTGCATAAATTTGAATAATAGTCATATTAACTGGTCTTCCTTGCAGGTGTATGGATATTATCCTATCGCTGATAGGGTTGTACTTCAGGACAGATCTTGATATGTTCTTTTTGACGATCAATGCAACGCCATTCCTCTTCAAGCTGTCATTCCTGGCACAGTAGACCATATGACTATCCAATTCAAAATGGCCAATACCAGTCCATTTCAGCTCACTAATGCCTAGCATATCCATGTTTATGCGTTCTATTTCATTTTTGATGATTTCCAATTTTCCTAGATTCATACTTCGTACATTCCACATTCTGATTATTAATGGATGTTTGCAGCTGTTTCTTCTCATTTTGAGTCATGCAACATCAGCAAACAAAGGTCCCGAAAGCTTGATTCCATCCACATCATTAAGGTCCACTCTACTCTGAGCAGGCAGCTCTTCACTAGTCATCTTTTGAGTGCCTTCCAACCTGGGGGCTCATCTTCCAGCACTATATCAGACAATGTTCTGCTGCTATTCATAAGGTTTTCACTGGCTAATTCCTTTCAGAAGTAGACTGCCAGGTCCTTCTTCCTAGTCTGTCTTAATCTGGAAGCTCAGCTGAAACCTGTCTGCCATGGGTGACTCTGCTGGTACCTGAACACTGGTGGCATAGCTTCCAGCATCACAGCAACATGCAAGCCCCCACAGTACAACAAACTGATAGACACATGGGGGAACTCCTGAGTGGAACCACCGAAATGTATTCCATACAGTAAGTTCTGAAGACCAAAATTTTTTTTTAATTCACATAAATCCAATTCATTAAAATAAGTTCTACTCTGATTTCCAAAGCCACATATAGATTCACAGGGCCTCAATTTGCGCATGTAAGTCATTTCATAAACAACTATTAAATGAAGCACAAAAATGGACATGGCCCCTGCCTTTCAGAAGTGTACAGTCAGTCCACTTTTGTTCAAGAATAAAACATCTCACCTATGAAGTCAATGTCTGATAAACTACAGCTCTAGTCTTAAACACAGAGAGTGTGTGAACAGAAATTTAAAAAAGAAAAAGTATGTGGCTGGGTGTAATGAATTACTTAATATGGCCCTTCTAGCCATGGTCTTTGTGACTCACACACAATAATTGAATGGGACTGTGCAAGCCTGTGACAGTTGCAGATATATGCCAACTTGGCTGGGCCATGATTCCCAATATTGTATGGTTGTCCTCCATTTTATGTGTTGTGGATCCTGACTTTTACATGTTGATGAGGCAGGACTGGTGTAGAGTGTGTCTTGGGTAGCAGACTTGCAGGAGGGCGTGATTCAAGTCCTATCCTTATTCAAGTTACGCCCTTCTCTGGGGTGTGGCCTGGATCTAAGTTATGTGTGTGTGTCCTGGCAGGACTCTCTGCATCTGGACCCCGCGTCTGGTTCATGATCAATTGGCCTCTGGTACTTGGGACTCAAGCCCGAGGTCTGCTGTCTAACCTGCTGATTCTGAGACTTGCCAGCCTCCACAGCCCCTTGGGCCGGCAGCCTAACATGTGACCTGATTCGCCAGCTTCCGCAGCCTTGCGAGTCAGCAGCCTGTGGTCTGAACTGCTGGTTTGAGTTGGTCAGCCCCTGCAGCCACATGGGTCGGGAGAAGCCTATGCCTGATCCATGAATTTGGGACTTGCCAGCCTCCACAACCGTGCGAGCCATTTCCTTTATACAGTTGTGAGTGCTGAGAGACGTTGCAGCGAATTAGGGAACCCAGACTCGGGAGGGAGAGTACTGAGGCAAGAGGAAGTAGTTGATATTAGAGATGATTGGAGTGGTACAGCAGTTTAGAAAAGTTGGACATCTGTGACATCTTTAACCTCCACCTCACAGAAACCAGCTTTGTGCTTCTCCTTATAAAGGAAATTATTCATTTATGGGCCTACAAGGAAATGCTCTGCAGGTTAATTCAACCCCTATCATGAATGTATCACAATTAGGGAATTTATAGATGATTATAAAATACCAAAAACAGTGAGCAAAAAGCAAAGAGAATGAAAGAAGAGAAAAAATTACAAAAAATTTAAGAGTACAAGAGAGAATCTGGCATTAGTGTCAAACCTAATCTCTGATATTTTTTCAGGATTCTCAGTGGGAATATAAGGGGGGTCAGTTCCTATGGTAGCATATTCAGGGCCCGAGCTTGTGTATAAACAAATCAGCCTTCCACACAGAAGAGATGAGACTGGGAGTCCAAGGTAGGAACAGTGAATATAAAGATGCTCATAAGAAAGATATGGAAACAAGACGTCCCATGGAACACAATACCAACATGGCAAGCATGGCAGGATCATAAAGTCAAAGGTAAAAGGAAGACAGGAATGTGTTATAGATTGAACTGTGCCCCCAAAAAATATGTGTTGAAATCCTAACCCCTGTACCTGTAAATATGACCCTGTTTGGAAAGAGGGGTTTTTGTTATGTTAATGAGTAGGGTGGACCCTGAACCTGATCACTTCAGAGCTATAAAAAGGAGACTAGACAACAGAGACAGACATACTATATTTTTAGGCAAATAACACATGACTTCTCCGTTGCCAGCCACGCCTGTCCCCTACAAGGTATTTTCGCAAGTGCCGTATGCCAATTTTAAATGACATGTAAAAAAAAATTGGCATAGCAGCACTTACTAAAACGGCTCGCAAGAGGAGGGCACAGTTGGCAAACAAATAGAGAAGATGCATGTTACTTGTGTAAAAATATGGTATCTACAAGCCTAGGAACACCAAGGATTGTTGGCAACTACTAGAAGCTGAAACAAACAAGAAAGTATCTGCCCCTAGAGCCACGCCCTGAATTAGGGCTTCTAGCCTCCTAACTGTGAGCCCTGGTGGCATAGTGTTTAAGAACTCAGCTGCTAACCAAAAGGTCGGCAGTTCAAATCCACCAGCCCCTTCTTGGAAACCCTATGGGACAGTTCTACTTTGTCCTATAGGGTTGCTATGAGTCTGAATCGACTTGAAGGCGATGGATTTTGTTTTTTTTCAACAGTGAGAAAATAAAGTTCTGGTTTTTAAAGCCACTTCTTTGGGTTATTTCTGTTACAGCAGCACCAGGTAACTGAGGCAGTATTAAACAAGCATAATGGGAGATTTTAAGCTCTTTGGAACTTCTTTTCTGCATCAGACACATTTGAGGCATTCAGATTACAACAACCCCTAACAGAGAATAATCTGGGAAAAACACACACACACACACACAATCATTCCAGAAAATTCACATTGTGATATACTATGCTGGAATGTACTTGCTGGATTGTCTGTTTTATATAACTTGGCTATACTGTAGTTTATTTTGTGGAACTAGTACTAAATCGGAGCTCTTATGGTGCAATGGTTAAGCAATCAGATGCTAACCGAAAGGCTGGCAGTTCAATCCCACCCAGAAGCTTCGTGGAAGAAAGACCTGGTGATCTGCTCCCATAGATTACAGCCTAGAAAACCCCATGGGGTAGTTTTACTCTATCACATGGGACTGCCATGAGTCAAAATTGACTCAATGATACCTAACAACAACAGTACTAACTCAGTTGAAACACTTAAAAAGTCTATCAGAACTCAAAGATGGCAACCGAACTTTTGACCTTTGCATTCTGGAGACATTTCTAGACTGAATTATACAATGTGGGCATCACTAGAAGATATTAAGAATCCAGACATAGCATTGTACAGCACAAAGGGTTGAACGATCTGGATTTGAGCCCTTACGGAGCTGTAGCTTTGGGCAGACCTCTTAATTCTCAAGTTTCAAGTTGTTTCATCTATAAAAGGAAAGTGATATCTGCCCAGCCTACTTACCCAGGATCGTCAGGGGGCTGTAACAAAACATATGGGACAGGGCTCTCAAGGCCTACGAAAACCAGTATCAGGGGCACTTATAACAGATAGTCAAGAAGTTGGTATGTGGTCTGTTTGAAAACAGTTTTCCTCTGGTTATAATCTAAAAACACGATTCAGGGAACTAGCCGCCTGCTTACAAGGCATGATAACTGCATCAGTGTAAGACACCAGATGTGTAATTAAAACAAATGTGCCACAGCCCTGCGCCTCAGACAGCAGGCAACCATTAGTGCTATAAAAGCAGCAATTATGTCGTGCCCCCTTTCCAGCCCTGAGCAAGAGATTTTCTTTATTTGCTAATATTTCTTCAAGCTATGATTCACATCCACAGTTTATTCATTCAACAGATATTTCTGACAGCCTACTATGCTTCGAGCACTGTTCTGCTCTCCCCTCAGTCCACAAACGAGCTGCGGTTCTCAGGTACCTTCCCAATTGCCCCTCTAGGGACCCTGTTCTGTTTGGGATACACATTAAAATGCATCGCAGTCTAACTGTATTACTGACAAGTAGAAAAAGTATGGTCTCTCTTCAAGTCTTAGAAATGGCCTTTTTAAGTCTGCATTGACAGTCTGAATTCAAGTGCAACAGGCCACTCATCTGCAGCCAGGCAGGACACACTCACTGCCCATGCACTAGAAGCCAGAGCCTCACATCCAAAGTACTAGACTGAGAAAGATTAAACTCTGTGGGCAGGAGCTACAGCCTCAGTGGGTGATCTCAGGCCTTCATGCAACTTCAGGGTCATAATCAGCGAAGAAAAATTCCAGTAAGAGAGTAGAAGGGGAAGAGGAAGGCAAATGGGATAAACCAAACAGGAAATCAGTATATAAACTATGATGATGCTGTCTACCTGGTACTCCCTACCTGGGCAGTACAGGAAAAATTTAAACAGAAATTGCTCACATGCATACACACACATGCGCGCACATACACACACACACTCAGGACAAACCTGCAAAATAAAAACTGCTACAGCTACAGGCCACCACCCATCTGTCAGTCTGTCATACTGTGGTGGCTTGCATGTTGCTGTGATGCTCGAAGTTATGCCAGCAACAGGGCCACCCATGGTGGACAGGTTTCAGTGGGGCTTCCAGACTAAAGCAAACTAGAAAGAAAGCCCTGGCAATCTACTTCAGAAAATTAGTCAATGAAACCCCTATGGATCACAATAGCAGGATCACAACAGCATACCGTCCAATATAGTGCTGGAAGATAAGCCCCCTAGGTTAGAAGGCACTCAAAATACACAGTGGCCACAACTATGGATGTGATCATACCAACAACAATCGTGAAGATGGTAGAAGACTGTTGTACATGGGATCGCCATGAGTTGGAGTCGATACAGCTACAAGTACGGGGGGAAAAAAGTAGGAATGTGGAATCCATTGTTAACTAGAACCTAGAGTAGGTCATCGAACAATATCATTACTATCACACGCAAGTAAAATTTTGCTGAAGATCATTCAAAAACGGTTGCAGTGGTACATAAACAGGGAACTGCCAGAAATTCAAGCTGGTTCAGAAGAGGATGTGGAATGAAGGATATCACTGCTGACGTCAGATGGATCTTGGCTGAAAGCAGAGGAAACCAGAAAGATGTTTACCTGTGTATTACTGACTATGCAAAGGAATTTGACTGTGTGGATCATAACAAATTATGGATAATATTGTGAAGGATGGGAATTCCAGAACACTTAATTGTGCTCATGTGGAACCTGTACATAAAGCAAGAGGCAAATGGAACATGGAGATACTGTGTGGTTTAAGCAGGAAAGACATGCATCAGGGTTGGATCCTTTCACCATACCTATTCAATCTGTATGCTGAGCAAATAATCCGAGAAGCTGGACTATATGAAGAACAGGGCATCGGGATTGGAGTAAAACTCATTAACAACCTGCGATATGCAGATGACACAACCTTCCTTGCTGAAAGAGAAACGGACTTGAAGCACTTATTGATGAAGATCGAAGACCACAGCCTTCAGTATGGATTACACTTCAACATAAAGAAAACAAAAATCCTCACAACTGGGCCAGTAAGCAATATTATGACAAACAGATAAAATGTTGAAGTTGCCAAGGTTTTCATTTTACTTGGATCCACAATCAACACCCATGGGAACAGCAGTCAAGTAATCAAACAAGAGGCGGGGCCAAGATGGCAGAATAGTCAGACTGTTCTTGTCATCCCTCTTACAACAAAGACCTGAAAAAACAAACGAATCAGATATGTAAGACAATCTAGGAACCTTGCGTATCAAAGACAAAGCTGAAGAATCGGACTGAGCAACAGGTGTAAGGAGAGACAATTCAAAAACAGCAGAAACAAAGAATTATGGATCACCGGATTGCCAGCATCCTGCTAGCCAAACCTGCACAGTGCAGACTGAAACAAGCAGCAGCATCCCAAGCTGAAATCCATCCCATCTGGTTCAGTTAAGCAGGACCTCCAGAATCAAACAAGAGTGATACCAGACCTGTGAAAAAGTTAAGTGCACACGTCCAACTTGTCACATGCACCACAACCCCCTACCCCCAACAGAGCTCCATGGGCCAAGGAGCACTCCCTCCCCTTGATCCATCCCCCTTCCTGCTCCAGCACAAGTCCGGCAGCATTCAACACTGCCATGCCCCCTAAACCAGGATCTCACAGCTATGGTCTGGAGGCGCCCGCTCCTTCTCCTAGCCACTGGCACAGGGGATCCATGGGCTTGCAGCATCCTCCACCCCCAACTCCAATCACCCACACCAGTGCCTTGCTGGCTGAGGGTACAGTAGGTCCTCATGACGACAAAGTCAGCAGGGCTCCCAGCCAAAGCCCATTTTCACCTGCAGCAGCCAAGTAGGAGCTGCAAATCTGTAACATCTGACACAGCCCCTTCCCCTAAGCCAGTGGCTGTTGGTCAGTGCTAGGTGATCAGCCCTTCGCCCAGCTGCTGGTGCAGCAGGTCCACGGACTTGAAGTGCCCTTCACCCGCTCCGATCACTCACACACCAATGCCTTGCTGGCCAAGATGGCACAGCATGTCCTCATTAGGTCAAGCTGGCCAGGGCTCCCAAATGAAGCCCACTTCCAGCAGCCAAATGGGAGCTGCAGACCTGTGATATTAACCACTGCCCCGTCCCCTAAGAAGGGACCTCAGCCACCCAGGACAGAGGTCTGAGGACCAGTGGTTTATCCCCAGTCCCTCCAGCCAGAAGCACTGGGCACCCAAGGACTAGCCGCACTACCCCCCACTACACACTGCAGCAGACAGGGGCACACCCTCCAACCAGGCACTCAGAAGCAGCCAACAGCCCCCTGCCTTGCCCCTCACATCACCCCCTACTGCAACCAGAGGTTTGTGCCTGCTCCTAACACCTCCACACAGCCCTGCCTGCCCAGGACTGTAGGTGAAAGTCTTCGTACCACACCCTCAGTAACTGACAACCCAGGCACCTTTGCCCTGACCATCCAGCAAGTGGCAGAGCACACACACAACAACCAGTGACTAGGGAGAACAGCCCCTGCAACCACAGCCAGGTGACCAGCAAAACAGAAAATCACCTCATCAAAAACACCACCTACATCCTCAGCAGTCCCGAAAGAACAGTGAACAGAGTCCCGAGCTCACATACCTAGTAGCTGCTCCTACCTACCTGGAGACCGAAGGTGTGAGCTTCAACGTGGCAAGACTAATGACCAGAGTAGCACACATGCCCAGCCTACTCAGATATATCAAAACAAAACAAAACAAAAATTCAGGACACAGTAAAGAAATATACAATCAATAAATAAATATAATAACTTCCTGATGCCTCAGAGACAACAGTCAATATTAAATCACATAAAGAAGCAGGCCAAGATGGCTCCAGCAAGCAATGAAAATGAAGAACTAGAAAATCTTCCAGAGGAAGATAAGGCAATGGCACTACCTGATAAAGAATTCAAAAAACTAGTATACAGAGGTCTCCAAGAGATCAAGAAGGAGATCAGGGAAAACATAAACAAAACCAAAGAACATACAGACAAAGCAATCGAAGAATTCAGGAAAACAAGAACAAAATGACAGAATAAACAGGCTACTAGAAACTGTACAAAAACAGCAACTAAAGATTAACAATAAAATTTCAGAATTAGACAACTTAATAGAAGGACATAGGACCAGAATTGAGACGATGGAAGACAGCATTGGTGAGATTGAAGACAAATCCCTTGACACCAATTTGTTTGAGGAAAAATCAGAAAAAAGATTGAAGAGAAATGAAGGAAAGCTAAGAATTATGTGGGATACTATCAAGACAAATAACCTACAAGTGATCAGCATGTCAGAATGTGGGGGATAATGGAAAACACAGAAACAACTGTTTAAGATTTGCGGGTAGAGAACTTCACTAATATCATGAAAGAAGAGAAGACATCTATCCAAGAAGCTCAATGAACCCCATACAGGATAGACCCCAAAAGAAAATCACCAAGACATATCATAATCAAACTTGCCAAAAACCAAAGACAAAAAAAGAATCCTGAGAGTGCCTAGGAAAAAAGGAAAAGTCTCCTACAAAGGAGAACCAATAAGACTAAGCTCTGATTACTCAGCAGAAACCATGCAGGCAAGAAGGCAATACCCATAAAAACCCATTGCCATTGAGTCAATTCCAACCCATAGCAACCCTAAGGCAATGGGATGACATATATAAAGCCCTTGAAGGAAAAAAAATTGCCAGCCAAGAATTGTATATTATATAGCCAGTAAAATTTCTCTAAAATACGATGGTGAAATTACATCATTTCCAGATAAACAGAAATTAAGGGAATATGTATAAACTAGAACAAAATTACAAGAAATATTAAATGGAATCCTCTGGTCAGAGAACCAACAACATCAGACAACAATCTAAGACTAGGACACAGGACAGCTCAACCAGAAACCAACGCATATAGGGAATTCTCAAAAATAAAACAAAGCTAAAAGACTGAAAACAGGGAACCAGATACGTCAATATGTAAATGACGACAACATCAAAACAAAAAAGAGGGAATAAACGGTGTAGTCATAGAACTTCCATATGGAGAAGTCAGAGTGATATTAAATAAAAGACTGGTTTAAACTTAGAAAAACAAAGGTAACTTTCAAAGTAACCACAAAGGAAGCTAACAAATCTACCCACTAAAAAAGAAGAAAAACATAAAGAATCAGTAAACACAGAATCAACAATAATGAAACAAATGAAAAGAAAATCCATAAACAAAAAGAACTCAATACAGAAAATTAAGGGGAACAGAGAGAGAAACTGTCAACACCACTAAAAACAAAAAACAAAATAAGACCAGTAAACTCATACATCTCAATAATTACACTGAATGTAAATGCCCTAAATACACCAGTAAAAAGACAGAGTGGCAGAATGAATTAAAAAAAAAAAAAAAAAAAAAAACCATGATCTATCTGTATGCTGTCTACAAGACACACTTTAGACATAAAAACATAAACAAACTCAAACTCAAATGATGGGGGAAGAAATATCAAGCAAACAATAAGCAAAAAAGAGCAGAAGTGGCAATATTAATCCCCAGCAAAATAGACTTTAAAGCAACATCCACCATAAAGGATAAGGAAGGAAACTATATAATGATTAAAGGTCAATACACCAGGAGGATATAACCATAATAAATATATACACACTCAATGACTGGGCCCCAAAATATATAAAACAAACTCTAACAGCATTGAAAATAGAAATAGACAATTCCACAACAAACGGCAAGAGACTTCAACACAGCACTTTCAGTCAAAGACAGAATATCTAGAAAAAATACTCAGTAAAGATACAGAAGATCTAAATGCCACAATCAACCAACTCAACCTCACAGACATATATGTAACGCTTCATTCAACAGCAGCAAAGTATACATTCTTTCCCAACGCACATGGAACATTCTCCAGAACAGACCACATTTTAATCCACAAAGGAAGGCTCAACAAAATCCAAAACACTGAAACAATACAAAGCATCTTTGCTGATCATAATGCCATAAAGTAGAAATCATAATAGAAATAGTGAGGAAAAAAATGAAACTTGCTTAAAAACCACTGGGTAATAAAAGAAATCAAGGAGGGAATAAAAAAATTCATACAGTCAAGTCAGAAGGAAAACACATCTTACCAAAACTTTTGAGACACAGCAAAAGCAGTGCTTAGAGGCCAATTTATAGCAATAAACACACGCATCAAAAAAGAAGAAAGGGCCAAAATCAAAGCATTAACCCTACAACTGGAACAAATAGAAAGAGAGCAGCAAAAGAAGCCCACAGGCACCAGAAGAAATGAAATAATAAAGATTAGGGCACAAATCAATGAAATAGATAACAGAGAACAATAGAAAATTAACAAGACCAAAAGTTGGTTCTTGGAAAAAACTCAACAAAATAGGCAAACCATTGGCTAAACTGACGAAAGAAAAACAAGAGGACACAGATAACCTGAATAAAAAATGAAATGAGGGATATCACAACAGACCCGAATGAAATAAAAAGGATCATAACAGAATACTATGAAAAATTGTATTCCAACAAACTTGAAAGCCTAGAGGAAATGGACAAATTTCTAGAAACACATTACCTATGTAAACTAACACAAACTGAGTTAGAAAAAGTAAACAGACGCATATCAAAAAAAGAGATTGAAGATTAAAAAAAAAAACTTCCCAACCAAAAAGAGGCCTGGCCCAGGAGGCTTCACAGGAGAATTCTACCAAACCACCTGCTGCTGCACAAGGATGGGCCCCTGGCCAGCTCCTGGTACACCACTACATTGCCATCATAGCTGCAACGCCACCAATGCTCGTACCTGGTGGGCTCCCACATGGCTGAGTTTCTGCAGACTGGTGGTGACCCTGAGTGGCTGCTGGGTCTCCACCGTGCCCCTAAGAAGCTGCGCAAACTCAGCGAAATCAACGAGTTGCCGGCGCATCAGCCATAGCTCATCCCAAGGAGTACATCCAGGCCCTGCTGAAGATGGGTGAGCACAGGTGGTCCCTGGGCAAGCTCATCCAGGCCTTGGTCCTGCTCACTCACTGCTACTCGCTGGCTTCCTTTGTGTTTGGCTGTGGCATCCTTCCCAAGAGGGACCCAGAGGGCAGCCCTGCCCCCAAGACACCTTCACTCCCCAGGGAGCAGAGCAGCCCCCCCTCCCAGTGGAGACCCACTGAACAACTCTAGGGGCTTTGAGGCCACATACGTGATGTGGAGGCTCTGATGGAACATACGAGGTAGCTTCAGGAGAGCCTGCTGTGGGATGAGGGTGCATCCCAGGAGGAGATAAGAGAGCCACTCTGAGCTGGAGAAGTCGGAGAGCCTGCTGGTGACCCCTTCAGTTGACATCCTGGAGCCCTCTCCATGCCCAGACATGCTGTGCTTTGTTGAAGACCCCACTTTTGGATATGAGGACTTTACACGGCAAGGGACTCAGGTACCCCCACCTTCCACACCCAGGATTATACCTGGGAAGACCATGGCTACTTGCTGATCCAGTGGCTCTACCCTGAGGGTGGACAGCTCCTGGATGAGAAGTTCCAGGCAGCCTGTCGTCTCACCTACAACACCATCACCACGCACAGCAGTGTGGACACCTCCATGCTCTGCAGGGCCATCTGGAACTACATCCATTGCGTCTTTGGCGTCAGATATGATGACTATGACTATGGGGAGGTGAACCAGCTCCTGGAGCAGAAACTCAAGGTCTATATCAGAACTGTAGTCTGCTACCCAGAGAAGACCACCCAGAGGATGTACAACCTCTTCTGGAGGCATTTCCACCACTCAGAGAAAGTCCATGTGAACTTGCTGCTCCTGGAGGCCCAAATGCAAGCTGCCCTGCTCTATGCCCTCTGTGCCATCACCCATTACATGACCTGACTCCTGCACAGGACCTGGGCCTGGAGCAGCTGACTCTGCAAGGGCTTCTCTGGCTGGAGACAGACCCAGACCCTTTACCTGTCCCACGCCCACCCAGCCACTCTGGGGGTGGGCTTGTATGTGACCTGCAGCCCCAAGCCACACACTCCTTTTTCTCACTGGAATGGACAGGACCATTGCACTGACTCTGGGATCCCAGAACTGCCCCTAGGAGCTAGAAAAGGACTAGGAGACCCCAGGGGGCCATGCCCTTTTTCCTGTCCCTGCCCTCAGAGGCAAAGGGCACAGGAAGGAAAATGGGCCCAGCACCGACATGTCTGCCAGCAGGCTGGGCCCCAGGCACCACAAGTGCTGTGACCTCCCTGGACTGGAAAGTCCCTGGCTGGCCCTGAGAGAGGGGCAGACACCTCCAAGGACTGACACTCCAGGCTGCTCTGCCCTCCCTACCCCCCATTCCCAGATTTCATTACCTCCTAAGTGCCATTCACCCATCAATGTGAAAGTCAGGGTCCCAGCTGGTCTGTGTGCCTGGTTCCCCATAATCCTGCTCTGTTGGGCAGTCAGAAGGCCCCTTGTTCCCCAGTTGCCCCAATCCTAGTGTAGTTCTTTTGACCTTCTCCCTTTTAACCCTTTTCTCCCATGCCTGATGGTGTGGTACCTCACGAGAGAGGACAAGCACGTCAAAAAAGTGGAAGATGTATCTCTAGAGACTTTGGACCTCTGCTGGTCACTTTGCCTTCTGAAGAAGAAGGAATATTAGATTGTAAGTTCTCTGTTTTTTGATCCTTTATGGTTGAGGGTCAAACCTCCTCAGGTCCTCTCCCCTGGAGCCATTGTCAGGATCCGAGGGGAGGAGGAGAGGGAGAAATCTGTTCTCCCCAGAGCTGCACCTGCCCTGCAGAGACTAATACCCCACTCTCCTATCTCCAGTGGTTCTACTGCAGATGTCTGCCAAAAAGTTGAACCTTTATTTGTGGCTCAGATGGCCCTGTGGCACCATGAGAGAGGCAGGAGTCACCAGTGTTCTTGTTTGGGCCCTGCCACCAGCCAGAGTAAGCGTGGCTATGTTGTCAAACCTCTATGACCTCTGTTTCCACAGTTGTAGACTAAGGGATGGTCTAGATTTCTGAGATGTCTGACTTCACCCTGGCATTCCCAGGCCAATCTTCTAGCAACAAACCAATTTCAATGCAGGATCTTGAAGGCCTCTGGGGACTCCTTTCCTGCAGTTAGTCTCTCCTGGCTGCTTTCTAAGGACCCCTGTCCCCATCCCAGTTTCTGTCCCCTCTCCTCAATTTTAGGCAAGTTGCTTGGAGGCAGAAGCAGCCAAGGAGTGATCCCAGGCACCTTCTATAGCAAACAAGCTGTAAGTTCTGACTGATCTTGCCCTTCTTCCCACAGTATATGCCTCCTCTCTAACCAGTCTGGAGGTGACCGAAGAAAGGTAAGCGCCAAGATGCTGCTGCTTCTGACCTTCCTCTCTGGAGCAGGGTAGGAAAGGAGCTGGGCCAGTGTGCCACATTTCATTCCTGCACAGGCATGGGAAAGCAACTGGTACCGCCTTCAGGCCTCAGACCCCTCTCTGCAAAGAGACTAGGCAGCAGAGAAGGGGCCCCAGCATTCAGGTTTGGGTTCTGGAAGAGACATGATGACTCTCTGAATATCCCCTGGATGGGTAGGAAGGGGTATCCAGTGTTCAAGTGCAGAAATCTTTGGCTTTGCTACCAGTTCTATATGATGACAAATAAAGGTTCACCGAGGTTTGGTTTTGTTTAAAAAAAAAAAAAAAGAAAGCCCCAAAGACTCCACAAGAAAGCTACTGGAACTAACAGAAGATTTCAGCAAAGTAGCAGGATACAAGATTACCATACAAAAATCTGTTGGATTCCTCTACACCAACAAAGAAAACTTCGAAAGGGAACTCACCAAATCAATACCATTTACAATAGCCCCCAAGAAGATAAAATACTTAGGAATAAATATAACCAGGGACATAAAAGACCTAAACAAAGAAAACTACAAAACACTACTGCAAGAAACCAAAAGAGACCCACATAAGCAGAAAAACATACCATGCTCATGGACAGGAAGATTCAACATTATGAAAATACTACTCAAAGCAATCTATGGATGAAATGAAATCCCAATCCAAATTTCAACACATTCTTTAATGAGATGAAGAAACAAATCACCAACTTTATATAGAAAGGGAAGAGGCCCTGGATAAGTAAAGCATTACTGAAGAGGAACAAAGTGGGAGGCCTCAAACTACCTTATCTTAGAACCCACTGTATACCTATGGTAGTCAAAATAGCCTGGGACTGGTACAACAACAGACACACAGGCCAATGGGACAGAATTGAGAACTCAAACCTAAATTCATCCATCTATGAGCAGCTGATATTTGACAAAGGCCCAGAGTCTGTTAAATGGAGAAAAGACAGTCTCTAACAAATGGTGCTGGCATAACTGGATGTTCATCTATTAAAAAAAGTGAAACAAGATCCATGCCTCACATCATATACAAAAACTAACTCAAAATGGATCAAAGACCTAAAAATAAAACCAAAACCTATAAAGATCATGGAAGAAAAAATACAGACAACGCTAGGGGCCCTAATACATGGCATAAATTAGATACAAACTATAACTTACAATGCACAAATACCAGAAGACAAACTAGATAACTGGGAGCTCCTAAAAATCAAACACTTACGCTCATCAAAAGACTTCACAGAAAGAGCAAAAAGAAAACCTACAGACTAGGGAAAAATTTTTCACAACGATATATCCAACAAAGGTCTAATCTCTAAAATCTATAAAATACTTCAACACTTCAACTACAACAACAACAACAAAAAGACAAATAATCCAATTTAAAAATGAGCAAAGGATATGAACAGACACTTCACCAAAGAAGACATTCAGGTGGCTAACAGACACATGAGGAAATGTTGCGATCATTAACCACAGGAGAAATGCAAATCAAAACTACACGAGATACCACCTCACACCAACAATACAAGCACCAATCAAAAAACAGAAAATAACAAAGGCTGGAGATTAGAATTGTTGTGCACTACTAGTGGGACTGTAATAATACGGTATAACCACTTTAGAAAACAATATGGTACCTACTTAAAAAGCTAGAAATAGAAATACCATACGATCCAGCAATTCCACTCCTAAGCATATATCTTAGAGAAATAAGAGCTGTCACACAAATAGACAAATGCACACCGATGTTCACTGCAGCACTATTCACAATAGCAAGGAGAAGGAAACAACCCTGTTGCCCATCCACACAATGGAATACTACCCAACAATAAAGAACCATGATGAATCTGCAAAACTTCTCATAACATGGATAGATCTGGACGGCATTATGCTGAGTGAAATGTGTCAATCACAAAAGGGCAAATATTATATGAGACCACTATTATAAGAACATAAGAAAAAGTTTATACACAGGGAAAAAAAAACATTATTTCATAGGAGGATAGGGAAGGAGGGGGAGGGGAAACCACTAACTAGATAGTAGACAAATGTCAACTTTGGTGAAGTGAAAGACAACACACAATATAGGGAAAGTCAGCAGAACTTGACCAAGGCAAAGGCATACAAGTTTCCTAGACACATCCAAGCACCTTGAGGGACCGAGTTGCTAGAGCTAGGGGCTGGGGACCATAGTCTTGGGGGATATCTAAGTCAATTGGCATAACATAATTCATAAAGAAAATGTTCTACAGCCTACCTTGGTGAGTAGCATCTAGGGTCTGAAAAGCTTGCGAGCAGGCATCTAAGATATGTCG
Organism: Dugong dugon; assembly: GCA_030035585.1. Classification (NCBI taxonomy): domain Eukaryota; kingdom Metazoa; phylum Chordata; class Mammalia; order Sirenia; family Dugongidae; genus Dugong; species Dugong dugon. The sequence continues at coordinate 77,553,864 of CM057460.1, read as the reverse complement.
ATTGGTCCCATCCCGTCCAGAGCAAAGGAGAATGAAAAAAACCAAAGACACAAGGAAAATACTAGCCCAAAGGACTAAAGGATTACATGAACCAGAGACTCCATGAGCCTGAGCCCAGAAGAACTAGATAGTGCCCAGCTACCACCACCTACTGCTCTGACAGGAATCACAACAGACAGTCTCAGACAGAGCAGGAGAAACATGTAGACAAAAATTCAAATTCACAAAAAAAGACCAGACTCCTGGTCTGACAGAGACTGGAGGAATCCCTGAGACTATGGCTCCCATAGTCTCAGAACTGGAACTACTCCCAAGCCCACTTTTCAGACAAAGATTAGACAGGTCTATAAAACAAACAGTAACACGCCTAAGGAACGTGCTTCTTAGCTCAATCACATATAGGAGACCAAATGGGTAACTCCTGCCCAAAAACAAAGACAAGAAGGCAGAAAACTGGAAGAATGGACACAGGGAGACTGGGGTGAAAAGGGGGACAGTGCTGTCACATCATGGGGATTGCAATGAATGTCACAAAACAACATGTGTATAAATTTTTGAATGAAGAAACTAACTCGAGTTGTAAACTTTCACCTAAAGCACAATAAAATTTTTTAAAAATGTATTGCATTGGCCAAATCTGCCACAAAAGACCTCTTTAAAATGTTGAAAAGCAAAGATATCACTTTAAGGACTAAGGTGCGCCTGACCCAAGCCATGGTATTTTCAATTGCCTCAAATGCATGTAAAAGCTCAACAACGAATAATGAAGACTAAAGAAAAATAGATCCCTTTGAACTACGGTGTTGGCAAAGATTCTTGAATATACCATGGATTGCCAGAAGAATGAACCAGTCTATCTTGGAAGAAATACAGCCAGAGTGCTCCTTGAAAGCAAGGATGATGAGACATCGTCTCACATACTTTGGACATGTTATCAGAAGGGACCAGTCCCTGGAAAAGGACATCATGTTTGGTAAGGTAGAAGGCCAGTAAAAAAGAAAACGACCCTCGATGAGATGGATTGACACAGTGGCTGCAACAATGGGCTCAAACATAGGCGACAACTTCGAGGATGGCGCAGGATTGGGCAGTGTTTCATTCTATTGAACACAGGGTCGCTATGAGTCGGACTGACTTGACAGCACTTAACAACAACAACAAAGTGGGAGTGCAGAAGATTTTTTGGGTTGCTAACTGTACAGCTTCATGCCCACACCAAGGCCCATATTTCAGGGAGTCAAGACAGTGTTGTATAAACTTCACTGGGGCCACGTAAAGGGGAACCTAGGAAAGGACACCAAAAAAAAAAAAAAAACCCGTTGCTGTCAAGTCGATTCCAACTCGTAGTGACCCTATAGGGAAGGACACAGAGACAGTCATTTCCCTAAGAGCATATCATCATCTGTGGCTTGATATCCCACCATCCCACCCCACCCCACCCCCCACCTAGTGGCCACTCTTAAACCCCTTCCTCCAACCATCAGCCTTTTAGCCTCCAACACTGGTAGTTTTAAAGCCAGTGTCTTTTTGTTGTTGTTTTGTTTTTTAATAAAGTAAGAAAAGGATAGCTGCCAGCATTAGAATCCCATTAAAGAAATCTATGAAAATATCAAAATTTAAATTTTCTTCCTCAAGATCAGTCTTGGGAGACTCCTTGGCTACTGTCTTTTACAAACTCAATTCTAGTCACCAGTGCACAATCCAACACCACCATGTGCAGCCCGCAGCATTAGAAAGGCTCCCAGAGGAGAGAAGCAGGAATGGGACGTGGCCAACCAGAGGTGAACTTCAAAACCGCCATGGCCCTGAATCCTGTGGGAATCACACTGAAGGCAGAAGGTTTAAAAAACAACAACTATCATTTACACTTCTCCCTAGAAAATTATAAGAGGGGAAAAAGTGATCTGACTACAACCCTATTTTCTATTTCCCAGATGTGAGAGTAAATACGTAATTTTCTATTCCAATCTGAGGGCCACTGGTGCAGGACAAAAGTAGGATGTTTATTTATTTATTTTGGTGAAAATATACAGTCATACACCACTTCAACAATTTCTACATGTACAATTCTTTGACACTGATTGCATTCTTCAAGTGGTACAAAAATTCTCACCATCCTTCTCCGAATTGTTCCACCATCGCGGGCTTAGACTCACTGCCCTTAAGCTCATCTAACCTTTTAAGTTGCTGTGGTCAATCTGATCTCACATTCTTTAAGAGAGCACAATGCTCAAGGCAGACATACTTAAACTATTTTTTGGTTCAAAGAAGACTTCAAGGGATAGTTTTGGTTTGAGGTTTAAAGATTATCTCAGTAGCTCCAGGAAGTCTGGCTTACGTTGACAGTTGGAAATTGCTCCCTATTAGAAAGGTTATTTTTTAAGGAAAAGTTTAAGCTGCTATTTCTTCTTTAAAACATAGCAACTTATACAGAGAATGTGCTCAATAAGAGTTAACAGAATTAAACTAAAAAATACACCCAAATGATGGGGGTGGGTGGGGAGTGTTTTCCTTAAGAGTTCAACTCTGTATTAATTCTTTATTTTCATAAAGCCTGTTTCTTAAAAATAAAAAGTTAAAGAAGAATGGCAGAGAAAACATGTTAACGTTAAACATTTAAGACTTCACAAATGATATACATGTGCATAGCTAAGTATTTTGAAACAATTTTACCAATTTACCATAGGACCTATTCTAAAGAGCATTCTCTCCACCACTAACACTCAGCCAGCCTATAGGAATATAATGCCAGCTTAAAATGTCAGAAAAGGAGGTATGGAGATGTGTGTCTCATTAGATACTATCAGAAGTGACAGAAGGCTAAAACAATCTTGAGTGTGTATAATTGTTTGAAAAATGTGAAGATTTCCAAGAGAAACATACAAAATCCCAGAATCAGTCTTTATCCATAGTACATTAATTTCAAAACACTTCAAAACTTAAAATAAAACTGGAAACTTGTGTTCTGTAATAAATCTGTTCTTTATGGGTTTCCTACCCACTGGTGTTTCAGCTGATGTTATTTCAAACTTGCTGTCCAGTACAAAGCCTTGAGGCAGAATAACAAAGCTGATATTTCACATAGTCTGAGGCCAGCAAGCAAGTCTTATAATTCAATATGCAGTCCCCTGGTTAATAATGCTTGGAACACTGCTAAGCCAGGTTCAATCAATACTGCCTTGCTCCCGAGTCTTGCTCTATTTTCTTTCTCATTTCTACAGCCAGCAGACTGTATTCAAGAACAAAAACACAAGCCAAGCTCTATTTATAGAGTGTTAAACAAATCTTGCTCTTTGCTGGTCACAGATCTCTTTCCTCTATTCAAAGAAAGATAAACAGATATTTTCCTCTGTCAAACATCGCTGTGCCATGCATTCCCTTCTCTTGTTGCCTAGAAAGAAGGTGATGGTTCCGAGTATGTGGCCTGAGGCAAGATGTAAATGTCACAGAAAATTGGCAGTTCCCACTGAGTCTTTCGTAATGAACTGTTAATTCTCACTTAATGGCTTTTTCTGTAGATAAGAAGCAATATTAAAACTGCTCTTTAAACTCCTTAAGTGAACACTGAACAATCAAGACACATTTTAACAGTTACTGAATAACCCCTACTCTTACAAACTTTCTTCCAACGTCCTTTTGGCTTTCTGCATTTCTTTTCCGTTTTTCTGGTTAGTTGTCAAGCACAGAAAAACAAACGCTCCCCTTCAAAGCAAACTCATACTAATAAAGTAAAGCATTACGTTAACCACTCCTAGTAACAGCACCACACTACCTATACATGAAACTCATGATCCAAAACAAGGCTTTCTACTTTTCTTTTAAGTCAGTATTCTCAATCGAATATCATTATGCTGTGATTTGTTTTTATAAAACAGAAACTTCTTGGACTTGCCCTTTACTATATTTATTCTGTAACTGCTGGCCCATTTCTCTAAATTCTGGATTCAAGTTTAAAATTGTTATATTTGTGATAACTCCATTGGTGTTCTTTGCAAGTTAAGGGTAAAAAAAAAAAAAAGTTGCTGTGGCAACCCCATGTGTGACCCCATGTGTGTCAGAGTAGAACTGAACTGTCCTCCACAGGGTTTTCAATGGCTAACTTTTCAGAAGTAGATCACCACGCTTTTCTTCTGAGGTGCCTTTGGATGGGCTCCAACCTCCAACCTTTCAATTAGCAGCCGAGAGCTCATTAACCGTTTGCACCACCCAGGGACTCAACAAGTTAAGGCACGTACTCTTAATCTGATCTTTGAAATCAATAATGAAAATACTAAATTCTCTGAGCCACCCTCAGCGGGTCCTACTAGTTCCAAACATTACTCCTCTTCAGGGACAGCTCTCTAACCAACCACACATCCACAGAATGAGAAGCATCTTCCTAAATACATTGGCTGTGTTAAACATTATGCTCAGGACAGCCCTGCAGAAACATTGCAAATGCTCAACTGGCATACCCTAAAAACTTCTTCCATTCAAAGGATCAATTATAAAGGCAGGAGGAAAGTTTAACTCTTTAAACTTGATAAAGCAATCTAACAGATTAAGTTTTTCTTTGTTTTATTAAAGATTTTAATATTCCTGCCCTGCAGACTCATAATATCACCTTTACAAAACTAGCCTTTGTTTTGTTTTTATGGCGGGTAAAACAAAGAATACAATCTCTTCCACAACAAACAAAAGAACTTCTGCCTATCAGATCTCTGAACACATGAACTACTTTTACCTAGAGGACTACAGAAAAATCCAAAATTCATTTTTCAAAATAATGGAAATTTACTTTGGCAAAAAAAAAAAAAGAAAACCCTCAAATCTGCCAAATTACTACCCATTGGTTTGAATTAAACAATGTATTACACTGGGCAAATCTGGTGCAAAAAGAATCTCTAAAGTGTTAAAAAGGGAAGACGTCACTTTGAGGACTAAGGTGTGCCTGACTGAAGCCATGGTACTTTCAATCGCCTCACATGCATGCGAAAGCTGGACAATGAATAAAGAAGACCAAAGGCGAATTGGTATCTTTGAATTACGGTGTTGGCGAAGAATACTGAATACACCAAGGACCGCCAAAAGAATGAACAAATCTGTCTTGGAAGAAGTACAGCCAGAATGTTCTTTAGAAGGGAAGATGGCAAGACTTCGTCTTACATACTTTTGACATGTCATGAGGAGAGATCAGTCCCTGGAGAAGGACATCATGCTTGGTAAAGTAGAGGGTCAGTGAAAAAGAGGAAGACCCTCAAGGAGATGGACTGACACAGTGGCTGCAACAATGGGCTCAGACACAGTAACGATTATGAGGACGGTGCAGGACCGGGCAGTGTTTCGTTCTGTTGCACTGACTCAACAGCACCTAACAACAACATACATGACGTTTAATTTTTTAAGTAAGTTGATCTTTAGTTTTTTTGTTTTTCTTAAACCAGAAGGTAAAATCAGGACAAGTTCTTACTACTCCATAGATCCCAGGGGGCAGAGCTACTATGTTCACAGGGGTGATAACATCAGTTCTCTGAGATGGCATTTGCAGTCAGTCCCCTTGGGTTCTTCACCCAAATGGCAGCCACAGTTGGTAGCAGGCTTGGTGCTTGCCAGTTATGTCAGGCTTCTGAGGACACAAGTGAAGGAAAAGAGTTTGGTAGAGTGGGAAGGGAAGACTTTAAGGGAAGACTTTTAACTCAAAAGCTATTGAGCATCAACAGAATAAAGCATTAGAATTTTTTTTCCCAGTTAACCTAATTGTCAAAATAATGCCAGTCTCTCATAAAAGAGTTCTATCTAAAAACAAACAAACAAACAATCTCCCCCAAAACAGATAAATTAATTGTGGCATATTATTGGATAATTATGATGTTACTATTCAAAGCTTTACTGCAAATTTGGGGTTCTACGATCCTGTAAAATCTTCTATCATAAAAGCTATTTCACAGAAGGAATGGGGGTTTACTTTTATGAAATAGAAATCCAATTTTATTTATGACACAAAATTAAATAAAACCCGGGATATTTCCTTCCCGAGAACACATAATGAAGTTGCATTGAGAGTAATGATGGGTAAGATGCAGGGCCAAGAGAAGGGCTCTGCTTTTCTTTACAAAACACAACATTCCGCTCACTCTCCCCCTTCTCCAGGATTTCAGGCCTTCCTAATAACTCTCAGTGATTGAAAAGGAAAAAAGAAATGAGTGATTTATTATAACATACAAGGAAATACAATGATACTTCAGAGTAAGGCTCCAATCAGACTCTTCCAAGACATGGTCATTAAGAAATTGATTAATATTCAATATTATCCACTTATACTCAAAGAAAGCGTAAACAGATAGATAAAAACCAAGTATTTTTAGTAAGAGTGCCAGTTGTTGCTGTTGTTAGGTGCTGTTGAGTCAGTTCCAACTCATAGTGACCCCATGTATAACAGAAAGAAATGCCACATGGTCCTGTGTCATCCCCACAACAGCAAATACGTTTGAATCCATTGTTGCAGCCACTGTTGTCAATCCATCTCATTGAAGGTCTTCTTCTTTTTCGCTTACATTCTACTTTACCAAGCATGATTCCCTTCACCAGGGATTGGTTCCTCCTGATAATATGTCCAAAGAGTGAATAGTGAAGTTTTAAAATCATTTTCAAATAAATATTAAGAGAAGTAATTACTAGGGAAAAAACTGTTTTCCACTTATGATGCACGTATCACTAATACCTTATAAACTCCAGTGGGCCCATGCCGCAGTTTACTTCTCATTTCATTGTTATAATTTATCTCCTTCGAAGACAAGCAACACTAATAAAATATGTACATTAGAAAAAGATGCATCAGGCACTTAAGAGATCCTAAACTGCTTAAATTAAAACTCTATTAAATTCAGGGTAAAGTACAACAAAGAACAAATCTAAAATAGTTCAAAAGAAGGAAAGCCCCACCAAATGGATCTGAGTAGACAATGGGTCAAACTACATCCATGTAAAGCCTAAGTGTGTATTTTAAAACGCTAATATAACTCAATCCAGGGCACCGACATTGGTCCCTCACCAAATTTACTAGTTTATTCCCAACTGTAAGATGATTAATTTATGATCAATCCCTTGGTTTAGTTTATATGATAAAAACCTTCAGGTTCTTCCCCCAGTATCCAATATAATTTCTAAAGTAAAAAATTAAAACTGACATAAAAGAACCTATGTTTAATTTAAATTCATTAGTTTAAATGCCCCATTTATTTCTTAAAAAAAAAATCCTGGCTATGTGTATTTTCACCAAAAAAAAAAAAAGGTTGAGAATTTAGAGGGTTAATATGTTGTGGGGTTGTTAACCAATGTCATAAAACAACATGTGTACTACTGTTTCATGAGAAACTATTTGTTCTGTAAGCCTTCACCTGAAGTACAATAAAATATAAAAAATTTAAAAAAAAGAAAAAAAATTAAATAAAAAAAAATCCTGGAATAACCCCGGCAACAGTAGCCTGATAAATACATCTGCTAAGACTTACCAATTTAAAATAGGCCATTAAGCTTAAATGGGCTATCACATACATATACAACAGAACTGAGATATGAAAAGACTGGTATAGAGATTTAAACACGTCGTGGACTAAATCAAATCCCCTAAGGTGTTCATAAACCTCCTAGTAAAATTTAACTTAGATCATGGATGGGTATTAACTCTACCCCTTAAAAGGCTGCAGAGAAATTCCACTGCAGGTCTAGGTTCCAGACCAAAACAACCAAACCCGATGCCGTCGAGTCAACTTCAACTCATCTAAGTCCTCTAAACTGTTCATAGTGAAAGTCTAAAAAAGTTCCTAGAAATTTTCAAGGAAGTGTTTACATCATCAAGATTTTATTCTTTGCCTGTAGCTTCACTTACCTAGACCAACTGTAATTTGCTTTCCACATATGTACATGTAAATTCATAAAATGTACAACCTATATATGGAAAGCCATTCACATAGATACGTGAAAACCAGCTTTTACTGAGACCTTAGTAAGTTCAGGCACTATTCTGAAAGCTTCACATATATTATATAATTTAATCATAACAACAGGCCAGTGGGATGGGTACTATTATGCCTCATTTTAGAAATTAAAACTCTGAGGCACTAGAAATAAAATAACTTGCTCGGGTCTCATCAGTAAATGGCAGGGCTAGGTTTGAGTCTGACTCCAGAACACATATTCTTAACAACTACAATACCAGAACTGTTTTCCCAAAGAATACAATACCTCAGCATGAAAAGAACAATTCCAGTTTTTCTCCCATGAAAATACATACAAGCATATCATATATAAATACTAGCAGAGGGGTCAAAAAAGGCCTCTTGGTGATGTCATCCTGCCTATTATGAGGATACGGATAGACAAATGCGCTGACAAATAGAGGCTAGGTAAACAAGAATGCATCTCCAAACAGCAATAAAAATTGCAAAAAGACTGCCTTTAGCAACTGCTGTCTACCTCAGTGGTTTCCAAACTATCAGAAAAAATAATTTTGAGTATGTATTCTCAACATATAAATTATATGCATGTACTACTGCCAATCCACAGACTGAAGATTAGTAAATCTTCATTTATTTCTAATTTTTTGGATGAAAACAAATATAAATAAAAATGCTGGCATAGTACTTGGGGAACATGAATCCCATTTTGAAGACACTTGGTTTAAGTTATTCATGTGCAATTACGAAGTTCCCAAACCGTCAGCAATTTGTAATTTTGCAATGAACCACTGAAGACACCAGGCTGTCGGGCAGAGTGAGTTACCAGACTAGGGAATGAGCCGTGGGACTAAACTGTATCTACTTCTCCATGAGGCTATGATGTTCTTTACTCATGAGCTTGAATGAAGTGACTGGTAAGAAATCATAAAAACTTTGTGTCTTTGTCAAAACGGGTCCTTTCTCAAAAAAAAACCAAAAAACCTCCAATATTATTGTTAGAAACTAAAAAAAATAAAATAAAATAAAACCAAGAGGCTTAAGAAAATAAAGTTTCATTTCATATATGGATAATATATGCAAGGGAGGAGTCCCTTGGTAGTGAAAATGATTAAGGCACTCATCTGCTAACCAAAAGGTTGGCGGTTCATGTCCACCCAGAGGCGCCTCAGAAGAAAGGCCCAGTGACCTACTTCTGAAAAATCAGCCATTGAAAGCCCTGTGGCGCACAATTCTATCCTAACACACATGGGGTTACCATGAGTCAGAATCAGGTTGATGGCAACTGGATGATGATGATGATGATATGTGCGGGAAGGATAAAATTTTCATTCATCCAACAAATGCTTCTTGAGCAGCTGCTATGTGCCAAGAGCTTTGCTAGGCCCTTGGGGATAATGAGAGGGCAGAACAGACATGACCCACACCCTCAGGGAGCCTACTACTTCATAAATATCAACCAGCTACCACACAGCAAAATGCAGCTCGTCATTGAACTGTTAGGCTTGTGTTATCTCTCATTCAAGATTTAAAAAATAAAATACACCCTTAAGTGTCCAGGAGAGCTAACTACAACTCTGATTGAAGGAAAGGGGTGGAAATCCTCCCTTATGGCCTTATAATTCTGTTTACAGAAAGCATGCCCCTTTACCTAGAGTAATGTATTTAATCTTATCCAACATCAAATTAAGCCAACCTGTTAACTTGTAACCAGAATTTATCAGGAAGCAGAAACTCTTAAAAATAGCATCATCCAACCATAAAGCCAAGGTCACCGGAGGAATACAAAAAACAGCAATAATTCAAGGATATATGTTGTATTCAATAAAATACAGAGAAATATCTCTATCTTCCAGTGAAATTATATAATGTATAATTGCTTCATGCCTCATATGAGCCCACCTGCAACATCTACATCACTGTTAACACAGATTCCAAATGGTTGGTATTAATAGTGTCTTAGGAGCCCTGGTGGTGCAACACTTAAGCACACGTCTGTGAACTGAAAGGTTGGTGGTTCGAACCCACCCAGTGGCTCTGTTGGAGAAAGACCCGGCGATCTGCTCCCATAAAGATTACACCTAAAAAACTCTATGGGGCAGTTCTACTCCATCACATGAGGTCACGTAAGTCAGAATCGACTCGACGGCACCTAACAACAACAACAGCAATATTCAGTGTTTAGTAAGCAGGGGACATTGAGAGGTAACTTCAAAAGTTAGTGCAAATATAATATGAATGCTCTCAGTGGCATCAAAGTTTTGAAGATGTCAGTGCAATGATTACATTTCCTGCATGGTCACACTTCTTCTAAATGTTTCGCAGAGTTGGCTGCAAGTTCTTCCTTGTCCGATGCCTCAGCAATGTCCTCTTCTCACAGCAAGAAAACTTGCCAAAGGAAGTACAGCCATAGCCCACAGGAGCTGGTCTGAGAGCCTGTCACAAAGAACAGTATTTCCCACCTCAAGGCAAAGGCCATCACTGCTGAGCAGCCCCACATCTCCTGGAACAGAATAGCATCAACCAGCCAGAGATGAGTGGATTAGGACCACAGGGAACCCAGCCACATGAGGGCAAGGCTCAGGTAAAAAGTGGGCAGGAAAATTCACCCAGGTTATTGTTGTTAGTTGCTGTTGAGTCGATTCTGGCTCATGGTCACCCTATGTGTGAAGAGTAGAACTGCTCCATAGGGTTTTTAAGGTTTCGGAAGCAGATCACCAGGCCTGTCTTCCAAGGTGCCTCTGGGTGGGATCAACCACCAACTTTTCAGCTAGTAGTCGAGCACTTAACCATTTGCACCATCTAGAGACTCTCACACTAGGTAAATAGGCAGTAAATTGTCAGACACTTTCTGAACTTAAAAAGAAAACAACTGAATTTTCTGGTGAAGACCCACCTTCAAGTGAAGAATTTCCCAAGACAGTCCACCCAAGAGGCAACTCCAGTTGGGTCATGGCCAGCACGAGCTCCTCATCCAGAGCAGGCAATGCTTCCGCCGTCAAGGCAAACGGGGTTAGAAGGGTCTGATGACTACAGGTGGTGAGGCGATCAGCTTGGGTGACCAGCAAACGGGCCAGCCTACAAGCCATGTTGTCCACGTAGGTCACCGAGCCGGAGCCCATGGTTACCGGGGAGTAACCTTCTGAGAAGAGGCACACGGACACCATCACTGTCTCCTGAAGTCTGTGGCCTGGATGACAAGACAGTGAACAGTTCATCTAGAGTCTGCAGAAGATGCTTTCCCACTCCAAGAAGGCCGCTCCTTAACCCATCTCCTGGGGTACTTAAGGAATGGGTGGGAAGGGCAGTGATCTAAAGTGCTAGAGGTCACCAGTCTCCGCTGTACTGCCTGAGCAGACAATGCTCTCCAGGAGAACGAGGCAGAAAGGAATTCTGGACAATTACCTTTAAACGCTGCCAAGCCTGTGAGGCCACATTAAGGCTGATCCATCTTCTTCTGGTGGCTCCTGATTTTCAAATTAACCTTGACAAGCTCTGAGCATTGTAGAGTCTTTTCTCCTGTTATTATCAAACACTGACATTGGGAATGCTTTCACCTTTTACTTCCACCCTGAATCCTGAGGTAAACTGTGTTGGCCTTTGCTCTTTTCCAGTCTGCCATTTCCTTCTGAATCATATATGTTTACATACTTACTTAGGTGACAGTCTTATGAGATAGCACCACAAAGTTACACAGATTTATGCCAATTCTGCAGAGCTCCTTTAAATGTGAGTTAAGGTGAGTGAAGCTACTCAGCAGAAATATTTATATTTGCTGTTCATCATCCCCCACTTCTGATAATAGCATCTGTGCCTTGCAGGTGTTTTTACTACTTCTGTTATGGGTAGTCACCAAATCTTGCTATCTGTCCTTCCTTCTTACACCCCCCTTCTTTCCCCAACTCTCTCATTTTGCCAAGGTCAGTGAAATTCTACCTAGGTACATTTTTATGGTGTCCAGTCCCTTGGCAGAATTTCCAGGAATCAGTACCACCAGACCACTGTGATGATTGATAATCATGGCTGCATGGAAGGATTAACATTGAGCTACCACCAGTGCATAGCTCCCTCTGGACCCCAAGCCAAGTGCCTAACGGGTATATAAGATAAGTCATTCCTGCCCTGCCTTATTCTCTAAAGCCTTACCCCAAAGAGGCCTCAAGGAACAAGAGCATCCTAAGTTTATAAAATGAGAACATCTGCCATCTTCACATTGCCTCTTTACAAGGTGGCTCCATGGTGCAGGCACAAGACAAAATGTAAACACACCCCCCACCCCAGACTATACATATCTAACATATACTGCAGAAATCCCTTCTACGTATACCTGAGAGGTTACCATGGTAATGCTGTAATGCTTGACATTTAAGGTTCATAAAGATCACCTGCCTCTAGGGAATCAGTTAAAAGGCAGGTAAGGACCCCACAATATAATCAAAAAGACTTTCTTTAAGACACAAAAACGGGGAGGGCAGTTCATTCCTACACACAAGACAAAGACAAAACAAAAAGTTTTAATATTAGGAGTGGCATTTTAGTTATTCTTTTTACTCTTCCTCTATAAGAGCCTTAAGGAAAGAGAAAACCAAGAAAACAGGGGGAGGCAAAAGGCAGGAAAGACATAAATGTAAAGGGCAGAGGGACTAGCAACCAAAGTAACCATGTGCCATTGATTAGGTTTGCCTTTTATTTTCCTTTTAAGGACGGGGGATACTGGGCCAAAGAGAAAAGTGCTTAACAGTGCCCACAGTCTGAGTCTGAGTAAAACGATACTCGTGAAGAGTGTACTTCTTAGCTCAAGTAGATACATGAGACTAAATGGGCAGCTTCTGTCCAGAGGTGAGATGAGAAGGCAGAGAGGGTCAGGAGCTGGCTGAATGGACACGGGAAATCAGGGGCAGAGAAGAGGAGTGTGCTGTCACAGTACAGGGAGAGCAATTAGGGTCATATAACAACGTATGTATAAAATTTTTGTATGAGAGACTAACTTGAATTGTAAACTTTCAGTTAAACTACAACAATAAAAAGAAAAGTGCCCACAGTCTGAGAAATCAGACCACAGATACGTTCAATAACAAAGCCCATGTAGGGCTGAAAGATACTAGGATCTCTCTACAATTCTCACCATATTTACTGCCTACCTTCTTTCCACATGTAACAGGTACACTGCAGAAACACTCAGGGGCATATTTGCCTTTAAAATGAGGCCAATCTTACCTATAAGAAAAATTGAAGTTTCCCTATGTGATATAATTTAAGAGGGCCTAAACAGCCCACAGTTAACAAAACCAACCGATTAGCAAACAGGAACGAACAAAAACATCTTCCCTGTCCTGCAGGCAATAAGAGATCTCAATTATACCTTTAGGTTAAAGCTTGATGTTTCTTAGATATACAACCCATGACCCAATGAAAATACAAAACAACTGTATCTGAGAAGGTCTATCGGCTCCTATTAACACAGTAGCACAATACAATAATTTGTCAGCCATCGCCATAGAAATTGGAGAAGAGAGCTGGGAGAATTACAGATTTCAGAACATGAACATTTTGGAGGTGGGGAGAGAAAGTTCTGGAGTCTGAAATCCAGCAAGAAAGAGTGTGGATGGGAAGGGTAGCAGAGGAAAGAACCCTAGACACCAAAGGGAGCAAGGGAGGGGAGAGAGGGGCACTGGAAAATGGAGCATAAGATAATTGAGTCAATGTCTCAGTTCTGCCTGAGCCATCCCTGGCAATTGGCCCGGGATTACAGGAGACAGTACTTAAGACCTTTCCTCCACTGGACTGCATCCAAAGCATGCCCAACTATTATGGATTGAATGGTGTCCCCCAAAGATGTGTTATAAATCCTAAACCCCTATACATGCAGATGTACTCCCATTTGGGAATAGGACTTTCTTTGTTATGTTAACGAGACCATATCAGCATAGGGCATGTTTTAAATCACTCACCTTTGAGATACAAAAAGGGCAGACAGAAGGAAACACAAAGGGAGGGAAAGATACAAGCCACATGAAGGTTGCCAAACCAAGGAACAGAAGCTGAAGAGAGACAAAGATCTTCCTCCAGAGCTGACAGAGAGAAAGGCTTCCCCTAGAGCCCGGAATTTGGACTTCTAGCCTCCTAAACTGTGAGAAAATAAATTTCTGTTCGTTAAAGCCATCCACTTGTGGTATTTCTATAATAGCAGCACTAAGGAGCCAAGACACCCAACCTCAACAGCTGGGTGCAGCTGGCATGATGGGCAGGCCTGTTCTCAACCGAGGCTCCTAATGGGGCTGCACACACAGCTGGAAGAACCTCAGACATGAGATAACAGCATGAGTGTTCTTCCTTATGTCCTCCTGCCCTTGGAGCACTGTTTTCATTTTCCTCCTGGTTCGCTTCCTGGCCTCTATCCCTGGGGGAAGCTGCTTATGGACTGATTTCCCAACTGTGCAATAAAGAGGACCCCTCACCTGGGATGCTGGACTGGAGAACGTTGTCCTCAATGCGCTCGGCAATCGTGATGTGTCTCTGATGAGATCCGTTGTAAATAAAGTAAAACTCGGCATCTTTAGGAAGATAAACATTTTTGCCAAACTTTGCATAGACTGTCATCTGCCCCTGAAAAACGAATAAGTTGGGCATCATCACACTTCCTTGTCCTGGCTCTGAGAACCCACAATAAGAAGGCCTGCATCCAAAAGTGTCATTTGTTCTATCCACTTCATGTGACTGTGCTCAAATATCATCAACCCTTCTTTCTAACAAAAATATTTTTGACAACAGGAAAGATGCTTCCTGATACATTTAGGTACAGGTGTCAGAGCTGGTTTGTTCTGTTTTTAAAAGTTAAAGAAGTTTAGGGCACGGTTTTTAATTTACTAGATGTGTGAGTGTGATAGTTTGTTGTCTTTTACTTTATTCAAATTCTTACCTGCTAATATCGTTGCTTGAATTAACTCTTATCCTGTACTTGAAATACCACCATTAGTATAAAGATGTGTGTCTGTGTGTGTGTGTACACATATAGCTATGCTGTTGTTGTTAGCTGCTATCAAGTTAGCTCCAACTCATGGCGACCTCAGGTACAACAGAACGAACTGCTGCCCAGTCCTGTGCTATCCTCATGATCATCGGTACGTTTGAGTCCATTGTTGTGGCTGTGTTGCTGTTGTTGTTGTTAGGTGCCATCAAGTCAGTTCCGACTCATAGCGACCCTATGAACAACAGAATGAAACACTGCCCGGTAGTGTGCCATTCTCACAATTGTTGCTATGTCTGAGTACACTGTTGCAGCCACTGTGTCAATCCATCTCCTTAGGGGTCTTCTTTTTCGCTGACCCTCAAGCACACGAAGTGGAGAGAACAAATGACATTGTTTGGGACCCGTGCCTTCTTACTGTGGTTTCTCAGAGACTGGACCAGATACATATACAGTTATGGCCTTACCCTATACTGGACTGTAGCAGGTTGTAAGAACCTTAAATATTCACAAATACTGCTAAATAAATAGCACCAGTTGCTCCCACACGTTGTATGCCATTTCCAGTTGCTATTTGTCTTCTCTGAAGGAGTTCCAAGTTCTCTTTCTCATCTGCCCTGGCCTCACATTTTGCCTTGAGAGTTTCTGTTTGGCACAAAGCCCTACAAAGTTCCCTGGTGCCAAGGCCAGGAGCGGCCACAAATGTCAAAGGAAGCGGGGTGACGGGCTAGTGCTCCCAGAGGCTCTGTGGTGGGGCTAAATCAGCAGTGTTAGCCCACAGGAGAAGAGGAGATAATGAGCCTGCTGATCCACTTGAGGAACCCGGGAGGATCCTGAGGACTCAGGACACTCGCTACCCTCAGACACAAAAAGGCAGTAAAGAGTGGGGCCCCCAGGGAGAGGGCGCATTCTGCCCCGCCTGGGGAGTGGCAGAGAAATGGAAACCAGAAGTTGGAAAGGGTCGCCCACTTTGGAGGACTTCCAGAGCTCGGCCCAGTGTGGAGAAGCATCTGGGCTTTTGTGTGCTTGCCCAACAAAACAAACCTACTCTCCCCGAGTTCCCCACCCTCTGACAGCGGAGAAGGGTGAACATAGAAAAAGTCTACACAGTCTCCTTAACATACGTTTACCTGTGACAAATATTAGCACAACATCCCACAGAACTTCAAGACTTAGGCCGATCAGCATCATAGATAAAATCAGTCCAAGGCTCCTCTTTCCAGTAGTCACATGGTTATTTACTCAAATTTCTTTAAATAAAAAAGCTATGTTTTCCTAGTAGTTTGCAATCCATTACACATAGGAAAAGTTATCTTAAATAATGAATTGGTATAAGTACAAATGCAGAGTTCTGAAATAAACACAAATTTGCAACTTCAATTGTCCTTTCTCTGCAAGTGATCACGCCCATGCATACACATGCACACTCACACACACACACACACACACACAAACGTAATCAATAGAAAGTAACATGCCAAGAAAAATCTACCATACAATAGCTTCAAAAAAAGTTCAGGAAAGGGATCTGAAAAGCAAAAAACAATAACAAATGTCTGACATGACTGAGAGAGGAAACTTAGATGAAATTCCATTTCCTAAAAAAGGAAGAACAGTTTGCTTTAGTCATGTTCCTGGTTGCTAAAGGGACCGTTAACTATCGACAGATAGAATCTGACCTGAACTATTTTTTATTTTATTTTAATGGAAAACAAATTGTATAAACAGATCAAAGTTTTTCACAGATCACAAGGACATCTAATCTGCATCTATTCAAAACACTGATCTTACTACTATTTTATTTGGTTCATTGAACAAGGACTACAACTTATGAAAGAGTTTAATTACAACCATTTCTAATGCGATATCATCCCAAACAGAATAATCTTATAACTTAGCTATGCCTCCCTTTTGAGAACCATATGGTGCTTTACATTGGTAAAAGAAGACATACAACAGCAATCATGTCAGAAATAAGACCTGTTCATTAAAGTGTAAAGTCCAGAAATTCTAGCACTTAGAATAATACTCAGCAAAGAAAAGGAGTCTCCTAGGTAATCACAAAGACACCAGAAAAACAGGATGAAAGCTATTATGGGAGGGTAAAGAGGGAATGACACAGAAACCAATGGAGAGAGACCCAATGAGATAGAAGTGGTGGCCAGAGGAGGGGACAGGGGAGGAAGACATAAAATATGAATATCTAAGAATTAGAAAAGTCTTCACTCAGGAAAGTTAGACAAAACTACATAGGAGGTCAGGGGAGAAATGGGCTTTTGGAAGAGTGTGCTAAGGTAAGAATATAGGACAAATAATCGACAATAGGCGACTATTTTTAGTTAAGTCCGGGGTCTTCTAACCATTGTAGCCACTAAAAACCTGCCCTTTTCTGAAAAGGCTGTTAATTTTATAGATTAAAAAAAAACAAACAGCTGCCATCCAGTCAATTCTGACTCATGGCGACCTCATGTGTGCCAGAGTAGAAACTTTGCCCCATGTAGCGTTCAATGACTGATTTTTAGGAAGTAGATCAGCAGGCCTTTCTTCCGAGATACCTCTGGGTAGACTAGAACTTCCAATTTTTCAGTTAGCAGCCAAGAACTTAACTATCTGCAGCACCTAGGGGCTATTTTATAGGTAACAAAGGTAACTTACAATTTACAGAATTTCAGTGTACCTCCTTCAATTCCCCATCTGAATTCAACTGCATACTTTGCTTAAGGCAATTGAAAATTATAAACTTTCCTGAGTAAATCTGCTGGCATCAATATCAGAATCACTCTGCTTCTATGCAGAAATAACAGAGATATGTTATCACCTTTCTGTCAACTCACTATAGCTCAAACAGAAAACACTCAAGTATTTCTCTGAGACTTCTGGAAACAATAAGAAGGCATGATACACAAAATTATCTCCCCAGATTAATCTATAGATTTAACGTACTCTAATCAAAACCCAAACTGAAGTTTTTTTAAGTGAAACACAACAAGCTTATTCTAAAGTTCATCTGGAAGAGTAAATACACAAGAAAAGAAACAAAAGTTTCGAGAAAGAGAATAATGTTTGGGCTGTGGGAGGAGAGTACGCAAAACATACACAAAAGCCATGGAATTTAACATATGGTAATGGCGCAGAGACAGACTACAAAGCAGAGAGTCTAGAAACAGACTGATATATCCATGAGAATAATGCAATAAAAGTAGCATTTCAAATCGGTGGAGGAAAGAAAGGACTACTCAACAAACGATTTTGGAACAACAGCTATCCATTAGGCGCAAAAACACCTCATACAAAATACTTAAAATTCCCAATGAATTCAATGTCTAACCTAAAAATCTACAAAAGCATAAAATTAGAAGACTGCCTAATTTTCTTCTTTATTGAACAAACAAGATAGCAATTAAAGGTATCTAACTTTCATCTACACTGACACCACCCTAATGTGTCAACTTTTTTCATTTTCCTATTTCCTTCCAGTCATTGTTAATATGTAAGGTAATTATTACCTAGCTATACTCATGGCATAAATACACATACTGTTGTGCTTTTCTCTCCTCTATTAAAAGCATTTTTCCATGCTATTACAAATCTCTGGTATCATTTTTAATTGCATTTCGTCAAATGTTTGATGTTTTATGATTTACTTAACCATCTCTCTATTTTTATACTTTAAAGGTATTTCTAACTTTTTACATTATAAACAATACTATAATAAACATTTTGATGTACATTTTTATGCTTTAAATTGCTTGTTTAGAATAAAAACCCAGACACGGGTTCACTAATGTGAACAATTTGTTACAAATTGTCAAACTGCTTTCTAAAAATTGTTGTATCAATTTTCATTGCCACCTGTGCTCATCAAGAGTATCATTTTCATCCCAGCCAGCCAAAACTGATTGTCTTTTCTGTATTATTTTACTACATACTAAGTTAACAGATTAATAAACAGAACCTTGTTGATTTTATTCATGCTTTTCCATTCCCACTGAAATTTGCTACCCACTTTTATAAAAGTCTGTTCCTGAATGGTGCCAACATTGTTAGTGACCTTATCAAATTTTAATTTAAAGGATTTTCATCTTCCCTCCTATTTCACACCCGAATTCACCTACAAGCTTTGCCTTAGGTCAAAAATTTTCACTTTCCTAAGTAAGCCAATTGGGATCAATGTCAGAATCATTCCCTTTCTCCTCTGAATAGTGAAGGTGTACCACATCCTACCTGTTCTTGTTAGGTGCTGCCGAGTCAATTCCAACTCACAGGGACCTCATATGAGAGTAGAACTGCTCCACAGGGTTTTCTAGGCTGTGACCTTATGGAAACAGATCATCAGGACTTTCTCCCGCTGAGTCGATGGGTGGTTTCGAACCACCAACTTTAGGTTAGCAGCCAGTTGTTTAACCTTTACACCACCAGGGCTCCTTCCATCTTACCTACTCATGTCCAAACAAAAAGCACTCGTAAATACTCCTGTGAAACCTCTGAAGGCCAGGTAACATGGGAAACAGGAACAACAAACAGTAGAAAAGCTGAACAAACTATAAGAACCTGTTGACATCGAGTTGATTCTGACTCACAGTGACTCTATAGGACAGTGTAGAACTGCTCAACTGGGTTTCCAAGGAGCAGCTGGTGATCTTTTGGTTAGCAGCCAAGCTCTTAACCACTGTGCCACTGGGGTTCCGAACTAACTATAATTACACTAAATGCACTTTAATACAAACACACACACACACACACACACACACCCCTAAAGGTCAGGTAAATTCAATCCACATTCTTTACCATCAAGCAATACCCTAAAGAAATTCTGCTTGTAAAACTCATCAAGAATTCTCAAAGACTAAGGCTGCTGCTGAGATGCTGAGACATCTATGGGTTTCTTCTCAAAGAACCTAAAAGGTATTAAATATTTTTGCCATATTTTACTCTCCTACTGCTATTCCAATGGTGTTTAAAATGGAAATGGTCGTGAGGTTAATCCACACATTCTAAATATTTTTTCAGTAATGATTCCTAAATAACTGGACAGCTGTATCAGCCTAATCACCATGTTTTCTTGTATTACTGTTCTCCTGCCCTCCTGCCCTTTTCTTCCTTCTCACCCTCTATACCCATTATACCTATACATAGTTATACTTTGTTAGTAGCTTTGTTATTTGCTGGACAAGAGCCTAAACTATCTGGTTTTTAAAATGATACCTGGCATGAATGAGCAATAAACAAATACTGTACGTTCGAATTACAACAATGAGAACAAGGTGGTCTATATTTTTATGGTGGGGTTTTGTAATCTGGGACCAAGAGAAGAGTCTATCAATGGGTTTTAGGTGGTCTGTGAACCTCTAAAAATTGTCAGCAAAACTGTTTTTGTATGTATATTTGTGTGCAGTTTTCAAAGGAAAAGTCTATGGCTTTCATCATATTCTCAAAGGCATCTAAAGATTTAAAAAAAAAAGCTTTTATAGTAACAAACAAAAATAGAAACTTAATAAATGCTTTTTAATGATAACAGTGAAATTTTTATATACTATTTTCCAAGGTACTGTAATGTTATATACAGCCTTTATATGGAGTGATTTTTAGGACACAGGCATAATAAAAGTAAATGGTGATTGACATGTTAAGTATTATAATAATTTACTATTACATGCCCTCAATCACAATAGGAGACTTTAACATGCTTCTCACAATAGTCAATAGAACAAGCAGGGAAAAAAAAAAATTGGCAAGGATATAAAAGATTAGAATTACACAATTAACAAAATTGCTTATAAAAAGAATAATTACCATAAATGTATATATTAATATTTTTAAAAACCACCTATTATTCAAACTTCTGCATCAAACTCAGCAATTCCAAAACATAAACACACAAATCAAAATTCTCAATGGCTTTCACACTTGGTGGGATGATTCACCACTATAGAATTAAAATATTCTTTACTGGAACACAGCTGAAATTGAGTAAAAAACAATTCGTGACAGAGGTCAGTAAATGACTCTAGATTCCTCACAAGACCAGAAGCAGGCTAAAAAAAACTCTTCAGCTGGCCTCCTTCTGAAATTACTAACATACTCACAGATTCCATGAAAACAGAACTCCCAGAAATTAAGAACAAATATCTGATACTCTGAAGCAGCAATGGGAAAAGGGTACACACGTTGACATCAAATTGATTCTAACTTGTAACGACCCTATAGGATGGAGTAGAGCTGCCCCATAGGGTTTCCAAACAGATTGCCACATCTTTCTCTTGCAGAGTGGCTGGTGGGTTCAAACCACCAACTCTTCAGTTAGCAGCCGAGGGCTTAACCACTACGCGACCAGGGCTCCCTGGGCTGGGTATAAGAAGACTTAAAATTATAATCTCCAGTCTGCATTATCCTGATATTCCTTGAGGAATAAAGGTCTTGCACTTGGTCCCAAAATAATCAACTGCATAAATAAAGACTGAAGCAAAATGCAGTTTAACAGTGGCACCAATGGACACCAGTTGGGATTTTGGTCAATAATTAAGCATGAGTCATCATGGACACAGCTACCCAAAAATGCTAATTCCACCCTATCCTGCATTAATGAAAATCTAGGAACGCCATTAAGAAAGGGTATAGTCCTTATGGGACTAAAATGATACTCGTGAAGAGTGTGCTTGTTAGCTCAAGTAGATACATGTGACTAAATGGGCAGCTCCTGTCCGGAGGCGAGATGAGAAGGCAGAGAAGGTCAGGAGCTGGTTGAATAGACACAGAAAATCAAGGGTGGAAAGGAGGAATGTGCTGTCTCAGTATAAGGGGAGCAACTAGGGACATAACAAAATATGTATAAATTTTTGTATGAGAGACAAACTTGAATTATAAACTTTCACTTAAAGCACAACAATAAAAGAAAATAATAAAAAGATTATGGGAAGTAATGACAGATGTTTACTGCATTGATGGAACAATAAATACAAATAAAAGTATGTTACATATAGTTTTAAAAAAAAACAAAAGAAAGGGTACAGTCCAGCTCTGCTCTATACAGGTCAGAACAACTGGGCCATGCAATACTTTAATCCAAATATAAGCAAAAGTGATAACACGTTCGGAGGAAAATGACAAGGATGCCAAAGGGACTCAAAAACCATGTTGTCATGTGAGGAACGACTGAAGGAATTGGAACTGTTTTGCTGAAGAACAGAAGACTTATGGGTAAATGGCCACTCTTACAAATATCTGATGGTCTATCACACGGACAAGGGATTAGACATGCTCTGCAGGCCCCAATGGGAGAGCACAGAACAATGGAGGGAAGGACAGGGTACAGAGTTCAGCTCCACAGTAAGAGCATTTTAAGGACCAGAGTTGTCCATGACAAGGATTGCTTATGCTCAGGATGAGCAAGCACTACCAGGAGATGGTGTTTTTGGTTTTTGTTTTGCTTGTTTGTTTGTTCAAAGACAGAATGAGGCTAATAAACTTAAAAATCTACCTAGTCTTAAGAGTCCAGAATCTATAATCCCGGGTATTTAATTCTAAATGAATTGCTTCAATCTGGAAAAAAAAATCAATGGGTCTAGACAAAAGTTCTGTTGGGTTTTGTTTTGTTTTGTTTTAATTAATTTATCCCTTATACTCTGGTTTGTTTATTTTCTAGCTCTTTGGTTTGAATGCTTAGTTGGCTTATTTTCATTTTCTGTTAACAGTGATTTTCTGAGATCAAGAAAAACCCTTGTTTCTAATGGAAGGGTGTCAGAATTTCAGAAACTGTTTGAATTGCATTTTGAAAAAGATGTGTCCAATTATTTTTAAATCCAACATGATTACACTCACTTAAATGTATTATTTACCAAGTTTCAATGTACTGGAGAGGACCTGAACTGCCAGGCTAATTTACTGTTCTCACTGAATTAATAAATGTAAAAAATTTAACCATGAATAAAAATGCTCTTATCAGCTTTGTCTATTTACATATTAAAGTCTACCATAATGCTTTAATTTGGGGGAAAAAAAACAAAGAAAGTTTCAACATCACCTGCCTGGAGTCTCTAGGGTGCCTCTGACTCTGACCTGGGACACCTTCCCTAGTCTATAGTGGAGGACACCAAGTACAAATAGATAATCATCTACTAATAGTCTAAGAATTCCTCTTCGTTTTGTATTTCACGTCTCAAACAAGCTTTACATTTGCAATACAGTAAAGATTACAGTCCATTAACCAGTAAATCTGAAGAACCTTCAGATTCAGGTTGAACCCACATAGAGAGCAGCCTCACATGCAGTCAACAAGTTTGTGTCAAACCAATTGTTGAATGAAGGTCAATGTGGGTCAACTGGCAGAGCACTGAACATGCTGAACCAAAACAAGAGCATAGGAATACAATAAACCCTAATCTCCGTGAATTGACCACTCTTGGGCAAAGAACAGTGAGTCAACCACTTCTATTCTTATCTCAGGGTGGCCTACAGGAAGTCCTTCTTACCAAATTTGTACAAAAGCAAGGAGCAGTGCCCTTTGCCTCTTTCATATGACCAGCATTTGTTCCCAGGACACTCTTCCACCCTGTACCTCCAACACACATAAAGACATACACACACAGAGACTACAGGCCAGAAAACATTCATATGGAAGAACACTGAAGAGCCTGCCAACTCATTCCCAAGATAAAAGAAATCAGGGAATCCTCACTGATAGAAGCACAGATTCAGAAATTCACAAAACATACCACTGAAAGAACCTTAGAGCTCATCATCCAGAGCCCCATTACCACCAAAGTCCTTTTTTACAGGTAAGGACACTGAAGACCCCAAACAATAGTGACTTGCTCTGGGTCCCATCATAAGGCAGACCAAGGCCCAAGCTCAAGTCTTTACCCTCCATCCAATATTCTTCCCACTGCCTCACGCTACCAGCCAGGAACAGCTACAACCTCTTACCCCCAAATGAGCCCTATTCCTCCCCCAGGCACTTTTATGGAAACAAACCTTTATGGAAACAAGTCAGGATCAAAATCAATCAATGTCCCTGCTGTTCCCCAACCCCCAGTACCACACTATTTACAGCCCTTCCTTGTCTTCACTTCTGTTAAACTACAGAGCATTTTAAGGCCTACTGCTCTTCTCCTTCTCAACTGAAAGCAAAAGCAGGTAAAAGGCAGCCAGTCACAGCATGGAGATCGTGAAGCCGGACAGAAAATAGAGAAGCAGGGAGTCAGCAGGGCAAGGAGGGAAGAGCATCCAGAATCTTGGTCCAGTACCACCACCACCACCCCCCCACCCACTTCAAACAGTGCCTGGCAGGAGAGGAAAGGAAGACACAGGGATGAGGACATAGTGGGGAGGGAACACAAGAGAAATAAATTATGGTAAGTGGGCTGAGGAGTGATGACAATGGCTAGAGGAGAAAGGGCTAGAAAACAACATGGAATTTAACTGAAAAAAGGAAAAGGGCAAGAAAGGTGGAAAATAAATAAATGAAAATGAACAGAAAGGAGGGAGAAACAGCCATCCTCCCAGGAACCATGATCTGGAAACACTTTTGTAAGAAGGAGAAAGTGGAAAGGGGAGTGTGGGAGGAGGCGGGATCTAAATTTTGGCACTGGCAAAGAACATTTCATCTGATCAAAATGAAGAGCGAAGGGCAAAAGAAGCACCTTCGAATGTATCTGTTTGCAATGCATCAAACTACTCACATCCTAACTAACCATCACACCCCTTTTCTGGTAACCCCTTTTTTCATGTGCCATCTACAGTGGTGTAGGGAGAAGGGGAGGGCACACACAGAGGTTCCTTTCTCATTCTCAGTCCCACTTTAGGCAAAATCAGCCATGATCTCAGGATGCTGGAGCCCATTTTTCTGGCCTTGCCCTTTCTTGCCCTTTAGTTAGAATTCTCTGAATACTTGGGTCAACTGTTTGGGGCTCTAGGACAGTGAAACACAGGACCAGCATCCACCCAGCAATGCCAAACATTGGCTTCACCGGAGGTAGCATTTGGCCAAAAGCCAACTGGGGTCCACTCCCTTTTCCTAATTCAGCACAAAGTCCAGCAGTCCAAGAGCAACACTTGTAGCAACAAACACAGAGAACCAAACCCAAAAAGCCTGAGAGTGCAATGAATCTTGTTAACAATAAAACCTTCCACTTCCTTAGTGCTTCACTGGTCACAAAGCACTTGTGTGGGTGCTATTTCATTTGACCTGTACAACCCCCAGGACACAGACAGGTAAGTGACTGGCCCAAGGTCCTCCAAGTAGCCAGAAGCAGACCCTAAATTTCTTTGTTCATTCATTCATTCCACAGATATGTACTGAATGCCTACTAGGTACCAGGCACTGTTCTACGTGCAATGGATAAAACAAAGTACCTGCCCTTACAAAACTAACCATCTAGTGGGGAGATACAGACCATAAACATGTAAGTAAGTACCTTACATATGAGGGAGCCTTGGTGGTGTAGTGGTTAACAGCTATGGCTGCTAACCAAAAGGGCGGCAGTTTGAATCCACCAGGTGCTCCTTGGAAACCCTGTGGGACAGTTCTACTCTGTCCTGTAGGGTCACTATGCGTCAGAATCGACTCAACAGCAATGGGTTTTTTATATGAGAGATTCATACGAGCTAATATGAAAAATAAGGTGAGGTAAGGAGAGATTTTACATCGGATAGTAGGAAAGGCCTCCAATGAGATGACATTTTAACAGAGACCCGGACAAAGTAAGGAAGTGAACAATGTGGTAATGAAAGAGCCTTTTATAGGTAGCAGGAACAACAAGTGCAAAGGCCCTGAGGTGGCATGTGTCTGGAGTGTGTGAGAAACAGCAAAGAAACCTGTTGTCTAGAGTAGATGTAGCGAGGAAGAAACTCATGGAAAGCACGACTTGCTTGTGTGTTGCTATGATGCTGAACAGGTTTCAGCGGAACTTCCAGTCCAAAATGGACTAGGAAGAAAGACCTGGTGATATACTTTCAAAACAATCAGCCAGTGAAAACCCTATGGATCACAACGGTCCGATCTGCAACCAATCATGGGGATAGCGCAGGACCAGGCAGCGTTTGGTTCAGTTGTACATGGGGTCACCAAAAGTCAGGGGCCAGCTCAACAGCAGCTAACAACAACAAAGTATCCTATTGATAAAGAATATTCTGGCACTAGATTAAATTGCTCTGTCTACTCTGTTCCTCTTCAGGTCACCCAAAAACCCAACACAACTAATGAGTGCTGAATGTTTTCCAGAGGCACATGACTTTACAATACACCTATCAGACAGGCAAACATTAATTCTCATTCTCCAACTATCCTATCCCTTCACAAGCAACAATTCAAAGAGTAGCTTGCTGTCCACATGGTAACTAGAATAGATTACAAGACAGCAGCCTGTCAAACATGTTCATGAGTGTGTTACAATATTCCAATTTTTACCTTAAAAATAATATGATCACTAGATATTACACAAGATTAATTCTGCTCCTTCTCTCTGAAAAAAAGCAAAGCAAAAGCACTCCTCCAAAACTTATGATGACTTAAGCTTTTAAAGACATCTAACTGAAAAAAATCCTTAAATTATACTAAGCCCTGAAGCTATTGCATTCCTATCACGATAAACACGGTCTCATATTTGTTTTTTAACTGGTTACACCCTCCTTCCAAACTATACAACTCCAAAACCTTTTGACCTTATAAGCAAAGCACACGTAACTCCCCTTGAGTTGATGTAAACATGTTCTCAACAGTTATAGAAATTAAAGCACTCCCATTGAAACCCAATATGCTAAATTCTGTTGAGCACACAGCTGCTAAAAATGGATTATTCTTCTCCTAGTGAACATCAAGAGCTTCCTACACTTTTGGACAAAAAAAAATTTGCCTTTTTTTTTTAAGCTGAAAGACAGAGAAGGGAAAAAAATTATGTTCCTTGGAAATATTTCAACTGATCATTGCAATAAAATTAATCCAGCTAAATGATATAAACTGTCCCAGAAACATCCAAGATGTTGGTTTTCAATTGTTTGATTAAAGACTCAACACAGAGTCAGTTAAAAGACCCAAATATTCTAACCAGGTGTGTCATTTTTGAGTAAACTCAACAAGAAATTTCTCTTTTTTAAACTCAACATTTTAAAAATATCAATCTTAAATAAATTCCTCTTTATAGCAGATAGTTTTCATCAGTATTGATTGCAGGTTGTATCCATTATCAAGTCAGCATTTTACTGAAATGTATTTTTTGAAAAAACAAAAAACTTTCATTTCCATTAGTTTGCCTTAAAGGTACCTACTGATGCAGGGTAACAGAATTCAGCAAGGTGAGTAGGACGTCCCTACCAATCTGTTCATCGATCACTTTCCCAGCCCTGCTGGCCATATCTTGTCAATAGGGTGAGAAGCATTTTTATCCCAGCCACTGTTCTGCAGGAAGAAACCATATGTCTGCCTGGATCAGTTTACCGTTTAAAAAACTCTGGACTTGAGAAGTTGACTAGGTTCATTAAATTTTATTTCACAAACTTAAACACAGAACTACAAACTTACTCAAAATAATATGCATGTCAGTGTTTTGTATTTAAACTAGAACCTTAGAAAAAAATGATTTGCAACCAGGATTAGAGTAGTGATATTAAAAAGAAAAAAAAGGGGGGGGTGTTACTGTTCATTGCATACCACTGTACATTAGGCTTTATTAGGAGATACATTTAATCCTCACAATAACACTGTTAGGCAGGTTTTATGAGGGAAGTAAGGCTCAGTACAATTTAGGAGATTACGGTGCAATCTGAATTCAGGTTACATACTATCTACTGATTGCTATTTCAAAAGCAAAAGAATTATTAGTGTGTAAATGGTTCACAGGTATGTACAGGCTCATAAAAGACAAGCTTCAACTCATGAAGTTCTACTCTCTGACACTAACAACAACAACAAAAATCTACACAATCTGGGTGAAATTGGCTACTTACTGTAATTTGAAAAACTTACTGAGGAAAGAAAAGTATCTGCCTCCATAATATCAGAAAACGGCAGCTCACCTAAAATGTGGTGAGTAACTAAACAAACTTGAGAAATTTAACATATTCTGTGCGTTGAAATA
This sequence comes from Dugong dugon, assembly GCA_030035585.1. Taxonomy (NCBI): domain Eukaryota; kingdom Metazoa; phylum Chordata; class Mammalia; order Sirenia; family Dugongidae; genus Dugong; species Dugong dugon. The sequence goes on along the minus strand of CM057460.1, from coordinate 77,525,893 downwards.
AAGGGCAGTGCTATAATGAAGACTACAAATAAAGAATGGTGATATAGATGACTTTTAGAAATAGAAAACACGGAGAGTGAGAATTTTTCAGTAATTATTCAGCATTATCCTGGAAACAAGGTGACCTAGTCAGCTACATGAATATTTCAGTATATTTGATGTGACAGCAGCTATAGGCTGCTCCATAAAGAAACATTTGCAAACAGCCTTCCTTTAACTCAGCCGCTAACTGAAAGGCTGGAGGTTCGAGTCCACCCAGCGGCACTTCAGAAGAAATCACCCAGAGGCGATTTACTTTTGAAGACATTAGCCATTAAAAACCCTGTGGAGTACCGTGCTACTCTGACACACATGGAGTCACCGTGAGTCAGAATTGACTCAACAGCAACTAGTTGGTCTCCTTTAGCTCAAGGGTCATGTTCTTGAAAAATAAAATCAGCAATATCTATGGTCATCCTCATTATTAGAGCAACACATACAGCCATTTACCAATTTGCAAACCCATTCTAACTGCTTTAAATAAATAATGCATTGAATCCCACAACAACCCTTTGCGTTAGGTGTTCGATAATCCCCACTTAACAAATGAGGAAACTGAGGTAGAGAGCTTATATAACTTGCCCAAAATCACACAGCTGGTTAGGAGGCTGAGCCAGGCTGTCCTTTAAACCCCTCATAGCAAGTCCTTATAGAGATGCATTTATGCACAGTGGCAATCTTTTTGAATGCTCCTCAAATCTCTTGAAGCCAAGACATGCTTCTAGCTGTATATAATTGTTGGTCAATCCTTCCAGGTTACAGTGATATTTACAAGGCCCTTCATGATGTCCAGGGCTTTCTGCCACTTCCTAATTTTCTGCTCATCTTTATCCTTCATTTCCTCAACTGCATCTTGAGCTGCTATAAAACTCACATTTTAAAACCCAGCACCATACTCTTCTTTCGTTTCTTGGGGCTAGGTCATACACCATTGGTCAGCCATCCTGCATCAAAACTGCTCCTTTAGAACACAAGATAAATGGTGGAAGGAGCGGCCACAGTAGAATCAACATGATTTGCAGAACACGCTCAACCCAGAGTCACTTGCATTCACACTAATTGGCCAAGAGCGGTATCATCAGGGCTCTCGCAGGCTCCCTGGCCAGAGCACTCAGTACCATGTGTTCAGTGTAGGATCTCTGTGGCTGAGAACATTCTTTAGCATTCTGAACAAGAAGGAAACATATTAACTTTTAAACTTCTATTAACTCTCGGTGATAACAGCAAAGATGGCCTTTTTTATTTTCTGTACTTTTCTCTGTATTTCTAATATTTCATAATTTTAAAAAATTTTAAAAGCTGTGTCCAATAATAGATTTAAATATCACACTTGACTTGAAATAAAAATAGAAGTTTTGACTTGCAAAGCTAAGTAGTTGATACAAGATCTATAGAGGCACCACAAAGGGAAGCCATCAATAGGCACCCATGATTCAATCAGCCACCAGCTTGACCATTTCTTTACTACACTGGGATAAAACAAAAAAAATAACTCTTTTAATAACAGAAGACTTTCCAAAAAAAAAAAAACAAGCAGGGCTCTATCCTGTTCTACAAGTTAACCAATGGCTTCAATGGAGGCATAGATATACTTATCAAATTTACTAATCACAAAAGCCAAGTTGGGAGGTTCAGTTATTATGAATCAAGATTCAAAAAGAATTCAACAGGACCAGCAATAATAAGCTGAACTTCCCAGTCTATCAATGAAAGTACTGTACTTAAGTTAAAAAAAAAAAAAAAAAACAACTCAGTAGCACAATGAAGGATAGAAGAGTTCCAGATTGATGCCTTTCACGTGGAAAAGATCTAGAGACGTAGCATGGCAGTGAGCTCCTAATGGAGAACAGTAATACATGGCTGCCAAAAAGAGCTAAGACCATCTGAGACCACAGGACCATGTCCAGGACAAGCAAGGGAACAGTTCCCCTGTCTTTTGCATTGGGCAGAGCCTGCCAGAGGATTCTGACCAGTTATGGTCACTGCAGTTTAGTAAGATGTTGAGGGCATACCAGGGTGGTATCAGCTCTCAAGCCCACATCATGTGAGGGAAGGCTGTTAAAGTTGGGGGTTCACTCTAGCAAAGAGAGCACTTAATGGGGGAACATAAAAGCTGTCCTCAGTCTTTTGAAGGATTATGTTTAAAAGAAAGAAAAGTCATTACACACTGTCTCAGGGGGCAGAACTACAACCAATGAAGAGACTTACCAACAGGCAGATTTTAGCCCACCATTAAGGATTATTCATCGTTAGATGCCGTCGAGTCGGTTCCGACCCATCGTGACCCTATGTTCAACAGAAGAAAATACTGCCAGGTCCTGTGCCATCCTCATTGCTGTGTTTGAGCCCATTGTTGCAGTCACTGTGTGAATCTATCTCGTTGAGGGTCTCCCTCTTTTTTCTGACCCTCCACCAAGCGTGATGTCCTTCTCCAGGGACTGGTACCTCCTGATAATGTATTCAAAGTAATCATCAGAACTGCCCAAATACAGACTCTCTTCTTTACGGGGTAACGAGGTTTCTCTCCACCATTAGAAATGTTTGAGGAGTGAATAGATGACCATCTGTTCCAGTTGTCAGAGAGAATTCCTGCACAAAAAAACCGCTTCTCATGCTTAGATTCCATGATGAAATGGTTCAAACTCACGCTGGACATGTAGGGGTTTTCCCACTTGCTGATATTCAGAGAATCACAAAAGCACAAAGTTAAAGTGGTCACAAAAGATCATTTAATGCACTCCCCTGATTGTGAGCAAGGAGACAGTCAAACTGCCACCCAAAGATTACTTAATAAACTTTTCTTTATATGTGTCCTTGAAGAGATTTTCCCATCTTCTTAGTATTCCCATAGTCCTGGCTCTTCAGGAGGTTCTTCCTGAAGCCTCATCTGAATTTCTCCTGCTTCATTAATACAGAAGGAACCCTGGTGGTGCAGTGGTTAAGGCACTCAACTGCCAACCAAAAGTTTGGCGGTTCAAAACCACCAGCAGCTCCTCAGAAGAAAGATACGGCAGTTCATTTCCGCAGAGATTTACAGCCTTGGAAACCCTATGGGGTCACTAAGCGTTGGAATCAACTCAACGGCAGTGGGTGGGTCATTAATACAGAGTCACCTGGATACCAGAATGTTCTCTGTAATGATCATGACATAAGAGTCGACACAAGAACATATAATTAATAAAGAAAAAATATTTCAAAAGAAGAAAAAATAAGGCAATGCATTTAGAAATTCTTCCAATATCTAAAAGCCAAACGTCATTCAGAACAGTTATAAAAACCATTATAGACTAGCTTACATACTTGCATTTCTGAATGCAATCACGGAACTCCTTACACAAGAGCTCTACTTGTATTTTCAGAACCAGTTTTCTATTTCTCTGCAGAAAAGGCAAGACTGAAACTTAACATATTTAGATTAGAACTACTCAAAATTGAGGAGAAACTACAGCTGGGCAGTATACTGCCCAACTGTAGGAAAAAAAAATATATGGTGAGATGACTAAGCGGCTTTGAACAGCTGGAGACAACATTAAATACTTTAAAATGCCTAGTTTGCTTAAAAGGTACTAGAAGACAAATAAAACATGCTGTTCTCTCATTTCTTTAGGAAGCGGATAAAATGCCCAAGCACAAAGCTTCCTTGAGACACTGCTTAGCATAGAATTCTGGCTGGTCTTACTCCTAGCAACTTAAACTGCGCTTAGTAAATTGATCACATACTGTGTTGAAACACTCCCGCACCAAACTAATGTGCCTAACAGTGAACCAACTATTTTCCATTAAACCTCCTATTTCTCAATTAATTGGAAAGGATATTTTAGAGTCTCCTTTAAATACTTTCCCAGCAAAAATAAAACCAAAGCCAAACTCTAAATGAACTCTTTTAAAAGAAATTATTTTTTGTTACTGCTACAGCTGTTATGGTTACATGCATTAGATAATACATGTTCATAAACTAGAAAGCAAATTACTCTATATAACTTCAATGTTTTTTTACAAGTTGGCTAACCATACCTAGCATACAGGAAATTCAGAGCCCAGAAGCTCCAAAAGACTTCTTTTGCATTCTTAAGACTGAACCATGGGCTCTTCTGTTGCTGGGCTGGCAGCACATTTCCCACTCTAATGAGTTCACTCACACACATCACTCACACACACACACTTTGTCCCCTGGTTTAAACTTTGAGGGATTTGGTCTTTGCAACCAAGCTGGGTCCAAAGGGAGAAATAGCTCACGCAGCCCAGGTCTTCAGCTTGATTACTAGATAAACAACTGATTCTGAGAGGCATTTTATTGTTAACGTTTCCCTAATTAAGAGATACATGTACTGAAGTTCAGGCTTGGATAGAAGAAAGGGTTAATGCTTATCTTAGTCATCTAGTGCTGCTATAACAGAAATACCACAAGTGGATGGCTTTAACAAAGAGAAATTTATTCTCTCACAGTCCAGGAGGCTAGAAGTCCAAACTCAGGATGCCAGCTCCAGCAGAAGGCTTTCCTTCTCTGTCAGTTCTGGAGGAAGGTCCTTCTCATCAATCGTCCCCTGATCTAGGAGCTTCTCAGTGCAGGGACCCCCGAGTCCAAAGGATGCGCTATTCTCCTGGCTCTTGGTTCTTGGTGGTATGAGGTCCCCATGTCTCTCTGCTCATTTCTTTCTTTTATACTTCAAAAGAGATTGACTTAACACACAACCTAATCTTGTTGATTGAATCCTGCCTCATTAACATAACTGCTGCTAATCCTACCTCAGTAACATCATAGAGGTAGGATTTACAACACATAGGAAAATCACATCAGATGACAAAATGGTGGACAACCACACAGTACTGGGAATCATGCCCTAGCCAAGTTGACAGATATTTTGGGGGGACACAATTCAATCCATGACAATGCTTAAGTAAAGAAAGAATTCTAGGACATCCAAAACTCTCCTCGGATCCTTCTGCACCCTCCTCCTTTGCCCAGCCATTGTTGTTAGTCTGTTCTTAGGAGAACCAGGAAAACACACCTGGTGTACCTAGGGCTTTCCAAACCAGAAAGGTGAATGAATGTACCTCTCCCCCAAGAATAGCCCCAGCTTCCCCAAATGATCAACAAAGATAGCAAATGTCTACCTATTTCAGTACAGAGATGTCACTTGAATCAGTAATGCAGCTACCATATAAGCCAATAATTCAAAAAAAAAAAAAAAAAAAAAGATCTTTAGCCATTAGCTCGTTTAATATATGGTAGTCTCAAAACTTAATTTCATTTCAGAAAATAGTACAAATTCTTTTATGAGAGTAAACAACTATAATATTCTACAGTTACCACTTAAAAAACTGCTAACAGCTATTGAGATTATTCAAGGGAAAAAATAAATTAATGTCAAGTGGCCCAAAATTCTCCTAATACGCATAAGCCTCAAATCTAAAGGGCATATCCAAACAGAGGCATTTGGCCATATTAACTCTAACTTCTCCTCAATGAATTCACGTATTGCAGGGCTGGCTCTATAATCAGACACGTGCTAACAGTTATATCCAAGGAATTCTAAGTTCCTCTGGACAAAAATATCTCATGTATTAGTCTGCCATGATTTATAATACTCCTATCATTAATTCATTTGTTGGGTATTACAAAGGAACTAAAAATTATGATAAATAATACTTAATGACACATAAAATGTTTGTGAAGTAGAAAATAGTTCACAAAACAATATGTAAATATCATAATTTTGTAAAAGTATGCACATACCCAGATAAAATGGAAGACATGTTGTTGTTGTTGCTGGGTGCCATCGAGTCAGTTCCGATTCATAGCAACCCTATGTACAACAGAACGAAACACTGCCCAGTCCTATGCCATCCTCACAATTGTTGTTATGCTTGAGCCCATTGTTGCAGCCATTGTGTCAATCCATCTCATTGAGGGTTTTCCTCTTTTTCGCTGACCCTCTACTTCACCAAGCATGTTGTCCTTCTCCAGGGACTGATCCCTCCTGACAACATGTCCAAAGTATGTGAAATGTAGTCTTGCCATCCTTGCTTCTAAGGAGCATTCTGGTTGTACTTCTTCCAAGGAACATTTGTTCGTTCTTTCGGCAGTCCATGGTATATTCAATATTCTTAGCCAGCACCACAATTCAAAAGCATCAATTCTTCTTCAGTCTTCCTTATTCATCGTCTAGCTTTTGCATGCATATGAGGTGATTGAAAACACCATGGCTTGGGTCAGGCGCACCTTAGTCTTCAAGGTAACATCTTTGCTTTTCAACACTTTAAAGAGGTCTTTTGCAGCAGATTTGCCCAATGCGTCTTTTGATTCCCTGACTGCTGCTTCCATGGGTGTTGATTGTGGATCCAAGTAAAATGAAATCCTTGACAACTTCAATCTTTTCTCCGTTTATCATGATGTTGCTTATTGGTCCAGTTGTGAGGATTTTTGTTTTCTTTATGTAGAAGTATAATCCATACTGAAGGCTGTGGTCTTTGATCTTCGTCAGTAAGTGCTCCAATTCCTCTTTACTTTCAGCAAGAAAGGTTGTGTCATCTGCATAATGCAGACTGTTAATGAGTCTTTTTCCAATCCTGATGTCCTGTTCTTCATATAGTCCAGCTTCTAGGATTATTTGCTCACCATACAGACTGAATAGGTATGGTGAAAAGACACAACCCTGATGCACACCTTTCCTAACTTTAAACCACACAGGATCTCCTTGTTCTGTTCGAACGACTGCCTCTTGATCTATGTACAGGTTCCTCATGAGCACAATTAAGTGTTCTTGAATTCCCATTCTTCGCAATATTATCCATAATTTGTTATGATCCACACAGTTGAATGCCTTCTTCCTAGTCCATCTTGGTCTGGAAGCTCAGCCAAAATCTGTCCACCATGTGTGACCCTGCTGGTATCTGAATACTGGTGGCATAGCTTCCAGCATCACAGCAACATAAAAATTCCCACAGTACGACAAACTGACAGACACGTGGGAGGAAAGATATGTTAAGATGGGTTATTTTTTTCCTTCTTGTTACTTTTCTATATTTTTTAAGTTTTCTGCAATAAATATGCATTAGTTTTGTAATTAGAGGAAGAATAACAAATTTAAAATAAATTTCAAAATCACCTTTTGGTAAGCATAAACTGACCACATGACCAAACAATCCCACTCCTAGGTATTTGCCTTGGTATTGTATGAACTCATGTTCACACAAAACCTGTGCATGAATGTTTATAATCACCAACAACTGGAAACATCATAAATAATCCTCAAAGAACAAATGGATAAACAAACATTGGTATATCCACACAATGGAATACTAGTCCGCAGTACAAAGGAACAAACTACTGATATACGCAGCAAATGGATGAATCTCAAATGCATTACACTGGATGAAAACAGCCAGACTCAAATGGCTACATACCATATGATTCTATTTATACGACATTCTGCATAAGGCAAAACTACAGGGAGGAGAACAGATCAGTGGTTTCCAGAGATTGCGGATAGGGAAGGCATTGACTATAACAAAGAGGCAGTACAAAGAACTTTGCGGGTGATGGAAATGCTCTACATCTGGATTATAAGCCTTTGTCAAAACTCATACAACTGTACACTAAAACAAGTGAATTTTACTATATGCACATTACAACTCAATAAACCTGACTTAAAAAAAAGAAAAGAAAACAAACACCCTTTGGAACTGAAAGTCTGTTCACACTCAGATGTTATTAAGTTCTGTGCAATACTTTCTCCAAAATGCATCTATGCATCCTCAAAAGAAAAAAAGGAGAGATTGATTTTTTTTAAGATTACATCTTTGTCACCTAGTAAGGACAGAATTCTGAAGGAATGGTACACAGGAATGAGAAATCTATTCTCACTTTGGATTAGGAGAGTAGATTAAATAGATCAGGACACCAAGGCCTTGCAGATCCTGGCAGGGGCACCACTTATGGGCTACTTACTGATAAACAACCAAGGGATTCCACCGAGCTGCAGACAAGCTACTTAAAAAGCCACAGGAGACAGAAGGTAACATTTTCCAGACTGATGCTTTCAAGAAGGCCACCCTTGAATTCAAAAGCCAGGATCCACTCCAGAGAGCCAAGTGTGGGTTGTGGTTGAACACTTCTAATTTTCCTCTCATGCCTGTGCCATAATTATTTCTGGACCAACTAATGCATGACGAAGCAGTCGCCACGCCAATTTGGCCTGCCCAATTTAGGGCTTAAAATGCCCTCCACAACTTTGTGATGCTAGGAAAGTGCTTCTGAGAGGTGACAGGGAGATTTAGAATGGCTTATCCTCCTAAACAGATTTGGAGAACAAGGAACTTTCTCTTGAGCTTAACGGAGGAACTGGTTTTTATGTTTTATTTTGGGTTTTTTTTATTTAGAAGAACATACAAGTCTTAACTGATCCTTGTCAAGACCTTAAAAGGGTGCAATTAGGCCAGAGATATGAAAACTGGTTTTTATAAAGTAAGAAATTGTTTTTCTTAAGAAATTTTTTTCTCCAAATGGAAGAGAGCGACATCCTTTTTTTTTTCGTCTATGGACTGGGTAAGAGAGTGGCCTAGGACAGGTACAGGAATAATTACTAGACAACAACTACATTAATCTCTTTCCTGGATACTGAAAACAGTATAAAACTTTCTTAAATAAAAATGCAGGCTGAAATATATCTTCGTATTACATAAGAAAAGTTGACTAGCTTACTAGACAACAACTACATTAATCTCTTTCCTGGATACTGAAAACAGTATAAAACTTTCTTAAATAAAAATGCAGGCTGAAATATATCTTCGTATTACATAAGAAAAGTTGACTAGCCCACTAATGTTCTTCAAAAGGGAATGCTTTGGCTGATTAAGAGGTTAAATTGTTTTCAAGTCCTTAAAAAGACTGTCTACATTTAAAAAAGAGATACATTAATCTAAACTGTTTATTAAACCAGATCACCAAAGAAACGCTACTTTAAAACTTGTTTAGCCTTGTTTGTTAATGTATATGGGTAACATATATTTAACTGTAACCCACATTCATCTTATTCATCTTCATTGATCCTGAAATTCTGAATTAATGAGAGTTTATCATGAAATAGATAACCATGTGTCCAATTGTTTCTGACCAGGGCTTTTCTGGAATTCAAACTCACAGCAGAAGTAGTGCTGTTAGGGTTTACATCAGCATCAGATTTCCAAAAAGAAATGGGAGCAAAATAACTCACATCCATTATTTTCATGTCCTCCTCAAAGCAAGAGCCTTGGTGATGCAGTGGCTAAGCGCTCAGCTACTAACCAAAAGGCTGATGGTTCGAACCCCCTAACTGCTCTGTGGGAGAAAGATGTAGCAAACTGCTCCTGTAAAGATTTACAGCCTTGGAAACCCTATGGGGCAGTTCTACTCTGCCCTACAGGGTCACTATGAGTCGGAATCAACTTGATGGCAAGGGGTTACTCAAAGCAAAGTGGGTCTACCTAAAAGATAAAGCATCATAGCTTGAAAAACATAGGGTGAGATGAGACATAAAATGATCATTTGGAAACTTGCTGGGCTGCCGGTCAAGAGTCTTGGCTCATTCTACTCTATTCATCCAGTCCATAAACATTTACTAAGTCCTTACAGTAGGACAGTCCCAGGGCATCCACTAAATAGCCGTGTGACTTTGGGCACATCACTTATAATCTCTCTGAACCTCAGAGAGAGGAAAAGCACACTTTTCACACAGGGTAAGTCATGGGAATTAGATAAATATCTGTAAAAAGCTAGCACAGCGTCTGGCATGTAGTGGATGTTCAAGATGTATTAGTCATCTGTCATGGTTTGAATTATGTCCCCCCAAAAACGTGTGTATCAATTTGGCTGGGCCATGATTCCCAGAATTGAGTGGTTGGCCTCCATCTTGTGATTGTAATTTTATGTTAAAGAGGATTAGGGTAGGATTGTAACACCACCTTTACCCAAGTCACATCCCTGATCCAATGTAAAGGGAGTTTCCCTGGGGTGTGGCCTGCACCACCTTTTCTCTCTCAAGAGATAAAAGGGAAGCAAGAAGAGAATTGGGGACCTCATACCATCAAGAAAGCAGTGCCAGGAGCAGAGCACGTCCTTTGGACCTGGGGTCCCTATGTGGAGAAGCGGGGAACACTCATGAGAGAGAAAGCCTTCCCCTGGAGCTGATGCCCTGAATTTGGACTCTTAGCCTACTTGATTGAGAAGAAATAAATTTCTCTCTGTTAAAGCCATCCACTTGTGGTATTTCTGTTATAGCAGCACTAGATGACTAAGACATCATCCTTCCTCTCTCCATTCCTTCTGGAAAGTTATTATTACATATTCTTGTTGTATCTTTTTGCTTAGTCTACTAAACAGACAGTTTAGCACAAAAGCATACCTTTTGGTCTCTAAATCCACATATGTCATACATATCTGTGTGCTACTGCCTACTTATTTTTCAATTAGCAGTGAATAGCAGCAAAAGACCATAACTGACAGGCATCCAAATACAATCATTAGACAACGACTGCATGCCTAGCTCTGCGGAGATTTCCCCAAGTTGGGGTCGAGGGCAGAACAATGACAAGAGCTCCTGACAAAACTGCTGCTAAGCCCTGTCTGCCAAGGGCATCTCTACTAGAGAAATACGGACAGATGGCAGCAAGATTCCTACAGAGTTCCCATGCAAAGGGCACAGCACTGACAACTACTAGCTGTATAGTCAAAAGCAAAGACACCAATAATTAAAAAAACAAAAACTTCAAGTAGGACAATTCTAAATCAAAAGCAGCTAGCCTGATATGACAAATTCAGACTCATTTTAAACAAAGGCCCCTGTTGTTGTTGTATGCTGTCGTACTGATTGCCACTTATAGCGACCCACTTGGCAGAGAAGAACTGTCCCGTAGGCTTTCCTAAGCTGTAATCTATATGGAAGCAGATCATCAGGGCTTTTCCCCTGTGAAGCTACCGGTGGGTCTGAACTGCCAACCTTTCAGTTACCAGCCGAGCACTTAAACATTGCACCACAAGGGCTCCATCAAAGGCCCCTAATAGCACTCAAAGCAGAGGCAATTTCTAGAGGGGAACATGCCTAAAGTCACTGAGCAATAGAACAAACCACAGTCACTGCCAATATTTTGGCTTTTTCCCTCTCTGCACATTCAACAGGATCTAAGTAATGCTTTTACTTACTTAGTTCTCAAGTGTTTTGTCTATGGGTTTTCCAGTTTCCCAGGAGGACTCATGTAGGCAGGGAAGACAACAAAAGGGGGAAGGTTGGAGAATGAAGTCTGGCCAGCAGATGCCCACAGAGCACTGAAGCAGAAGCTCATAATCTAGAAAGTCCTATGGACACCAAAGCAGAGGAGTGCCTTGATCTGCCCACCCCAGGGCCCCCATTCTCCCTCACACACTCTGGAGAACAGTCTCTGTGGCTGCTGTTGCCCTTCAAGGCCAAGTTGAAAAGGAAAAAGAAAAGTCCAGATTCAAGAGATTCCTCCTCTCCAGGTTCTCAAAGCAAAGACCTTAGCAGGAATTTAAAATTCTAGAATGCTCATTAAAGCATTTTTGGAGTTTTTTTTTTTTTTTAAATAAGGATTAATGGAATCAGTTGGAACCTGTCTGCTTGCTATAAGGAATTTTCAGAATTTGCATATTTTGTATAAATTGGCTATTTTTAACAGGCATGGGTCTTTCAAACTCTCCCCTAAGGCTTTTCATACCCTAAAGTGGTCAGCAAAGTGACTAAGTATACGTCTGTTTAATTTCGTAACAGCTAGCACTTTTGGTTTTTTTTTTTGTTTGCTTTTTTAGAGAAAGTATGATATATTTATTCCACATGTAAACATGAAATAGGTTTAAGATTACTGAAAATGCAGAAAGTATCATTTACAAGGTATATGGGTACAAATATAAAAACACTTTTAAAACTTTTAAATCAAGATGTGGTAATAAACAACAAAACGAAGCGAGAGAATAGAGAAATAGGTGAGGCAAGTATTGCTGACATCTAGCTAGCTAGCTATGGCCAATACTATGTTTTCAATCATCATAAAGTTTTCATATTTCGTCCATGTTGTAGCATGTATCAGAACTTCATTCCTTTTTTTCATTTCTTTCTTTTTTTATTATTTATTTATTTATTTTGTGCTTTAGGTGGAAGTTTACAGCTCAAAGTAGTTTCTCATTCAAAAATTTATACACATACTGCTTTGTGACATTGGTTGCAATCCCCACAATGTGACAGCACTCTCCCCCTTTCTACCCCAGGTTTCCCATGTCCATTTGTCCAGTTTTCCTGTCCCTTCCTGCCTTCTCATCTTGCTTTTGGGCAGGAGTTGCCCATTTGGTCTCATATATTTGACTGAACTAAGAAGCACATTCCATAAAACATCTCACAACATAGATGAATCTGGAGGGCATTATGCTGAGTGAAATAGTCAATCACAAAAGGACAAACATTGTATGAGAGCACTCTTAAAAGAACTCAAGAAAAGGTTTACACACAGAAAAAAAAACATTCTTTGATGGTTACGAGGGTGGGAAAATCACTAACTAGACAGTAGACAAGTGTCAACTTTGGTGAAGGGAAAGACAACACACAATATAGAGGAAGTCAGCACAACTTGATCAAGGCAAAGGCATAGAAGTTTCCTAGACACACCCAAATAGCTTGAGGGACCAAGTTGCTGGGGTTGAGGGCTGGGGATCATAGTCTCGGGGGACACCTAGGTCCACTGGTATAACACAGTTCATAAAGAAAATGTTCTACATTCTACTTTGGTGAGTAGCATCTGGGGTCTTAAAAGCTCATGAGTGGCCATCTAAGATACATCTATTGGTCTCATCCCATCAGGAGCAATAAAGAATGAAGAAAACCAAAGACACAAGGAAAATATTAACCCAAAAGACTAAAGGACCACATGAACCAAAGACTCCACCAGCCTGAACCCAGAAGAACTAGATGGTGCCCAGCTATCACCACCAACTCCTCTAACAGGGATCACAACACAGAGTTCTAGACAGAGAAGGAGGAAAATGTAGAACAAAATTCAAATTCACAAAAAAAAAAAAAAAAACAAGACTTACTGGTCTGACAGAGACTGGAGGAACCCCCAAGACTATGGCTCCCAGACACTCTGCTAACTCAGAACTGAAACCATTCCTGAAGCCCACATTTCAAAGATTAGACAGGCCTATAAAACAAAAAATAACACTAGCACTTAAGTTTTATTGGACATCTTTGAGATACACATGTTTATGTGCCATTTAAAAGAAGCAATTGGTCAGTAGAAAGAAAAATGAAGTAGAGTTGGAAGATCTGGATCCCGGACCCAGGTCCAGCCCATGATCCTCCTTCACTCCTTTCTTCAAGTCTTAGAAGAGGACATTTCTCCTCTCTTCAAACTCATCCCTCCATCTGTGCTCTCAGTCCCAGCTTGTCAGATTTTATTATCCCATGCACCATCCCCTTGCTCTTCTTGCATTTTCCACCTCTCATTCTCAACTGGCACCTTCTGAAATTATCAACATGCTCAAGTCCAATACCATTTTAGAGACAAATTCTTTCCTTGACCCTGTGTCCTTTTGCTCCTTCCCTTCACAGTCAAGTCCTGTGACCCGTCTCCCTTTCTAATCCACTGCAATCTGGTTGACCTCTATCACACCACTGAAACCTTCTGACAAAAGCCACCACTGATCTCTTAGTAAGGAGCCCCAGGTGGTGCAATGGTTAAAGTGCTTGGCTGCTAACCGAAAGGTTAGCTGTTCGAAACCACCAGCCACTACATGGAAGAAAAGCTCTGGTCATCTGCTCCCATAAAGATTACAGCCTAGGAAACCCTATGGGGCAGTTCTACTCTGTCCTATAGGGTCACTATGAGTCAGAATCGACTCAAGGGCACACAACATCAACAACCTTAGTGTCTGAATGCAATCTCACCTGACTTCTCTTGGTCTGCTAATTTTGACAACCACTCTTTTCTTAAAATCCCCCCCTACCCTGCTTTCCAGTCCTCCTTCCTCTTTAACTGTCTTTTAAGTGTCCATTTCCAAGGTTCTGTTATTCATCATGAATGATGCCTCCAGGAACCACTTCTCATGTCTACTCATGTGGTCATCTACTCTTCTCATCTATAAAATATAATGATTATTAAATGACATCTACAGTTTAAAGCATGTGAAAGCTAGAAAATGAAAAAGGAAGACAGAAGAAGAATTGGTGCATTTGAATTGTGGTGCTGGTGAAGAATATTGACTATACCACAGACTGCCAGAACAACACACAAATCAGCCTTACAAGAAATACAACCAGAATGCTTCTTAGAAGTGAGGATGGCAAGACTTGCTTACTTTGGACACGTCATCAGGAAAGACCAATCACTAGAAAATGATATCATATTTGGTAGAGTGTCAGTGAAAAAAGGGAAACCTTCAGTGAGAGGGAATGATACAATAAACACCAACAACAGACTCAAGCATAACTTTGATCATGAAGATGGCGCAGGACTTGACAATATTTTATTCTATCTTATATAAAGTCGCCAAAAGTCAGAGTCAACTCTATTCCAACTAAAAACAACAACAACATAGTTTAAAGTGAGACAACTAAAAAAGCATTTTATATTTTACATATTCATAACTAATCTTTCTTAAAGGAGTCCTTGTGGCACAGTGGTTAAGCTCTCAGCTGCTAACTAAAAGGTTAGCCGCTCTGTGGGAAAAAGATGGGGCAGTCTGCTTCTGTAAAGATTACAGCCTTGGAAACCATATGGGGCAGCTCTACCCTGGGCTACTGGGTCGCTATGGGTCAGAACTGACTCAACGGCACACAACAGCAACCATCTTTCTTAAAGCAATTTTGTTTTTAAAGCACCTTAATATATATTAACTCATTTGTCGTTTACAATGACCCATTTTATTTTAACCCATCTGCCTGTGAGGCAACTGATGATCTCACAGGCAGGATTCATATTGGAGACTGTACCTGCCCACTCTGTGGCCAGCGCTTTCTCCCCATCGCATGATGATTGTGTAGTGTTCCTCCAATGACCCATGGTGATTAGTCACACCCAGTACTTAGTCAGGAATATAGTACCCAATTAATAGTTTGTCTCTATGTAAGAGTATAATCTGCCTTCTTTGATAATGTGGTTTCCATCAGAGGAGCACAACAGAGGCTGACCTCCAGGAACACATGCCTGCTGTAGGAAAGTCAGCATTCACCTTGGATATACCATATTTATACACCTCAGTATACAGGTACTTAAAATCACAGTGCTATGCACATATTTTCAAACTTGCATAGGAAGAGGTTATATATTAGCTACTGATATCTAGTGTAACAGGATAACAGTTTGAAAAATAGCCATTTGCTTCTTTTATTTTTGCTCTTTTTGGGTATGTGACCTTTTCCTTATCAGCCTGAAGCATCCACCGGCATTGGGGTTGGGATAAAGGAGAGGGCACATTTTAGCACTGTTACAGCAGAAAGGAAAAGAATGATTTTACACTAAGACTAGAAAAGCAGGCTTTATCAAAAACAGAGCATGAAAAATTCAGATCATGGTCTCTTCCACAGAAGACAAAGTTTCTTCCTATTGAGACTAAGGATGAAGCTTCCTGTCTTAGGACAGCAAAAGGAATAAACTTACAGGAGAAGGGCAGAAGCCCAAAATTTACCCCTTTCTGGGGCCAGGGGATTATAAGAAGAGGCAGGAGGTAAAACACCTGAGTCCTGGTCTCCCTCTTCTGGGTTTTGGCCCCAGAAAGGGAAAGGGGTATCAGATAAGTCATGGAGCTCTCCAAAGGTGGCTGGCATTTGACCCACTGTATTTGGGGGGGGGGGGGATGCTCCTGCATCAGCCTGGGAGATGGTCAGTGCACAGTAAACACAGTAATGCACAGTGGCCAGGCAGAGGGAAGGCCAGCATCTGGCTTTCTTAGGCCAGTTTCAGTTTCAATACAGTGTGGATGGGACCAGACGTTCCTATGCACCCCTGAGGAGGATGCAGGAGGTGTGAGCTGAGAGGCAGCAGGCCCAGCCTAGTGAGAAGAAAGATGTCTCCAGAGTAGAGATGATGGGGTAATGTCTTTGGCCATGGGCTGGATGGATGATGTGACAAAGATTCGGAGGGGTCCAGAAAAGTGTCAACAAGAGCTGAGAGGTAAGATCAAGGTGAGCTGAGGAACACGACTGGGCCCTGACTCAACTGAAAGAGACCAAACCACAAACAACATCAGCTACAGACATCATCTGCAGAATCCAGCTGGACATCCAAGCATGGAGAAGTCCATTGAGGACTGGCATGAAGCTAGGAGATCCCCAATCCCAGCAATCCCCTCCCCATACATGCAGAAACCACCTTGGAAAGGAACAGAGAAGGAAGCTAAATATATGAGATTGTATACTTCATCTTATTAAAAAAAAAAAAAAGAGCATGCCACACCTAAAGGAAATGTTTACATCATTGAATCAGATTAAATATACCAGAGTAGACTTATTTTGTTGTATCTCACTACCAAGTGGACAAGGGATCAGGAAGTCCAGATCTTTGCTAGAAAGAAATAAAGAAACTACATGTCTTCTGCATACCTGAGTATAGTTTTAGTCAGCCTATACCTCTGCTAACTAGTATACAGAAGAATTCCATTCTAATAAATACCATTTTCAGTATAATAGCATCATTTCCATAATCAATAGCAACAGTCCTTTGCTGTTCTGGTTGCCACACAATAAAAATATAAATAAGACTATTTCACAGACTTACACACGGTAACTATGGAACTACGGTTGATCTTTCTTCCACTTTAACTGATGCCCAGAAAACTATAACCCCTCTTCTTTCAGGACAATACCTGACATATAGTTGGGACCTAATAAACTTTTGCTGAATCAAAGAAAGCAGTAATGAATGAATGAATATTCTATAATAAATAAAAACATTCCTGCTCTTTACGTGGTTATTGATGGTGTGGTTATATTGCATGCAACGTAAGTTACTGCCATCACTCCAGTTTTCCTAAGTATGAGGTTGACATTATATAAAGAGATTTCCCGGAAAGGACTAGAGGGTGGCAGCTACAAGGAAAAGTGGGGAGATTAGGCACAATGTGAAGAGGACAAAGTGAATAGTAAACTCTGAAAGTCAAGAGAGGAA
The DNA here is from genome assembly GCA_030035585.1 of Dugong dugon. Lineage (NCBI taxonomy): Eukaryota > Metazoa > Chordata > Mammalia > Sirenia > Dugongidae > Dugong > Dugong dugon. The sequence goes on along the minus strand of CM057460.1, from coordinate 77,508,709 downwards.
CAAAATGCCAACTGACATTACCAGTTTGATAGGCAGATTCCCTGAAAAACAGTCAAGTGACCAAGAAATGGGGGGCGGTGGTGGGAGGGAAGTATGCCTTTGGATGGGATCTGCAGTGGGAACAAATCAAACATACAAAATAATTCGTCTTGTTAGTGTAGTAACAGGCCTGCATTTACAAAGTTGAACATAACTATTAAGTACAATTCTGAAATTATGGAGCTCGATTACGTTATCTGAGTCCCTGAGGGGTACAGTTAAGTACTTGGCTACTAACCGAAAGGTTGGTGGCTCAAGTCTACCCACAGGCACACTGGAAGAAAGGCCTGGTGATCTACTTCCAAAAGGGCACAGCCATTGAAGACCCTATGGAGCACCATTTTACCCTGAAACACATGGGTTGCCATGTGTTGAAACTGACTCAAAGGCAACTGGTTATTATGTTAATAAGCATAAACTACTTGAGCACTTGCTGGGATGGATTTTTCAGGAATTTTCTAACTTCATTCTGGATCTCAGTAAATGCTCTAAGTTCATTAACTATTTAAATAAATAATATACTTTATTCTAAGTATGTAAACAGGTCACTTGTGACAGCAACAGTCTGTTTTTTATAGTGGGAAACACGGAAATGCTGAGCACAGGAAGCATAATCTTTTAGTAATAAGATTTATATCCTCAACATGAACTTTATATTTATAACGCCTTAGAATTCACAGATTTTCCCCCAAATATTTAAACATTTTAAAGCTAAATTCATTTAGACAAAAGACATTTTCTCTCAACTATCAAAAAGTCCTTCAAATTACTTTCATAATTAAGTATCAGAAAAAACATCCACTGACAATTAATTAAGAACCTGCAACTGTTGGGTTGGCCAGTTGCAAGAAAAGCAATGTTTCCATAACAAGCCAAACTGAAACAAACACAAGGCCCATCCATAATCCAAGGCTCTTGCCTCCCGGAGGAGACTATGCTCACTGAGACCACAGAGCTGTCAAGCAAGCCAAAGTTGAGCAGGACACTGCTGCTCTGAGTAGCATAACCAGCTACACCAGAATAAGCATTCTCTACCCCAAATTTACACAAGTCAAAACAAACACAAGCAAAATCCAGGCCACAACATATGTGTGTAAATCCTCCCACTTACATGGGCTACAACTAATATGGGTAAAATGAATACAGTGTCTCAAAGCAGGCTCTCGGAACTCAAAATTCTGTACCGATATGAGCGCTACACAGAACTTGCACCTAAATTTCACGACTCACCATCAAAGCACAGAAAGCAACAAATCTCAGTTACGAAAGTCGTGACTGGTAAGGTGATAACATTAATTTAGGAAATAAAGTTGCCTGGTGCATCATGCTGTTGTTGTCAGACGTCATCCAGTCAGCTCCAACTCATGGCAATCTTATGTGTAACAGAAGGGAACATTGCCCAGTCCTGTACTATCTCCTGTACTGTCGTAAAAAAAAAAAAAAGAAAAACATCGGGCTCTCCTTGATAGTAGCTTTTGGCTTTTTAAAGACAAATTAACCAAATCCAGATTGGCCTTCCTTCCAAAATAAGCCAGTAGTTTGATTCAGAAGCAACTACCCTCCTACTCCTTTGTAATAGATGAAGCTGATAACAACACCTCAGGTTTGTTTGAGCATCTACTGGGCTTTGGTAATCAATACCATACAAACACATGAAAAGGGAACTCTGATTCACATCAGCTTTAGTACGAGATGAGACTTCTTCACAATGCCAGCATATTTTTTTGAAAGGCATTCACAGAAATGACACCTAAATAATTTAACTTAAAAACCCAGGCACTACATCTAGGAGGTGACTGTTAGCTCTGTGACTAGCTGCCCGACACAAGCAGCTGAAGACGGCAGTGCTTTCTGCTCTCCAAGTGCATGGAATCTGCCACCCAGCACATAATCACTCCTACAGATAATCAGGAGGCCTACAGCTAAAAGCTATTTTTGCAGCAACTCATGGCTTTAAAATAACACTAGAAATAAAAGAAACTTTATGGCTTTTGAGGAATTTGCCTTTTTGATTGTTTTGTTTTCATTTTGTTTTGTTTGTATCTTTTTTTTTTTTTTTTCATCTGAACAGCCTCCAAACTTCCTTCCTATTTTTAGGGAATCACCTATTGTGTGAGTCTTGGTGGCAGGCAAAACCCTACCTCACAAATACGCAAATGGACATTTCCTCTCCCAGTCCTTGGCAGCCATGCAGTCTAGGCTCAGCTGGTTGTGTCTCCAGGGTTTGAATTTGGCGTGAGTGACACAAAGATGCAGAGACGGTAGCAATTATTCACAACAGCTGCAGGAGTAACCACAAAGGGAGCCAGCAGCACAATCCACCATGGCGGCAGCACTAGAGCCAGACCTCCTGGGGATGCGGCGAGACGGGCTTTGGCTGTAGTTCCTGTGGCTAGGCCTCCTTTGCTTCCTACCTCTTTTCTGAGCTTGGTTTCCAACCATCTTCCAACTTTTTTTTTTTTTTTTTTTTTTTGCCTAAGTCAGAGTTCTGTTGCTTGTAACTAAGAACTCTGACTCACATAAGGGAGAAATGTTTTCACACGAGCATTAAATGAGTAAAACCTCATGAATCAGTATCTGTTTTATATAAGCAGAAAGAATAGATTTGCTGGTCAAGATAATATCATAATCTGAGATCTCACTTTACTTTTTCTATCCAAGCCAAACATCTTTGTGTCTTGCTTAAACGTTGCTTTCTCAACACTAACGAGTTAAAACAAAAACCTAATCCATTGCCATCAAGTCGATTCTGACTCATAGCAATCCTACAGGATAGAGTAGAATTGCCCCATAGGGTTTCCAAGGAGCAGCTGGTGGATTCAAACTGCCAACCTTTCAGTTAGCACCCGTCATAGATTGAATTGTGTCCCCCAAAAAATGTGTGTAGCAACTTGGCTGGGTCATGATTCCTAGTATTGTATGATTGTGTTATCTGATGTGATATCCTTATGTGTTGTGAACTCTACCACTATGATGGGATTATATGTGATCTCCTCATGTGTTGTAAATTCTATCACTGTGATGAGGTTATACTGATGAGGTTGACAAGATTAGTGTCTTAATGCAATCTCTTTTGAGATATAAAAGAGAGAAGCGAGCAGAGACACATGGGAACCTCATACCACCAAGAAAGCAGTGCCGGGAGCAGAGTGCATCCTTTGGACCTGAGATTCCTGCACAGAGAAGCTCCCAGACCAAAGGAAGATTGATGACATGACCCCTTCCTCCAGAGCCAACAGAGAAAGTGTTCCCCTGGAACTGACACCCTGAATTTGGACTTGTAGCTTACTGGACTGTGAGAGAATAAACTTCTCTTTGCTAAATCCATCCACCTGTGGGATTTCTGTTAGAGCAGCACTAGATGACTGAGACAGAATTTGGTACCAGGAGTGGGGTGCTGCTCTAACAGATACCTGAAATGTGGAATCGGTTTTGAAAATGTGAATGGATAGAGGTGCGGCAGCGGCAGAGGACCAGCAGTGGCAGAGAACCTGCAGCAGCAGAGAAGGGGCAGCAACAGAGAACCAGCAGCAGCAGAACCAGAAGACCAGTGCGAAATGGCACTGGAGCCGACCCACAGAGCGAGAGAGCTGAGTGCCTGTGCGCCGGAGGCTTCCTGGTGGAGTGGGGTGCCTTGGGCACTTATCGGTGGAGTTAGGCTTGCTGACCCACAGAGCAAGGGAGCTGAGTGCCTGTGTGCAGGAGGCTTCCTGGCAGAGTGGGGTGCCTCCAGGCACTTAATCAGCAGAGCTACCGAGCTTTGGAGCACTTGCCCCAGCAGACAGATGCGGGTGTGAGGCCTGAGGGCCAAGAGGCCACAGGAAGCAGAAGCTGAAGAGGCAAGAACACAAGAAGCCAAGCTGCCTCAGCCTCAAAAGGTATGGTCATGACCTCAAGGGTTTCAAAGGGTGGAGCCATGGCCTCTGGTGTTTCTAAGGGTGGAGTTGTCACTCCGAAGGACTAGGAGAATGGTGCACCTAAAGCCGAGGGAGCAGAGTTGTCATCCCAGTGGGCCTGGAAGGCGGAGCTGAAGCCCCGGGCCGAGAGGCCTCCACTCAGAATCCGGAGACTGTGGCCAATACCTGGAGTCTGGAGGGCAGGGCTATTGTGTAAATTGTCTCAGAGAACAGAGGATTATTTTCAAGCCTTGAGGGCTAATGTAATGTGTTCTGCTAACTTGCTTGGTGCCTGTTATTCCTTCTTTCCCTGCAATATCTCCCATTTGTAATGGAAATGTCTAGCTTGTGCCTGTTCTAAGTGCCTTCTTCTACATGGACCGACCAGCTCTTCACTTTGCTATATGTGGAGCCTCACCTACAGTGCGAGCAGAGACACATGGGAACCTCACACCACCAAGAAAGCAGTGCTGGGAGCACAGCGCGTCCTTTGGACCTGAGGTTCCTGCGCTGAGATGCTCCCAGACCAAGGGAAGACTGATGCATCACAAAGACCTTTCTCTAGAGCCGACAGAGAGAGAGAACCTTCTCTGGAGCTGATGCCCTGAGTTTGGACTTGTAGCCTACTAGACTGTGAGAGAATAAACTTCTCTTTGTTAAAGCCATCCACTTGTGGTATTTCTGTTGGAGCAGCTCTAGATGACTGAGACAGCACCCAAGCTCTTAACCACTGAGCCATCAGGGATCCACTAATGTGTTAGGTAGATAAAAAGTTCAGTTCAAATCTCTTACTGCATGAAATTAATCTATGATGACAGCAGTCCAAACACTGTTTACCTTTGAGGAGGGTATGGAGAGAAGGGGGCATGAGGGAGCCTCAGGAATAGTGGAAATGTTCTATATCTTGATCTGAAGATCAAGGAGATGGTCACAAAGGTGTATGTATTTGTAAAGAATCATCAAGTTGTACTCTTAAGATTTGTGGACTTGACTGCATATCAATTTACCTAAATATGCACGCAAAAATACACACCACTATACACACACACAGGGATATTTAGACATATGGCCCAGAGGTCATGTTGATACAGATATCATCATATTTAACTTTGAAAGCAAACACAAAGGACATCCTTAAAATAATCACCTCCCTATCTGGTCCCAAAGATGATAATGATGACAATTAACTATGTGTCAGTCACTGATTTGGGTACTTTTTATGGCCAAGTACTATTTATTCTACAGATGAGGAAACTGAGACACACTGTCCAAAGTGCTAATACAGGAGAACTGGCTCCACCTGGCTCTCCCAGCTCATTTCCTCCCCGCTCCCCCCCAACTTAGGTCTAAAATCCAGGATATGATCAGCAGCTTCCTCCTCTCCTCATTTTCACCTGATGATGAACTAAAGAGTTCACTTGGAAGACATCCATTTACCATTTTAAATTTTGGTTATATATGTATGTGTGTGTATATATATATACTTTTCAAGGCCAAACATAAATAATGTCAAACAAGAGAGGAAGGGATACTTCAGCCCAGAAGGTGTGTATTTTATTAATCTGTATCCCTTCCTTTGAGTGGGGACCAAAAATATTTAAACTGCCATGCAAAAGTCTAAGAGCAATCCCAGGTTACAAATATTCATCTTACAAACATAACAGTCATCTAAAATGGCCAACCCTTGGCTGACCCTCCCATCTCACCAAAGAATACCACCATGTTTGTCTCAGGGCTTCAGAAGAACGGTAATGTTCACAAACATGTCAAGATCACATCTCAAAAAGCTCCGCCAGAAACTTCTGCTTGTTCAGAGTTGTTCAACAAGCCTGGAAAGATACCAGTGGCCCACTTTTCTCTTTCTGTGCCCTTACCCCACCACTCCCTACCCCCACGGAGTCAACCCCTCACCCTTCTCAACAGGCAAAAGTAAGCTGTATCAGCAAGAAAACTACAGCATCTGAGATTTAGCACGTCTTAGCCCTGGATCCTCCAGCAGCCCAGCTGAAAAAGAAAAAGAGAGAGAGCCGAAGAGACAGACACAGCCACATAATGGAAACAAAGAAGAATTCTTTTAAAAGCAATTATGAAGAAAGCAAGATAAGCAATTATGAAGCAAGACAGAGAAACCACAAGGTCTTGGGATAATGTTATTGTTAGCCGCTGTTAAGTCAGTCCCTGACTCGTGGCTACCCCATGTGTGCAGAGTAGGGTTTTCAAGGCTGTGACCTTTCGAAAGTGGATCACCAGGTCTGTCTTCCAAGGTTCCTCTGGGTGGACAAACCATCAACCTTTCAAATAGTAGTCAAGCACTTAAACATCTGTGCCACCCAGGACTCCTCTTGGGAGAATAGCAGGATGCATGTAAGGGCATACGTGTTAGAAACTCTGGTGGCTCAGTGGTTAACAGCTACTGCTGCTAACCAAAAGGTCAGCAGTTCAAATCCACCAGGCGCTCCCTGGAAACTCTATGGGGCAGTTCTATCCTGTCCCACAGGGTTGCTACAAGTCGGCATCGAATCAACAGCAACGGGTTTGGTTTTTGGTTTTGGTTGTTGGGGGTGACACTCTGGTATTTACCTGGGCAATGAATGGATTTCACCAGTCTGGCACTTGGAAAATAGGTTTTCCACACTAACTTAAAGAAAGTCTTTGTGGGGAGGTTAAGAATTTTTTTCACAATTAGAATAATAATTGTTTCATCAACTACTGAATTTTCAAAGAAATTTGGTTTTCATGCAATAATTTTATTTCATTTCCTTAGGGTTGTTGCATTCCCTCACCTGCAAGTGGGGAAACCACAATAAATGATGAATAAAGAAACTCCTCTCAACAAATGCTCATTGTATTTATACTTAAACAATTGTACTCAATAGATCAGTAAACAAAATAATGATCGGCAATCCCAAAACAAACTTTATATTATCATACAACTTACTTATTTCCTTCCATTTTTCCTCCAAAAGAGACTGAAAGACAGGCAATTCATGAACTAGGTTAAGAGACCGGAATGCAAGTAGTGGGAATATGCCTCTTCTTTTAGCTTAATGAGGATTTTTCTATTGTTCTGTGTATAACAGAAGCAGGCCGATAATTTCAAGGGAAAAGTTCACTGAACCTGTGCCTGTTCCAAACACTTATTTCCCATTTCTCCCAGATGGTTTATACACACACCATCTAACCTGCATGCAAAATTCTAGGCAAACTGGGCCCAGGTTTGCTGGAAACTTTCAGACACATCCATTTGGAAAAGGCTGACACAGTTTCAGCAGCAAAATACCCCTGCACTGGCTCTGGCATGGTAGGTATCAAGCCACTTATGGAGGAGAAAAAGTGTTTATCTTACCAAGAGGTAGAGAAAGAGGAACAGAAATCAAGAGATGTATACTTTCACCTCAGTCAGAAGGGTAGACCTGGAGTTCCATAGTATTATTGTGTAACATTTTATTGCTTCACATTCACAGTCACAAAGGAGTTCCTCGTCTATTATGTGGAACCTGTTTTTTCAAGTAGAACTACACTAATACCAAAATCAGACAAAGACATTTAAAAACAAGGGAACATCCTGTACCCTTTTTTTTTATTATTGACATAAATTTGCAGTTTATTACTCATATAAACAATGCTTTAACAAATCTATTTGTATATGCAAGTTTTTTTTGGTATAGATTCCTTGAATTTGAACTTCTGGGTCGAAGTTTATGGACATTAATTTCTTTTTCTTTTTTTTAACTTTTCACTTTGGAATAATTTCAGACTTAAAAAAAAGTTGCAAAAATGATACAAGGAATTCTTCTATAAACTTTACGCAGTTTCCCCAGATGTTATGTATCTAACATAACCACAGTGCGATGATCAAAACCAAGAAGTTATATTGATCCCATAATATTAGCTAATCTACAGACTTTACTCAAATTTTGTCAGTTGTTTCGCTAATGTTCTTTTTTTGACCAGGGCTCAACGCACAATCACACATTGCGTTTAGTTGCCACATCTCCTTAGTCCCTTTTAATCTTGAACAGTTCTTCAGTCTTTCTTTGTTTTCAAGGCCTTAAAACTTTTAAAGATTACAGGCCAGTTATTCTATAGGATATCCCTAAATTTGGGTATGCCTAATGGTTTCTCATCACTAAATTTAGGTTATGAATTTTGAGCAAAAATACCTCAAAACTGATATTGTGCCCTGAGTGTATCACATGATGTAGCACACAATGTTGTTACGTCTTACTGTCATGTCAACCTGGGTCACTTGACTAAGGCGGTATCTCTTAAATTTCTCCACTGGAAAGTTACTATTTTTCCATTTGTAATTAATAAGTATCTTGTGGGGAAGTACTTTGAGACTATGTAAATATTCTGCTTTCATCATACTTTCAGTTACTCGTTTTAGCAAACAATGATGATTCTTCTCTGTAACACTTACTAAATGTATTAATCAGAATTCTACCATAAAAAAAAGCTTTCCTTGTCCTCTCATTTATTTATTCAATTATTTATTTCTATCACTATAGACTCATGGATATTTCTTTTATTCGGTGGGTTATAATCCATCACTATGATTATTTGTTTTGTTGCTTAAATTGTAGTAGGACATTTTAAACCCTTCATAGACACTTCCTAGAAGGCTATACGACTAGTTAATACTCACAGCAACAGTATATGAGAGTAAGCATTTTCTGTCATCCTTGCCAACACTGGAATTATCAATTTCTTTTTTTCTTCCAATATAATAGGCCAAAAAAGTGTATCTCTTAAGTAGCTTTTACTTACGAGTAAATCAAACTTCTTTTTGTATATTTATTGGCCATATATTTATCATATGAATTGTTTGTTCAGCTACTCTGCCCATTTTTCTATCGATTTATTTGTACAGTTTGGATTTGTAAGGGATATTTATTGTGGATAATAGTCCTTTGTATTTTAAATATATTTCAAATATTTTCTCAGAATCTGCCATATGTCTTTTGACTGTTTGTGGCATCTTTCGCCATGCAGAAATGAAGCATTCTGACATCACTGGATCTCAGGGAAATTTTCCTTTATGGCTTCTTTCATGTCCTTTTCTTCAAGTCCTTGTTTCTTCTTTTAAATATTTTTAATCTTTCTGGAATTTATTTTTATAGGTGTGTGAGGCAGGACTTCTATTTGTTTTTTTTTTTAATAAATGGATATATCTTCACTGACATAAAATGTTACCTGTAACAAAGTAAATTCCTAGATTTGGGTGTTTGCACATACATACCTGATTTTGAACACCATTCTTTTACCTTGAATTTTTAATCCCATGCCAATACCACATTATTTAATTGTATTTATATGCCTTCTAAATTACAGAGTTTATATTTTATTTCTGTTTCTTCAATCTTCCCGCTTGTTTAGATGTTGTCAGACCAGTATTTTTGATGAACACAGATAAAACTCCTCAACAAAATATCAGCATATTAAATCCAGCAATATGTAAAAAAGATAACACACCACAACCAAGTGGGATTCATCCCAGGAATGCAAGGCTGGTTCAACATTCAAGTATCAATCAATATAATTAGCTATATTAACAACTGAAGAAGAAAAATCATATTATCTCAAGACATGCAAAAAAAAAGCACTTAGCAAAATTCAACATCTATTCATGATAAACTCTCAGCAAACTAGACATAGAAGGGAGCTTGCTAACCTAATAAACAGCATCTAAAAATAAACTGAGGGGCATTGGTGGTTCGGTGGTAGAATTTTCACCTTCTATGGGGGAGACCCAGATTCAATTTCTGGCCAACACACCCAAAGCACAGCCACTACCTTTCTGTCATTGGAGGCTTGTGTGTTGCTATGATGCTGAAAATGTTTCAGCGGAGCCTCCACAAGAAGATGGACTAGGAAGAAAGGCTTCTCAATCTACTTCCAAAAATCAGCCAACGAAAACCCAATGGGTCACAATGGTCCGATCCTATTGTCACCATGAGTTGGAGGGGACTCCAGGGCAGCCAACAACCAACAACAAAAATAAACTACAGTTAATATCATACTGAAAGGCAAAAGACTGAATGCTTTCCCGCTAAGATCAGGAACAAGGAAAGTGTATCCTCTCTTACTATTTGTATTCAATATTGTACTGGAAGTCCTAGCCAGTGCAGTAGGCAAGAAAGTACAAGACATAGAATCAGAAGAGCTCTAGCTCTGTCACTCACTCTGTGACCTTGCAAGACTCATTCCTTTCTCATGGATGAACAAGCCATTATCTAAATAAAGTGGCTGGGCCAGATGTTTGTTAGAACTTCAGAGCTAGAGGGGTTCTAAGGCAGATCTACAAAGAAAATGCTCACCCCCATTGTTGTAGATGATCGTAAGCAAAGCATGAGCCAGATTACTGTTCTTTGAAATTAAATAAATAAATAAAATTTAAAAATACACTCTTACTTAAGTACCCTACATAATGGAAGTTCCAGTAGAAACTTCCAGGCTACTCATAACACTATCAGGTAGCCTTATCACCTGCAGGGGATAAGGACAGTTATTCCTACACATCTGGGGCATGTAGTAAGGTCTTCATAATTATGAAGTAAGTTTAACTTTCCCAAAGTAAAGAGGGTAAGTTTGGTGATCTTTCGATTTTTCTTTCAGTTCTATTATTCTAGGATTTTAGTTTACTCCAACAGTAGAGGATTACTCATCTATTTCCATCTTCCAGGGATACCTTTTCATACTAGAGATTACAAAAATCCATGTCATTCGCAGACAATGCTTGTCTTGTTCAGTTGTTTGTTTATTTGTATTTTGCTTAATTAGAGCAGAATTAATAACTTTCATTGGTTGATGGGGAGTCACTCGGAAGGAAAAATTAAAAATTCATATAAGTTAAAAAAAAACTTTACAAATAAAGAAAATTAATAGACATCTATGAGCTTGCCTTTGCATATTGGCCAGGGATGGTTAAATTAATTTGAACATATGGCTCTATTCAAGAACACATACGACAATAATTTACATTTGCATATCTGGGCATTCCCCAATTTCTGCTCAGATTCAGGACTAAAAGATAATTTGTAAGTCTGTTTTTGGAACTCCCCAGCCATCCCACTCCTTCAAGCCCTTCTCCTATCTCTGGCCAGAATACCATTTCTTACACTAAGACGAGACTAATGTCCCTACCAGTTCTGGGTGGCCAAGGCACAGCCACCCTCTTATTGCTGGCTACTGTTTCTTTACACACTTTACATATACACTCGTTGCTTTCAAATTGATTTTGACTCATGGAGACCTCCCATGTGTCAGAGTAGAACTGTGCTCCATAGGGTTTTCAATGGCTGATTTTTTGGAAGCCAGGTCTTTCTTCTGAGGCGCCTCTGGATAGACTTAAACCTCCCACCTTTTGGTTAGCAGCCAAGTGCATAACTGTTTGCAGTATCCAGGGCCATACCACCATCACTACTGCCACAAAGCAAAATTGCCCTCCCAACATTCCAACTTTGAATTGCCTCTCCATTCTGGTCATAGGCAGCTACAAGAGAAGACCAGTCAGGAAGAGCTAAAACCAAAAGGAATGCTGACTGTAAGGTACAACTCTGGCCAGGTGCCCCTCTAGGGTAGGGCAGGTGATGCTGTGCTACTGGGGAGACAATGTGGGTAACCCTCCAGAGAGAGGACCTGGGGTCAATGGGGGAGTCAGACTCAGACAGAACAGAAGCCAGTAGGTTTCAGGTGACTGGGCCAGCACTCTTGGCTCTGCAGAGACCAAGCAGTGCAGAACAAACCACCTTACAACCATGCCCAGGGCCAGGGCTGCTGATCCTTGCATGGGAGGAAGCTTACCTGCAGCTCCTTGCGTGGGAGGAAAGCCCTTATTTACGTAACATTTCTTCGAGTTAAAAAATAAAAAACACACTCTACTCATATGTATTCCCAAATACTGAAATTTGTTGATCTTAAGGCAGGAGGAGGAAGGAAGAAGAAAGGAAAGGGAGAAGGTAGGAGAAGTACACTTACCAAGAAAGTTGTTTGTGATGCTGTTGGCCAGCCTGGCATCGCCTTCCTGTAAGTAATAACTTCCTGCCTTATCAAGGACCTTTATCCAAATATCTCCTTCTCCTCCTAGTGAAGGCGGGCCATATAATGGCATTTTTTTCCCCCAACCTTCTTAGTTAAGCTTGAGCTCCCTTACAAGTTGGGATTTGTAAATATAAGACTAAATATTCCTTTGTGTAAGTTTCATTCATTGAATCAACATATGCTCAGTGAGTGTCTTAGGCTGGGTTCTCAAAACTAGTGAAGCCAATATATATGTGTGTGTGTGTATACAGAGAGAGAGTTTTTTACATATATATATATGTGTATATATATATATATATACATATATATATATATATATATATATATATATATACAAAGAGAGATTTATTTCAAGGAAATGGTTCACGCAGTTGTGGAGGCTGGCAAGTCCCCAATCCATGGATCAGATGCCAGGCTGGAGGCATCTCCTGACTCACATGGTTGCAGGGGTTGATGAATCCAAAATCGGCAGGTCAGACAACAGGCTGCTGGCTCACATCCCAAGAACTGGAGGTCAGAGGATGATGACTCAGATGCAGGATCCAGAGAGGGCGAGTTTTGCCACAACATCTACACATATTGGATACAGGCTACACCCCCAAGGAAACTCCCCTTTCAACTGATTGGCTGCTCATGCCAGATCACAAAATGGAGGATGATGACATATCATCTGCCAAACCACTGAGGATCATGGCCTAGCCAAGTTAAGACATAACCGTAACCATCACAGTGAGCATCTACGATGTGCCAGGCATGGTACTGGCAACTTAGCCGTGAAAAGCAGAGGCAAAGTCCCTGTTCTCATGGAGCTCACTTTCTAGTGGGGAAAACAGAGTAACTGTGATATATAAACTTAATATCTAGGCATATTAACGAATCTTTTATTAAAAACTTGCACCTTTCCTTTAATCTTATTTCATACAAAGAAATCAAAATCTTCAATGTTGTTCTGTTGGTTGGTTGGTTGATTTTTAATGGCTTTCATTTGACTAGTCTACCTCAGCTGCTAATGAGAACAGACTGGATTTCATCTGCTTCCTCTCCAGGCTATTTCTGTGCTTCTGATCAAGGAGCCCTTCTGAAAGAGTGTGGCCCAAGGGCGTGGAGACACAGCCCCCTCACTGGCTCAGGTCCTCTCAGAACTTTGATGATTGCTGGAACCTGTGCCCAAGCATCCTGGTATAAACAGGTGGTACTACACGAGTTTTGCTAATGGCCCCCAAAGTTAAATTAACCACCAAAATAAAGCAGCAGTCATGGGGACAACTGCACACACTCAGCGCTCTTGACACCTTGGTCTAAGCAGCCTGTGACAGGCACTCATTGGCTTGCACTCACCTGCCTACTTCATTCACTGCCAAGGGCACTGCTGTAGTTGGAGGTAAACATGCGAGAGAACAAGATGGTCTATAAAACTGCATCCTTCAAACACCGAAGATGGATGGATGGATGGGTAGATGGATGGACAGACAGATGAATAGAGAGACAGACAGACAGACACACGTAAGGTAGGTAGGTAGGTATGGAGGTAGGTGATATATGCTGTCGACTCCGACTCATGATAACCCTATGTACAAGAGAACAAAATGTTGCCCAGTCCTGTACTATCCTCACAATCGCCAGCATGTTCAAGTCCATCATTGCAGCTACTCTGCCAATCCATCTCACCAAGGATCCCTCACTCTTGTACTTCACCACACATGATGTCTTCATCTAGCAATTAATCCCTCCTGATGACATGTCCAAAGCAAGTGAGTCGGACAATGTCCTGTGGTGATCCATTAGATTTTCACTGGCTGATTTTCAGAAGTGGATCTCTAGGCCCTTCTGCCTAGTCTGTCTTAGTCTGGAAGCTCCACTGAAACCTGTCCACCATGGGTAACCCTGATGGTATATGAAATACTGGTTGATAAAGCTTCCAGCATCACAGCACCATGCAAGCCACCACAGTACGACCAACTGACAGAAGAGTCATAGAAATCACAATCCCTGAAACCTCTGACCAGAGGCTGAATGTCCCTTGGCCCACAGCAAGGGCTCTAAAACTAGGTCTCCTTCAGTGGGCTGCCCTACCTCCTCCTTCCCTTCCCATTCCCTAAAATCAAACACAAAACCAATGGCCAATTCTCCCTTCAGAGGAGAGTACACTGGATTTGGAGAGAGGGGTTAACCTAGCTAGGACAGTGGCCACCAAGTGGTTTTAATTTATGGAAAAATTGGGAAGGGTGGTGCTGATTGCAGTGTTTATAATTAGTCCAGTCAATAAACATTTACTGAGTGTTTACTATGTGTCAGGTACTACTTGGTCCTCACATCAAATGTCACAGTTAGCCAAGACCTGGAAGGACAGAGATACTAGGAAAATAGTGAAAGGTTGGTAGGTGTCAACAGAGAAGGTGTGAGCAATGGTCAAATAAGGAAGGTTGTTAATGGAACCAGACCCAAGTAGGGGAGGGGGTGTAACTCAAAGTAGGGGAGGAGTAGAGAGTGTATCTTTACATTAAAGGTTTTTTTAAGTTTAACTCAGTGGCCCTTAATTGCTTCTGTTCCTGCGCATCAATGGCTTTCAACGGCAAAGAGATCCTCCACCTCTGTTTTTGAAATACTTTCTGAAGACGAAATAATTCATGGATTAACTGCCACCTATAGAAAAGAGGTCACAGGCCACAGATAGAAGCATCGGTTCTAAAGTGTTTAAATACCTCAGTTCCCAAAACACTAAATCCTTCTACACAACCATGAGAGCAATCCACTACCCTACCCAAATTGTATACATGAACCTTCTGCACCCTCCACCCTGCCTCTGTCAAATACTGACAAAAGGCAGTGCAGAAACCCAAGGCATCACAACACACCAGAATAAGGTCACAATGAGCCAAAGTAGCCTGACATGTTATTGGAGACATCACGGTATTCTGGGAGTTCTTCTGCCCAGACGTGGTGACACTGTGGTTGTCAGTGAACCTGTTGGCCAGTCACAAATCCCAACTACAGAGATATAAAAGCAGTGCAATGAGGTGAAATGTACCCTTCCTGGGGACACAGAGAGTGGACTTTCACCTTGGGGCATCAAATTCTAACAGCATATTCACTTCAGCAAGTCACAGAGAAACAAGGAAAAACTCAGAGAAAAAAGGACATCAAACTGGCCCATGTGATGAGTCTCATCCTCTGTCTAATTCAGACCAAAATAAACAAACCTAGCAAATAAAGGTTATCAAATGGCCAAGATAAAAGGCTATCCCTACTTAAAAGAACACTAAAGGGTTGACGTAAACATGAAAACCACTTGCCCAATCAGAATCAACGAAAGCTGATGAGCCAATGCTGACTCTGGAAGGAGTTAAGGTCGATGTGCAGAACAACCTTCAACAGAACCCTTCTCACTCCTCTCGGGCCACAGAGCCATGCTGATCCCATCAGAAACTGTTGCTGCAAAATAGCCTGGAATTTGTGTTTTCCTAACTATCAGAAGCTCTTAAAGGTGCTATATCTCTTAGTAACCGTGTGTAGTTACTCTCTCTCTCTCTCTCTTTCTCTCTCTCTCAGGATTTGTAATTTGCTGTTATGCCATAATTTTATTTCAAGTTTTCCTCATGGTGTCTACGTTATTTTCAAATGCAATTTTTTATTTTAAAAGCCCTGAATTTTAAAAAACAATCCTCAGTTGTTTCATAGACTGCTTTACTGATTCTGCTCTGGTTGTCTTTGTATAAGACAACTTCTAAAGAGATTGAAGTTGTCAAAGATTTCATTTTACTTGGATCCACAATCAACACCCATGGAAGCAGCAGTCAAGAAATCAAAAGACGCATTGCATTGGGCAAATCTGCTGCAAAAGACCTCTTTAAAGTGTTAAAAAGCAAAGATGTCACCTTGAAGACTAAGATGTGCCTGACCCTAGCCATCATGTTTTCAATTGCCTCATATGCATGCGAAAGTTGGACAATAAATAAGGAAAACTGAAGAAGAATTGACGCCTTTGAATTCCTTTGAATTATGGTGCTGGCAAAGAAAACTGAATATACCACAGACTGCCAAAAGAATGAACAAATCTGTCTTGTAAGAAGCACAACCGGAATGCTCCTTAGAGGAAAGGATGGCGAGACTATGTCTCACATACTTTGGACATGTTAACAGGAGGGATCAGTCCCTGGAGAAGGACATCATGCTTGGTAAAGTAGAGGGTCTGTGAAAAAGAGGAAGGCCCTCAAGGAGACGGATTGACACAATGGCTACAACAATGGGCTCAAGCATAACAACAACTGTGAGGATGATGAAGGACTGGGCAGTGCTTCGTTCTGTTGTACACAGGGTTGCTATGGGTCGGAACTGACTCCATGGCATCTAACAACAACAACAAAAGAGGAGACTGAAGTAGTTCCTTCCTAACAGGTAAACAGTTTCTTTTAGATATTTCCAGAAGATTCACTGACCTCCCCTGGGTCAATGGATGGACTCGTGAGGCCAACACAGTAACGTTCATTAGTCTACCTGGGGAGAAGCACAGCTCTCCCAGAAACCCACCTTAGTCAAAGCAGGAAATTTCCTAAATGCCATTCCCTCACTCCCTTCCCATATTACACCCATAGACACACCCACACTGTCACTTTTCCTACTTTTAAAAATTCTCTTTCAAACCAAGATGACTTGCAGACAGTGGGAGTAAAGTTTACATCTACCTCTATATATAAAAACCAGTTGCTGTCAAGTCAGTTCGAACTCATGACACCCTGTGTGTGTCAGAGTGGAACTGTGCTCTGTAGGGTTTTCAATGGCTGATTTTTGGAAAGTAGATAGACAGGCCTTTCTTCTGATAGGCCTCTAAGTGGAATTGAACCTCTAATCTTTCAGTTAGCACGTGAGCCGTTTGCACCACCCAGAGACTCCCCTCTGTACATTAACAGGTAATATTCATACTACATACACACACACACACAATTTTGGAAAGGGACAGGTAAAGATTTTTAAATCATTAAAGAGTGAAAGGAAAGAGGCGCCTTCAAGGTAAGCAGGTGCTCAGTACACATTTGTCTAATTAATGACTTGTGTGGACGACCTGACCTCCTTCCCTCTCTGGGGCTTCTGAGGTTGGCACCAGGGCCTGAGAATCAGGATGACTGCCATCTCTCTGGGAGTCCTGTTCGCACAGGAAACTCCCAAGACGAACTAGATTTTCTCCTATTTTTTCATACATCCTAAGGGCTTGCTTTCTAGGAATCATAGTAAAGACTCTATAAAGTGAAGATCAGAGAACACCAAACCCAGAATGGGAAAACTCTGGATTGGGATTTGCAAGGCATTATAGAAATGTATTATCCTCTCTTAAGCATCATTCCAGCAATTTAACTAAATGTCACCAAGTTAACCATAACACATGCAGCTGCATAAACTGACTGGATGGGCTTTCTCTGTCGGGTCGTCTCTTGTGGCAATTAACGAAAATAGAGACAATCTCCACTTTCCAACACCCACTCTCTGAACTCTGGCTTCCCAGTTAGATTCAGATAACTTTTTGGATGAATTCATTGTTCTCCGAACTCTCATTTCTCCTGCCCAAACCTCAGGAACCAAACAGATGTATATAGTTCTTTGTTATCTGAGCTCACCATCCAAACTTTTGCTATCTCAACTCAGAATCCAAATATATTCAGAAAGCAGGGAATGCCTATAATGTCAAAGTGATGTATTAATTAACTTAAAACACATCCTGAGGTAGGGTGAAGATTGGTTGGAATTTGAAAGATTCGAAAGACCCTAACCAGGAATCTATACTCCAGGGGTGGCTACCTAATTATTTCAAGTATCTTTACAAGTTCAATGCCAGAGACCATTTTAAGATATCACTACACACCTTTGGGTTTTATTAAAGAGGGTGCTCTCCTGCTAAAACATGACTTTATTTATACATAACTTTTCTAAAACACCTTTATTACTTAATGAAGAATACAGTGAAGGTGTAAAGAACCATAAAAGCCACAACTGAAAATAAAGCAGACAATTGCATTATTACAAAAGCCAATCTTAGGCTTCTCACCAAAAATAGTCATTCAACTCATATTTGTTCCATTAGTCCTTGGAATATTTTTATATTTTGATTCATGCAAAATATTTTCAGTTTCTTACCAAAATATGCACTACTCTTTTTAAACAACATTTTACAATGAGTTTAAATGGCAAAATGCACTATTTCTATTTGACCTACAAACATTCTTAATCTGATTTATGGGTGGCCAAGTACACTGAAATGGATTAATGCTTTAATAATGCAACTCTATGAAATTATCTGCTCTCTGTTGAAAATGAATCACTTCATTTTTCCTGCAGATTTTTTGTTACCTGTTTTCAAGAGAGTACAAGGAGCTATGCTTCCTCTTTCTAAAAAGTCACTTTCAATAGCAATTACAATTACAGTTATATTGTGAGCAATAAATGGTTATGTCAGATGCTGAAATGTATTCTGTTTCAGTGACCTAGATGTTTAAACTCCCTCCTATCAGCTCAGCCTCTGCTCACCACTTTCCCCCACCCCAAATCACCCACAGAGACCAGCTCTCTATGCTGGTTCACAATCTGGTCATTTCAAATTCCAAGTTGGCACAGAAATCTTTGGAAACTTCACAGAAGATAAACTATTCTTCAACATGGTTTATACCAGCAACTGTTTCTAAATTAAATTTCCCCTAAAGCAATCTCTCCCTAAACAAATTAAAAAAATCAAACCCGCTGACATCGAGTCAACTGTGACTCATAGCGACCCTCTATGACGGAGTGTAACTGCCCCATAGGCTTTCCAAGAAGCGACTCCAATTCATAAAGACCCTATAGGACAGAGCAGAACTGTCCCATATGTCCCAGGAGCGCCTGGTGGTTTCGAACTGCTGCCATTTTGGTTAGCAGCCGTAGCTCTTAACCACTATGCCACCAGGGTTTCCTTCCAAGGAGCAGCTGGTGAATTTGAACTGCTGACCTTTTGATGAGCAACCACAGCTCACCATAGCTTTTAACCAGTATGCCACCAGGGCTCCAAATCTCCCTAGTGGTCCCCTTTCTCTATTACCAATCTGCACAAAAGAAGGAAGATATTAAAGAAAAGACCCTGGGGACACATGGAACTTAGGTGGCCAAGCAGGAGGCCTTGGCTATGAAACTCCCTTGAAGGGTTCCAACATCAGGGCTACCTGTTCCGTAGGCAGAACCACTCCAGTTATTCAGAAACTGTCCCCCACACAGAGCTCTAGGGGAGGAACTGGGCTGTGGATTCTGACTCCAATAATTCTACCATCTGTAAGAAACAGCTGATGTACTTCTCTTCTATGATTAGGACAAAAGAGTTTGCAAAAGTAAGTCTAAGCACATGGAGAATGCATGGAACTTCACATACTGCATTATACTGGGGTGGAGTCAGTCAGAAGACCTGGCTCCAATGCTGCTGGCTCTGCTCTCACTAGAGGTGTCATCTTTCCAGCCTCTTCTCTCCCAGGATCGCTCAACACTTCCCTCCAATCACGCAGCTCTGAACAACACCAGGGCCCTCTCTCAGCCCATGCCCTCTCCTTGGACCATTTTTCCTGCCTTGTGGCCTGGCTCATTCCCGCTTGCCTTTCCAAATCCAGCTCAGACACTGGATCCTGAGGGTGTTCCCTGAGCCTCTCCTGTGGTTTCCAGAACATGATAAACTCATCTTTATCCTACCACTTATTATACTTTATAGGATTATGAGATTGTCTCCAGATTAGAGAAGTCTTAAGGGCGGGGCAGCCCACTTCCTCTATCTTTGTACACCCAGAGCCCAGAGGTAGATTTGCCATAAAGCTAAAGAAGCTCATGCTTAAGGGCTCCTGATTTATGAGGCCCTTTCCAAAGACCTGAGAGATCCCCAAGCAATATGTTCACACAGTTATTTTTTTCTAATTTGCAATACTGAGATACTTTTTAAATGGCGTATAATTTAACCTGTACAAGTCTAGGCTGGTCACCAGACGATCAGAAGAAGAAAACAAAAACAGAGAAAACTGGGAAATTATCTTATAATCTGGTGTTTACCTGAAGTGTGTTGGATGAAATATATTACAGAAAAATAATTAAAATAAAATTATTCCATGCCGGGGGTTAAAAAAGATATCTTAACTACAATTAGTTAAGGTTGCTTGTCTCCCTCCATTCAGTTTCCCCTCAGGCACACTGACATGTCTGAGGGCATTTTCATCTGGCTGGATTGGGGCTTTTGTGATGTTTATGCAATTTGTCAGCTTTTTAAATTTGGTAATTTCTCATCCTAAATACTCACTTTTGATCTAATTTATAATTTTATATTCTCTTTCTGAAAGAGAAACAAAATTGTATCAGCTTCAGGTCCCACAAAAGCTTGATCTGCCCCTGCCTGTACCTCATTTAGTTCCTGGCACAAAAAGTTGTGTGAATTAACGCCTGCATGAGTACATCTAGGGCAAGTCCTTTAACGACTCCACCCTCTCTTCTTCTGTTAAATGATGATGTGTAGTTCTAATGAAATGGCATGTGTCGGGCACTAAAGGTGCTCTAAACAGGTAAGGTACTAGTGAAATGATTTTTTTTTAAGACTCTCATCAAAATAACTGATATTGGAAGATACTAGTAAAGAATGTCAAAGAAGGAGGTTTAAAAAAAAAAAAAAAGGACAGTTCATATGGCATAGTTCACAGATAATCTCTCCTGAGTTAGAGGATCCTTCAGGAATCTCCTGTTAGAGAAGGTAAGCTGTTCACTCCTTATTACTTTAACAGAATCTCCTCTCTGTTAAATTCTAATTCTCATAGGAATTGTCTACCTGAGAGAAACTTCGTTACAATTTTATTGCATAATTTTGATACATTCCAGATAGTCAGTGTCTTCAAAATTTAGTTAAGTTTCAAACTCTAAGGCATGTTCCCTCCAAACTCCCAAATTTTCTGACTGTTGTAATCATAGTCCCTTCCTATTTGACCTTCCCTCTGACTCTGGAGTCCAAAAATAAACAAATTACTGCCCATCCCTAAATTATGATCACATACTGCTGGAAAAACTTACACAACAGTATAGAAATAAGCAAACAATGAAATTAAGAAATGCTCCAGGATGAACCTCAACCACTGCTTATTGAGTGGAACTAAATTAGAACCATATATTCATTCAACACATATGGATTGAGCAGGTAGTATGTGCCAGGCATTGAACTGAACAGAAAAAAAATTTTTTTTGAATCTCTGCTGTCCTGGTGCCTAGAAGTTTAATGGATGAGACACTAAACAAAACAACAACAAAACATCTCAAAAACATGCATTAAAATTACAGCAGGGTGCCTCGAGGACTTTATTGGGAGTATGACATTTGACCTGAAATCTGAATACTAAGAATTTAATAATACAAAGAAGGAGGAAACAAGCCTGTGCCAGGTAGAGGGAATAGTGTATACAAAGGCCCTGAGGTAGGAAAAGGCTGAGAGGAACTAAGGGGAGGAGAATATGGCTGGAGCCTAAGGAGCTCCAGGGTTTTATACAATCCCACATATGTGACCAAGAACCATTTTTAACTATCATCAGTGATGATGCTGGTTGGACTCTCCCTCCAATGATCATAGCCATTACCTGAGATCTCCTATAAATGTTCAGAGAGTAAGCCTGCCTCCCCTCAATTTTTCAAAAATTCAATCAGGAAACATTTACTGAAAGGCTGCAGTGCATCAGACACTGCATTAGGTATTGCAAAATAATGAAGGGTAAGAAACAGTCTGCATCCACAGGACAGTTGTGGTGTAATCAAGAAATCCTGGACTGAGAGTCAGCAGACGTGGGGTTCAAATCCAAGTTTCTACCGCGATTCAGCCAGGTAGCCATACCTCACTCAGCTCTGTGCTGTCACAGTTCCTCATCCAAGGTAAATGTATGCTTGATGATGGAAATCCTTCCATGTCTCTGAACCTCAGTTTTCCTATCTGTAACCTAAGGATAACAATTCCAGCCTCACAGGGTTTTTGTAAAATTTAAAGACATTGAAGAATATACTGTACAGTGCTTGGTACATAATACATATATTTAAAATGTTTATTTTTTAAACTACTTCCTTGGACCCAAGTTTTTCTGTTTTGCTCTAATAATTTTTCCAACTTACATGTGAATACTAGTATTACTTAATAGTATTTTAATTTTTCCAATTCATTTTTAAAAGCAGGAAGCTGTTATTTTCTTTAAATTAGCCTCGCCTTCGGAAAGCCCAACCCTTCGGGCCATAAGGCCATACCCAAGGCACCAGGGGTGGTGACGAACCCCAAATATTGCTAACATACCCGGGAGGTAAGAAGCAGCTTCCAAATGGTAACCAAACCCATAAAGTGAAAACAATCATTAGAAAACTGCCAAGAAGATATAAAATGTACAGCTATTCAGTGTTGTAAGCTAGATATGGCATTATCTCTCATTCCTGCCTTAGAGATATTCCTGGTTGTGAAACTGAACGGCCTGGGCAATGTTTTGCAAATAAGAAAATAAAGAAAGCCCACTGGGGTAGAGAGAGACCTCTGATTAGAACAGAGAGAGAATATGTCTGTAAAGCAAGAGATAAATTTAAAGAAAAAACATATTTGAGGGAAAGAATAAGGTACTGGCAAAGTCTAAGAAAATGGCAAACTCTGAAGAGGCTAAATGCAACAATCCAAAGATGAATTAGGATAATGGCCAAGGAGAGAAAAGGGACATCCGTGAACATCAGACTGGTCAGCTACAGAGGATAAAGGAACAGAGAAAATCAAGAAGACTCACACTTAAAGTTTGGACACCTGGGAGAATAGTGGTACTGAAACCAAAATCAGGACGTTGGAAAGGGGAGTTGGTTTAGAAAAGAATTTGAGAAACTGTATACCTGATTTGAAGTCAGGTCAGGGCTGGAAAATTGAGTGGTAACAGCAAACAGGGCCAGCTGGAAACATAAGACGAGGCATGCGCAGAGGTCAGGGCTAGAGGGCCCACATGTGGGCGGGTTCAAGGGAGGAGTGGTGGGTGAAATAACAAGAACAGATGAGCTCTCCTAGAAAGAGAGGGGAAAGGAGAAGGCCCTGGGGAAAACCCACAGAAGCAGATGAGAAGAAGGCACAATAGACAAAGAGAGAGATAACTTGAAAAAGAACCAGCTGAGTTGGTGGACACGGAAAGCACACTTTTAAAAGCATAAATCAGATCATGTAACTCCCCTGCTTAGACTCCCTGTCAACTCATTGCATCACTGTGGCCACCAAGGCATTATGTAACCTGGTCCTGCCCACCTCTCTGACCTCGCCTCCTCTCCTCTCCCTCTCCACACACCAGCCACACTGGCCTTTTACTGTCCCTCAAATATGTGAAATTCATTTCTACTCTAGAGCCTTTGTGTTTTCTGATCCCTCTACCAGAAAAGGCTCTCCCTTGGATCTGACCCTATCTACTCTCTCCCTCTCTCACACACACACACATACACACTATCCCCCATTCCCCATCATATCACACTGTTGTATTGTCCTAACACATACCACTATCTGAATTCTTATTTGTTTACCTACATATTGTCTGTCTCCCCACTCCCAAGTGGGTTCTGAGAAAGCAGGGACCTGGAACCTTGTCTGCCTCACTCTCTGCCAAACCTTTAGTGCCTGGAATAGTGTGTGGCACTAAATGGGACTTAAGAAAAAACACCCTAAGGAAGAGCAAAACTAATGACCTTCACAAGATCAGTTTCAATAAAAATAACGTGTTAAAGCTGTTGTTGTTGTGTGCCATGGAGCCAATTCCAACTCATAGCAACCCTATTTATTCAAAACAGACACATACACACCCTCGGGGTGGAGGGAGGAATTTTTGATAGTTTAGTATTGTTATATATCATACCTTCTATAAGAGATGTCTTTCTAGAATGTGTAAATAAAAGATTTTCATTGAATCACATCTTATTTCTTCTACTGATTGGTCCATATCCGTTATGCCTAAAATTCTTGCTTAAGACGGTAATAAATTTTTAACAATCAAGTAGAACAAAACTGTCAATCACTTCAAGTTCTGTATTAAAAATAAAAGGCTGCAAAGTACCCAAAAGTGCGGGGACTGTCACTGAAATATGGGAAGTGAGACATCAGACTTTAAGAACACTTGGTACTTATTTACCCACACCCCACAGTCCATGCCCCCAAAGAAATTCCTTCAAAAATGGGTGCTGGGGCTAATTCTTCCTGTAGCTTCCTGTAGTTGTATGTTTTACCTTCTGGCCGCTTCCCACAAGCCTGTCATCTCTGGATGACAGTGTGGGTGGGGAAGGTGTACCATAAAGAGCCACTGTGTTGGAAGGGTACTCCTCCTTTTAGAAGTCGGTCAGAGATGAAGCGAATGGAGGATTTATATAACGTCTCTAAATCAAAGGTTTTGCTTAAGTCTGAGAAGGGGTTTTTCCCCTACGCTCCTGCCAGAAACATCAAGCAAGCTCTTGCAACAGCTCAAGACTACACATAGCTGACATCATGTGGCTGCTGGCCAAACAGGTTAAAATAGTTACCACGACTCTTTGCTCTATGACTAGAACACGCCACTTTGGAGTTTGCCTCCTCAGAAGGAAAACAGGAGAAAACGCAGAGAGAAAAGCAAGGTGTCTTAGTTATCTTAGTGCCACTATAACAGAAATACCACAAATGGGTGGCTTTAACAAAAAGAAACGTATTTTCTCACCGTTTAGGAGGCGAGACGTCCGATTCAGAGCTCAGGCTCTAGCGGAAAGCTCTCTCTGTCCACCTGGAGGAATATCCTTGTCTCTTTTGGCTCCTCCTCCTTGGTTCCTTGGTGATCTCCACATGGCACCAACCTTTCTCCATTTGTGCTTGCTTTCTCCTACATACTCGTTTGCATCTCAAAAAGTGATGGGCTTAAAACACCCTGCACTGACATGGCCTCATTAACATAACAACAATCCCTATTTCCAAGTGGAATTACATTCATAGGTATAAAGGTGAGGGTTTACAACACACGATTTTGGGGGACACAATTCAATTCATAACACAAGAAGGTAGGAAAAGGTCAAGTTAGCCTTGAGAAAGCAAAAGCAACCAAAGAGAGCTGATTTCAGCATGCTCAGGTTAAACAAAGATGATGGAAGCCACCCAACTAGCGGCAATTAGTAGAGATACACATGCTGCTGTGTTTAAGTCAAGACCCAAGTAATGTTAATATAATTTGCTAAATGCGAATCTGCACAAAGTAAACAATGTGATCTAGTCTCTGGGTGGTGCAAACGGTTAATGCACTCAGCTGTTAACTGAAAGGTTGAAGATTTGCGTTCACCCAGCGGTGTCTCCAAAGAAAGGCCTGGTGATCTACTTCTGAAAAATCAGCCACTGAAAACTCGGTGGAGCACAGTTCTACTCTGACACACATGGGGTCGCCATGAGTCAGACTCTACTGGGCGGCAACTGGACTGGACTGGAAATGCAATCTAGAAGTTGATTTAAGGCAAAAGCCTCTCTCTCTTCCATTCTCTAAGTCAGAATTATCTGTAATGACATATGAAATATCGTGCTTTAAAAGATACCCTCCCCCATGCCCTCTGACACCTGAGATAATGAAATTTCTAGATCAAGACCAGGGATGGAGCTATTAGCTTGCACTATGGAGTCTGATGGAGCAAATGACAGTCAATTATTAAGCACAGCTTTTTATGTGCAAATGGGATAGAGGTACAGGACTTGCATAGATAGGCAGCATTTCTAGCAGGAAAAAAATGAGAAAGACGAGACAGTTTAATTTAAGGACCAGGAAGCCACATCATTCTTCATATTGTAAGGCTCAAGGGAGACTGCAGGGAAGGGAAGAACAAAATGGCATCCCCAGTACGTGGCCAGTAGGGACATCGAGTTGTGGTGACAGAGCAATGGAGGTGTCATCTTAGTCATCCAGTGAAGGTGGGAAAATTCTGGTGTCGGAAGCCCTAGGCTTATTGTGGGCTCTACCACTAACAAGAAGGAGACCTGGTGGCACAATGATTAAGCACTTGGCTGCTAACCAACTAAAAGGTTGGTGGTTCAAAACCATCAGTTACTACAAGGGAGTAAAGCAATCCACTCCCGTAAAAATTTCAGCCCAGGAAACCCTATGGGCCAGTTCTACTTTGTCCTACAGGATCACTATGAGCTGGAATTGACTCTATGGCATGCAACAACAACAACACTAACAAACTTTCTTATGAAAAAATTATTTTATGGCTTCCAATACAGCATTTAAAAGTCCAGAGTGTCAAACGAGCTAAATTAGCTTAGTCAAGTAAGACACTTTATCTCTCAGAGCCTTAATTTTCTCATGTACAGAGCAAGGGCTCCAGGTAAAGGTCTCTAAAGTGCCCTCACATACTAAGATTCCTAGATGATGGTCGAGAAAGGCCAGCCAGAGATGCCCCGTCAGGGATGCACAGCCACCGCCAGAGAGGAGGCAGCATCTGGAGGACAGGATTTCCTTCAGCAGGAACCAGAAGCCAAAGGGACTCCACGGGAGTCAGGAAGAAGGCGTCTGCCAGGTGAGCTCAGAACAAAGCAGCACAGTCACTTGCTGCCTCAATAGGAAGCTGCCTCCTTGGGTAGGAAACAGCCCTGGGACAGCAAGGAATTCACCCAGACAACCTAGGTCCTGCACACAGGCCCTCCCTTCTCAAAGCTGGGATCAACCGAGTAAGTTCCACCAAGGACTCCAGACCATAAGGATGCTACACCAAGACCCAGAAATTAGAAAAGGTGGAAGGAGAGAGGGCTTAGCTCAGTTGCCTAAAGTGAGATTAGGTCTCCAAACATCAGATTAAACCTTCAATTAATACCCACAGTGAGCCCAGCAGCAACCAATAAACTTCACACAAAACAGCAGGATGTTGTGACTCAGAATAAGAGAATAACATAAGCATGAAATAAGGAATGGGGAGGCAGCTTAGATCCAGCTGGCAACAAGCTACTAAAACAAGAACTCCACTGCCCAAACAGTTACACAATTTGCAGCCTCTAGAGAAAGAATGATCACGTTCTTCTCAGTCAGTCACTACACTTAGCATGTCTGCACAATGTGCCTCAGGTGGAAGGGAGCAGAAGCCCACACGCAGATATTCACAGACGTACCCTCTGCAGATGTCATGAGACTCTCCATGGACTGAAGATGCTCATATTAGCCAGAGTACGAGAAAAGGCAGAAATGAAGCACCATTGCAAAAAACAGAAGATTAAAACAAGCAAGAGAAGATCTATTGGTTTTTTAAACATTGATCAATTTAATTAACATACAAAACTTAACACACTATCTCTTTTTATACTATGAAAATGAGCACATGATCCCTAATTTCCAAATTATCAGTTATTAAAGCTAGAGGACTAGACGTGTGATATTTCTGAAACTTCCTGAATAAAATGTGAGCTGTTATATCTCATTTGTAAAGTAATCCACTAAAATTTAAAATATGTACACCCTTTGCCTAACAATTCCACTCCTGGGAATCTATCCCCATAGAGATAAAAGTATCAATATATACGGATATAAGGACAAGGATTTCTAGTGAATAATTTTTCATGATTGCCAAGAACCAAAACGAAGTAAATGCCCATCAGCAGGAAGTAGCTTAATCCACACCCATTCATTAAAAATAAGGAATAAGAACTATGCTTGATGGCTTGGAGGAGTTTCTACAAAGTATAGCTGAGTTGGAAAAAATACATAAGTCTACATAATATGATACAGATTTTTAAAAAATAATAATTTTATTAAAGCTTGTATATATGTATATAGGTATACAGCGGGATTATATGAATACAGAAAAACACGTAAACCTACATACTAGGTTGGAGCCCTGGTGGTGCAGTGGTTAAGAGCCACAGCTGCTAACCAAAAGGTCAGCAGTTCTAATCCATCAGCCACTCCTTGGAAATCATATGGGGCAATTCTGTTCTGTCCTATATGGTCGCTATGAGTCGGAATCAACTTGACAGCAATGGGTTTGCTTTGCTTTTGATACACTAGGTCAGTGGTTCTCAAACAATGTGCATCAGTATCACCGGAAGGTTTTGTTAAACGCAGAACCATCAGCCTGCACCCTCGTACCCCGTGTCTAACTCAGTAGGTCTGGGTCAAGGTATGAGAATTTGCATTTTAATAAATTTTCAGGGGATACTGATGCTGCTGAGAACCGCTGCAAACGTGTCAACAAGAGTTACAAAGGAGGGCAGGAAGGGAAGCACAGGGGGTGGTGGCTGTCCAAGATAATAAAAACAGCTTTTCCATATGATTCCATTTATAGAACATCGTGTGTGTGCGCGCGCGCGGGCGCGCACGCACACGTGCATTTGCAAAAACAAATTCCTGAAAAGAATGTCATGACAATTTAGTGAAAGTTTTTTCAGAGGTAGAATTTCAAGTGATCTTTACTTTTTCTTCAAAATTTTACAAATCTTTATATTCTTTATAATGAGCAAGTGTTATTTACATAATCATTTAAACGAAAGCTATTCATTGAGAAAAAAGGAAAAAACCTTCAGAATCAACAATTACTCAAGAAAGAGCTTTTATGTTTTATTACCTTAGGAAGATCAATATTAATTACACTTGATATAAAGAAAATGTAAAAAAGGAAGTTTTTGGGCAAATAAGTAAATAAGCATCAAATGTATTTGCATTATAACTTTCCTTGACCCACCAAAATTTCAAGAAAGTTCAATTTA
Source organism: Dugong dugon (assembly GCA_030035585.1). Taxonomy (NCBI): domain Eukaryota; kingdom Metazoa; phylum Chordata; class Mammalia; order Sirenia; family Dugongidae; genus Dugong; species Dugong dugon. Next base: position 77,480,020 of record CM057460.1, on the reverse strand, counting down.
AAAAGTAATCAAAAAATACTCACCAACAAAAAACCACACAATTGGCTTGTGAAGGCAAAATACCTTCCTCTCTCAAAATTCAGTTAAAGATTCAGTAAGCAAAATCCCTTCTTTTAAGCTGTTCTCACATAGCTCCCTATCTCCTTTTATGTACAAACTAGAAAATAACAAAAATGAGACTAAAAGCAACAAAGTGCCATCTAAAAGTTATTTTATGACTTCCCGTATAGGACTTTCAAGCTCCCAAGTGGTGTCAATTAGAGAGTTTTATGCCAGAAAATAAACATCTTAGATCAATTACACTGATTTTAATTTACACTTTTCCAGACTTTTACACTTCTAATCGGCTTCACCACTGTTAACTCTTTGCTAGCTTAAAACGCACTCCCTCCTAGTATTGTGTTACCATAATGTGAAAATTAATTCCAGGCCTCAAATCAGGTTGGAGTCCTGGGTGGTGCAAATGGTTAACACCCTCAGGTACTAACCAAAAGGTTGGAGGTTTGAGTCCACACAGAGGCTCCTTGGAAGAAAGGCCTGGAGATTTACTTCCAAAAGATCAGCCATTGAAAACCGTAGGAAGCACAGTTGTACTCTGACACCCATGGAGTCGCCATGAGTTGGAACAGACTCTTACAGCAACTGTTTTTTTGTTTTATTTTCTCATACTAGATTGGAGGCCTTTTCTGTTTTGGTTTTTTGTTGGTTTTCGGTTTGGGTTTTTTTTGGGGGGGCGGGCGGAAGTGGCGGCAAACAGCCTGGCCTTAGAGAGCTGTTCCTTCAGTGTCCCTTAAAGCAGACGCAGGAAGCTGCCCAGAGGCTGAAAACTGGATTTGCAATGCTCACATCACTAAACTCTACAAATCGATATTATAAAACTCTTGGCTGCCTGTCTTACCAACCTCTGCTTCTTCTCTAACCTGATTATAGTACAATGTCTCTCTTTTCCTGCAATAGCAACTCAGTGGACCCTGATGCTTCATATTAAAAATTAGAGTGGCCCCTCGTATAAGTGAGTCTGTGGCTGAGTTCAGGAATTCTAGATAGAGTCTCCCTCCTAAAGATGAGCAAACATAAATGAGTCAGAAAATACTCTAGCACAAGAGACAGAATCAAACACTGGACCTCCTCTGAAACAGAGTATTAGGAGATATAGAAAAGAAATGTAAATTCATGCTCTGTGCTCACAATAAAGTATAATAGAATATCTCTATATAAAATTATGTGAACAGAAGAAGAAACCAGTCAAGATTCAAAAATACTATATAGAAACTAGGAGCCATGGAGATGCAATAGTTAAGGACTCAGCTGCTAACCTAAAGTTTGGAGGTTCAAACCCACCAGCTGCTCTGTGGGAGAAAGATGTGGCAGTCAGCTTCCATAAAGATTACAACCTTGGAAACCCTGCAGGGCAGATCTACTCTGTCACACTGGGTTGCTATGAGTCGGAATCAACTCCAAGGCACCTAATAGCAACAACATACAGAAACTAAACACAAAGTAATGGAATCTAAAACTGTATTGAAAACAGACAGACAAACAAAAAAGCCTGACACTACAGAAAGCTTAATTAAGTAGGGAACAAACATAAAACATGCTTGCAGAATTCAGATTTTTTTTAAATGGACAAAATATTTCAATCCTTGTATATCGATCGTTCTAGAAGGTAAAAACAATAGTGGAAGACAATAAAGAATACTTAAAAAAGAAACATGTCTTCATTAATCCAAGCAAAATACATGGGAAATTAAAAAAAAGAAAGATTTATAGCCAGAGATATTCTAAAGGCATAAAAACATCTCTATCTTAATATCATTAGGAAGGATTCTCTACGGCAACTCAAAAATAGGGGCAGAGAGGAGTTTTTGCTATAAAAATGCTACTGAAGTCCAATCAAAACAGGTTATAATTAAAGGAAAAATTACCTGTAAGACAATCTGGATGAGGTGCCCTTTTTGAGAGAGCGGGCAAAAATTAGGATGGGAGGAAGACTCAACCTGTGATATGCAGATGACACAACCTTGCTAAAAGTAAAGAGGACTTGAAGCACTTACTGATAAAGATCAACAACCACAGCCTTCGGTATGGATTACAACTCAACATAAAGAAAAGAAAAATCCTCACAACTGGACAAATAAGCAACATCATGATAAATGGAGAAAATATTGAAAATGTCAAGGACTTCATTCTGCTTGGATCCACAATCAATGCCCATGGAAGCAGCAGTCAAGAAATCAAAAGATGCATTGCTGTAAAAGTGTTAAAAAGCAAAGATGTCACCTTGAAAACTAAGGTGTGCTTGACCCAAGCCATGGTGTTTTCAATCACCTCATATGCATGCGAAAGCTGGACAATGACTAAGCAAGACCAAAGAATTGATGCCTTTGAATTATGGTGTTGGCGAAGAATATTGAATATAACATGGACTGCCAAAAGAATGAACAAATCTGTCTTGGAAGAAGTACAGACAGAATGTTCATCAGAAGCAAGAATGGTGACACTTCTTGGGACATGTTATCAGGAGGAACCAGCCCCTGGAGAAGGACATCATGATTGGTAAAGTAGAGGGTCATCGAAAAAGAGGAAGACCTTCAACAAGATGGATTGACACAGTGGCTGAAACAATGGGCTGCAATGGTGGGCTCAAGTATAACAACAATTGTGAGAATGGCACAGGACGGGGCAGTGTTTCCTTCTGTTGTATACAGGGTCTCTATGAATCGCAACCAACCCAATGGAACCTAACAATGACAATAATTTTTAACAATATTTTTCATTCATGATTACTGCACCATTTAATATGTGCTCTAGTTGAGATAAATCTGTCATTTACATTTTTTAAACCTGTCTTTAATGAGATTTTTCCAGTGCATTAGCATACAATATGCATCCTATTGTGGACTCTTCACAATTTCTAACTTTGTTTGGGTTTTATCTTAATTATAGACGAGCCAGTTATTTTCACTTCTTTTTCCAGAAGAACCAGTGATATCAACTGAGTAGAACTGCTGAAAGGACATAAAAGTATAAAAATTAAGAGATCCCATAAATCACAATCAGTCAAATGAGAAAACACAGCATCATCTCAATAAATGCCAAAAGGACCTTCAATAAAATTCAACACAAATATAGATAAAATCCTGGAAAGATATATACCAAAATGTCAGCAGTGGTTATCATTGATGATGAGATTAAATGTGAAGTTTTAATTTTTTCTTTTTGTTTATCTCTAGGTTTTTTATAACGAATGTGTGTTATAAGAAAAAAGTGTTCAATTTTCTGTAATAAACTAGGAGAGACTATAAATGAAGGCATAGAAGAAGCCCTCCCCCATGACACAGAACCAAGTGTAGTTTAGTTTTTGTGCCTGCTCTGTATATGACAATGTTGCTCTTTTGGTGGAATTTGGTTCAAGACTTGTTTTCATTATAACATATCCCCTCTGATCTGTTACTGTAGGAGGCTGAATGACCAGATGGCCTTAGGTCAGTTTGCAATAATATTGACATATACTGTTCAGTGAAAAAAAGCAGGATACAACATATATGTGTGTGGTGTGTGTGCACGGGTATGTATATGAATATACGTGCATATATACATACATAATATAGTCAGTTATGTTAAAAATATATAATGTATTTCATCTAAGATGCCACTGATTATTAGATGCATCATTTTATTCCACTTAAAAAGAAAAATTGCTGACTATGATATGACGCTTTACTACCTGGAATTTTATTCTTATTAAAAGATCTCTTCTAGATTTATTTAGACAGAGATTTTATCATGTACACTCTATTTCCATGTCCCTCTGTGTACACTGTAACTTTGCCTTTTAATGTGAAATCAATTTGAAAGCAATTAATTTATACAGCTGCACAAGGCAAGTAAGTAAACTGAAGTGACAACAATATGAACCACTGTGACCAAGGCCACACATGGGTAGGTAATGACAGCTACATCATGACATCTTCCAGGATGCACGGTGAGCGTAAGAGCATCTCAGTTTCACAGGTGTTAAAAGGAGAAAAAAGATTTTGTACATTTAAACTGACAAAATTTATTAATACCTTAATATAATAACATTATCTATAAGGGGTAAGATTATGAGTGCCTTATTTTCTTAACATTTTTCTTCTTTTTTTTTTTTACTTTAATTAGCATATTAAAAAACAAACAAACCAACCCACTGCCATTGAGTTGATTCTAACTCATAATAACCCTATAGGACATAGCAGAACTGCCCATAGGATTTCCAAGGAGCAGATGGTGGATTCAAACCGCCGACCTTTCGGTTAGCAGCAGGGCTCTTAACCACTAACGCTACCAGGGCTCCAATTAGCGTAAATTATTTGATAATTTAAAAAACTTTTTCTTTTCTCCTTTGTTTGGTTTGTTTAAGTCTCTTCTCTCCTTAGGCAATGGAGATTGACTCAGACCCTAGTCTGGTCATAAACTGGTAGGTCTCAGTTCAAAATAGGTAATACCATGTAGATCAGCCACAAGGTTTTATACTATGATTAGGTTTGCAGATTTGTTTGTTTTCAGGTAGGGAAGCAGGGCGCAATAAGGATGCCTAAAGAGGAGGAAGGGATACACACACAAAGTAAGACTTGAGAGTACTTTGAAATTTAGCCTTGGACTGGTCTTTCTTTACGTTTAATTATGGCTGGGCCAAACCCAACTGTCTACAGACACATTTAAAGACCTGCAAATCACAACCTGAAAGAGTAGTGTAGACCACTGGGTAACCCTAGACACAGCTTTATTATTATTCTGAAATTAGTTTATTATTTTGTCATTCTCCAGAGAATAAATGGGGTATCTGCAAGTGTATGAGTGTGTGTGTGAAAAAGAGACAAGAGAGCTCGTTAGTTAGCTGGGGAGTGAAGTGTGGCAAGGGAAAGTAGACGAATATATTCTAATCAATTGAGGATTCTGATTAAACTTGTCCCAGCTACTTAATGTGTTGCTCTTTCAAGGATAAATATGAATTGGTAAATGTTGTGTTACATATATTTTTACTATAATTTAAAAAAAGCCAAAGTTCTGATACATGCCACAGGATGGATAAACCTTGAAAATGTTATGCTGAGTCACATAAGCCAGATACAAAGAGACAAACATTGTATAATTCCACTTACATAAAATATCTAGACTAGACAAATGAATCGAGACCAAAGGGGGAGAGGATAAATTTGAACTGAGATCATATCCTCATTCTCAATCCAGTACTCTTGTTGTACCTTATAAATTGATTATCCAAAGACCACCTGAAAACACAGCCCTTATACACCACACACACACACACACACACACACACACACACACACACACACACACACACACACGCCCACCTGCCCAGGCTCATCCCCCACCAGCAAAATCAGGTCCCAAGGAAAGAGGTTTTGTCAGTAACAGGAAGGAAGGCAGGAGGGAGGATGAGGCCGTCTGCCATCTTACATGTGGGAAGACAATCAGTTCGCTTCCCTGTTACACCCAGTAACGGGTACCCTTCCTTAAGCCAGAGGACACATCTGACTAGGACTCTCATTGGCTATCTTTGTCACCCAATCCCCCATGATTCTGTATATAGCATGTTCCTTTCCCTTTTGAATTCCTACGACATGCTTTTAGCTGACACAGTTTGTCACTGAACCTTTCCCCTAAAAAGACACACACAGAAAATGTTCTTGGCTATTATCAGGATATTATCATAAAATAATATGTTCATAACTACCCATATGAGTAAAGTAAGCATTTCTGAGTTCATAAATTACACAGTTAAAAAAATCGCTCTGAGGGAAATAAACTTAAAACCCAGATGTTGGAACCAGGAGCCAACCAGTTTTAAAAGCCTCCATGCAAATGCTTGAAGTAGACAGTAGCACTCAGTGTGTTGTCTGTAAAAATCCTCAATTCAATAGCAAGCAAAACATCCCTCCCCACTCCAGTCTCATGGGTTTTGAGTCTAAGGAAGGGCCACTTAGACCTGAAGTCCAACGCTCAGGAACTTACGTAAAGAGGTACTTCGCTGCAGCTCAACTCCATGGCTTCTGCATCTGCAATGAAAATAATCAATGAGAGCAGTTATTGCAAGAGGCCATGCATAGCAAACTAGCAGAGCCCTCTGTGTCCCACCCTTCAGTTATCAATATCATTGAAGAAGGAGTAAACTCATTAGATAGGAAAACTGCAGAGACAAAATTATAAAGGAATGAGGTGGTATCTGTATAAAATTTTTTAAATTAAAAACAAACAAACAAAAAAAACCAGTTCCTGTCGAGTTGACACCAACTCATAGCAAGCCCATGTGTGTCAGAATAGAACTGTGCTCCACAGGATTTTCAATAGCTGATTTTTCAGAAGCAGATCACCAGGCCTTTCTTCTGAGGCACCTCTGGGCGGACTCCAACCTCCAACCTTTCGGTTAGCAGCTGAGCACGTTAACTGTTTGCACCACCCAGGGACTCTAATTATATAAAACAGCTTCCTCCTTTTTTCTTTCTCATTACTTTCCACACAAAAGGAAAACTTACAACCCCAGACATTATCCCACCAACTACTCCGCGAATAGAAATAATACATCAAAAAGCCAAGAAAAATCAGCATGAGCAGGTTGAAAGGTTCTCCTTGGTTAACCACTTAGATTATAGGCTAATTGGAGATTAGAATCCACTTTTGACTAGACCAGGAAGGAAGGCACAGCGACACGATAGTTCTATTGCCTATCTTACAAAAAAAAAAAAACCACTGTCGTCGAGTCAATTCCAACTCATAGCGACCCCATAGGACAGAGTAGAAACTTCTCCAAAGGGTTTCCAAGGAGTGGCTAGTGGATTCGAACTGCGACCTTTAGGTTAGCAGCCAAATGCTTAACTGCTGTGCCACTGTGGTCCCAGAGGCCAGAAACTTCTGTTCCAGAATCAAGCTGTGGGGATGCTGTCCACTGTCAAGCTAACCAGGCTGTTTGTCAGCTGCACGTAGACACAGCCCAGATTTGTCCCTGGGTGTGCCTGCCCCTTTAAAAAGAGCACCCAGAAACTGGCTTCCTGCTTAGGATAAAAGACTTAGCATCACTCAAAAGGGGTTCATCAAACAACTACTGTGTACCAGGCATTACACAAAGATGACTAAGAAGTGGTCCAGCCCTCAAGTTGCTCACAGCTGAAAACAAGAGAAAGTGAAGAGTGGGCTGCATAAGAAGTCTGAATGAGGCAGACAGGGAGACTCATCCACCCCCTACTCCCCAGCAGGGATCTGCTCATCTGGCCAAGCTCAACTCTGGTTCCCAGGTCACAGACAAGGTACAGTACTTAGGGGACACTCTTAAGAAGGCAGGCACATAGCAACCTGAATTATAACATTTTGTACTATCATCCTCAAAGGATGCACCTGGCAGGGAAGAAAATTTGAGAAGTTCTACTTTTATTTATTTTTCATAAGATAATTTAAATTAAGGTTTACTAATATTTAATACATGTGGTGGCACTGGCATCTTCACAGGTCACAATTATGACCCCTGAGTCATCCTGAGAGCAGACCAAGGATCCCACGAGGCTGAGGGGTTAGTAACAATGGGACCCTTTCAGACTCGGCCCCTCATTTTCAACATATTATGCCCTGTGGCAGTTTACGTGGACCACTTAAATGGATTTATGGATTATAACTATACATTTTTAATGAAACTAATCTCACAAATTGGGCAAATGTCTTGAAGAGTCCAGAAGAGAAATTCCAAATTAAAGATGATATTAACAACAGGATAGCACACTACTGAGACTACCATTCCTGATATGAATTGTTCATCAACCACACTATGAAATAAAAATAATAACCAACCCAAGAATGCCTACCAGTTTATCCTCTCAAAATTCAAAATTTTCACGAAGGCTTTTAAGATATGAATTTATATCCTCTGTCGTAGGCTGTGGAGCAGTGGTTAAGAGCTACAGCTGCTAATCAAAAGGTCAGCAGCTCAAATCTACCAGCTGCTCCTTGGAAACCATATGGGGCAGTTCTACTCTGTCCTACAGGGTTGCTATGAGTTGGAATTGACTCAATGGCAGCAGATTTGGTTTTCTGGTTATCATAGACCATGACCCTCATCCTCCGTGTAGACTGGGTCTCAAGATATTAGCTATTTTACATTTATGCTTATAGTCATGCCATACATGATTCCAGTACTTGACAAAATTTCACTAAACTTGATGATAAAATTAGGAGGCCCTTTCAAGATTTCTACTTAATAACAAAAGAAATGCATTACTATAGTAAATGCAGTTGTAAAAAAAATGGCTGAAATAATACACAGAAAATAATAAAGCAAGAAATGAAAATGCATTCCTTTATGAGCAAACATTGTTGAAGACACAGGTGAATATTTTAAAAAGCAAGTACTACAATAAATTAAGCTGTGTGGAAGATCTGCTATACAATTAGACTGAAATACAGATGTTTTCCAGGACTCAGCTTATGGTATTTGCTAGATTTTCTCTGATAATACACAAAAAACTATTTTTTCGTGAGATATGGAGAAATAATCCCAAGAGTGAATTACTTCTTTAATAATAAAAAGAATGCTTTGTGGGAAAACTGTGCAAATACAAGCACTTATAGGGCCAAACAAAAAAACCAAACCCATTGCCATTAAGTTGATTCCAACTTATGGTAACCCCATGCATTACAGAGTAGAAATGCTCCGATAGGTTTTTCTTGGCTGTAATCTTCACAGAGAGGAGACCTGGTGGTGCAGTGGTTAAGGGCTTTGCTACTAACCAAAAAGGTCAGTGATTCAAACCCACCACCTGTTTGTTCCACAGGAGAAAGATGTGGCAATCTGCTCCCCTATAAGTCAAAACCGACTCAACAGCAATGGGTAATCTTTACAGAAGCAAATCACCAGGACTTTCTTCCACGGTGCAGCCAAGTGGGTTTGACCCGCCAACCTTTAGGTTAGTAACCCATTCCCACTGAGTTGATTCCCACTCATAGTGATCCTATAGGACAGAGCAGAACTGCCCCAGAGGGTTTCCAAGCAGCAGCTGGTGGATTCAAACTGCCAACCTTTTGGTTAGCAGCTGAGCTCTTAATCACAGCACCACCAAGGCTCCTTTAGGTTAGTAGTGGAGCACAAACCATTTGCACCACCTATGGACCTTACTCATAGGGTAGCTGCTCGGAGAAGTTTTAAAAAAATACCACATATGAAATTCATTCATGGTGTCATCAATGGGCAAGATACTGCAACCAAGAACTTGAAGCCGAAAGCACACTGAATTCTCCGGGACATCAATCAACATGGTGAATTTTATAGAAATAAGACCTTCAGTCATGGTCATATCTTTACAATTTCTGTAGTGAGATAGGAAGTGACCATGAAAACTTTTACCACATTGAGGTCTGTTGGTTATATTGTGGGAAAGCACTTTAAAAAGTTGTCAAACTTAAACATGTACTACATAAGTTGCTCTTAGAAAAACAGAAGTCTTCCAAATGCGCTGACTTTTTCTGAGATGAAAAGTGGCTGCATTTTCCTAGCAGATTTTTAAATAACATACTTTTTAAAAAAAAATAAATAAACTGTCCCTTCAAGAAAAGGGTGATATTTTACTAAGTGAAAAAGACAAAGCACTTCAAAAGAAACTCAGGTTATAGATAGCACATGCCACAGTAAGAACAGGATTATTTGTAAATATTTCCATTGTTTTGTGGTTTGGGTGCAAAAAATTTAAACGTTGTCACCTAAAAAAACTCTCATGTACGCACGCTTTAAAATTTGGGGGAAAAAAGCTTTCTAACCTATTTTTTGCTTGGTAAGTAGAGGGTCAGCGAAAGAGAGGAAGACCCTCAACTAGATGGATAGACACAGTGGCTCTAACAATGGGCTCAAACATAGCAACGATTGTGAGGACAGCATAGGACCAGGCAGTGTTTCATTCTGTTGTACAGAGGGTCACTGTGAGTTAGAACTGACTTGACAGCACCTAGCAATGAAAACAATTTATTTTTTAAAATCTTCCAAAATAGGTGTTTTATAATTTTATATTTTAAAAATGCAACAACTTCTGATTAATTTACAGGAAAACTGATTGACATCAGAGAAGACAGAAATTTTCTACCTTTAAACGAAAAAGAAAACATTACATAATTGGGGGATGAGATTAAAACAAACTACTGATTTATAAATGCAGCTAGCAGTATACTTCTATTACAATCTATATATCTTAGTGAGCTACCTTTTTCAGCAATGACACACTTCAAAACAGTTTTCAAAGTAAACAGTACTTATAACCAGACATTCAAGCTGAAGTATTGCAACCAGACATTCAAGCTAAAGTATTGCAAACAGACATTCAAGCTGAAGTATTACAAAGTATTAAAATGATTAAACCAAGGTTTTCAAAAATAATGGCACATATTCATCTTACTACTCTCACTGAAATGTACTGTATCTCAATATTTTTAGTGAGAATAAAACGGGTTTTCATTAATAAAATAGTTTTTCTATAATATTTCATCTTTAAGCTTTTTAAATTTCTGGGTATGTTTTAGAATACACACTGTTATGGTAGAACTATTTATAACTAAATACATAAATTAAGGTTACATGCTAAAAAAATTTTTTTTACTTGATAAGGGGACATGACAACATTTGAAGATCTGCCCCTAAAAAAATAATCCTTTTTCCCGCTTGTCAGGCTATGAATGCTTTCCCAGTAGTTGGCCTCCAGATCTAACAGAATAAGGCACGACATGTGGAGCCCGCCAAACTCATTGAAGCCTGTGTGGTTACATACTTATACAGTGAGAAGGTGCGCATAAATCCAACGTACCAGCTTTATGAAGGATCAGGTTTCTCCATATATTTTCACTTTTCTGTCAGTACAAAGCAACTGCATCAATGCCTGCCTTGACAACTCAATTCCAACTCATAGCGGCCCTACAGAACAGAGTAGAACTGCCCCATAAGGTTCTCAAGGAGCGGATGGTTGATTCGAACTGCCACCTTTTGGTTAGCAGATGAGCTCTTAACCACTGCACCACCAGGGTTCAAAAAGGTGACATAGCAAGGGCTATATTACATGGTATTTACATTTCACCTTATTTTTAATAACAAATTTGCATTAGTCCTGCCTACTCTATCTTTTGCCATTTTTCAGTACAAAAATTTTAAAAACATTTTGAGCAGCAGTCATTTCATTTTTCAGAGAAACTACTTTTCACTCTTTGAAAATACAGTGAAACCTGTGAAAGCCAGAACTCAACAGGACTGCCTTGTTTTTCTGGATCTCGTAAATTTTCTGCCTTGGACAGGGTGCAGTCTTACCACTTTTCTATCTCTCCTTTTAGTGAAAAACACTTGCATTTTCCTTTCTGACAGGAGCCCTGATGGCTCAGTGGTTAAGAGCTCAGCTGCTAATCAAAAGGTCAGCAGTTTGAATCCACCAGCTGCTCCTTGGAAACCCTATGGGGCAGTTCTACTCTGTCCTATAGGGTCGCTGGGAGTCCGAATTGACTTGATAGCAATGGGTTTGGGTTTTGGAGTGCTGGTGGCGTAGTGGTTAAGAGCTTGACTGCTAATTAAAAAATGGGCAAAGGATATGAACAGGCACTTCGCCAAAGAAGATATTCAGAAGGCTAACAGACACATGAAGAAATGCTCATGATCATTAGCCATCAGAGAAATGCAAATCAAAACTACAGAAGATACCATCTCACTTCAACAAGGCTAGCATTAATCCAAAAAACACAAAATAATAAATGCTGGAGAGGTTGTGGAGAGACTGGAACACTTACACACTGCTGGTGGGAATGTAAAATGGTACATCCACTTTGGAAATTGATTTGGTGCTTCCTTAAAAAGCTAGAAATAGAAGTACCATACGATCCAGCAATCCTGCTTCTTGGAACATATCCTAGAGAAATAAGAGCCATCATATGAATAGATATATACGCACACCCATGTTTATTGTCACACTGTTCATGATAGTAAAAAGATGGAAACAACCTAGGTGTCCATCAACAGATGAACGGATAAACAAATTATGGTATATTCACTCAATGGAATACTACACAATGATAAAGAACAACGATGAAGCAGTGAAACATAACATGGAGGAATCTGGAAGGCATTATGCTGAGTGAATTTAGTCAGTTACAAAAGGACAAATACCATATAAGACTACTATTATAAGAATACAAGAAAAGGTTTAAACACAGAAGAAAACATTCTTTGATGGTTACAAGGGTGGGGAGGGAGGGAGAGGGTTATCCACTAACTAGATAGTAGACAAGAATTACCTTAGATGAAGGGAAGGACAGCACACACTACAGGGGAAGCAGCACAACTGGACTAAACCAAAGCTAAGAAGTTTCCTGAATACAACCAAACACTTCAAGGGACAGAGTAGCAGGGGTGGGGGTCTGGGGACCATGCTTTCAGGGGACATCTAGGTCAACTGGCATAACAAAGTTTATTAAGAAAATGTTCTGCATCCTACTTTGGTGAGTGGCATCTGGCGTCTTAAAAGCTAGCAAGCAGCCATATAAGATGCATCAATTGGTCCCAACCCACCTGGAGTAAAGAAGAATGAAGAACACCAAGGTCACAATGAAAGTATTGGCCCAAGAGACAGAAAGGGCCCCATAAACCAGAGACTGCATCAGCCGGAAACCAGAAGAACTAGATGGTGCCCAGCTCACCAATGACCGCCCTGACCGGGAACACAACAGACAGTCCCTGATGGAGCAGGAGAAAAGTAGGACACAGAACTCAAACTCTAGTAAAAAGACCAGACTTAATGGTCTGATTGAGACTGGAGGAACCTCAGAAAGCATGGCCCCCGGACTGTCTATCAACCCAGAACTAAAACCATTGCCAAGGCCAACTCGTCAGACAAAGATTAGACTGGACTATGGGACATAAAATGATACTCGTGAAGAGTGTGCTTCTTGGCTCAAGTAGATACACGAGACTAAATGGGCAGCTCCTGTCCAGAGGTGAGATGAGAAGGCAGAGAGGGTCAGGAGCTAGTTGCATGGACATGGGGAATCGGGTGGAAAGGAGGAGTGTGCTGTCACAGTACAGGGAGAGCAATTAGGGTCACATAACAATGTATGCATAAATTTTTTGTATGAGAGACTCACTTGAATTGTAAACTTCCCCTTAAAGTACAACAATTAAAAAAAAAAAGCTTGGCAGCTAACCGAAAGGTCGGCAGTTCGAATCCACCAGCCGCTTCTTGAAAACCCTGAGGCAGTTCAACTCTGTCCTAGAGGGTCACTATTAGTCAGAATTGACTTGATGGCAACGGGTTTGGTTTTTTATGTTATTGTTTTTGTTTGGCTTTTCTCTGACAGGTGTTTCCACCTTATACAGGTTCCAGCTTTCGTAGATTTTACCATATGAACTAAAAGTAAAGTCCCCACAGTTCTCAACCTTAGTCTCAATCCTTCTAAAAATCATATTAGAATTCCCTAGATGAGTTGTAGACAAAATAATCTGGGTCAAATATATACTCAATAAAACCATCTGACTTCAAACTGAAATATATTTTTAAAATTTATATTTCCATTTCGGTTTTCCCAAAATTCCTCAATTCCTCTTTCACAGTAAAGAGCAGTAAGTTCTGTGCTCACTTGCAGAGCTGCATGGCTCACCTATGGCATGCCTCCTTTCACACGGAGTTGAATAATAAAACAGAAGTTGGTATTTGCTAGACAAGTCACAACTGCCTCAGCTCTTCATGCGTTGTAGCTTTGCACTATGTACATGCCATGCTCTGCACTCCATTTTATTTCCTAATACTGAGTTCTCCACCTGCAATTTCAAAATGCTGCAGATTGAAGTACTTTAAAAAAAAAAAAAAATCATACCGTGTTTTTCCAAAAATGTTTCTTGGGAAAGCATAAGCCAAAATATTTCCCAAGTCTTGCTGGCAGAAACCAGGGAATGATTTGAGGCCTAAGTAAATAGCCACAAAGGTTAGGTTTAATCCCAAAATAGGGAATGGGAGAGAATCTTATAAAAGGAATATCAAGATATAAAAGATAGAATATTTCAGACATAAGGTGTACATACTATCTGAATATCTTTGGTTGCTATTTATCTCTAAATAAAACTATTAGACCATTTTCAATATGACAACTTTTTTTTTCTTTAATTAAAACAGAAAGTAGATACAACATTCAACTTACACCCCCCACCCCCCAAAAAAAAAAATCAGTTCTTGACCGTATGAAATTCTGGGCTTCTCGCATTTTTGCTTCTAAGTGAAATATTCTAAAAACTGATTCAAGATAAAGCCCATGACTAATTTTGTCTTTGAACATGCTAATAATCTTAGGCTTGTGCACTTTTTACAAAACCAGTTAACAGGTAATGCTCACAGACTGTTTATCAATATTGTTGATAACTACATTTGGAGGGCTAACAGTGTATCAGGTACAAACATCATCTCAGATGACCTCACAGGACTCTTGGGAGGAATATGTAAGAAGTCCTTGTCACCAGAATACCCATTCCCAAGGCCCAGCAGTTATAAGGTTACACTGAGAAGCAAAAGTTATTTAAACATAAAAATATTCCAAAAATGAACTGACCACTTATAAAACTAACCCTATACAAGCAACTCCCACCCCCACTCATCCTTCCCCACCCTTAACACTGGCATCTTATTCTCCAGCCATCCCATCTCTGCAAATCAACAGATCTTTTTGTAGTTTCTTTGTTTTTTGTTTTGTTTTGGTTTTGGTATGGTTATCAGGTATAAATAAAAAAAAAAACATATAAAATAAAAATCAATTTAAATGAAATTGGAAATCTTAAAAAAGCATGAAATTTTTCATAAAGTTGAGAAAAGTGGTATTAGAGAACTGTTCAAATCATTTATAAAGTAATTGATCAATGAGAATGTGGCTGTTGTTGTGTGCCACCTATTTCAATCAACTCATAGTAACCTCATGTGACAGAGTAGAACTGCCCCATAGGGTATCATAGTGGCGCAGTGGTTAAAGCATTCAACTGCGAACCAAAAGGTCAGTTCGAAACCACCAGCTGCCTCACGGGAGAAAGATGTGGCAGGCTGCTTCCATAAAGATTTGGTGTTGTTGTTGTTAGGCACCCTCGAGTCAGTTCTGACTCACAGTGACCCTATAGGTCAGAGTAGGACTGCCCCATAGGGTTTCCAAGGAGCGGCTGGTGGATTTGAACTGCTGACCTTCTGATTAACAGCCAAACTCTTAACCACTGTGCCATCAGGGCTCCCCATAAAGATTTACAGCCTTGGAAACCCCATGGGGTTGCTATGAGTCGGAACTGACTCAAAGGCAGTGGGTTTTAATCTTTATGGGAGCAGATGCCACATCTTTCTCCCACTGAGCAGCTGGTGGGTTTGAACCGCCAACCTTTCAGTTAGCAGCAGAGCACGTAACCACTGTACCACCAGAGCTCCTGAGAATGTGGTAGGGACCCATTAACAATTGAAAAAGAAAAAAAAATCATGATAAGAAGGGATTCAAAGATGATTTAAATATCAGAGGAATAAGAGCATCACTTCTTCCCCCTTGTCATGAGAAAATGGAAGAAGTTCTTGGGTATTTGTAATAAAAATTAACCTATTTGAAAATCAGACGTGACATCCTGGATATCAAACTGTGCAATTAATCAATTTGTCAAAAAAAAAAATGCCCCCACCTAAACACACACACACACACACACACACACACACACACATTCACTTTCTATTCATTGTAAGAGCACAGAGCTCAAAAACAACTTGCACAAGGTCACACAGTTAGAACATGGCAGAGCTGAGGCCTCCTCCTGAGCCTGTGCATCTAACCATGATTCCATGCTGCCTTTTAGCCAAGGAAATAAAATCTACACCTTATAAATACGATACTTATTTTCATAATTTTAGTTTAATTTTCAAAACAGAACCCCAGGCAAATATTTTCTCTGCCACTATTTCCTATGAAATTTTATCCCCATTTTAAGGAGATTCACTTTTAATGGCCCTTCCCTGATATCCTCAGATAAGGAGACTTCCTATATTCCTGTCCCCACCTTACACATGAGGAAAGAAAAGCTAATCAAAGTTGCATAACTTGACTGAAGTTAAGCAGCTAGAAGTTGCCCAGTGGGGGTGTGTCCCCAGAGTCCATGCTTTCCTTCACCTGAGCATAAAGCCCTTTTGTAATATAAATATTGCCTGAAAGACAGTAATTTGCTTGGCTACCAGGCAGCAAAACACCTGGATTAGGAATACAGGCTCCAGAGAGGCTGTGTTGAACACCAGCTCTGCCATGTTATGTGTGACTTTGGGTCCATTATTTAACCTCCCTGGGCCAGTCTCCTCATCTGTCAAATAGAACCTACCCTATAAGACTGTTGTGAAAATTAGGAGATTTCACAGAAAAAAAAGAGAAAACAGTGCCTATTATAAACACTCAATAAATGCTAGCCGCAATTATTATTATTAGGAGTCCCTGGGTGATGTAAACGGATAGCACACTCAGCTGTTAACCAAAAGGTTAGAGGTTTGGGTCCACCCAAAGGTGCCTTGGAAAAAAGACCTATCAATCTACTTCTAAAAAATCAGCTATTAAAAATTCTGTGGAGCATAGTTCAACTCTGATACACATGGAGCCATAAGTCAGAGTCGACTTGACATCAACTAGTTATTGGTTAGTATTATTACGATTAAACAGATTCAAAAGGTGTTTTAAGAACTGAAATCTTTATTTCAAATGCAATCTTTCAGAATTTCTAAATATTGTTGTTAGATGCCATCGAGTTACTTCCGACTCATAGCGATCCTATGTACAACAGAACAAAACACTGCCCAGTCCTGTGCCAGCCTCACAGTCGTTGCTGTGTTTGAGCCCACTGTTGCAGCCACTGTGTCAGTCCATCTCATTGAGGGTCTTCCTCTTTTTTGCTGACGCTCTACTTTACCAAGCGTGGTGTCCTTCTCCAGGTACTGGTCCCTCCTGATAACATGTCCAAAATACGTGAGACAAAATCTCTCCATCCTTGCTTCTAAGGAGCATTCTGGTTATACCTCTTCCAAGAAAGACTTGTTCGTTTTTCTGGCAGTCCATGGTATATTCAGTATTCTTCACCAACATCATAATTCAAAGGCATCAATTCTTCTTCAGTTTTCCTTATTCATTGTCCAGCTTTTGCATGTATGAGACAACTGAAAACACCATGGCTTTCGTCAGGAGCACCTTAGTCCTCAAAGTGACATTTTTGCTTTTTAGCACTTTAAAGAGGTCTTTTGCAGCAGATTTGTCCAGTGCAATGCATCCTTTGATTTCTTGACTGCTGCTTCCATGGGCGTTGATTGTGGATCCAAGCAGAATGAAGTCCTTGACATTTTCAATATTTTCTCCATTTATCATGATGTTGCTTATTTGTCCAGTTGTGAGGATTTTTCTTTTCTCTATGTTGAAGTGCAATCCATACTGAAGGCTGTAGGCTTTGATCTTCATCAGTAAGACCTACCAAAATGACTCAGTGGTAACTGGGCCCAGGTGAGGATGGTCTGAAATGGACCTACCCAGTTCAGAATCTCACTCTTGATGGCCCAGAAGAATCGCCAGGGATCAGGAAGTCTGAAAACCATTGTCCCATGTAAATACAATACTTTAAAGCTCCAAGAATTTTATTTGATTTTATAGAGCTGAATTTTCTACTTACAGTTTAAAAATTCAAAGGGCAGAGCAATTACTACTGGAGCAATTCTATTGCCATGTCAGTTTGAAATATTCTGCATTTACAGGAAAATGTTGATTTGTAAATCCTTAAACTAACCTAGGGGTGTAGAATTATATTAAAATTGTATTTCACAGCTTTTTATACTAACTGGAGAAAAAGGAAAAAACAGTTAAGCAGCTAGAAGTTAAGACCAAGTCTAAGTAAAAACCTTCCACACTGCACAATGGCAACTGGTAAGAAGAGAGCTTTTGGAAATAAACCTAATGTTGAATACACAATGCTGTCTGTAGACCTGTTTCAAACTGGAGTTATCCACCTGAGTTATGCAGGTCTAAGCAGCTTTAAGTGAAAGAGCTGAATTATGTGGTGAACTCAGAGTGCAGGGAGATGTCTGAAGATTAGAAAGGAAACAACACAGAAACTATTCAATAAGATCTCATTAATTCAAACTAATGGGGGTGGGTGGGGGTGGGGAGGAAGAAAGGAGAGCTAGACAGTCTGAAACCATACAGCCTAAATTAGAGAATGTTTATAAAGTACAAAGAGGAGCGTGAGCTAGCTGCTAACAAAATGTTCCGCCAAATCTGTCACACTCACTTGTATTTTGCAGGATATATTTGCTCACAGACAAAGTGATTAAGCCCTTAAAAGCGTTTTCTAAATAGACTGAACAGCCCCTTTACAGTCTTACTTATGCTATTAATCTGTTTTTGTATACTCTTCATGAGTCCCTGGGTGATGCAAATGATTATCGCAGTTCAACTGCTAACCAGACAAGTTAACGATTTGAGTCCACCCAGAGGCACCTAGGAAGAAAGGCCTGGTGATCTATCTCTGAAAAATCAACCATGAAAACCCTATGGAGCACAGTTTTACTTGTATACCCATGGTGTCATGTATTGAATTGTGTCCCCAAAAAATATGTGTCAACTTGGTTAGGCCATGATTCCCAGTATTGTGTGGTTGTCCTCCATTTTGTGACTGCCATTTTATGTTAAAGAGGATTAGGGTGGGATTGTAACACCGTTACTAAGGTCACATCCCTGATCCAACGTAAAGGGAGTTTCCCTGGAGTGTGGCCTGCACCACCTTTTATCTTAGAAGAGATAAAAGGAAAGGGAAGCAAGCAGAGAATGGGGACCTCATACCACCAAGAAAGCAGTGCCAGGAGCAGAGTGTACCCTTTGGATCTGCAGTTCCTGTGCAGAGAAGCTCCTAGTCCACGGGAAGATTGATGACAAGGACCTTCCTCCAGAGCCAACAGAGAGAGAAAGCCTTCCCCTGGAGCTGATGCCCTGAATTTGGACTTCTAGCCTACTAGACTGTGAGAAGATAAATTTCTCTTTGTTAAAGCCATCCACTTGTGGTATTTCTGTTATAGCAGCACTAGATAACTAAGACATATGGGGTTACCATGAATCAGAATCAACTTGACGACAATTGGTTATCTCCTTCACAGTCAATGGAAAGCTCAATCACCCAATCAACTTGGGCAGGATACAACCTATTAAGGCATCAATTTCCTCATTGGCAGTAAGATCTTTAAATCTCTCTTCAACGCCTAAATCTATTCACTGTCACTTAGTACGTGCAAAGCCCTTTTCAGAAGGTCATGGAAGAGATATTAAAATATATGAGACATTGCCCGTATTCTTGATGAGCTCACAGTCTGGTTGGGATGATAAGATCTACATCTGTGGAAAGCTAAACAACATAAGGAGTAATACTATTGACCAGAACATGACAGTGAAAGGCAAGAGTAATGAAGGGATAAACTAGCTCTGTAAATGCAATGGGAGAGGGCAGGATGCAGCAATGAGCATGTTATTTTTGGGAGACACTAAGGAGTTTGATAGGTTAAAGTAGTGGGTTTGTAAACCAGGGGGAGTAAAAGTGGCCAGAACTCTACACATAATCCATCCCTAAAACTCACACACGAAGTCCACAATAAAAGTAAACAACAGACTTATAGGGCCAGGGGTCCTTTTCCAGAGATCCAAAAGTAACACTCCTATTTAAAATCCAGCTGCCATTGAGTCAACTCTGATTCAGGGTGACCTCATGTGTGTCAGAGTAGAACTGTGCTCCACAGGGCTTTTAATGGCTGATTTTTCAAAAGTAGATCACCAGACCTTTCTTCCAAGACACCTCTGGGTAGACTCGAACCACCAACCTTTCAGTCAGCAGCTGAGCGCATTAATGATTGGCACCACTCCACCCCTAATTACACATTACCTTTTAGTCAGAATTTTCAACACTATATATTCTAGCTTTTCCTACATGTGCTTGACTCTTGCTTTTCCCTCATAATAAAATACACAACCATCTTATGTTCAATGAAAGCCAAACTGATTGCTGATGATTTTCTGCTTGGGCACAGCTAGTGACTGTATTAGGAGCCCTGGTGGTGCAGCGGTTAAGCACTCAGCTGCTAACCGAGCATCAAGGCTGAAGAAAATTTTCTTAGTTCCTACTCATAACAATTAGAATTAGTTTTAAATTTCCATACCAACTTGCAAGGGTAGTAGCTTTTGAAGATACTAGACTGCTATAGAAGGAACCCTGGTAGCGCAAGTGGTTAAGCACGCAACTGATAACCTAAATGGCAGTGGTTCAAACTCACCAGCCACTCCATGGGAGAAAAATGTGGACTCGGCTTCCATAAAGATTTACAGCCTTGAAAACCCTATGTAGCAGTTCCACTGTCCTATATGGCTGCTAGGAGTCGGAACAACTCAACAGCACACAAAAACAACAAAAATGAATGTACTAAGTTTATGAGACCCAGGCTTCTTCATCAATATCTCATTTTTATTTTCCTATTTTTCCACTCATTTTTATAAAGTTAGAGCAAGAACAATAATAAATTACACATATAGGCAAGATGGACATACTGCTAAAATTGAACCACTAGCTGGCAGGTATGAAAGCTCAAAAGTGCAATCATCTGATGGCTTCTAAAAGTCTGAATTCAATATAAGAAAGAGTATATTTGCAGTGTAGCTGTACAGCTTACAAAAAAAATCTGGCAACGTCTCTTAGAGTAGTCAAGGAATTATCGCTGAGCAAGGGGCACTTAAGGTAGGTCCTAGAGACAGGAAATCCTCACTAAGAAGTTCGCTTGTATTTTGTAAGCTACAGGGCTTCCCACTTTTTACTTTGATAGAGAAAGGTAACTCACTCTTAGGGGAATTGCTATAAATTAATGCAGCATTAATTAAGCCATGAGTTCCTAACACATGATCCACAGATGGACTTCTCAGAGTTCATGAGCCCCATAAAATTACATGCAAAATCCTGTGTGTATGTGCATTTTTCTGACAGATTTTATAGCTTCCATCAAATTCTCAAGGGACCGATGGACCTAGAAAAGGTTAAGTGCCTTTTTTTAAAATCATGTTAGGCATTAAAATTTTAAACTTTTACTCTTTGAAAGTGCATGTGAGAAGGATAAAAACACACGGTATAGACTTTGAGAAAATATTTGTGAACCACGTATCTGACAAAGGCTAATGTTTAGAATATAGAAAGAACTCTCAAACAATTCAATTAAAAAATGAACAAAAGACATGAACAGACATTTCACTGAAGATGACATACAGATGGCAAATAAGCATATGAAAAGATGTTCAACATCATTAGCCATTAGGAAAATACACATTAAAACCCCATGAGATAGCAATACATACCACTCAGAATGGATAAAACGAAAGAGAGGCAACACCAAATGTTGGTGAGGATGTGGAAAATCTGGATCACTCATTCATTGCTGGTGGGAATGCAAAATGGTATAGCTATTCTGGAAAAAAGTCTGGCAGTTTCTTAAAAACCAAACATGAAACTACCACTCAACTAGCACTTGCACTACTGGGCACTTACCCCTTAAACAATGAGAACATGTTGACACAAAATTCTGTACATGATTGTTCACAGCAGCTTTATTTGTAATAGCCAAGAATTAGAATCAGCCCAGATGTCCCTCAACAGGTGAATGATTAAACAAACTCTGGTACGTATGTACATAATACAACATACATATACATATACATACATACCACACAATGTATAATACTAAGCAATAAAAAGGAACAAACTATTGATAGACACAACAAGGTGGATGAATCTCTGGGAAATTATGCTGCGTAATAAAAGCCAATCCCAAAAGGTAACATACTGTATAATTCCATTTATATAATAACATTGTTGAAATAACAAAATGGTAGAAATGGAAGACAGATTAGTGGTTGCTACAGGTTAGAAACAGCAGGGAGTTGGGAGGAGCCACAGGGTAGGAGGAAGGTGAGTGTGGTTACAAAAGGGCAACACAAGTGATTCTTAAGGTTTGGGAACTAACTGTTCAGTATCTTAACCAGAGTAGTGGATGCATGAACCCATACAAATGACAAAACTGTACAGAAATTAATACACATACACTGAGTACAAGTAAAACTAGAGAAATCTAGATTGATAAACTGTATCAATGCCAGTATTTTGGTTGTTATATTATACTATAGTTTTGTAAAATGTTACCATTGGGGGAAATTGGGAAAAGTAGACTAGCTCTCTCTGTATTATTTCTTAAAACTGCATGTGAATCTGCAATTATCACAATAAAAATTTCAATTCAAAAAAATCATGCTAGAACTTACACATCCTAATCAGTTTTCTCTCTTCTGTAGTGGTATTTGTTTGGGGAGATTTGTTTGTTTGTTTGTTTCTGTTTTTCTTTTGTTGTTAGGTTTTTTGTTTTATATTTTCCAATGATGTTGCCATTGCTTAAAATATTTCTGTAATTTCTTTCATAGCTTGTGACATATTGTTTTGATTACTTTATGTGCCAGCAAGGCTTTATCCTTTCAGAATAATTTGAATTTTTTTAAATAGAAGTAATTCAGACCTATGCTAGGGAATAAAGTGAGCAAACAAGGTAGGAAATGCTATTTATAGCAAAAAAAAAAGTCACTACTAAATCATGAGATTGGTTTTCTCTTGTGGAATCATCAGCTCTAAGTTTTTGAGATCCATGAAAAAAAATCACAATCTTCTGGTTGAAAAGTCCCTTCTAGAGGCAGCATGAAGCCCCTGAAAGGTTTAAAATGGAGCAATAGCTTATCTAACTTGCATTTTCATGAGACTGACCCAAAGATAGCAAGGAGAGAGAAGAAAGTAGAGGAAGTGAGAGCAGTTCGAAGGACACGCACAAGGAAAAGCCTTCCTGCTACTTGCAAGAGCAGCTGCCAGGAAGGAGTCTCAACCAGTTAACAGATCTAATCTGCCAGGGGAGACAGTCACCACCTCCCCCAGGCCTTTCTCTGTATTTCAGGCAGCAAATTGTGGCTGGGTGCCATCCCCTCCCCCACCCTTATTCACAACCAGGTTTTAGACAGTCTTTACAGGAAAAGAAAGTATTGTCCCTCCATAAACACTATTAAGAAATTCTTAAACTAAAATAGCTAGATTACTATACCCAGTTCTACACTATAAAACAAATGAACAAATGTATAAAACTTGAAGGGATTCTAGAATAATGCTTTAACATTTAGAAAAGTGACCCTTAAGCAAAGATTCAAAGAACTAAGATTTAGCCTTAGAAACGTGACTCATCTCTAAGTGTTTTACCTCAGTTCAGAACATTTACTCAGTAGTTCCTATGTGCTCAGTGCTGTGTAATAAACAACTGCAGGTAGAACAACTAAATAAACCCATAACAAAAGAAGAGATTGAAAGGGTTATTTAAAAACTCCCAACAAAAAAAGCCCTGGCCTGGATGGCTTCACTGAAGAATTCTACTAAACTTTCAGAGAAGAGTTAACACCACTACTACTAGAGGTATTTCAGAGCATAGAAAGGGAAGGAATACTCTCAAACGCATTCTATGAAGCCAGCATAACCCTGATAACAAAACCAGGTAAAGACAACACAAAAAAAGAAAATGACAGACCAATATCCCTCATGAACACAGACACAAAAATCCTCAAAACAATTCTAGCCAATAGAATTCAGCAGCATATCAAAAAAATAATTCACCATGATCAAGTGGGATTTATACAAGGTATGCAGGGATGGTTCAACATTAGAAAAACAATCGACATAATCCATCAAATAAATAAAACAAAAGACAAGAACCACAGGATCTTATCAATCCATGCAGAAAAGGCATTTGACAAAGTCTAACACCCATTCATGATAAAAACTCTCAACAAAATATGAATAGAAGGGAAATTCCTCAATATAATTAAGGGCATTTATACAAAGCCAACAGTCAACATCATCCTAAATGGATAGTCTGAAAGCATTCCCCTTCAGAATGGGAACCAGACAAGGATGTCCTTTATCACCCCTCTTATTCAACATTGTGCTGGAGGTCCTAGCCAGAGCAATTAGGCTAGAAAAAGAAGTAAATGACATCCAAATTGGTAAGGAAGAAGTCAAAGTATCTCTATTTGCAGATGATATGATCTTATACACAGAAAACCCCAAAGAATCCACCAGAAAACTGTTGGAACTAATAGAAAATTTTAGCAAAGTTTAAGGATACAAAATAAACATACAAAATTCAGTTGGATTCCTTTACACCAACAAAGAGAACTTCAAAGAGGAAATCACAAATCAATGCCATTTACAATAGCCCCCAAGAAGATAAAATACTTAGGAATAAATCTAACCAGAGACGTAAAAGACCTATACAATGAAAACTACAAGACACTACTGCAAGAAACCAAAAGAGACCTGCTTAAGTGGAAAAACATACCTTGCTCATGGATAGGAAGACTCAACATTGTGAAAATGTCAATTCTATCCAAAGCAATCTACAAATACAATGCAATCCTGATCCGAATTCCAATGGCATTTTTTAATGAGATGGAGAAACATACCACTAACTTCATATGGAAAGGGAAGAGGCTCCAGATAAGTAAAGCATTACTAAAGAAGAAGAACAAAGTGGGAGGCCTCACACTACCTGATTTTAGAACCTATTAGACCACCACAGTAGTCAAAACAGCCTGGTACTGGTACAACAACAGATACATAGACCAATGGAACAGAATTGAGAATCCAGACATAAATTCATCCACCTATAAGCAGCTGATATTTGACAAAGGCCCAAAGTCTGTTAATTGGGGAAAAGACAGTCTCTTTAACAAATGGTGCTGGCAGAACTAGATATCCATCTGCAACAAACTGAAACAAGACCCACAGCTCACACCATGCACAAAAAGGAACTCAAAATGGATCAAAGGCCTAAATATAAAATCGAAAATGATAAAGATCATGGAAGAAAAAATAGGGACAACGCTAGGAGCCCTAATACATGGCATAAACACGATACGAACCATAAGTAACAATGCACAAGCACCAGAAGAGAGACTAGATAACTGGGAGCTCCTAAAAATGAAACACTTACGTTTATCAAAAGACTTCACCAAAAGAGTGAAAAGACAACCTACAGACAGGGAAAAAAATTTTGGCTACGATAAATGTGATCAGCATCTAATCTCTAAAATCTACAAGATACTGCAAAACCTCCACAACAAAAAGACAAATAACCCAATTTAAAAATGGGCAAAGGATATGAACAGGCACTTTGCCAAAGAAGATATTCAGGCGGCTAACAGACACATGAAGAAATGCTCACGATCATTAGCCATCAGAGAAATGCAGATCAAAACTACAATGAGATATCATCTCACCCCAACAAGGCTAGCATTAATCCAAAAAACACAAAATAATAAATGTGGGAGAGGTTGTGGAGAGACTTATACACTGTTGGTTGGAATGTAAAATGGTACAAACACTTTGGAAATCAATTTGGCACTTCCTTAAAGAGCTAAAAATAGAAGTACCATATGGTCCAGCAATCCCACTCCTTGGAATATATCCTAGAGAAATAAGAGCCGTCACAGGAATAGATATATGCATACCCATGTTCATTGCAGCACTGTTCACAACAGGAAAAAGATGGAAACAACCCAGGTGCCCATCAACAGATGAATGGATAAACAAATTATGGTATATCCACACAATGGAATATTACACAACGATAAAGAACAACGATGAAGCCGTGAAACGTTTTCTAACATGGAGCAATCTGGAAGGCATTATGCTGAGTGAATTTAGTCAGTCACAGAAGGACAAATATTGTATAAGACCACGATTATAAGAACTCAAGAAAAGATTTAAACACAGAAGAAAACATTCTTTGATGGTTACAAGGGTGGGGAGGGAAGGTAAGGGTTATTCACTAACTAGATAGTAGACAAGAATTATCTTAGGTGAAGGGAAGGACAGCACAAACTACAGGGGAAGTCAGCATAACTGGACTAAGCCAAAGCTAACCAGTTTCCTGAATACAATCAAACTCTTTGCGGGACAGAGTAGCAGGGGTGGGGATCTGGGGACCATGCTTTCAGGGGACATCTAGGTCGACTGGCATAAAAAGTTTATTAAGAAAATGTTCTGTATCCTACTTTGGGGAGTAGCGTATGGCATCTTAAAAGCTTGCAAACAGCCATCTAACATGCATCAATTGGTCCCAACCATCTGGAGTAAAGGAGAATGAAGAACACCAAAGACACAAGGAAAGTATTAGCCCAGGAGACAGAAAGGGCCACACAGACCAGAGACTTCATCAGCCTGAAACCAGAAGAACTAGATGGTGCCTGGCTAGAACCAATTACCGCCCTGACAGAGAACACAACAGAGAGTCCCTGATGGAGAAGGAGAAAGGTTGGGTGCAGAACTCAAATTCTAGTAAAAAGACCAGACTCAATGGTCTGACTGAGACTGGAGGAACCCCAGAAAGCACGGTCCCCGTATTCTCTATCAGCCCAGAACTAAAACAATTTCCGAAGCCAACTCTTCAGACAAAGGTTGGACTGGACTGTGCGACATAAAATGATACTCATGAAGACTGTGCTTCTTAGCTCAAGTAGATACATGAGACTAAATGGGCAGCTTCTGTCCTGAGGTGAGATGAGAAGCCAGAGAGGGTCAGGAGCTGGTTGAATGGACCC
Organism: Dugong dugon; assembly: GCA_030035585.1. Taxonomy (NCBI): domain Eukaryota; kingdom Metazoa; phylum Chordata; class Mammalia; order Sirenia; family Dugongidae; genus Dugong; species Dugong dugon. The sequence continues at coordinate 77,453,281 of CM057460.1, read as the reverse complement.
TGGAAATCTGGGGTGGGAGGAGGAGTCTGCTGTCACAGTATAAGGAGAACAATTAGGGTCACATAACAATGTATGTATAAATTTTTGTATAAAAGACTAACTTGAAATGTAAACTTTTACTTAAACTACAACAATAAACACAAAAATAAATAAACAACTGCAAGTCTCTCTCTTCAAGAACCTTTCAATCTATTTGAAAAGGCATACAGATGTGAAATAGGCAAAAATCTAAAGAAATAGATAACTAAATATCAATAATACAAAGATTCATTTTTTTCTACAAATGTTTAACCAAAACAATTGCCATCAGGTTGATTCTGACTCATGGCAAACCCATATGTGTCAGAATAAAACTGTATGCCATAGGGTTTTCAATGGCTGATTTTTCAGAAGTAGATTGCCAGGCTCTTTTTTCCAAGGGACTCAAACCTCCAGCCTTTTGGTTAGCAGCTGAGTGTGTTAACCGTTTGTACCACCCAGGGACTCCAAAAATATTTACTGAGTACCTATTATATAGAGGCATTGGTAGTTCAGTGGCAGAATTCTTGCCTTCCATGTAGGAGACCCGGGTTCAATTCCCAGCCAATGCACCTCATGCGCAGCCACCACCCGTCTGTCAGTGGAGGCTTGCATGTTGCTATGATGTTGAACATTCAGCGGAGCTTCCAGACTACTCGAAGAAAGGACTGAAGATCTACTTCTGAAAAGCAGCCAATGAAAACCCTATGGATCACAATGGTCCAATCTGAAACAAATCATAGGGATGGTGCAAAAATGGGCAGTGTTTGTTTCACTGTGCATGGGGTCGCCATGAGTCAGGCTGATCAATGGTAGCTAACAACAACAAGCTATTATATGCTAAGTACTGGGGATACAAAGGGAAATCCTGTCCTATAGAAATTCCCAGTACAGTGAGAGAAGAAAACAATTAAATCATAGTATATTATATGTGTGTGTGTTTCAATGAGAACAGAGAGGCAGAAATACTCCAATGAGTCAGCAGCAGAGGTATCAGGCATGCTTCCCACAGAGATGAGGCCTAAGGGGAGCTTGGAAGAATGTAGTAGTTTTTAACTAAGGGCATTCCCTACCCATGAGGATATTTGGAAATTGGGGCAGGACAACTTTTTTGGTTCTCAAAATGACTGGGTTTGGTGGAGGCAAGTAAGAGGGGCGCTGTTACTGGCATGGAACCATATCCAGGAACCATGGATGCTAAGTGCCCTATAATGCCAGATCAGCCTTTCACAATGAAGAATTGTCCCATCCCAAGATTCCTGTTAAGGAATCACTGAGGTAGACAACAAATGTTCACTAGGTAAACCATGAAATTAGAGGATATTTCAAGCAGAATAAATAATAGGCACAATTGCATGGAAACAGAAAAGAAACGTCTGTCAACGGAGCTAAAAACATCTCCAGAGTTATTGAGCAGGGTATGTATAGGGTGGTGGGATGGAAAGTTTGTCCAAGCCCCAGTGATACGTTCTTGTTGTTGTTAGGTGCCGTCGAGTTGGTTTCGACTCATAGTGACCCTATGTACCAAAGAACGAAATACTGCCCAGTCCTGTGCCAACCTCTCAATTGCTATGTTTGAGCCTATTGTTGCAGCTACTGTTTCAACCCATCTCATCGAGGGTCTTCCTCTTTTTCACTGACCTTCTACTTTACCAAGCATGATGTCCTTCTTCAGGGACTGATCCCTCCTGACAACATGTCCAAAGTATGTAAGACATAGTCTCACCATCCTTGCTTCTAAGGAGCATTCTGGTTGCACTTCTTCCAAGACAGATTTGTTCATTCTTTTGGCAGTCCACGGTATATTTAATATTCTTCATCAACACCACAATTCAAAGGCGTCAATTCTTCTTCAGTTGTCCTTATTCATTGTCCAGCTTTCGCATGCATATGATGTAATTAAAAATACCATGGCTTGGGTCAGGCGCACCTTAGTCTTCAAGGAGACATCTTTGCTTTTCAACACTTTAAAGAGGTCTTTTGCAGCAGATTTGCCCAATGCAATGCGATTTCTTGATTTATTTTGATTTATTTTTGATTTCTTGACTGCTGCTTCCATGGGTGTTGATTGTGGATCCAAATAAAATGAAATCCTTGACAACTTCAATCTTCTCTCCCTTTATGATGATGTTGCTTATTGGTCCAGTTGTGAGGATTTCTGTTTCCTTTATGTTGAGATGTAATCCATACTGAAGGCTGTGCTCTTTGATCTTCACCAGTAAGTGCTTCAAGTCCTCTTCACTTTCAGCAAGCAAGCTTGCGTCCTCTGCATAACAAAGGTTGTTAATGAGTCTTCCTCCAATCTTGACGGGTCATTCTTCATATAGCCCAGCTTCTTGGATTATTCGCTCGGTGCACAGATTGAATAGGTATGGTGAAAGGATACAACCCTGACGCACACCCTTCCTGACTTTAAACCATGCAGTATCCCCTTGCTCTGTTCAAATCACTGCCTCTTGATCTATGTAGAGGTTCCTCATGAGCACAATTAAGTGTTCTAAATTCCCACTCTTCACAATGTTATCTATAATTTGTTATGATCCACACAGGTGAATGCCTTTGCATAGTCAGTAAAACACAGGTAAACATCTTTCTAGTATTCTCTGCTTTCGGCCAAGATCCATCTGACATCAGCAATGATATCCCTGGTTCCACATGCTCTTCTGAGTCTGGCCTGAATTTCTGGCAGTTCCCTGTTGATATAGTGCTGCAGCCACTTTTGAACCATCTTCAGCAAAATTTTACTTGTGTATGATATTAATGATATTGTTCGATAATTTCCACATTTGGTTGTATTACCTTTCTTGGGAATAGGCATAAATATGGATCTCTTCCAGTTAGTTGGCCAGGTAGCTGACTTCCAAATTTCTTGGCATAGACGAGTGAGCACTTCCAGTGCTGCATGCATTTGTTGAAACATCTCAATTGATATTCCATCAATTCCTGGAGCCTTGTTTTTCGCTAACAACTTCAGTGCAACTTAGACTTCTTCCTTCAGCACTGTCAGTTCCTGATCATATGCTACCTCTTGAAATGGTTGAACGTCTACTAATTCTTTTTGGTATAGTGACTCTGTGTATTCCTTCCATCTTCTTTTGATGCTTCCTGCGTCATGTAGTATTTTCTACATGGAATCCTTCACTATTGCAACTCAAGGCTTGAATTTTTTCTTCAGTTATTTCAGCTTGTGAAATGCCGAGCGTGTTCTTCCCTTTTGGTTTTCTGTCTCCAGTTCATTGCACATGTCATTATAATACTTTACTTTGTCTTCTCGAACCACCCTATCCTATATCATATATCATACAGCATGATATCATATAGCATGCTAAAAATATGGACTTCAGGTGAGCGAGAGGTTTTAAGCCAGGGAAAGAGATGATCTGAGTTGTGTTTTAAAGAGACCACCATGGCAGCAGGTGGAGGATGGACTGGAAGGTAACACAGACCAAAGTCAGAGAAACCAGAAAAGAAACCACTGCAATCATTCACGTGAAAGACAATGAGAGGCTGAATGAAAGTAATGTCATAGGGAGGGCAAGAATTAATGCAAGAGTTATGCAAGGGACAAAATGGACAGGGCTTGGTGCTTAACAGGTTGTAAGATCCAGGAGAAATCTAGGGTATCTCCTTGATTCCTAGTTTGGGAACTATGCGGCCATTGACCAAGATGGGAAAAGTGGAAGGAGAAGGAGGTGAGGGAGTTGGAAAGAGAAAATAAGTATTGGCCGTGATAAGTTTGAGATGTGGTGACCATAATGACTTTGAGATGTAATGACTGGTGTCCAGGGTGGGTTGAAAGCACAGACCTGGAGCTCAAGAGACAGAGGTCCTGGCTAGAGAGAAAGATTTTGATAATATGGTGCCATGGTTAAGGTCATTGGGAGTAAATGAGATGATCAAGCAAGTGGGTACATACAAATGTGAAAAGGCTTAACTTAGACCAGAAACTTGGACAACAGGGAGAAAGTTGGAGGAAAAGGAACTCACAAAATAAGAAAGAATAGTCAGAGAAATAACAACCATGGGTGGCATTTGTTGAGAACTATTTGTTGTGCTAAGCAACATTCTGAGTGCTTTATTAATTCATTTAATCCTCATAACACATAGAGTAGCCCCTATTACTACCCCCATTTTACAGATAAGAAAAGTGAGGCACAGAAGTTGAGTATCTTGCCCAAGGTCACACAATTAGTAAGTGCAGAATCAGGATTAAACCTAGGCTGTCTGGCTCCAGATCCCACACTCCCAACCATATTAATGTATTGCTATCTCAGAAATTTAGGAGAGGAGTAATGTGACAAAAGGATGCAAGGTGGTACAATGGTTACATACTCAGCTGCTAACTGAAAGATTGGTGGTTCAAACCCACCCAGTGGCTCCACAGGAGAAAGACCTGGTGATCTGCTCCTGCAAAGATTACCAAAACCAAACCCACTGCCATCAAGTCAATCCTGACTCATAGCAACCCCATAGGGTTTCCAAGGCTACAGCCTAGAAAACCCTATGAGGCAGTTCTACTCTGACACATGGGACCACTAAGAGTCAGAATCGACTTGACAGCACCTAACAACAATGTGACAAAATCCAAGAGAGGAGACAGTTTCAAAGTAGAGATGGACAAGAAGACAAACATTTCATTTATTCTGTAGAAGTGAAGCACTGTAAGAACTGAGAAGAGCCCCCTGGATCGGTTACTGGAGGGGTTGTTGGCCCTCTTGGCCACGGCCCTGGTGGTGGAGAGAGAAGCCTGATGAGGGCAGTGGAGCAGTGACCAGGAGGTAAGGAAGTGGAGAAGACTATGTTAAACAGTGAACGCTGTAACAGTTCCAGAAAGGGAGCGTGCTTTACGGCTGAAGTCGTCAGAAAAGTCTTCATCGGGAAAAGGTATCATAGGTTGTTATCTTACAAAAGGACGAAGAGTTTGAGAACTGACATCCAGACAGCTTCACTGGTGAAAGCTGAGTCCAAATTGCTTTGTTATCATGACTTAAATCCAGTTATATCCCTGGGCTCATGTGGCCTGCACAAATGTGGCCTACGTCTGCTAAGAATTATAACTCTACAAATTCCTATTATATACAAAATAAAGGCTGTGGTTAAATTCAGCATTTGGAAGCCGAGGTTAAAACAGAAATAAACTGTCCTAGAGAACAAATATTAAAACACTGCAATGAGTTACAAAGAAATCTGCAACTAGCAAATTAAATATTTATTGAAAACTTTGTGCTGAAAATTACAAAGGGCATAGAGAAGTGTAAGGTCCTGCCCTCCAGAAGTTTGCAGAGAGACAAGTCCAAACACACGAACAGTTCAGCAACAATTCAAGAGATAAATGTCGTTGTTGCTGTTGTTAGGGGCCTCGAGTCAGTTCCGACTCATAGCAACCCTATGTACAACAGAACGAAATACTGCCCGGTCCTGCGCCATCTCTGCACCATTGTTGTAGCCACTGCGTCAATCCATCTCGTTGAGGGTCTTCCAATTTTCCTAGATTCATATTTTATACAGTGCACATTCCAATTATTAATGGATGTTTGCAGCTGTTTCTTCTCATTTTGAGTTGTGCCAAATCAGTATAAATATCAGTTCAATAATAATACGCAATGCTGAAAGCTTACAAAGGACTGCAGTGAGGTCAAGGAGGATGAGGGCTCAGAAGGGGTCACGGTCTTTCATAGCTAGAAAGTCACTAGTTTCCAAAGTGCAATGGAAAGAAAAATAGAGAGCATTTGTTTTATGTCTGTCTGTTTTTATGTTAGAGGAGACCTGCGCATGGTCCCAAGGACAGAAGAAAGAAATGAGGACGTTGAAAGTGCTGGAAAGAACACGTCCTGGCATTTGGTGCCCAGTGGTCAGGGATGTTAGATGTCCTATAACAAGGACGGTCCACGTCCTTCTTTGAAAACTGGACAGACGCTAGCTTTGCTTTTGATGGCTTAGGTGTGCCTCTTCCTTAAAGCAAAGGGAAAAGGTCTGGTCATCTCTAAAAGTCTCCTCCAGAAAGGTGATTCCTCACAGGCTACTGCCCTACATTCCAGGGATATCACACCGATTAACTACATAACAATATCTTTGGCTGCAATCCCCTATGAAAGTAGTATATAAATTCTTTTTTTTTAATGACATATTTACCAGATAAAATTCCTAAATATTTAAATTTATATTATATTTAATTATCCAACTCACATTTCATCATATATTAAAATTCATTTTAAATAACATATGAAAACAGAATACTAACATTATTTCGATATTTCAAAAATATTATGAAAAAAGTTTTAATGTGTAAATCTACATAGGAGGCCTGGTGGCACAGTGGTTAAGCACTTGGCTGCTAACCAAAAGGCTAGTGGTTCGAACCCACCAGCCGCTCCACAGGAGAAAGATGTGGAAGTCTACTTCTGTAAAGATTTATAGCCTTGGAAACCCGACAGGGTAGTTCTACTCTGTCCTACAAGGTCGCTGTGAGTCAGAATCAACTCAACAGCAATGGGAGGGGAATCTACAAAGGTTCAGTTGGGTGAATGCTTTTATTTTATGGTACATAAGTTCCTCTTCTGATAATCCACACCAAGAGAATCTAATTAATAAGGCTCTGTCTTTCTAAGCAGTCTTAACTTGGACAAGTAGTTGACTCTTAACATTGAATGTGCTCCAAAAAATGCAATGCCTGCCAAGAAGCAGGTAGAATTCGAGCCTTTTCCCTTTTCACAGCATTTGCTTATACTCAAGTCCTCAGGAACACTAAAAGGTTCCTTCTCAGATCTTGTTTTCTATGGCTCTTGCTTATCAACGAGTTTCCTAAAGCAACACTGAGCTCAGTATGTTAGCATATGCACTTTTACAAAGGAACCAGGAACTAAATGTGAAGCTATGCAGAACCTAAGGCAATAAATGCCAAATCAAGGCAGATCTTCATGTGCCGTGAACTGAACTACTTTCTACCTGTTCTGGAAAAAAGAAAGTAATCTGAAAAACTAACATTAGCAGCTATAGTGTGCCTACCAAATATACTGTCTAGCTGCCATCCAGTCAACTCGAACTCATAGCGACCTTTATGTATAACAGAACAAAACATTGTCCAGTTCTGTGTCATCCTCAAAATTGCCAGCATATTAGAGTTCATCATTTCAGCTGTTGTACTAATTCATCTCATCAAGGGGTCTCCCTCGCCCTCATCAGCTCTCTACTTCACCAAACATGACGCCCTCTTCTAGCAGTTGGCCCCTCCTGATGAGTGTCCAAAGCAAGTAAGTTGGACAATGTTCTGTTGTGATCCATAAAGTTTTCATGGGCTAATTTTTGGAAATAGATCACCAGGCCTTTCTTCCTAGTCTGTCTTAGTCTGGAAGCTCCACTGCAACCTGTCCACCATGGGTGAACCTGCTGGTATTTGAAACATCAGTGGCATAGCTTCCAGCATTATAATAAGACGTAAGCCACCACAGTACAACAAACTGACAGATGGGTAGAAGGCCAAATATATGGTCTGTGCTTAATCAGTACTTCACATCATATTAATAGAACTAACTAGTTCATCTCAATCCCCCCCTCAACATATACATACATGTACACATACTTTTACCTATCTTGTGTCCTAGTTCTTGATATTCCTACTCGCTAGGTGACAGTTAACTAATTGAGTGATAGAATGAAGGCTTGTATGATAATGGGTATAAAGTCTTGGCCTCCCCAACAGCAGACCACGCCTTAATTCAAAACAAGGAATCAAAGGTGGGAATATCAGACCCCACAGAAAGAAAATGGGACACACAGTTTGGGGCAAGCTGGTCTTCTGGCAAAACTATAGAAAATGTGGAGTTCCCTGTCCCTTCTTCAGTCAGTCTGTGTGTGTGTGTGTGTTTGTGTGTGTGTGTGTGTGTGTGTGTGTATGTGTGTGTGTGTGTGTACACAGCTGTATGCACCATAGATATATTTAAGTGTATAGCCTATAAATTTAGATTACATATTTGTGGGGGAAAATCTCCTATTAAATGACAGTGCACAGAACATTGAGTAAAACACAGATACTGTGCAAAATCTCCTAGGTGTAGAATTTACCTGTTGTTGTTGTTAGTTGACATTGAGTTGGTTCTGACTCATAGCGACCCCATGTGTACAGAGTAGAACTGCTCCATAGGGTTTTCAAGGCTGTGCCCTTTAAAAAGCAGTTTTGCCAGGCCTTACTTCTGAGGCACCTCTGGGTGAGTTTGCCAACCTTTCGGTTAGTAGTCCAGTGCTTAAGTATTTGCACCACCCAGGGTTCCTAGAATGCGTCTAGGAAAACTCACTTATAACAACTGAGCAATTTGCTGGAGAACAGTCTATAGCACCAATTCCGGACTACATCCATTGTCCACTTCTCTGTCCTGAGCTCACTCCATGCTATGCTCTACCAATTCAAGTTCACCTTTCTAACTACACTAAATTCTTAAAAGAAGTACCACAATGGTACTTTCCGTTTTTCTCCATCCTTAAGATGCCACCTCACTTTGAATAGAAGCCATCATTCCCTGTTTTAAAATCGGTATCATTCATAACTGGTCATATATCAGGCCTTTGGAACACTTTCTTTCTGGCTCAGCATCTATCTCATCGATCTCTTCTCCTCTCGTAAGGTAAGCTCTCCTCCTGTGATCTGGACCCCATCTGTTCCCAACAGCTGAGGGACTTTGCCCCCACAGTAGCCCGTTCTTCTCTGGTGTGTTCAAATCCTCCTTTTTCAGTGTTTCCCTCCCTTCTGCCTGGCGCACAACACTGGGGATTCTAAGATGAATGAGCCAGGATCTGTGACCTCAGGAACTCATAGTCTACTGGAGGAAGCATGCAATTAAACAGTCAACGCAGTGCAATAAATGTTAGAGTAAAGAGAAGCACCAGGTGCTAGCAGAGAACATAGGAAAGGCACTAATTCCGCCTGGGAAGGGCAGCATAAAACTAATAGGATGAGTTGGCAAGGACTTGTTAATTGCAATAAAAGCAAAATGAACTTCTTTTCTGCCTATGTGACAGATTAAATAGCCTGAAAACTTATTGTTCAAAGGATTAGCTAAACTATTTTTAAGGATTATTCTAAATGCTTAACTGTACTCTCCCAAGAAAACAGAGATTCCCAAAAGTCATAAACTAAAGACTCACTGAAAAACAGAGTGATAATCTACTGAGAATCTTTACCCTGAGGAGTTTTGCTGATCTCAGCAGTCCACAAGATTAGGTTTGTTTTTTTTTTTAATTGTACTTTAGGTGAAAGTTTACAGAACAAATAGTTTCTCATTAAACAGTCAGTACACATATTGTTTTATGACATTGGTTAACAACCACACGACATGTCAACACTCTCCCTTCTCGACCCTGGAGGACCTTTTTTCTTTTTTTTGGTGAAAATATACATAGCCAAAGTTACACCATTTCAAAAGTTTCTGTATGTACAATTCAGTGACATCAATTACATTCTTCCAGTTGAGCTGCTATTCTCACTATCCTTTTCCAAATTATTCCATCACCATTATCTTCAACTCACTGCCCCCTAGGTTTCCCATCAAACCTTTTGAGTTGCTGTTGTCAATTTGATCTCATATAGGTAATTCTTTTTTTTTTTTTATACCTTACATGAAGGTTTACAGAACAAATAGTTTCTCATTAAACAGTACACATATTGCCCTATGACAATGGTTAACAACCCCAAGACATGTCAACACTGTACCTTGTCAACCTTGGGTTCCCTATCACCAGCTTTCCTGTCCCCTTCTGCCTTCTAGTCCTTGTCCCTGGACTGCTGTGCCTCATTAGTCTCGTTTTGTTTTATGGGCCTGTCCAATTCCCGGCTGAATGGTAAACTTCGGGAGTGACCTCATCATTGAGCTAAAAGGGCAGCCAGGGGCCATACTCTCGGGGTTTCTCCAGTCTGTCAGGTCAGCAAATCTGGTATTTTTTTGTGAGTTAGAATTTTGTTTTATATCCTTCTCCAGCTCTTTTCACACAAGATTGGGTTTTAATGGTCACTGAGGGTAAGAGACAAAGTCTTGAACCCATGTGAGGTAGAGAGTTAGAACTGAAGCCCCTAAATAAAGCAGAACCCCAAATGGCTACACCCTTTGTGTTCATTACAGAAAAATGTGCTCACCAACAAAAGGAAAAGATAAGAAAGTTTTTCTGTCTTAGCTTAGGCTTTTGATGAGAAAGGAAAAACAAAGTGTTCCCTGAAACCCCTCAACTGAAAAATTGACACACAAAATGGTCTCTGGATAGTAATGTACTTGGGGTTAATTGAGAGCTACAAGACTCTCACAGTTACCGTCTCATTGGACATATGCTCACAATTCAAAATTAATACACTCAACAAAACTACTCATCATGAGAGAGACAGCACAAATAAACAGCAAAATTAGACCCTACAGAACTTCAGATAATAGACTGATCAAATATACCATGTAAAATAAAGATGTTTAAAATTAACTGAAAATATAAGAAAGGAACAGGCTACTATCCAAATAGTTCAGTCAGATTTGACAAAGAACAAAACAAAACTTCTGAAAATAAAACAGCAGAGCCTTTGAAATTAAAAATTAGGCAGGTTAAAAAGTAAATAATAATTCAAAGCTGAAGAAATAATTAGGAAAGTGGATACCAAATCTTAAGAAATTACCCAGAATATAGCAGAGAGGCAGAGAAGATGAAAAGTATAAAAGAAATATTAAGAAACATAAAAGAATTAAAAGGTCCAACATACTTCATAGGAGTTCCAGACTAAAAGAAGAGAGATAATGGATGAGAGGCAGTATTTAAAGAGATCATTTTTTTGAGAATTTCCTAGATTGATAAAAGACAAATTCTGATTCTGAAAATATTTTAAGTTCCTACAAACTCATATCTAAATACATCATAGTGAAAGTACAGGATATAAATACAGAGCTCTTTAAAAGGCAGTTTGAAGAAGCACATCTACTGTATGATTTCAATTTAGTAAATAATGAAGATAGTAAGTATATATTTTGCATGATCACAGAGAAAAGGGTAGAAAACTATGCAAACTATTACTATTGGTTCACTTACAATGTGGATGTACAAGGAGTGATGAAAAGGTCATTAACTTTTTTTTTTTTTTAAGATTCCTCTTTATGGTTTGACTTGTCATGACCATGTATTATCGTTGTAATAAAAATAAAAAAGTTTTAATCTAACAAAACAAATTTGATCACAAAAAAGGAAAATAACTTTTTTCTCCTCCACTTTTTACGCGGTGCTCTAAGGCCCCAGTTTTTTTATCTGTAAAAATGGGGTGGAAGTATCTGATTTGCAGAGTTATTTCAAAAATCAAATCAGCTACTGTAGATAAACGCTTCAAGATTCTGCTAAGTGGTCATCAGCAGCAAGTTCCTCCCAATCCTGGATGTTAATGCCAGATTAAATATTCAAAATAATTGTTTCATCATTTTACTCCACCAGTCAAGAACAAACCTTAGCCTCTGAGGTCTATCACATCAACTCCCTGCTGGGCATCCAAAAGCCTCCACAATATTGTTCATCTCACACATAACCTATGAGTCACCACCTGGTAACATAAACCCTCACTTGACCCAGATTGGCCTCCCAATGTGTCCCACACCCAGTCTCTACAAAGCTCACCCCACCCAATTCCTATCCCTTCCATGAAGCCTTCCCTGACTATTCTAAGGCTGTGGCATCCACACTATGGTTTGAATCTTGGCTCAAACACCTACTAGATCTATGACCTTGAACTATCTTATCTGCCTCACAATACCTGTTGTGAGGATCAAACAGAATTCAAAAGCTAAACACTTGAGAGTAGAACTGACACATAGCAAGCCCACAATAAATTCTAGTACCCTCCCTTCCCTCATGTTTGAAATGACTCCCCTATATCTTTTATTTTATCCTACCCGTTAACCCATTGCCATCGAGTCAATTCCGACTCATAGTGACTGTCATGGATTGAATTGTGTCCCCCAAAAAATGTGTGCAGCAACTTGGCTGGGTCATGACTCCCAGTGTTGTATGATTGTGTTATCTGATGTGATGTCCTTATGTGTTGTGAACTCTACCACTATGATGAGATTATATGTGATCTCATGTGTTGTAAATTCTATCACTGTGATGAGGTTATACTGATGGGATGACAAGATTAGCGTCTTGATGCAATCTCTTTTGAGGTATAGAAGAGAGAGGCGAGCAGGGATACATAGGAACCTCATACCACCAAGAAAGCAGTGCTGGGAGCAGAGCGCATCCTTTGGACCTGAGGTTCCTGCGCAGAGAAGCTCCCAGACCAAAGGAAGACTGATGAGATGGACTTTCCTCCAGAGCCGATGGAGAAAGCGTTCCCCTGGAGCTGATGCCCTGAATTTGGACTTGTAGCCTACTGGACTGTGAGGGAATAAACTTCTCTTTGCTAAATCCATCCACTTGTGGGATTTCTGTTAGAGCGGCACCAGACGACTGAGACTGTGACCCTACAGAACAGACTAGAACTGCCCGAAGCGTTTTTGAAGCTGAAATCTTTACGGAAGCAGACTGCCACATCTTTCTCCCATGGAGTGGCTGGTGGGTTCAAATTGCCGACCTTTTGGTTAGCAGCTGAGCACTTTAACTGCCACACCACCAGGGCTTCTTATTTTATCCTATGATCTAATAATTAGTTATATCCCACCACTGTTTTGCTAATTGTTTCAAGTGTTTATCTAATCTCCTTAGCTAAATTATTACTTTTGCATCCTCTGCTGTGCTCCATACATATCACATATCAAATTTAATTAAGAAAATAAGTCCAGTCATTATATTCCTTGACTAGGACTGGAGGGCAAGAGCGGCTGTTTTCAAAACACTGTATACTCATTCAGCAATATTTGGGCATCTACAAGAAACCAGGACTGTTATGGTGCTGAGGATACCCCACTGAATAAGAGAAACAAAAACCTCAGCCCTCCTGAAGCTTACATTACTATTTATTTACAGATAATAAATAACATAAATAAATATTATGCACACCAGAAGGTAATAGGCACTATTTTAAAAAACAAACCAAAGGAGGAAGAAAGAGTGGCTGGGGTGAGGTGGGTGCAATTGTAAATAGAGAGGTAAGGGAAGGTCTTGCTGAGAAGGTGACTTAAGCAAAGACAAGCTCAGTGGTTAAGAGCTTGGCTGCTAACCAAAAGGTCGGCAGTTCGAATCTACCAGTTGCTCCTTGGAAACCCTATGAGGAAGGTCTACTGTGTCCTAGAGGGTTGCTATGAGTCAGAATTGACTCGACGGCAACAGGTTTGTTTTTTTGGTTTTAGAGGAGATGCAGAAGACAGTCGTGTAGATATCTAGACCAAGAGTGTTCAGGCAGGGGAAGCAGTAGTTAGAAGTCTTAAACCTAGATAAGAACATTTCTGGTGTATTCAAGGAATCGCAAGGAAGCCAATACAGTATGTCTAGAGCAGAGTGAGGAGCAGAGTAATAATAGATGAGGACAGAGAGAAAAACAGAGGGCCCGGTCACATGAGACCTTGTGGCTCATCGTAAGGATTTTAGTTTTTCTTCTGAGTAGATGAGGATCCATCTGAGGGTTCAGGGCTGAGGCCAGACATGGTCTGACATATATTTTAACAGGATCATTCTGGCCTCTTGGTGATAAGACAGACTGAGAGGGGTCAAGGGCAGAAGCAGGGTGACTTGTTTAGAAGACACTGCAATAATCCAGGGAGAGATGATAGTGGCTGAGACCAAGGTGGTAGCAACGGGGGTGGTGAGACGTGATTGGATTCTGGATATATTCTGAAGACAGAGCCAATAGGATGGCCTAACAAATTAAAAGCAGTATGTGAGTTAAAAAGGATGACTTCTATATCTGAGGCCTGAGCAAGGAAGAAATAGCCAATAACAGAGAAGGGGAATGGTGTGGGTGGTACAGAGTTGGGGAAAAAAAACAAGGATTTCAGTTTTGGACACAAGTTTGATGCCACAGTGAGGCGTCATCTGGAGAGCTGTCACATAGCCCTGAGATTCACAAGTCTGTGGTTTCTTCTGCCCACCAACCCCATTTACCAACTGACTCTTTCATCAAAGCACTAGTGCGCAGATGTAAAGGGGTTAAAAGGAAGAACAGCAGAGACAGTCCCTGCCATTGTTGTTGTTGCTGTTGTTGTTAGCTACAGAACTAAATGCTGCCTGGTCCTGTGCCATCCCCATGATTGGTTGCAGATCAGGCCATTATGATCCACAGAGTTTTTCATTGGCTAATTTCCAGAAATAGATCTCCAAGCCTCTTTCCTTAGTCCATCTTTGTCTGGAAGCTCTGCTGAAACCTGTACAGCATCGTAGCAAGCCTCCACTGACAGATAGGCCACGGTGCACATGAGGTGCATTAGCTGAGAATTGAATCCAGGTTGCCGGCAAGGAAGGTGAGAATTCTACCAGTGAACTACCATTGCCCCTTCCTGCCCTTTAGGATGCTGAGGAGAGGTGGAGCCAGCAAGGCTGCTAACCAAAAGGTCGGCAGTTCAAATCCACAAGCTGCTCCTTGGAAACCCTATGGGGCAGCTCTGCTCTGTCCTTTAGGGTCGCTATGAGTCGGAACCAACCCAACAGCACCTAAGAACAACAACAATGGTCAAAGAGGAGGACTAGACTAAGAACTAGGCGGTCCAAGTTGCCCCTTGCTCCCTGTCTGCAGGTCCCACCCTGCGTCTGCCTCAGGACTTAGTTTCTCAATGTGTAAACACTGCAGCAGGGAAAAAATATTTTCCACTGCCCACACACAGGGCTTTTGTGAGGGTTAATGAATTAATGTGTATAAAACACTATGAGTTACTTAAATAAAGGGGACAATGAAACTCTATTTGTAAGTCTTCCAGGCCCAGATAGAGTAATTTTAACTCTTTTCTTACAAGCCCCACTGAAAACCAGACTAAGATCTCAGGAGTTATCTTGAACAGGCCCGTAGAGCTGAAATGAGATAATGTGTGAAAGCCCTGTGTAAAGTATAATTCTGACATAGGGATTTCTAAAAATGGTCTCTCGAGATAAAACTGCAGTATTAAACAGGTTAAAATCATTAGAAACACACACAGCTATAGCTCCAGTAAAGCTCCACATGGGGGTTAAATATGCTGACCTGTGAACCGTAGTTAGGCAAAACTCCTAGTTGTTTTACAAACCAGAAGCATGACAAGACCCCAGGGGAAAATAGGGACTTTTGTCTAAGAGTCTTAGAATCAAGCACATTGTTAAGAGTCACCCATGAAAAGAGCTTTGTTAGAGGCGGTTTCCCTTATTTTCTAAATGCTGTCCAACTTCACTCGAATGGTCAAAATTAACATCGAAGTGAAAAAGCCACTGTATAGATTCTGTTCATATTCCAAATGAATGCTTTTCCCTGTCCAATGTGAGTTGACATCAGTATTCAAGCAGCCTTTTACTTTGTCTAATTCTGGGCTCAGAATGTCCCAAAGGCCAGATGAACACACAATCTGGAGGGGAAATCTTTTACCTCATAAAGCAAGGATATGCTCAGATTACTGTGAACATCAGGTTTTCACACACTTCAACTATTCATTTCAGGAGAAAAAAAAAAAAGCAAGTGGTGGCTAGAAAAATATCAGACAGACAGAGGGTGAAGACAAGCACTAAGCTAAAAACGAAACTGTAATTAACCTGAATCTTGACCAAAGATTTTAATGAGTTAATCCACACAGGGTCCCACCAACTGGCCAGCATAACTAACCCCTGTGGATACCTGAGGCAAGAAAAGTCTGATGAGTTTCCCAAGGTCAATAAATTCTAATCCCTGCTCTGCCGATGACTCACAGTAAGTTCTGGATTTCCAGTTCTGTGTTTACTGCACACTGCATTCTGACCCTAATTTCTCAACTGGCCCCGCTACTTTCAGCCCAGCTCTCGCCAGTCCATTTGGTCCATGAGCAAAAGCTTCAACTTCTTAAAATATTGCTCTGGTTATCTATCCCTCTTCCCCTTCTCAAAATTCCTCAGTGGCTCCCCACTGCCTTGAGAGTGAAGGCCACACTTCTGTATCTGACATTCAAGGCCACCTTGTGTGAGGGCTCCTAACTCCGGGCCTAATATGAAGCTTCCTTCCTTTCTTCTTCAGACCAGACATTTTTGAGTTTCTAGTAGTCTGGCATTATTCCTCTATTAGCACCCCAATACCACCACTCGTCTGTCAGTTTGTCATACTGTGGTGTGATGCTGGAAGCTATGGCACCGGTATTTCAAATATCAGCAGGGTCACCCATTATGGACAGGTTTCAGCAGAGTTTCCAGACTAAGACAGACTAGGATGAAGGACCTGGTGATCAACTTCTAAAAAAACTGGCCAGTGAAAACCTTATGAATAGCAGCAGAACACTGTCTCATATATTGCCAGAAGATGAGCCCACAGGTTGGAAGGCACTCAAAATACCACTGGGGAAGAGCTGTCTCCTCAAAATAGAGTCGACCTTCATGATGTGGATGGAGTACAGATTTTGGGACCTTCATTTGCTGATGTGTCATGACTCAAAATGAGAAGAAACAGCTGCAAACATCCATTAATAATCGAAACGTGGAATGTACAAAGAATGAAATCTAGGAATATCTGGAGCTGTCAAAATGAAATGAAATGCATAAACATAGATATTCTAGTGTCATGGATTGAATTGTGCCCCCCCAAAAGTATCTGTCAATTTGGCTGGGTCATGGTTCCCAGTATTGTATGATTGTTTACCATTTGTAAATCTGATGCGATTCCTTATGTGTTGTAAACTCTATACTATCATGAGATTATACTAATGAGGTTTACAAGATTAGATGGTATCTTAATCCAATCTCTTTTGAGATATAAAAGAGAGAAGTGAGCAGAGATACATGGGAACTTTATACTGCCAAGAAAGTAGTGCTGGGAGCAGAGCGCGTCCTTTGGACCTGAGCTTCCTGCGCTGAGAAGCTCCCAGACCAAGTGAAGATTGGTGACATGGACCTTCCTCCAGAGCCTACACAGAAAGCATTACCCTGGAGCTGATGCCCTGAATTTGGACTTGTAGCCTACAGAACTGTGAGAGAATAAACTTCTCTTTGTTAAAGCCATCCACTTGTGGTATTTTCCGTTGTAGCAGCACTAGTTGACTAAGACACCTAGGCATTAATGAACTGGAATGGACTGGTATTGGCCATTTTGAATCAGACAATCATATGGTCTCCTATGCCAGGAAAGACAAATTGAAAAGGAAGGGCATTGCATTCGTCATCAAAAAGAACATTTCAAGGTCTATCCTAAAGTACAATGCTATCAGTGATAGGATAATATCCATATATGTATAAGGAAGACCAGTTAATACGACTACTATTCAAATTTATGCACCAACCACTAATGTCAAAGATGAAGAAACTGAAGATTTTTACCAACTTCTTCTACAGTCGGAAATTTATCAAACATGCAATCAAGATGCATTGTTAATTACTGGTGATTGGAATGCAAAAGTAGGAAACGAAGAAGGATCAGTTGTTGAAAAACATGGCCTTGGTTATAAAAATGATGTCAGAGATTGCATAATAGAATTTTGCAAGACCAATGATCTATTCATTGGAAATACCCTTTTTCAACAACATAAATGACGACTATCCACGTGGACCTCGCCAGATGGAATACACAGGAATCAAATTACCACATCTGTGGGAAGAGACAATGGAGAAGCTCAATATCGTCAGAACAAGGCAAGGTGCTGACTGTGGAACAGATCATCAGTTACTCACATGCAAGTTCAAGTTGAAGCTGAAGAAAATTAAAACAAGTCCACAAGAGCCAAAGTATGACCCTGAGTGTATCCCATCTGAATTTAGAGTCCATCTCAAGAACAGATTTGGCACATTGAATACTAATGACCAAAGACCAGAGGAGTTGTGGCATGACATCAAGGTTATCATACATGAAGAAAGTAAAGGTCACTGAAAAGACAAGAAAGAAAGAAAAGACCAACATGGAGGTCAGAAGAGACTCTGAAACTTCCTCTTGAATGTAGAGTAGCTAAAGTGAATGGAAAAAATGATGATGTAAAAGAGTTGAAAAGTAAAAAGGATTTCAAAGGGCAGCTCGATAAGATAAAGTATTATAATGAAATGTGCAAAGACTTGGAGTTAGAAAACCAAAAGGGAAGAACATGTTCAGCATTTCTCAAGCTGAAAGAACTGAAGTAAAAATTCAATCCTTGAGTTGCAGTACTGAAGGATTCTATGGACAAAATATTGAACGATGCAAGAAGCATCAAAAAGATGATGGAAGGAATACACAGACTCACTGTACCAAAAAGAACTGGTCGACATTTAACCATTTCACGGGGTATTGAAGGAAGAAGTCCAATCTGCACTGAAGGCATTGGCAAAAAACAAGGCTCCAGGAATTGACGGAATACTAATTGAGATGTTTCAACACACGGGTGCAGCACTGGAAGCGCTCACTCATCTATGCCAAGAAATTTGGAAGACAGCTACCTGCCAACCGACTGGAAAAGATCCATATCTGTGCCCATTCCAAAGAAAGCTGATCCAACAGAATTCGGAAATTACCCAACAATATCATTAATATCACACGCAAGTAAAATTTTGCTTAAGATAATTGTCTTAATCATCTAGTGCTGCTATAACAGAGATACCACAAGTGAATGGCTTCAACAAACATAAGCTTATTCTCTCACAGTCCAGGAGGCTAAAAGTCCGAATTCAGGGTGCCAGCTCCAGGGGAAGGCTTTCTGTCTGTCGGCTCTGGAGGAAGGTCCTTATTATTAATCTTCCCCTGGTCTAGGAGCTTCTGAGGCACAGGGACCCTGGGTCCAAAGGATGCACTCTGCTCCTGGTGCTGTTTTCTTGGTGGTATGAGGTCCCCCTGTCTCTCTGCTTGCATCTCTCTTTTATATCTCAAAAGAGATTGGCTCAAGACACAATCCAGTCTTGCAGGCTGAGTCCTGCCTCATTAACATAACTACCACTAATCCCATCTCATCAACATCATAGAGACAGGATTTACAACACATAGGAAAATCACATCAGATGACAAAATGGTGGACAATCACACAATCCTAGGAATCATGGCCTAGCCACATTGATGGACATTTTTGGGGGATACAACTCAATCCATAACAATAATTAAAAAAACAATTGCAGCAGTACATCAACAGGGAACTGCCAGACATTCAAGTCAGATTCAGAAGAGGACACAGAACAAGGGGCATCGCTGGTGATGTCAGATGGATCTCAGCTGAAAGCAGGGAATATCAGGAAGATGTCTACCTGTGTTTTGACTATGCAAGGGCATTCGACTGTGTGGATCATAACAAACTATGGATAACATTGCAAAGAACGGGAATTCCAGAATACTTAATTGTGCTCATGAGTAACCTGTACACAGACCAAGAGGCAGTCATTCGAACAGAACAAGGGGATTGTCATGGACTGAACTGTGTCCCCCAAAATATCTGTCAACTTGGCTAGGGATACTGTGTGGTTTAAAATCAGGGAAGGTGTGTGTCAGGGTTGTATCCTTTCACCATACTTATTCTATCTGTATGCTGAACAAATAATCTAAGAAGCTGGACTACATGAAGAAGAACTCAGCATCAGAATTAGAGGAAGACTCATTAACAACCTGCGATATGTGACACAACCTTGCTTGCTGAAAGTGAAGAGGACTTGAAGCACTTACTGACAAAGATCAAAGACTACAGCCTTCAGTATGGATTACACTTCAACGTAAGGAAAACAAAAATCCTTACAACTGGACCAATAAGTAACATCATGACAAATCAAGAGAAGATTGAAGTTGTCAAGGATTTCATTTTACTTAGATCCATAATCAGTGCCCGTGGAGGTAGCAGTCAAGAAATCAAATGACGTATTGTACTGGGCAAATTTGCTGCAAAAGACCTCTTGAAAGTGTAAAAAGCAAAGATGTCACTTTGATGACTAAAGTGCATCTGACCCAAGTCATGGTGTTTTCAATCACCTCATATGCATGGGAAAGCTGGACAATGAATAAGGAAGACTGAAGAAGAATTGATGGCTTTGAATTATGGTGTTGGCAAAGAATACTGAATATACCACGGACTACCTGAAGAACAAATAAATCTGTCTTGGAAGATGTACAGCCAGAATGCTCCTTAGAATCGAGGATGCCAAGACTTTGTCTCACGTACTTTGGACACATTATCAGGAGTGATCAGTCCCTGGAAAAGGACATCATTTACCTGGTAAAGTAGAAGATCAGCAAAAAAGAGGAAGACCCTCAACGAGATGGACTGATGCAGTAGCTGCCAACAATGGACTCAAACATAGCAGTGATTGTAAGGATGGCTGGACTGGGCAGTGTTTCATTCTGCTGTACACAGGGTTGCTATGAATCAGAATCGACTGACGGCACCTGACAACAACAACAGCAGCACACCAATCATCCCTCTGGGAAATCCCTCATTGTCTGTGGCTTTGATAGGAAGTAGGATCCCATTGCCCTTACAGAGAGGATTTCATCACCCCCCGCCCTGCCCCAGTGTAGTGAGCGTGTGAGTACATGACTAGAATGCTTAGGCAGGGGTCCACTCATAAGCAGGTAGGCCAGTTAGGGTCATATTCAGACACCAACATCTGTTTCTGTTTTTGTACCCAAGAACTATGGCTGAGTCACTCTCCAGCTTATTTCATACAACTTCCCTATATAAACCAACCATTCTATCCAAGGTGGCGTATTCAGTGTCCCCTGAATACTAAGTGGACACTTCTACCTTATGCCTTCTTCATGGAAAAGACATGGCATAAGTGCCCAGATAGGGGTAAGCACAGGGCAGAACAGCAAGGGAAACCCAAAGGAGGAGACTGGAGGTTGTGCCAAGTCTTGAAGGATGAATATTAGACAAAAAGGAGGGACAGAGGGTGCTGGAGAGGAGAGGACCATTCCAGGCAGAAGCAGCAGCATACCTATGGACTGAAGACAGAAAACATGTCAAACCAGCAGGATTTCAAATTCCTTCCATATGGATGGGTGGAAGGAACATGGGGTTGAGAGAATGTGGCAAGGGCTGAGACTAGAGACATAAGCACAGCTCCACTCATTCAGCATCTCGCATGTTGTGCTAGCAACTTGAAGGCTAAGAGATAGCTTGGAAGAATTTTAAGTGCAGATCCCCAAAGGCCTGAAAGAGATCAAAATTCTATGTTTTTCCTAACTAGCTTTTTCAAATTCCTAATATCAACTCTTAATATACACACCCACCTCCATAAAACACAAAACATTAAGCCAAGACACCTGCTTTACTCAAACTCATTTGAAAACAATTTAATTTTGTGTATACATGGGTTGTTGTTTGTTGCCATCAAGTCGATTTTGACTCATGGAGACCCAATCAACTCATTCGTGAACAAAGCAAGAAGTAGAAGTGGCTGCAGTTTGTCCAAGTGTCAGGTAGTGAAAAGACCAAGATGGAAAAAAGTCACACTGACCTGGATTAGGGTTCCCAGATCTGCCTCTAACTGGATGTGTGACTTTGGACAAGTTACTTAACCTCTTTGAGCCTCAGTTTCCTCATCTGTAAAATGGAGCTTTTGATACCAACAACTACAAGGCTGTTAGGGTGATGAAGTCAAACGTATGTAAAGCACCTGGTACACATTAACTACATGCTAACATCTTCTTTTTTTTTCCAAGAAGCAGTTCCCCCAACAATGGCCTGTTTCTCGAAGGCATGTCCCTTGCTCCCTGAGCTATCACTGGAAAACCAATGGGTTTTTACATCTGCCATTTCCTAACTTTGTGGCTCTGAGAGGTCACCCAACCATATGGAAGCTCAGCTTCCCCATCTGTACAATGGGAATAATAATCCTTGCCTACTCCCAGACCTGTAAGGATTAAATGAGATTCATGGAAACTTTAAAAGCTCCAGATACATAAAATATTACTATTATTACCAAGTATCTGTGTACTTATTAAATGACCTTCTCCAAGAGCTATTTCTGACACCGCCTTTGAATTTCCAGTTGAACCACTTTCCTCTTGTCACTCATGAACCTACAAAGACTCTTTATTGCTTATTATGCCTCTTTCAAATTCTGTTTGGCTTCCAATCCTCCTTAATCTGGCCCCACCCTACCTAGCTATCTAATATGATTTCCCTCTGCTCCCCAAAATTTGCACAGGGCCCTTCACCTGGTCCACACTTATTCCCATTCCCGTGCTTTTGCTCATAGTGGTGCTCCTGCCTCATCTAAATGGATAAACCCTGAAGCCCAACTCATGTCACCTCTTTCCATGAAACTTTCTCTGGTTACCCCAGTAATACTAATTTCTCTCCTATTTCTGAACTCCTAGCCAGACTTTCAGCTGGTATTATATGATTTTAGTAAATTCTCTAATTGTTTCCTTTCTGCTGGTGGTATCTCAACTAGATAATAAGCTTCCTGAGGATAATAACCATATCGTAAATGTCTTTTATACCCCCATTCCCTAGTACTGCCGGACCCACAGTAGTGCCATAATTCTAGAACACTTAGTATAACACAGAGGAGAACATGGACTGGATGGAGGCTCTCAAACCTCTTTGCAACCCCAAAACTCCTATTCTCAATTTATTTCCACAAACTTTTAACAAGCACCTACTCTGTGCCTGATGCCAAGGGAAACTGAGACGGGTAGAGCAAGTTCTCAGCTCTTACAGAATTGAGAGGTAAACACTACAAAGCAGCATGAAAGTTGGAGCCCATGATGGTTATAGCACCAGATACCAACTGTGACTTTCACTGTACAGCCACAGTAAAAACATGAAATTGCCTTTTCCCTTGTAAGAATCAAACCTAAGGAGACAACCATCTCTTCAAACAAAGACATACTTTACAAGTTATGAGCAAAATGTTGAAAATAACCTAAAAGAACCACATTGAGAATAGCGTAGTAATATAGAATTTTATGCAGTCGCCAAAAATGATTTTTTGAAGGATAGTTAGTGATATGAAAAAACATTAGTAATATAAAAAGTAAAAAATACAGGATATAAAATTGTATAAACTATATGACTTCAACTGTGTTAATACAGAATAACAACAAGCTATTATTGACTACGGGTTTACTATCACTAGGCTCTATATGCTAAACACTTTATATAGTGGCAGCCACAAGGGTAGCTTGGCTGAGGCCTTAGTATTCCCCATAATCTCCAGCACCTTCCCCCAGATAAACATGCAATCAAAGTAACACAATGTGTTTGGTTTCAGGACAAGCCCCCTCCTTCTAGGACAATTGCTTTCCCTCCACTCTTGCTATATCAAAAATCAAGAGCTTCCTTCAATTGGCATAACAGTTTATAAAGAAAATGTTCTACATTCTACCTTGGTGAGTAGAATCTGGAGTCTTAAAAGCCTGTGAGTGGCCATCTAAGATACTCCATTGGTCTCACCCCTTCGGGAGCAAGGAAGAATAAAAAAACAAGATACAAGGGAAAGATTAGTCCAAAGGACTAATGGACCACAGCTACCAAGGCCTCCACCAGACTGAGTCCAATACAGCTAGATGGTGCCCGGCTACCACCACTGACTGCTCTGACCGGGATCACAACAGAAGGTGCCAGACATAGCTGGAGAAAAATGTAGAACAAAATTCTAACTCACAGAAAAAGACCAGACTTACTGGCCTGACAGAGACTGGAGAAACTCTGAGAGTATGGCCCCCAGACATCCTTTTAGCTCAGTAATGAAGTCACTCCCGAGGTTCACCCTTCGGCCAAAGATTAGATAGGCCCATAAAACAAAACGAGACTAAAGGGGCACACCAGCCCAGGGACAAGGACTAGAAGGCAGGAGGGGACAGGAAAACTGGCAATAGGGAACTGAAGGTCGAGAAGGGAGAGTGTTGACATGTCATGGGGTTGTTAACCAATGTCATAAAACAATATGTGTACTAACTGTTTAATGAGAAACTAGTTTGTTCTGTAAACCTTCATCTAAAGGACAATAAAAAAAAATCAAGAGCTTCCTATTAACATGTTTTATCCATTTATTCTGACAATAACCCCATGAAGTATTATTATCTTTATTCTATGGATGAGCAAACAAACCGGGGCCCAAAGTCTCCAGCTAAAACAACAGTAGAGCTAGGAATTAAACCCAAGTCTATCTCACTCCAGAGCTTATTATCTGGATTATGACACCAAGAATATTATCCTTCCCCTTCTTAGGCCAAACCAACCAACTTAGCAAACTGTTTAAAAAGTATATATATAAAAAGTACAGGTCTGAGGTCTCATGAAATCTTACCCAATTCAAGCTCTCACTTTAACTCTTTTGAACATCTAAAAACTAACTGTAGCATTTGACTTTCAGAAACTATTTTGTTCTCTCTGAGTTGTGGAGTTTCAGTTTCTACTATTAATTCCTCTGAGCACTAATTATCAAGTACCTTTATGCAGACAAGCTTTCTATTTGGATATATCAGAAACCTACATATAAAGGTAATTTCAACCATTAGAATACATCTCTCAGGTTATGAATGGACACCATGGGGGTTAAATACCCAGAGCAGCCCACAAAAGCCTTTTGAACCCATATACTGACCCATGATATTGTCCCATTTGTACTGTGTTAAGCATCATGTTCAAGAGCAATTGCTGTTTAGTGGTAGAATTCTCTGACCTTTAATGTGGAAGACCAGGGTTCAAGTCCCAGACAATGCATCTCATGCCTAGCCACCACCCATATGTCACTGGAGTCTTGTGTGCTGCTGTGATGCTGTACAGGTTTCAATGGAGCTTCCAGATTAAGATAAACTAGGAAAAAAGACCTGGCAATCTACCTCCAAAAATCAGCCAATGAAACCCCTATGGATCACGACGGTCCGATCCTTTGTACATAGGATCACCGTGAGTTTGGGGCTGACTCAGCAGCAGCAACAACAAGAAGCATCATGATTAGCTACGTTTTCACAGTAAAATCAGAGTACCAGTTTAAAATTCCAAGAACAAACTTCCTCCTTCTACAACTCTGGTGCTGTGATTAGATACTTTCCCCTCCCCACCTTCAATGAGTCAGGAAAGTGGGACACACCCAACTCAAATGAGAAACAGGGCCCAGGTAAGGGCTGCAGCAGGGTGTGGAGGGAGGGGCTCTGAAGGACCCACTTGGGTTGTCTGTCTCTCCTCTCCCTTTACTGCAGAGGGACCCAGGGGCTCCTCCTCCCTTTCAGTGCCACCACCCACCGTGTTAGCCTCTTTTCTTTCACCCGTTGGGTAGCTAAGGAACAGATTTCTGTCCCAGTTTCATTATCTTGCTATTATTCCTCAAACAAGCATATATTCCCTTCTGATGTTTTCCAGGCATTTTGCCTACTGGTAACAGACAGAGACAAGCAATAGAAATAATGCACAAGGGTTGATTACAAAGTTCTGTAGCACTAAAACAGTAAAACTGACAAAACAGATGGGTGTCAGAGAGCAGGTTCAAGTATGCCACCCTCCCTTCATTTTACTCATTAGGAGCACGGCCTCAGGCAAGTAATCTCACTTCTCTAGGCACCAGTTAAGGAGCCCTGGTGGCGCAACAGTTAGGCACTCAGCTGCTAAACAAAAGGCTGATGGTTCAAACCCATCAGTTTTGTGGGAGAAAGACCTGATGATCTGTTTCCACAAATTTTACAGCCAAGAAAATCCTAAGGGGCAGTTATATTCTGTCATATGGGGTCGCTATGAGTGGGAATCGACTCAGTGGCACCTAACAACAACAGGCACTGATCAGTAAAACAGGAAGGCTGGACTACCTGATGCCTGAAGCTTAAATCTTAAAGAGGAGTACTGTGAAAGTTGTCCCAATACTCAGAATGCAAACAGGGTGAGGCCCTAATATTTCTGCCTCCTCCTTGCTCTCTCAACAAATCAGCCTTGTTCTAAAAGCCTCATCCAAACCCTCTTCAGCTCTTTCCATTCTAGGCAGGTGTACTGGGTCCCTCACCCCTCCTGTCCCCTACTTTCTCTCTTTGCCCAAACCTCACAACCTCCCCCCCAAAAAAAAGCCACATGAATGATAATTAGGAGGTAGGACTATATATGGCTAAAAGTCCAAGATTGGACGTCAGACATGGGTGTCAATCCAGCTTAGCAATTTATTAGCTGTGGCCCTAGGCAAGTAAGTGGCTTAGTCTCTCTAAGCCTCTGTTTCCTCATCTATAAAATGGGGATTGTTACGACGCCTATTTCATAAGATTGTTGGAAGGATGAATAACACATAAAGCCCTTAGCACAGAGCCTGGCACAAGCACACCCTACAATGTCATTATCATAGTGGTGGTGATTATTACTGCTATAAATATTACTTTCCTACAGGACAGCAAAGTCTGAAGAAGTCTAACTCTCCCCCAAAGGATGGCCAGTCTGGGAAATTCATCCCAAGAGCCACTCATGGGATGGGGAAGAAAAGCTTCTGTTTGTAGTGTGACTGAGAGACAGGCTGAACAGTGAGGGAAGCTGTTGATTTATCTTCCTCTCACCCCTCATCTCACTACACTCCATTCTCCAGGGGAGATCTCTCTGGGGCCAGCCTAGCAGAGGCGTTCCTGCAGCCACCTCTGACGAGGGATGCAAGACAGGCTTATGCGAGATGGGAACAGCCTGTAACTTCTAGAATATAACTTACTTAGGGAACATTACTTAGGGAACAGGAAGACCGTCCATGAGACAGACTGACACAGTGGCCGCAACAATGTGCTCAAGCATAACAACGATTCTGAGCGTGGTGCAGGACAGGGTAGTGCTTTCATTCTGTTGTACATAGGGTCGCTGTGAGTCGGAAGTGACTTGATGGCGTCTAACAACGAGAGAACATGCATCCCTCCATTTCATTTAAAGAGAAATCGCATTTGTGTTTCATATAATTCTAGGAATCACTGATAATTTATGCTTGACAAATTGACTTCTGGTAATACTGTGTTTCACATGTAAAATATTATCCACTGCCTCTCTCTTCTGACAGCAATAGATTTATAATACTATTTCCCAGAAATGGCATATTTCATCAAACCCTGAACAGGAACACTCAGTGCAAGGGTTCTGCACAAACAGCTCCATCCTGTTCTTTTTTGCTGCAAAGGCCCCCTCCACAGAAACAGGATCCAATATTTAATGGGAAATATGAATTTTCTGGACACTGGACATACTACCTTCCAAAAGATTTTTTTGTGTGTGTGAAACCATAGAGCCTGCCATTATATCAAAATGTAAATGTCAACCAAAAGCATCTCTGAATGTGAGAGTAAAAGGCAAATTTACCAAGTAGAATCAAAATAAATATACCCCCTAGGAACAACAGAAACCCTAGTGGCATAGTAGTTAAGAGTTCGGCTGCTAATCAAAAGGTCAGCAGTTTGAATCCACCAGGCACTCCTTGGAAACCCCATGGGGCAGTTGTACTCTATCTTATAGGGTTGATATGAGTCAGAATTGACTCAACAGCAGTGGGGTTTTTTTTAGGAACAATATTCTTACAACTTTTGATACATATAAAAGAAGGGATCCTAAGCATTTGCCTAATAATAATAGAAAGAGTTGAGCAACTTCATTCATTCACTCATCTAACATTTAATGAGTCCTTAAAATGTGCCAAATGCTAGGCTAAGAGCTAAAGAAAAGATGACTCAGTTCTTGCCCTTAAGATGCGCAATCCAACAGGAGAAATGGATTAAAACAGGTAATTATATGCACAAGGTATCATGGGAACACCAAGTAGTCGGCTAAAATCGGGAGAGGTGGGAGCAGAGAACAGTTACGAGGAAGTATGAACAGAAACTACCAGGTCACCCCCAATATTCATTCTCCCCTTCATTTGAGTGGTAAGGCCAACCAGCTAAAGCTGCACTGTCCAATATGGTAGCCATTAGCCACCTATGGTTTTTGAACACTTGAAATGTGGTTAGTCTTACATGCTGACATAATGTTTTGATATACTGGGTTAATTTCATCTGTTTATTTTTACTTTTATAATGTGGTTATTAGAAAATTTAAAATTATACATATGGCTCACATGATATTTTTATTGGACAGCACTGAGCTAAAGATACATTACCCTGCCTCCCCTGAAGTTAAGTGTGGGTATATGGTGAAGTCTGGGCTGATGGGATGTGGAACAGAGGTAATATGTACAATGCCTGAACTGGGTTCTTCAAAGGAAGGGGTGTGTCCTTCACAATCTCTTTGCCTGTTCTTTCTGGCTAGATGCAGATAAGTGATGGTGAGCCAGCTGCAACCATGCCAATAAGGGTAATGCCCTGGGGATGGCAGAGTAGCAAGATAGAAGGAACCAGGTCTCTGGATAACCTCAAAGAGCAGAGCCACCCTACCTTCCAGACCAGCTACCAGCTTAGACTTTTACATAAGAAAGAAAACCAAAAAACCAATTACACTGAGTTGATTCTAACTCCAGGTGTGTCAGATTAGAACTATGCTCCATAAAGTTCTCAATGGCCAATTTTTCAGAAGTGGATTGCCAGGCCTTTCTCCCACAGTGCCTCTGGATGGACTCAAACCTCCAATCTTTCAGTTAGCAATAGAGTGCATTAACCATTTGCACCGCCCAGGGACTCCACAGAAGAAACTCCTGTCTTATTAAGCCTCTGTTTAAGTGGCTTTAAACTAGCCCAAACTATATTCTTCCTAATACAGGAGGATAAAAAGTCTTCCTAAAGGAGATGATGGGGCCCTGGTGGCACAGTGGTTAAGAGCTACATCTGCTAACCAAAAGGTTGGCAGTTTGAATCCACCAGCTACTCCCTGGAAACCATAGAAGGGCAGTTCTACTCTGACCTATAGGGTCTCTATGCATCAGAATCAACTCGATGGCAATGGGTTTGGTTTTTGGGTTAAAAGAAATGATATCTTTAAAGACATCTTAAAGAGCAGGTGTTAGCCAGGTGAAGTGGGGCAGGATATTAGTCATAAGGACCAGGGGCAAAAAGAAGGTGTTCTGAACAGAGGAGACAGTAGAGAAAGGCAGGGAGGTAAAGATCAGGGGATCTGTGCAGTGACCTCTAAACCAGGAGCATCAACTAGGTGTCAGGGAATGTCAACAGATGGAAAGAGGGAGCACAACAGACACAGAGAGGGAGGATGAGAGACGGAGAGAGGGAGCATGAGAGACGGAGAGAAGGAGCACAAGAGACAGAGACAGGGAGCACTAGAGATGGATAGAGGGGGCACGACAGAAGGAGAGAGGGAGCATAAGAGATGGAGAGAGGGAGCACGACAGAAGGAGAGAGGGAACACTACCAGATGAGGCTGCAAAGGCAGGTCAAATCCTGGAAAGTCTTCAGTGATGGGTTCAGAACCTTGAGCTTGTTTTCCTGTAGGAATGGGAACCACTGAAGATCCTACCCAAGGAAGGAACAATTAAACTTCTATTTTCAGATCATTGTGGTGCCAGTGCACAAACTGGATTTTCAGGAGGCTAAATCGAAGGCTTGGAGAGTGGCCTCAATAAGATATAATCAGGATCTCATCTGCAGCAACAGCAGTATGGGGAGGAGGTGACAGAATGGAGGCCTATTCAGACTGTAAACTCATCTTAGGGAGTAAGGAGGAGGGAGAAGTAACCACAGACTCTTGGGTTTCTGGCTTAGAGGAGGGTGCCAACAACTAAGGAAGGGAAGGCAGGAGGCAGAGCCATTTGGGGTAGAGCAGGGAGCCATGTGGCACAAACAGTTAAGCGCTCAGCTGCAAGTCGAAAGGCTGGTGGTTCGAACCCACTTACCAGTTTTGCAAGAGAAAGACCTGGCGATCTGTTTCCGTAAAGATTACTGCCAAGAAAACCCTATGGGACAGTTCTACTCTGTTACATCGAGTCGCTACAAGTCGAAATCAACACCACAGCAGACAACAACAACAACAACAACAGGGAGGTGGCAAGTTCAGTTTCAGATGCTGAGATGCTGATGTTTATCGGGTAATGAAGTTAAACCAGTGCTTAACTATAGTACCAGACTCGAGGATTTAGATTGCAGGTGGGCATTTAAAATGTAGACACAGTGTCCACAGACATCAATGGGCCCAAGCCAGGGGAGATAAATGTAGGAGGAGGGAGAGGAGGAGGAAAAGGAAGGGAAGGGAAATTAATCAAAATCACAAGAGCACAAGACACCGCTGAAATTCTCTAGGCTCTTCTCTGACAAACAGGGAAATAGGAAATGCCTAACGCTGTGAGAGGGAAATAGAGAATAAAAAGAAGTCGAAGCAATGACAAGAATTCAAACAGAACTTTTGTTCAAAATGGCTCTTCCTCAAACTCTCCATTAATTTGCTTGGTAATCATAGCACATCCCAAATGCTTCATTTTCTCTAATTCATTGGCTGACGAATAATCACACATATCAAGATACTACAATTCCAGTTAAGTTTTGCTTAAAATTAGTCCAAATGAGAGTGAAATTCATAGTTAGTACTCTCCTTTCCCTGGAGCCCTCGTGGAGCAACGGTTCAGCTGCAAATCGAAAAGTTGTCAATTCGAACCCACCCATTGGCTCTGAGGGAGAAAGACCTGGTGATCTGCTCCTGTAAAGATCACAGCCTAGAAAACCCTACAGGGCAGTTCTACTCAGTCATATGGAGTCGCTATGAGTTGAAATTGACTCAACGGCACCTAGCAACAAATTTTCCTCTTGCTATTCTAAATCACTGGCATGCTATTTTTGCAGAACGTGCAAAGTCACTTTACTTCTTCAGGAAACTCCCTGAGAAGAAATTCCACCACTTCTGAACTTCAAAAAATGCTAGGGGTTGGGAGCCCTAACAATCTAGTTATGTAAATACCTTTTCAAACCATGACACTGAGCAAGCTGCTTAAATTCTCTGAGCCCTAGTTTCCTCATCTTTGATATAATAAAAACTGACCCTCGCTCTTATGTCCCAGAATTGTTGAGGATTAAATGAGATGTTAAGGGGAGACCTCTGCAAACTATAAAAAAACATACAAATTCTCTTACATGGAGCAGCAAAGTAATGGATAGAGGGAAAGCAATAGCAATAATTAACGATCATTTTTATTAAAAGCTTCCTGTTGTTGTTAGATGCCTCTCAGTTGATTCCAACTTGTAGCGACCCCACGTGACAGAGTAGAACTGCCTCATAGGGTTTTCTTGGCCATAACCTTTACAGGTGCAGATCATCAGGTCTTTCTCACACGGAGCAGGTGGGTGGGTTCAAACTGCCAACATTTCGATTAGCAGTCAAGCGCTTAACCTTCTGCACCACCAGGGCTCCTTAAAAGGCTTCCTAGGCAACAAAATCTATACCAGTGGAATTTAATACAGACCCCAGGACGCACATGCCCATGATTCTGATTCAAGTGGTCTCAGTTAGTGCCCAGGCACTCGTATTTCCAAGAGGTCCCAGGTGGTTCTAATGACCAGCTAGATTTGGGACCCACTGCCCTCCTTTAGCTAGAAAGCAGTCCCCCATCCCAGACCTTTTCAGCACACGCTGTACTCACACGGCTGGTAACCGTGTCTGTCAGTGTATTCATTCACCCAGCGTTTATTCAGAGCACCCAGTTTACACCAGACACTGAGCTAGGTGCTGGGAGCCTGGGATGTAGTGGGGATAAGGTGAGTTAAAGACAACATATATACTAGTGATGATGACACAGGGGTGCAAAAATGTAGAGGGGAGCCAGAAACAGGGACCATAGTTGGGAGGCCATTCCAGTAACCCAGAGAAATGAGGCCTGAACAGTAGGGGAACGTGGTGAGACCACAGGAAGAATTCCACAGAATTCTAGAACTAGAAGCCCACGTCTGCTAGTTTAAATACTTATCTATAACCTATACTCTCACTAACTTTGCAGATAATGCCCAATGGGAAGGTACAAGAGCAACATTTGGAGTAATCCTAGCAGCGGCATCCCTTGTGTATCTGACACCTAAAGAGGGTCATATAACACCCCCTCCTCTATATGACAAAGTTATTTTCAGTAATAATCTTAAAATAAAATGCATAATAATAATGGCCAGGAAAAAACAGTGAAATTTTTATTTTATTGGAACTATGAATATATGATAATTCCAGTGGAAAAGAAAAAAATAAGGAAGCAAATTTAAATAAAATCCTTAAACGTCTTCCAAAGGTACAAGTAAAGGCAACTACTAAATCATGCAAATGACATGGCGTTTTAGTTTACTGATTCATCCTTTAGTTTTTAAATTTAAAAAAATTTCAAATTCAAATATATTATTCAAATTCAGTAAATATTTCATGAACTAAAATTTGCACTTAAGAAACCAAAATATTAAACCTCACAGCTCGTACTCTGTCTTACTGCTTTACATTTTAAACACAAAAACTCCAAGTGGTCACAAGGAATGACAGAATTAAACAATTACATTGTTTTCTGCTCTTTCCCATCACTGTGCCATCATTCATTTTAAATGTACTGTTCAGTAGTACTACAGAGACTGGAGATACCAACCAGACCCAAAGCGAACTTGAACAATACCAAACCTTCATGAACTTGATCTCAGAACAAACTTATTGGAGCTGTTCAAATTAAATTCCATGTAGAATACAATGTTTATTAAAGGATAAGTCTTTAAAATGTGTTAGGTCATCCAGTGGTAGAATTCACGCCTTCCGTTAGAGATACCTGGATTCGACTCCCAGTCAAAGCACCTCACGTGCAGCCACCATCCTTCTGTAGCGGAGGTTTGTGAGTTGCTATGATGCTGAAGGGGTTTCAGCAGAGCTTCCAGACTAAGATGGACTAGGAAGAAAGTCCTGGAGATCTACTTCTGAAATTTAGCCAATAAAAAACCCTATGGATCACAACAGTCCGATCCTCAACTAGTCGTGGGGATGGCTCAGGACATGGCAGCGTTCTGTTTCATTGTGCGTGGACTGGGGGCCGACACAACAGCAGCTAAGAACACCAACAACAACAATTTGAAGTCCACATACATATTATTAAAATACCACAGTGACTGCAGCAACTGTTTAGAACTTAGGCCAACATAAGATTTTTTTCGGGAAGCAGTAACATTAAAAGATAGTGCTTAGAATTGTTAATACATGGTAATAGTAAAATCCAGACTCACTAAAATCAGTTTTAATATTGTTTTGAACGTCTCTACAGAAAATGTTCCCCTTATCTGGTGGGGAGAGCATTTCCAGTGCCCACTCTTGGTATGCCACAGGAAA
This sequence comes from Dugong dugon, assembly GCA_030035585.1. NCBI lineage: Eukaryota > Metazoa > Chordata > Mammalia > Sirenia > Dugongidae > Dugong > Dugong dugon. The sequence continues at coordinate 77,420,078 of CM057460.1, read as the reverse complement.
CTGAAAAGGCCCAAGAGGACAGAATCAAGGTCAACAAAAGAACAAGTGCAGAGTGGTAGAGAGTGGAACAAAAGCAAACAGGGTAAGTCCTTGGGAGTCACCTTCAAGTTCAAAACACAGTGCATTTAAAATGCAAACAGGCTCCCACAATGCATTAAATATGTTGGGCCCAGTGTACAGGTATTAAGAGCTCAGAATTCTGGGTCTAGAATATTGTACCTAGTTTGGAGTTTTTTCTCTAAAAAAATAGCCATGAATTTGGTGAGGTCATATTAACCAAGAGAACAGCAAATTAGACTCTGTGGGAAAGGTTTTTAAAGAAAACTTCTTTTTTTCATCCTGGAAAGATTTAGGGTGACAAAATATGTACACTGGGATCCTCAAACCTGGACAGGTGTCTTACATAGCTTGTGACAAGGATGTTCATCATCATCACCAAGGATAAATATTTAAAAAGACGAGGCATTTAGTTTCACTATGAAGACAAACCTGAAAATGATGAGGTAGTGAAAACTTCTGGGACCAAATGAGTAGGGCATAACCTCTTCTTGCCTCTTTTACATGAGGACAGGTTGGATTCCTCTCTACACCTTCTGTAGCAGGTGGGAGAAAGGACTCTAGAATCTCACAGATCAGGGATCAATAAATGAACAGGAGGACCTGGAGTGGGTTGTTTAACCTCTCAGCTTCTTAGTTTCCTTCTCCGTAAAAGAAAGATAGTAAGGTATTTGTAGGAATTAAAGATAACATACAGGTAGCTCCAAACACAGTGCCTAACAAAGGGAAAGCAACTGGCAAATGGTTAGCATCATCTCCATTACTAATATCAAACTCTACAATATCAAATTATACAAAATTATACAAAATTACTCTACTAATACCAAATTACGCAAAGCGATCTTTCTATAGCTGATGAAAAATTTCACCCAACACACTTTATAACAAACCAAAACACCCAAACTGGTGACCACCGAGTCGATTCCAACTCATAGCAGCCCTACAGAACAGAGCAGAACTGCCCCATAGGGTTCCCAAGGACCAGCTGGTGGATTCAAACTGCCAACCTTTTGGTTAGCAGCCACGCTCTTAATCACTACACCACCAGGGCTCCTCTTTATAACAGGGCCCTCAAATTCTGCAGGGACTGCTTGGATAGTTGGATAAACCTCATAAACTTCGTTTTTGGCACTGCACAAAGACATTCAAGCAGTGGTTCTATCTATGGGCCTGCAGCAATCACACACTAGGCTAATTATTGAAAGAGAGCTCTCCATCTCTGTATTAGAACACAATGCACCCCTAGAAGATCCAGATATGAAAAAAAAAAAACAAAAACAATGTGTTACAGAGCCAGATCCTTCCCAGTCAATCAAAACAAACTCAAGACTCCAGGATAATCACTTGTACTTAGCCCAAAATATTCCCAAAATGGGGACTCAGCTGGGGGAAAAAAAAAAATTACTGTTACAGCTGAGGATGACTCCAAATCCATTTAAGATGAGTTAAAAAAAAAAAGTCCTCTGCCCTGCCACTCCTTTTCATTATGCCCCACCAATCCAAGAGAAAATGGGCTTTTTGTCACCAGGTTTGAAGGATTAGAAGACACTAATGCTTTGGGTTCCTGAAACTGTTTCTTAATGGAAGAGTGAGGCAAGCATTTACAAGTAATTTAAATGTATATATTCCCACCGATACACGAGAGAAGCAGTCACAAAAATCTTCTCTGGTGGTAATTTATTCTTCCTGAAGGGAGATTTGGTCTAATAAAATGCCTTGCTAATGCTTTTTCTCAAGTGGTTTTATGTTCCAGCTAAATAACAGAAGAAAATAAAAATAGTGTTCCTTGCAACAACGAATATAGAACCAGGGATTCCTACAGGAGCATGGCCACTCATTAGCCCCTTTTCTTGGACAACAGGCTCTTTGAGATCTTCCTAATTTGAGATGGCTCCGCATTTTTGTTACACACGATGCTAAATGCAGAAGTGCTAAATTAACAAAGAGACGTAGAAACTGGCATGGTGCCAACTGATCACATTTACTGCTTTTCTACATATACATTTTTTTCAGCAATTGTAAATCTATGCCATAAATAACTTTCTATAAATGGAGTTATCAGTTTTTTGTTTTACATTTATATACCATTTAAACTTTCCAAAGTATTTCCATCTATAACTTTACTTGGTTGGCAAACTACCCAGTATTGCCTACTGATAAGGAAATTAGGAGTGAAAAACAATCATTTTTAAAGTTAAACTAGGTTTGCACCCCCAATCTCAAATTTAATTTTGAGACTCTAATTCTCACCTTCCATGTGGGAGACCTGAGTTCAATTTCTGGCCAATGCACCTCATGCACAGCCACCACCCATCTGTCACTGGAGGTTTGTATGTTGTTATGACGCTGAACAGGTTGCAGCAGAGCTTCCAGACTAAAATGGACTGGAAGAAAGGCCAAGCAATTTACGTAATTCCGAAAATCATCCAATGAAAACCCTACGGATCACAAAGGTCTAATCCGCAATCGATCATGGGATGTCACAGGACCAGCGGCATTTTGTTCCACAAGCTACTCTAAAGAATGGAAAAAGAACTGTGAAAGTGTATCAGCAGAAAAGTCAACCACATATTTGGAATTCTATGGGAATAAGCTAATAACAAGAAGACGACAGACACCTGGGGAAAAATTTTTAAGGAAATTATTGAGATGTGATACATTTCCTGTCAAAACAACACGTGAGGTAGTGATTCATTCAATTAGCATCCTCCCAATGCAGTCCAACTTTAAATGCTCCATAAGTATGGTGATGTGCTATTGTGGCACAGAAGGATTTTTTTTTTTTTAATTTTAAGTACTAAGTTGTTCAAATCATCCTGTGTCTAAAAACAAATAAAAACCAGCATGTATTTACTGTATTGACAACTGTAATCTTTAATGCCACTAAAGTGAGATAACACACTATAATTTGCCTCCCTCGGTTTAGTTTTTGGCTTAAGGTATAGCCTTTGATGCAATTCAAAGTTGTGGGGTGCTTAGCCCTATACTGAACCTTTATCAAACATTGCCAGAATTTTGTAAAACTGGTTTGATTCTCAAGTGTCTGGAGTTAGAAAACAGTAAAGCTAGGTTTTTCCAAACAAGTTTAAGATGTAAAGCTATTACAAGCATATTGGCAAAATAAATTTAAAACAAACTGGAATACAAAAGAATAATCCTTCTGTTTAATAACATCCAAGTCCTCGCTTCATAGGCTCCCTTCATTTGAACAAAATGTCCAATTTGTAAGCCCAAATTTTCAAGAGTTTTTAGTATTATTACCAATAAGAAAAATAAAAAAATATTTTAAAGCAGGTAGGAGTTTGTGATGAAATTCTATAATCTGAAAGATACTCCAATTACATTTATGAACTGAGATGAAGAACACAGATTTTTAGTAAAATCTCTATTTCTTAATTGAATTGTTTTTACAACATCACCAAAGCAAATACATCTTTACAATAAAATACATCTCAAACACCATAACAGCAAAAAACAAAACAACCTTGTACACTATTTTGATCCTCATTCTACCAGGTATTGTTCCCAGAACAATCATACATTCTCACATCTCCATGGCTTTACACAGGCTGCTTAGAACACCTTCCCCACCCCATCACCACATTTCACTGTATGTTTATCTGCTTTCATGGCTGCTGGTTCAGCAGCACAGAGAGATCTTCAAAAGCTACTTCCAAGTCTCTTATTTCTGAACCTCCAGCACCCAGCATACGCCTGCCTCATAGCAATTACTAGTCACACTGAACTCAATGAAGACTCAAAAATCAAACAGAAATCTCAAAACTGCCTGGGGTGGAAAAGCTTTGGAGAGACCTCTTGGATGATAAGAGGGTTCTAAACCCAGCAAGTAAAATCCCAAATGGCATAATGCCCAATGTTGGAATCACCAATATAATAATTAGCTTGAGGTTCGGTGAGAGGTAGAGGGATACCATGCCTTAAAATGCCACCCTTTTTATGAGTACACATTTGTTTTCTTTAACTACTAGTCAGGAGTTACATGATATACTGGAGGTTTGCTTACCTTTTTAATGAAAAAAAATTTGGGGTGTGAAATCAAACAGAAGGAAAATGACCAAGTTTCTTGAGGGAAAGGGGGGAAGGTAGGGGAGGGGAGGATAAAAAAAGAGACAGAGAACCATTATAAATGTTCCTAGTTTAGCTTAAATTTGGCATTTATCAAAAATGCCTTACATTTCAGGGCATATTCTCCACCCAGCCTAAATGGAGTTATGTACATTAAGTTTCATCTGCTAAAATGAAATTAATACCCATTTTCAGTCATCTTAGAATTCAATTAAAAATAATTACTAGATTATTACTGGCTGATTCCACCTCACTGCTCATGAAGTATTCAGACAACAATAACATGAGCTGCCTTGACAGGGTAATCTCAGAGTATTAGCAATCATTTCTCCCCGTAAAGATGCAACACTGAAGTACACCGTCTTCAAACCCTACTTCCTGAACAATTTAGATGTTGTCAGTCAGGCATCTGAAAGCACTCAGTGAACCAAGTATTGTGCTAGGAATCTGAGAGAGGCTTAAGACACCACCCTTAGCTCCACAGAAACACAGAACTTGAGAGATGGAAGACACCACAGAGATGAGCTGGCCTCAACCCCACAAGTTTCAGATGAGGTCACCAGAGTCCAGAGAGGTGATGTGGCCCACCCAATGTGTCAATGGGTGTGCTAGATTTCAACCCAACTCCTGCTTCTGGTCCAACCTTTGCTATACCCAGCCCAAGAATCTTTTAAAGACCTTCCTCTTTCCTATATTCTACAAACCAACTTAAAATCAATGAATGCACAGGCCATCAGTAATCATGTCCAGCTCATACAAAAAAGACTGTTGTTAAATTCACTTAAATCCAAATCTCATCTACTTCTACAGATTTCTCCTGCTGTTGGTCCACAAAGGTACCATAACAGCCAGCAAAGATAAAGCTTCCTACTATGAATATAAAAGGGGAAAAAAATGCTTATTCTTTATTTCTACTACAAAAAAAAAGGACTCCTAATAAACCAATATCCACATTACACTTAGCATCACTATCAAGATGAGATTTTCCTTAAATTGCTCATGGTAGAGTTGTATTTTCTGTAGCTCAGCCCTAAAGGACGTTAGTTTTAGCCCCATTTTTGTCAGAAAAGCAAGTCAAGTAAAAAGTTAATTTGGGATTTTGTAGAGCTATCAAGATGATAACCTAGAGTGTTCACTTTCATTATAGAACAACCTAACATCTACAGGTGAAATATATTTTACATAAGATTTTAAAATATTTTTATAAGAAGGCTAAAAATCAAAGGAAAATGATTTTTTAGTAAATTTTTTGTCTCATAATGAACAAATTTAAATCCAGACTGAAGCTTTTCTAACTAGACATCAAGGTGGAATAATTAAAATGCCCATGGCTGAGATTTTACAGATTCCTAACACTGTTTTATATTCAATGAGCAGTCTACCGATATTTCTGGTGATCAAACAGAAGAAATAATAATACACTAATATTTCATATAACAACTTAGTATAAGAAACATACAATTTAAGAGAAATACTTTATTGTAGTTCTTCTAAGAATTTATCAATTAAAATCCTACTAAGGTGTTAGTAATGGGTTTTCTGTTTCGTCCCTTGCCTCCAAGAATAAGGAGTGGCAACAGGAAGCTTGCTACGTCTCTAGGTGCCATGATAAGGGGTGTTAAGGCAACTTTCAGAAATCCATTCCTGAAAACTTTTCTTTCTTTGAGTTTTTTAAATACAATTTATTTTATTTTTTGTTGTTGTTAAGAATATACACAGCATAACGTATACCAATTCAACAATTTCTACATGTACGATTTAGTGACACATTACATTCTCTCATTTGTGTAACCATTCTTACCTTCCCTTTCCAAACTGTTCCTCCCCTCATTAATATAAACTCACTGCCCCCAAAATGTCTTATCTAATATTTTAAGTTTCTGGTGTCAGTTTGACCCCATATAGATAGTTCTTAAAAGAGCACAAAGCTCAAGGCAGATATTCTTTACTAGTTAAGCTAAACTACTGCTAGGTTTTAAGAAGACTTCAGGGTATATTTTTGATTTAAGTTTTAAAGATTATCTCAGGGCAATAGTTTCAGGGGTTCATCTAGCCTCCATGGCTCCAGAAAGTCTAAAGTCCAAGAGAATTTGAAATTCTGTTCTGCATTTCCCCTCTTTTGACCAGGATTCTTATATAGAATCTTTGATCAAAACATTCAGTAATGGTAGCTGGGCACCATCCAGTTCTTCTGGTCTCATGGAAAAGGGGGCAACTGTTCATGGAAACATTCAGCTACACATTCCATTTCTTCTCCTATTCCTGACTCTCCTTCTTCCTCTGTTGCTCCAGGCAAAGAGACCAATTGTTGTACCTTGGATGGCCAGTTCCAAGCTTTTAAGACACCAGGCACTATTCAACAAACTAGCGGACAGAACAGAAGCACTAAACACAATATTAGGCTAATTAACCGGTCATCCCTGAAAACGTCTGACAAATTCCAGAGTTGGCAACTCCATGAAAGGCAACACTAAAGGGTTAGATGAGCTGCTGCTTATACATAAATGTGGCTTTCTTAAAATAAAAGGTAGACAGATTACCAACACTCTTCCACGGATTGATAAACTTAAATCTTAACAATTTCCCAACCACTCCACCCTACCCAAATTTCACTTTCACCAAACCATATTAACAGTCAATGAAATTAATACCTAATGAAATCATCACAGTTCATAGAAATAATTAACAACCTCCTCCCACTTGGAAAGGATATCGATTCTGTGAAGACAGAGATCATTACGTTCTATGAGCTCAAGACTAAAGCAGGCCTGATTCCCAAGTTTGTGCTGTTTTTCACTTATACAAATGATAAAAAGAATAGCTTTGAGAGGCCCACTCTTCAAAGATTAGACTGGATTATGGGACATAAAATGATACTCGTGAAGAGTGTGCTTCTTAGCTCAAGTAGATACATGAGATTTAATGAGCAGCTCTCAGGAGGTGAGATGAGAAGGCAGAGAGGGTTAGGAGCTGGTTGAATGGACACAGGAAATCAGGGGTGGAAAGGAATAGTGTGCTGTCACAGTATAGGGAGAGCAAGTAGGGTCACAAAACAATGTATGTATAAATTTTTGTATGAGAGACTAACTTGAATTGTAAAGTTTCACTTAAAGCACAACGATTAAAAAAAATTTTTTTTTAAAAAGAATGGCTTTGCTTCTACCCTCCTCCCTGCCCTTTTTTGGAACCCCGGTTGAGTACTATGGCTGCTAATGAAAAGGTCAGCAGTTCAAATCCACCAGCCACTCCTTGGAAACTCTACAGGGCAGTTCTACTCTGTCCCATAGGGTCACTATGAGTCAGAATCAACTTGATGGCAATGGGTTTGGTTTTGGTTTCTGCCCTTTTTCAAGAACAAATATGAGGGTGTCATGCTCTTCAAGAGTTGTGTCTGCCAGACTAAAGCCCGAAAAAACCCCTGAGGTTTGTCTAAAAGCTAAAACCAAAAAACCCATTGCCATCAAGTCGATTCTGACTCATAGCGACCCTACAGGACAGAGCAGAACTGCCCCATAGGGTTTCCAAGGAGCAGCTGGTGGATTCAAACTGCTGACATTTTGGCTAACAGCTGAGCTCTTAACCACTGTGCCACTAGCACTCTAAAAAGGCTAAGGATAACCAAATGGAATTTTTATTTTAACTTATATTTTAAACAAGAAGATTAAAGAAGGCCTATATAGGGTTGCTTGGGGCTGGTGGTATAATATAGATGAATTATAAAGAAGTAAAAAGAATCCAACTACATCTATTTAGATTCTGTCTCAGAGAGGAATAAGGGATCCTAGCGGTACAAATGGTTAAGTGCTAGACTATTAACCAAAAGGTTGGTGGTTCAAACTCACGCACGCAAAGGTGCCTCAGAAGACAGGCCTGGCGATCTGCTTCCGAAAGGTCACAGTCTTGAAAACGCTATGGATTAGTTTTACTCTGCACATTCGGGTCATCATGAGTCAGAATCAACTTGACAGCAACTAACAACAACAGAGACGAATAATTTTCCAACTGAAAAAGATAGAAAGAACATCTCTAAGTGGTAAAGCTGATTGTAAGAGGCCATCAGGCTGCTTCAAAAAAGTTCCAGGCTGCTGGACATGCCAGGATAGAAAAGAATTCAATAACTTTTCCCAGCCATAATCCCTCAGGAACTGTGGAGAATGACAAAGGGACTCAAATACAAGAGCCAGGCATACGTCATTCCAATTTTCAAAAAGGCAGATTCTATAAACTATAGACAAAGTTAGCTTCATTTTGATCCCAGGCTCTGTTATTCTACCCCAGGTTCTGTGCTAAGCACTTTACACAGATTATCTTAGTGAGTCCTTATAATAACCCTATGAAAGAAAGAAAGAAAAACTAAGGCTAAGAGTCTGGGTGACTTGCCCAAGGCTAGGCAGAAAGGGGCAGAGCCCCAAGTCTGCCCCAAGTCTCTCTGATTCACAGTTGGTAACCTTAACTAGAAGGCTTCACTGCTTCCTAGAAGAACAGGGATCTCAGAGAGGATGAGAACACTTCTCCTGCTCCACACTGTCAGGTGGCATCGGCCACACCCCGCTCAGGTCTGGGTACTGCATTTAAGAAGAATACAGCAAATTGGAATATGTTCAGCAGTATTCAGGATGGTAAGGGGATTCAAAATCATGTCACTTAGCAAGTGCTAAAGTAACTGAGAATTTTTTCTTTCTCAACTAAATAAAAGAAGGCTCAAAGGTAGGAGATGGAATTAATTTTCAAAAATGTAAGAGGCTGTCATATAAGAAAAATTGTTCAGAATGGCCCCCAAGCAGCAGAACTATGATGAACATAGTATGAGGGAGAATTGTTTGTAACAGCCTAAACTTTCCAAGTCCCTGGATGGTGCAAATGGTTAACACACTCTGCTGCTAACTGAAAGGTTGGAGGTTTGTCATGGTTTGAATTATGTCCCCCCAAAAATGTGTGTATCAATTTCACAGGGCCATGATTCCCAGAATTGTGTGGTTGGCCTCCATTTTGTGATTGTAATTTTATGTTAAAGAGGATTAGGATGGGATTGTAACACTACCCTTACCCAGGTCACATCCCTGATCCAATGTAAAGGGAGTTTCCCGAGGGTGTGGCCTGCACCACCTTTTACCTTAAATGAGATAAAAGGAAAGGGAAGCAAGCAGAGAATCGGGGACCTCATACCACCAAGAAAGCAGTGCCAGGAGCAGAGCGTGTCCTTTGGACAAGGGGTCCCTGCGCGGAGAAGCTGCTAGTCCGGGGGAACATTGATGAGAAGGCCGACAGAGAGAGAACGACTTCCCCTGGAGTTGATGCCCTGAATTTGGGCTTTTAGCCTACTCTACTGTGAAGAAATAAATTTCTCTTTGTTAAGGCCATCCACTTGTGGTATTTCTGTTATAGCAGCACTAGATGACTAAGACAAGGTTCAAGTCTACCCAGAGGCACCTCAGAAGAAAGGGCTGGCAATCTACTGCCTAAAAATCAGCCACTGAAAACCCTATGGAGCACAGTTCTACTCTGACACACACAGGGTCACCATGAGTTGGAATCGACGTGATGGCAGTTGGTGGTAGAAGCTTTCCAAACATAGAATCGACTGTCTTTATAGTTATGAAAGATAACCATATCTTTCCCTGTCACCAAAAGTATTCAAAGACAGACTGGTCAATCATCTGAGCTACTCTCAACAGGGGAATCTGCATCTGTTAGGGACTAGAGCAAAAACTTTCAGGTTCTTTTCAACCCAAGGACTCTGATACTGATCAAGAATTTTATCATATCTCTAGATAGAGTGATATAATTTCCTCAGAGAGGTCATGAAGCCCCATCTACATTTGGGGAGAACTAGCCATATATCCTCCTGAGCAACCCTTAACCCTCTCCTGCATCCCAGTATTTCCCAGTACAGCTCACATTTGATACTCCAAAAAAAAAAAAATCACCACCACTCTTTGCAGCAAAACTCTAAACTAGAAGGGCTTGTTGAGATGACAGAAAAATAACTAATTAACCAACCAACATATGTTTTTTCTGCTTTGAGCACCTCACATGCAAGGTAGGATACAGTAGCCTAAACCAAGGTCCCTGTCCTCAATGGGCTTACAGTCAGTTTGGAAAGATAAGACCTACACACAGGAATACAAAATGAACCCAGGGGTGTGTGGCAAGTGATAACTGAGAGGTACCAGCAACGAAGTGATAGGAGTTCAGGAGAGAGGAGCTCAGTTGCTTCTAAATTGGTTAAAGGCATCAAAGAAAAGGCAGTTTGAGCCGGGCTTTGACATATAATGAACATAGTACATGGACAAGAAGGAGATTAAGAATCAGATGCTAGTAAAATAAATAGTAATTAATTGAACAACTCTACCTGAAAGAGATTTTAGCTAGGGACAAAAAGGGGCCTGCCGTGGACAAAGTCAAAGAAGTTAGAAAGTATACGGCGTGTTCACCAGCAGTTACCAGGCCTGGCAATGGCAGTGGAGGGTTCACAAGGGGAGGTAGCAAGGGACAGCTGACATGGCAACAGCATGAAAGGACCACCACAAGAAATGGTAGGCATTACCCTTTTCCTGGATACTATGGAATTTAGAATGCCAAAAACATGGGAAGTTCAAACCCAGCTGTATATTAAAATCATCTTTCTAAAACACGATGTTGGGCCCATGCCAAAGATTCAGAACCCAGGTGGTTCTAATGAGCAGCCAGGGCTGAAATCCTGGGTTAGGGGTTCAAAGTAACCAAAAATCTCAATAATCACTGAGCACCCTCTACCTCTGAAAAAGCTAACATTTTGTCATACAGTAAACCAAGAGACTGGTGGAGCAAGAAAAGGCGAAAAACAATTGAAAAAGAACCAGGTGACAACGCACAGACCATCAATAAAGGTAATTAGAGGGAAAGACAGAAATTTGCCCTAGAGGGACTTTGCCTGAACCATCCAGCCCAATGAAAACCTCTTGATCTTCACTGATATTTTGAAATCCTTAATGAGACCTCCTTTACCCCATGCAAACTATCTTTTATCATGAAATTCAGAAACAATCTGCCCACTGTCTTTTCTCTTTCCAGAGCTACACTACCCCTCATCCATATAGGGGGGGTCCCCAGGAGAAAGGGAACAGGGTAGCCGTAGGACCCACACATGTGGGATCCAGATTTTCATGTCTGTGAAATCTCTCTGGACTAAGTCCAGAAAGATAAGTCATTTAAACCTGATGACTGTTTTTTAACCAAGATGAAATAAGTTAATAGTAGTAATAGACAATTCATCCCGTCAAATGTCTACTTACCTACCTTCTGTGTGCAGAAAAATGATCTTGTAGACAGTACATTCCTCAGCTGTGTTGACAAAGACGTGTAAGGCTGAACTGACAAACTACCTTCTTACTCTCAAATTTCATGAATTTACAGAATATTAGAACTGGGAGGATACTTGTTGTTGTTGTTAGGTGCCATCAAATTGGTTCCAACTCAGAACCACCCATGTACAACAGGATGAAACACTGCCCAGTCCTGCATCATCCTCACCATCATTGCTATGTTTGAGCCCATAACTGCAGCCACTGGGTCAATCCAACTTGTTGAGGGTCTTCCTCTTTTTCGCTGACCCTCTACTTTACCAGCTATGATGGTCTTCTCCAGGGACTGGTCCCTACTGATAACATGTCCAAAGCAAGCAAGACAAAGTCTCACTATCCTCACTTCTAAGGAGCATTCTGGCCATACTTCTTCCAAGACAGATTTGTTCATTCTTCTGGCAATCCACGGTATATTCAATATTCTTTGCCAACACCATAATTCAAAGGTGTCTATTCTTCTTCAATCTTCCTTATTCATTCTCCAGTTTTTGCATGCACATGAGGTGACTGAAAATACCATGGCTCCTTGGAAGGCATCAAGTCTAGTTCTTTCCATTTCACTGGATGAAGAAATTGAGACCCTGAAAGGGGTGGTATTCACCCAAGGTTACGCAGCTGGGAGTTAACAAGTGAGACTGGAATCCCACTTCAGACTCCCAATACAGGGCTCTTTCCCCTGAGATGACATTGACATTCCACTGCCTTCTGAAAAACCTGCTAAATCTACCACTTTTAAACCATCAATATTTTTTGGCACTTACTCTCTGTCAGACACTACTGGAAGGACAAGTCACTTAACCCTCACAACAACTCTAAGGGGCAGATTACTATTATCTCCATTTTACAAATAGAAAACCTGAGATAGAAAGAGGTCACATGGTCAGGACAAAGGCAGGCTGTCTAACCCAGACAGTCTGGCTCCAAAGTCTATACTCTTGGCCACTTTGTTATATTCCATGAAATACAATTTCTTTACATTCTAAAGAGATGGAAGAAAAGGAGTTAGCCTTCAAGCACAAAGGGCATGCTAATACGTGTTTGATAATAGATTTAAGAGCTAAACTGTAAATTTAATTAATACATGCAGTATTACTCTTCATCATTCTGTTTTATTAAATTAAGGGAATGTCAATGTATATTTGAAGGGAACATGTAAAGCATGTAAACTTCTTAAGCATACACATTTTAAAAAGGCAAAACGGTGTGGGCATACCAGTCAAACAAAGGCTGCTACTTAAAACAGGCAGAATGTTAATTTGAGTGATGGTTTTAAGGGGTCTCTTCTGGGCATGGAGCCGTGGCGGCACAGGGGATAAGAACGCAACTGTTAACCAAAAGGTTGGCAGTTCAAATCCCCCATGGGGCAGTTCTACTCTGTCCTATAGGGTTGCTATGACTCGGAATTGACTCAACGGCAACGGGTTTGGTTTTGGTTTGGTCTTCTGGGCATGCTACTACGGAAAGCAAAGATGTCATGGCTGATTTCTGCCTGCGCTGATCCCCGCTGATAGATACAAGGTCATCAGAACTAGAAGCAGTAATTGAGGAAATATTAAATTAAACAAGAGAAAATACCTCAGAGGATTAATAAAAATGCGATTTTTTAAAAAAGTGTTCAAAACTGAGAGCACGGGAACAAATGTCCAATATTAAATTATAACTACTTTTTCACTTTCCCTCTTATTAAAAATGATGTCAAATCTCATTATCTTGGTTATCCAGGAGAAGGACTCCAGGAGCAACAAATATTATAAATAAGCTAATTACAATTGTGCCTAAGATCAAATTTCAAGGGAAATACTGCAGTCAGTTAAGAAGACACATTATGAGATTAAAAAATTATATGACTTATTTTACCAGCCAAATGTAGAGTGTGCAAAAGCCCACTCTGAAAACACAACAAATCCTAAAAATTCTAGAACCACGGAAGTATCACCTTAGACCTGAAATCCACAGCCCAGAGAATTAAAGCAAAGAACAGTACTAGGCACATAGAAGGCCCTCAATAAGTAACTGGTGAATGAATGCAAATGAAGAAAACATTCACAGAAAGGTGAATGATAAAGACTGTCAAACTGGCAGAGCCACGTGGATTTGAACTTTTGAGAACTTCTTTTTAATACCATAATGATAACAAAAGGGCTAAGGGTCATGAAAACTCCACAAAATGATAGAGCACTATCCAATTAGGGCAAAATGTTCTGTGGTACAAGACCTAATCTGCACTTCTTAAGCAAGAAAAATATCTCTAAGCCCAGCTTTGCCTGAGTAAAGGATCTGGACTCAAGCCCTACAGAGCAGCATAATATTTACAGTACAACTCTTAACGTGGCAAAATTCCCTGAATTTGGTGTATTTCAAATGCAACACTGTTTTTAATTTAGCACTTCTCAACAGGAGTTGCCCTGCTTGACCTACCTCTTCATAACAAATCTTATTTAAGGTCACAAGGGAAAAAATCCCATAGCTTTTCTGCCCACTGAAAGCAACATAAGTACAAATACAATTAGAGACAATGTACATAAACCAGATCTGTAATATATGATCAGCAAATTAAAGCATAATAAAATTATAGTCAGCCTGGGAGTTTCAGAGTCATCTGGATTCTGTTTATTACCATCCCAGCCATGCCCCAATAGTAAAGGGTTTTCCAACATTTTTATCACAAATCTTTTTTCTGGGGAGTCAGCACTTGGTCATAAACCCTGGCAGGACTTGAAGTTAGAGCTTAAGTGGTAACCAGTTTTATACAGAAAGCTTAATATAAAAGTAATATTATATTCTGCTATTTGTTTTAATACCCACTTAGAACACATTTCATTTTCTCACATGGCATACTAGAGGAGGTCATGTATCAGAGCACACCTGAAATTCCTGCCCAATTTAAGTCTTAGCCACAAGCAGTAGTTTCTTACAAGAGCACAATGAAAAACTATTCCAAACTTTTCTGCAGTATTCACGTTATTAAAAAGGGTGTGAAACCCAAGTGGGGGCCCTGATGAAATTTCAGAGAATCTTAGTGACCAACTACTATTTTCCTCTTTACCTTTAAGTGTTTCCAAACTGCTTCAAGGACAGGATGGATGCTTCAGAGGAAAGGCTAATGGCACACCTGTTATATAACCTGTTCTTGCTTGGCCAGGTTATGTGGTTTTGTTAAGGAAAAAAATACAGCCAAAAGCAGGGCAAACACTGATTTTCTGTTACCCATTCTGCCGTTAGCCAAGACACTCATCTGAGTCTGACACCCAAATAGCCAGCTGTGTGCCTCAGTTTCCTTCACCACTAAATATGAGATCTGATGCTATCCAAATTCTTATTTGATCAAAGTCAATGACTATGACAATCACATATGAAATTCATATCAGAACATTACATTGAAATACTGTATTATATTAAAAATTCTAAAGGCTTTTGCAGTATTTATTTCTTTTTTTCCAGATACTTGGCCATTGGTCAAGGCAGGGAAAATTCCTACGTGGTTTAAGAATGTGTATATAAAAACCCAGGAGTTCCTGGGTGGTGCAAGCTGTTAACATTCTCTTCTGCTAACCAAAATGTTGGCGGTTTGAGTCCACCCAGAGGCACCTTGGAAGAAAGTCCTGGCAATCTACTTCCGAAAAATAAGCCACTGAAAACCCTACGGAGCACAGGTTGCCATAAGTCAGGCTCAACTGGAGGGCAACTGGAACTAAAATATAAAAACCCAGGACAGATACATAGAAACCTTCCGAGGTGAAGTTATTACTCGGTTTGGATTGTCAGGTGCAAAGAGGAACTTCCTCAACCTAACAAAATCAGGTCTTTGGTGTTTTTTTTTTTTTAAACCGTGAAAACAGAATTTCGCTTACCCTGACAGCTTCAGGGCCTAGGAACACAAGATGACAAAGCTTCAGAAAACCAGGGACCCCATGGGACCTCAAATCTTAATTTTCCGTATTTCTTGTCCAACTGGCGCGGGTCAGTGGTAAACCTCGCTAATGCTGGGTCTTCAGAGACTTGCCAAGACCCAGGCAGGGGTCAAGGAGAGAGATGCAGCGCAAACACAGATGTTGCCGCCTTTCGTCATCCCACTCCAGCTGTAACCAATAGGGGGGACGCTGTGGGCTCCCAGGATGACAGATAGAGTCTCTCCTGGAAACCGAATTGGTGTCTGGGAAACCAAAGCTGGGTTTCCAGGGCGGCCCCAGCACCCAGCCTCCAAGCAGCCCTCCTCAGGCGAGAATGCCACCTCTGCTTAACACATGCCTCTCATTATGACCCCTATGGAGGCCCTATGCACGAGAAGGTGATTGTCCCCCCACCCACACGCCTTGTATTCAAGGGGGAAAAAAAATCCGTAAAATAAACGTTAAGAAAGTCGGAAAGAATTCTGACACCACCACCCCTAACAAAAGTTGTGTGTGTGTGTATGTGTGTGTCTGTGTGTGTGTGTATACATATATATATAAACACAGCAAATGTTTCCTCACGAAGTAACTTAGCGCTTATGCATCCCTAGTGTTTCGACCTCGAGCTTAGGCTCTCAGCCCCACCAAGCATCCTCGGCCCTGGAGCGGACGCACGTATGAGGAAGGAGGACCCCAGTTTTCGAGACTCTTCCTTCTTCCTGGCCCGCACCCCCGACTCCATCGCAGGTGTACCGTTTACTTCTTCGGCGCCGAGCTCCCACCCGCCCATCCCCCGTCGGGCGAGCCGGGCTGGCGAGGGCGAGAAAGGCTGCCGCCGCCTTCCGGATGCGCTCCTGGCCGCGCCGCCCGAGCGACCCCGCGCTCCGCAGCTGCCGCCGCCGCGCGGGACTGTGCATCCCTTTGCACTTGTTGCCGTCCCAGGGGAACTGGGAGGAGGCGCCCATCCCTCACGCAGCCGAGCCCGCAGCTGCACCCCGCTTCCACCTCTGCTGACCCACGCGTCCCCTGGGACCCTGGAGAAAGCGGCCCCACGGTTGCAAACTCAGGTAGACAAACTTTTCCGCCTAGGGCTGCAGGAGTCGCGGCGGATGGAGCCTCAAACACCATTTACCTGGAGCTGGGGCCCCGCTGCCTCTGGAGCCCTGGCGAGGCGCTGCCCCCCGCGCCTGCCCGAGGGCGCCCCGGAACGCACCCCCAGACCGCCGCCGCCTGGAGCCGGGAAGGCTCTACCCAGAGCTGCCAACGCCCGCGGCGGCACGGCTTGGGTAAGGGCGAAGGGGCGGAGCCGCAGCCGCGCTCCCCTGCCTCGCTGGCTAAGCCGATAACTGGGGCCGCCCCCGCTCCTCCCGGCTGCTACTGGATACCCTCGCCCGCCCACCTCCCGGCCCCGCTCTTAACGGCGGCATCACATGGCAAGGCCCGCCCGCCGGCCGGCCCGACACCCGGCTCCGAGAGGAAACATGAAGCTGGCGGACTGGCCTGTCGCCACCAGCCCCCTCCCGCCGCGGGGCTGAGGCAGGCTGTCCTCGGCCTCCCTACCCCAGCACCCAGCGCCAAGACGCGCGGAGGCTACGCGGCCGGGCCGGGCCTGGGAACGACGAGGTTGCGCCCTGGTGGCGGCGCCCGCCCGCCCCGGCCCCACCGGCCTCGCCTCGGCGCCGGCTGAGGAAGGACCTGGCCTACCCGCTCCTGAAATGAGTTGTGCCAGGCCCGACGGAGGTTCAGGCTGTCTCAGCCAAAAGCCACCACACCCGTGACATAATATGGCCCAGGTCTATTACAATAGGGAGTATTATTTAAAAATCAGCAGACGCCCTCTTATTTCATGAGGCTTATGTTCCTCTGGCCCAGGGCTTTGCAAGCTGCCGTTCTCTTCTAGTTCCATGCACGCAAGTGGCTCCATTAAAAGTCGTCATAATTAAAAAACTCTCATGAAAAGCATAACCTTTTTTTTTTTTTTTATTTAACAAGGAACACCAATGTGAAAGGGACTCTTATCCAAAGCGCTTTTCCAGTTAGAGCTGATCACAGCCCCAGTGTAGAAGCTCCTCCATCAGCCTAGCCTTCACAAAAGGAAGACAATTTTACAGCAGCTTTAAAGGAAAAACCGCTGATTTAACTTTTCTTGTAATTACCTGGAGTGTCTGGTTCTTTGTTGTTTTTTTGTCCTGTGTAGACTTGCCGCCCTAGAACCAGGACAGGGGCGTGGCCAGAGGAAGCTGTCCACCAAGGCACAGGGCCAGAAAGGACCACCCCTCACCGCTGTCACCATCACCTCTCCTGAGCCTTGGCCATTTCTGCTGCATCCCTTTCTGCCTTCACCTCCTGCAGCCATCTTGCTGATATGGAGCGGGAGGAAGAAGGGAAGGCAGAAGAAGACAGACTGAAGGCAGTAAGAGAAGTCCCTATGTCTGGAGTCCTTAGCCCTGTTCCAAGGCAAAGGTCAAGGGCTATTCCACTTTAACAAAGAGGCCCACAGCATTGGCACTGCACTTCTGACCCATGGCTGTAATCCTGGCTGATTCTACCTTACACAGCTGTGAACCTAAGGCCTGCCTCAGGCACTGCCGTGGAGGAGAAGTTCCTGCCCATTGCCAGGACATCAAGGTACTCAAGATAAAAAGAAAAGCAATATTCTTTTCAAAAATAAAAATTATTTCCAGCCCTAATATGTCTCTTGTGAATTAACTGAATCAACACACCAGGAGAAATGGTTTCCAAACTCAGATGAGCAAAAACACGAGTGTGTTAGAAGCCTTTGTTGTTATTCTCCTTTTTCACATTACTAATGTTGAATCTTTGTGTATTTTCTTTCTCCCCCAAACCCGTCCACCGCCGCCACTAATTCTGTGTGGTATGTAGATAGAAAAAAATAAGAAAAAGTAGGAGGAGGACTAAATATTATAGAAGTTAAACCAAAACTCCTTCGCACGAAAAAGGAACAAGGAAAACTAGCAATTGCAAAACCCTCCCCAACTGCAGTTTTCTTGCCTTCCCTCAAGCTCTGAGCTTCATCAATATTTACATAAGTGCTTCACTTTCAACTTCTCTAGGTTCAATATTAAACAAAGTGTACGCCAGCAACCTTAAAAGAAGCCCATGAATATATGAAGCAGGAAGCTATCGGTTGTGGAAATAACCCTTTGCATCTGATTGATTTTGCTGCTTCAGATATAGGTCTCTTAGGGCACTGAGATAGTGCTAAGCTTGGCTAGGACAGCTGTTTGTGTAGAATTCAAAGACTAGGGAAATAGGGAAATGCAGCCAGCAAGAAACCAGTTTGGTAGTTCAGTTGGGAAAATTCTAACTTCCTAATGAGCTGTATGCCAGTGTCCCAGGTCAGCGCCTGTCATTTCTAGCTATTCATTCTCCATTCATCCTGACAGATTTCACACCAGACAAACCTCCTCCATAAAACCTTTCTTCACCACCCTGGTTTCTGCCACCCTCTGAACTTTGACAAAGCTTAATGATGGCCTTACCTGACAATTTAGCACCTGATTATATTCACTGTCATATGTTGGATGATTACAGGTTCTTATCCTTTTTTTTCAATTTGTCATTTCGAGGACAAAGACTGTTTCTTATCCCTGTAATCTCCACAGTCCTAACACAGGACCCATCTAGAGTATTTAATATTTGCTTTTTTAATAGAACTATCATATTAGTTCAATTAGTCACCTTGAGGAATAAGGTACACTTGATCCAAGCCATGGTATTTTTAATCACCTCATATGCATGTGAAAGCTGGACAATGAATAAGGAAGACCAAAAAGAACTGATGCCTTTGAATTATGGTATTGACGAAGAATATTGAATATACCATGGACTGCTAGAATAACAAACAAGTCTGTCTTGAAGAAATACAGCCAGAGTGCCCCTTGGAAGCGAGGATGGCGAAACTTTGTCTAACATACTTTGGACATGTTATCAGGAGGAACCCGTCCCTAGAGAAGGACCTCATGCTTGGTAAGGTAGAGGGTCAGCGAAAAAGAGGAAGACTCTCAATGAGATGGATTGACACAGTGGCTGCAACAATGGGCTCAAACAAAGCAACAATTGTGAGGATGACACAGGATTGGACAGTGTTTCGTTCTGTTGTACGTAGGGTTGCTATGAGTCAGAACCAACTCAATGGCACCTAACAACAATAACAACAACATCACATTAGTTATACAGGAAGGAAAATGTATGTCACACTTTCCAAACTTTTAAAAATGTATTAGATAAGTAGTCACTATCAAGAAAAGAGTTATCAGACTATCTGTAAATTGTGCTGCTTCTCACTAGAGCAAATGGTTTCACATTTCCGATCCCATTCCTGCAGATGCTTGAGAAAATGAGATGCCTTGGAATTGCAGTCCCAGTCTGGAGAAGTAGCAACTATCATGAGGAGAAACAGGATTAGGAAAACCAAGCTGGGGTTTCTCTAGTTACCCCCAGATTCCAGTGTTCCCAGAAAGATTATGTCTGGAAAGCACCTGAATTTGTTTTCTCTTTAATGGTCTATTCCTTCCCAGGCATAAAATTAACAAGGGAAGTCAGAGAGCAGTGATGTCACTAGGGTTGGTGTCACCCACTGGGTAACTCATAGTGTCACCCCTTCCATGGACCTCCTCCAGTACCAGACCGTACAAAATCCTTTGTAATGCTTATTATCAATTTTAATCATAGAATAATATGTGATAAATACTGTTGTAAATCTCTTAAATATAATATTTCTTAGATTATATGAATGTTAACGAAACTTTTCTATAAAATCTTTTTACATTGAATTACAACATTATTAATTACAACATTGTTAGTAACTGAGTGGAAGCCATTTCTGATAGATCTTTAGGTGGAATAAAGAAGCAACTGATTTTCTGTCTTCTTGGTCTTCATCTCTTTCTTCCTTGTGTCCTATTTGATTCTTATTTTTTTCCTACAAACTGACTTTTGTGTGTGCGTGTGTGTGTGTGTGTGTGTCTACGTATGTCCTTTCTCACTATCAGTGACTATTGTCTTCAAATTCCAATATCAAATTCCTCCAAAAGAGAATTTTGGTCCATTTTGCTTAAGGGTCTGCACCTGTTCCTGACTCATTGTTCAAGGAGAGTGGATGTGCAGTACAAATATGACTGGAGGTAGAAACAGGGGATTGTTCTCGATGAAAAGCTCCCTTAAAAATGTCCACTCATGGCATCTGGTGTCTTAAAAGCTAGTGAGTGGCCATCTAAGATGCATCAATTGGTCCCAACCCACCTGGAGTAAAGGAGAGTGAAGAACACCAAAGTCACAAAGAAAGTATTAGCCCAAGAGACAGAAAGGGTGACATAAACCAGAGACTGCATTAGCCTGAGGCCAGAGGAACTAGATGGTGCCTGGCTACCACCAATGACCACCCTGACAGGGGACACAACAGACAGTCCCTGATGTAGCAGGAGAAAAGTGGGGTGCAGAACTCAAATTCTAGTAAAAAGACTAGACTTAATTGTCTGACTGAAACTGGAGGAACCTTGGAAAGCATGGCCCCCAGACTCTGCCAACCCAGAACTAAAACCATTCACAAGACCAGCTCTTCAGACAAAGATTAGACTGGACTATGGGACATAAAATGGAACTCGTAAAGTGTGTGCTTCTTAGCTCATGTAGATACATGAGACTAAACGGGCAGCTCCTGTCCAGAGGTGAGATGAGAAGGCAGAGAGGGTCAGGAGCTGGTTGAATGGACATGGGAAATCGGGTGGAAAGGAGGAGTGTGCTGTCATAGTACAGCGAGAGCAAGTAGGGTCACATAACAATGTATGTATAAATGTTTGTATGAGAGACTAACTTGAAATGTAAACTTTCACTTAAAGGACAACAATAAATTTTTTTTTTAAAAGTCCACTCATGCTCAAGCTGTGAACATGTATATAAATAAATGCTTTATACAAAAAAAAAAAGTATTAGAACCACCCCAAATTCTATTATCTACTTAATTCTTTCCTGCCCTTTATTCTATCTCCTTTGCCAATAATTCTCAAAAACTGAATAATTGTAAATCTGATGTTTGGCCATATGAGTTAGGGAATTATCTGTCTTTCCTAAATGAAAGCATGATATTGGGAGATTGTGGGTTTAGAGTGATGAGGTTAGGGGTAAGCTTTGAAATTAAAAATAGCTAAGTCCAAATACCAACTCCTCCATTCACTAATGAGCCAACCTTGGGAAGATCCAGGCTTTCTAAGCCTCCATTTCTCCATCTGTAAAATGGGCATAAGACTAGTGTTTACTATCATTATGAGGATTAAATGACTGAAGGTCATTACGAGACACATAATAAAGATGCAGCTAATGGTGGCAGTTAATATTTTGGAGTATGGTCTTATTAGGAGAATGTTTCAGAGCTTTTAGATAATGAATAGAGGATCAGGCTCTGAGGCAAGAAACTAATTCTGGATTATACACTTGGTTGCTTGGCCTAAGAAGGTTGGGGAACAGTGAGACTGAACACAGAGAAGAGGCCAACATGATCAAAACCAGGGGACAAATCTTGTGCGGAAATGCTCACAGTAGTTCTCATTGTGAGTCTCTGAGTGGTGCAAACAGTTAAGCACTCAACTACTAGCTGAAAGGTTGACGGTTTGAACCCACCCAGAGGTGCCTCAGAAGACAGGCCTGGTGATCTACTTCCGATAGGTCAGAGTCTAGAAAGCCCTGTGGAGCAGTTTTACTCTGCACGTACGGGGTCACATGAATCAGAATCAACTTGATGGCAACTAACAACAATAACAACAACAACAGTTCTCATTCTGGCTGCACACTAGCATCACAAGGAATGCTTTAAAAACACACACACAAAAACAACTTTGATTCCCAAAGCTCAACCAAACAAATCACATCAGAATCCCTAGGAGGTGGGGACCAGACTCAGTATTTCTTTAAAGCTCCGTGGGTGATTCCACTGTTCCACCAAGGCTGGAAACAACTGGGCTAAAGGGACTGAGTTGACCCTAACGGAGGGTGAGGGTCAGCCCTCAATTGTATGAGGTTAAGGGAATCAGCTCTTCTTTTTCTAGCAAAGATGAAGATCTGGTTTAAACTGCAGTAGAGCAGTGCTTCAGTGTAATGAGAATATGAATCACCTGGGGCTCTTGTTAAAATGCAGATTCTGATTCACTAGCAGAGGGAGCCTGATACTCTGCATTTCTGACAAGCTCCAGGTAATGCACATGCTACAGGCCTGCAGATCATACTCTGAGTAGCAAAGTATATCAATTCAAACTGAACATTAATAAAATAAAGTAGGTAAATATTCACATTTGTTACAAGAGAAGATATTTCATCTTCTCTGAATATTTTGGATCAACTAATATTTATTGAGCATCAACTATGCACAAAATACCAATCTTACAGTCTTTTAAGAAAAGAATGAGCCATTTTCTAGCCAGTTTTAAGTATGATGTCTTCCCTAAAGGGACCATGTTGTTGTCGGGTGCCCTCAAGTCAATTCCAAGTCATAATGACCCTATGTGACAGAGTAGAACTGCCCCATAAGGTTTTTTTGCCTGTAATCTTTACAGAAATAGGTTACCAGGTCTTTCTCCTGAGGAGCCACTGGGTGGATTTGAACAGCCAACCTTCTGGTTAGCAGCCAAGCTCTTAACAGGTACACCACCATGGCTCCTTAAAGGAACCATATAGCCTCTGAAACAGGGCCAACTTAACCATTAGGCACGGCAGCTATGGCCCACAAAACTGTTAGGGGCCCATGAAAATATTTTAGTTTTTTTTTTTAGTCTGAAGAAAAAAATGAACGTTTAGGTCAAAGGAAATGTTTTAATGTACAATATTAATATATTCGTATTTATAACAATGCATTAGTAAAACGCATCATTTATTTATTTTATTTTATTTTCATGCAAAAAGGGGCCCATGAAGGCAAATGTGCCTGGGGCCCACAAGTCATAATGCAGCTCTGTTCTCAAAGTCCATTTTAGTCTCAGGTATTTTTAGAAAAAAGCATGAATCTTATTGTGGCTGATATTTGCACATTGATGTGTACATGATCAGGAAGATATTGGGGAAATTATAAATATCCCTTGAGTGGAGCTGGTCCTATAAGTATAGAGTTCAGAACTTCCCACGTGGGGTAGAAGGAAGGGGGAAGGAGAATCCTAGCTTAGAGGGCACTGGGTTTATGGTGGAATAATTTGGAAAAGGATAGTGGTGATGGGTTGCACAATGATGAACACAGCCAAAGTCACTGAATTGAACATGTAAAAAATGTTGAATTGGCAAATGTTTTGCTATGTATATTTTTACCACAATTCAAAAAAAAAAACAAAACACTTTCCGTGTGTGATTTGAAGAACACACGCTCTATTGACAAAAAATATTGTTCTTCTTCAGCTTATCCTTTAGGGTCTAAAATTATACTGTTAGAGATTTATCACACTTCCAGAGCCAGTCTTTAGAAAGTCTCACTTTATCTAGAGACGCTTCCTTGTAACACTGACCTTTCAGGCCCAGTTCTTTTCACCTTCAGGGATCTAGAACCACATTTTAGGAACTTCTCGGGGTATCCTCTCTGAAACAAAAGAAAACAAAATGGAAGGAATCCATTTTCTAGGGAACACCAATTCTAATCAGTTCCTAAAAATTGAGATGTGGCCACTCATGGCTAAAGAACATCGCCTTCATCCTGAGATTCAACGCAGTAACCCCCAAAGAAATTAAGGATATTTTATTCCCGCCTGAGATAGCTGTAAGCCAGCCACATGTGGCTATTTACATTAATTGAAATTCAATAAAATTTAAAATTCACTTCTGCTTTCAGTGCCCACATGTTCCTACTAGACAGCACAGATGTAGAACATGTCCATTATTACAGAAAGTTCTGTTGGACAGTGTTGTTTTAAAAGATTTCCAGTGAAAAGCAGACCACAGTTCCCTGACCCCCTGAAAAGCAAGGATAGTTTGGGAAGTGTTTAGACGCTAGCTCAGGCATATTTTGTTCTTCCCTCTTGTAAACTCATCCACAACTACACAGAAAATTAGTGACTCTGTTTTTTTCTAAACCTCCCCAAACCAAAATTTCCAGGACACCAGCTTTTTGTTGATAATTCCCTCCGCTTCAGGAAAGCTAGAACTTTTGGACTTGTGAAGGGCAAATAAATCTTATTCTTGACCCACCTAAGGAGCTGCAGAGGTTTTCCCCAGGGTCTTAAGCAGTCTTCAACTCCAAAAGTGACTGTTAACTTGCATCATTGCTCTTTTTTTTTTTTTTTTTTAATCTCTTATCAAAATGGCTCCAGGGGTCCTCAAGTTGTAGCCAACTTCATAAATTTGAAACTAACTCAAAAGCCCCTTTTTGATCTCCAGGGCATAACTTTACAAGGCAGGCTCCAAATACACATGTCTATAAATCGTCCATCAGTCAGCATTTTTTTTCCAAAAGCACCACCAGAGTGCTCTGGTGCAAGGTATGGGGCAGAGCAACTCAGTATCTAGTGTTTCTCCAAACCCCTAACGTCTGCTGAACAGTCCCATGAACACGTTTTTTAGTTAAATCCCAGCCCAGAGCAAGCTTCACAGTTATGTAATAAAAGCCCTTAAAAAAACAGGGCTGATAATTGAGGTACTAACACTATTTTAATCAGGGTGGTGCAACTCGTCACTGATAATCATGTGGGAAATAATATGAGTGCAACTGTCACATGGGCTGTAATTATATTTAAGGCTTCTGGTGGCATGACAGATGGTGAGAATGGAGCCTCAGTGTGCTGTACATGATGTCATTTGGAAGCTTTAAAATGCACGTATAGCTTTGGGCAGCTATTACTCATTAAAGAGGATCAAGATCCTGTTTTCCCATTTACAAAGGGCAGGCAGAGGAAAGGAAATGACAGGAAAATCTATAAATAAAACTGGTATGAATCAGTTTTCCTCCCCCCAAATTATCTGTATAATAAATATTTCAACTCAGCTTTTAAAAATTAATTCAGACCCATTTAATTGCTCACAATGTATAACCCAGAGACCAAGTTTGTACTTGCCACTAAAGGATCCAAGAATTTTTTAATAGCCTAAGTTAAATATCCTGCAATTTCCAAATCCAACTCAAAAGACATAGGTGGTTAACGCTAAGTGAAATGAGTAAGAACCGTTTTTCTTTTTATCTTTTTCAATTCTGAAAAGACCCTACCCAACTTTCCGGAAGCTGGATATTTTGTCAGAGCTTTTTCTTCAACATTTTAGGGAGGAATGTAGGGCAGATGTCTTAGTCATCTAGTGCTGCTATAACAGAGATACCACAAGTGGATGGCTTTAGCAAAGAGTTTGTTCTCTCACAGACCAGTAGGCTACAAGTCCACATTCAAGGCATCAGCTCCAGGGGAATGCTTTCTCCACTGGCTCTGGAGGAAGGTCCGTGTCATCGACCTTCCTTTGGTCTGGGAGCATCTCAGTGCAGAAACCTCAGGTCCAAAGGACACGCTCTGCTCCTAGCACTACTTTCTTGGTGGTATGAGGTTCCCATGTGTCTCTGCTTGCTTCTCTCTTTTGTATCTCTAAAGAGATTGGCTTAATACACTATCCAATCTTGTGTACCTCATCAGTATAACTGCCGCTAATGCATCTCATTACATCATAGTGATTGAATTTACAACACATAAGGAAATCACTTCAGATTACAAAATGGTACACAATCATACAATACTTGGAATCATGACCCAGCCAAGTTGACAGATATTTTTTGGGGACACAATTCAATCCATGACAGCAGGTAAGCTGATAGAGGCCCTGACACTCCAAAGCAGATGAAGAGACTTAGGAATCGTCAATGACTTACAGAGGAAAATTGAAAGACTTGGAGAAAAATAGAGAATTTTTAAATAGCACATCTTCACTTCTTTTTGTTTTTTAAAAAATAAAGTGCCCTACACAGAGCCTGGCCACGCAAGGGTATTAATACTCTTTTACTATTAAAAAAAAAAAAGTCTTTAAATTACTACTTTCTGATATGGTTTCCAAGTGCAAAAAATTAGTTGTCTTCATTTTGAAAGATAATTTCAGCCATTTGAACAGATGAGCATAGGAAGCAGCCACAACAGAAGTAGAGGACAAACTCAGAGAGCTTACAAGTTAGCCTTCTCCTTCATGCCAGGGGAGTCCAGAGTTATGCCACACTGAGCTGTTTCAATAATTCCAGCATCATTAACACCTCAGGCTTCCTCCACCTTTCTGCTTCACCATCTTTAGCACTGACTTTCATAAAGTTAGCCTCGTAACGGTGAGGTGGTTGTTGTAGCTCCAGCTATCACACCTATGCTCTGCACAGCCGGAAGAAGGAAGGAGTGAGTGAAAAGAAGCACGCCTCCCAGACCAATGAGTCACCTTTAAGGAGTTTTCCTGGAAGCCCCACCAACAACTTCCACCTATAGCTTATTGGATGTCCCTATTACAGAAGGCTGGAAACATATAGGGTTCATTGTTGCTGTTTTTAAGCTGGGCCCACAGCTAGCCCCATTAATACAGGGCTTCTGTGAGTAAGAAGGGACTGTTCACCATCTCTGCCAATTAGGTTAGACTATGAAGACTTTTGAAAACAAGACAGATGGATTTAAGTTTGAAAAGTAGAGAGAGAAATTAGTAAAAGTACCTATTCTCTGTTAAAGAAATAGGTAGTGGAATACATAAATTTAAACAGAACTAAAAAGCATGGAAGAAATAATTGAGAAATAAAGGAGAAAAAACACTAAAAGCTATTACTTGTAAAAGTAGCTAACTGAAATTTTTGTAGTTATGTACCTGAACTTAAACATGTGGCCCTGCTCCATTTATTCATTTTAAACCCTCTACCATTT
The DNA here is from genome assembly GCA_030035585.1 of Dugong dugon. Taxonomy (NCBI): domain Eukaryota; kingdom Metazoa; phylum Chordata; class Mammalia; order Sirenia; family Dugongidae; genus Dugong; species Dugong dugon. The sequence goes on along the minus strand of CM057460.1, from coordinate 77,392,850 downwards.
CCTAGAAAGATTAGTTAACATCCAACTACACATTATACTTTCAATACAGGGTAGATTTCCTGTCCGAACATGGTGACAAGAGTCAGCCTTTCTCCCTTCTCATCCATATGCTCACAACACCCTGAAGATTTCACCGTAATAATGAAAATGTGCTGCTTTCGTAGTTAATCATTTTGCTGGCTGAGAGGCAATATAGTGAAGTAGAAAAAGCAGCATGGACTTTGTCATCAAACAGACCTGACTGTCCACATCCTGTGTTCCTCCAGCAAGTTACTTTACCTCTCTGAGACATGCATTCCTCACCCTTAAGATGAAATTCATAACAACAGTCTTACAACCATTTTTGAAGTTGTGGTGAGAATGGAGCCTAGTACTCAGCAGGAGCTCTGTAAGTAAACCTCATTATTATTTATTCCTTCCCTGCCGGAAGGTCTTCAAGGGCAGGGCAGTTCATATCTTAGTACGAACCCCCAGTGTCTAACACAACACTGATGCCTTGGTAAAACTCATTTCAGCAAATAAAAGGTCACCTGGCAGGCCTTCCCAGAGAGCTCTAAAAGACAGCAGCGTGCAGGCCAGATCGCACCGGTGCCCTGAATGTCATTGGCCCACCCTGTTACCTCAGAGCCAGATGGGAAACTATAAGAACTAAACCTTTCTGAGTACAGTAAGTGACATTGCAGAATTCTTCTTGTGGGACATTTGAAATTCTGATACCCTAGGCACTGGAGGAGTCCTAGTGGTAAAATGGTTAATGCTCAGCTATTAACCGATATGTTGACAGTGTGAACCCACCCAGCCTTTCTGCAGGAGAAGACCTAGTGGTCTGCTCTGGTAAAGACTATAGCCTAGGAAACCTTATGGTGCAGTTCTTCTCTGTCACATGGGGTTTAAAGTCGGAATGAACTTGACAGCACCCAACAACAACAACTACAGACACCTACCAACTGTTGTTTCTTTACTTTTTTCATGTTTTATAGTCGAATAACTATGTTGTACATTTTACAGGCTTCCTTTAGGTATACTGTGGCCAGTGTGCTTGTTTTTGATCGTTTCCTGGCAAATACCCACATGGTACAGTCCCTTCCAGGACTGTACATGGAGATGCATTTACATAACTGGGACCTGCCTTCTCCCATTGTGTGTCCCCTCCTCCTGGGGGTCCACCTGGTCCTAGTCACACTGCTCAGTGTCTTCCATAGACGCTTGTCATGTAAGAAGCACAAAGGCTACTACCAAAGCTCCTCAGACCATCTGCTAATTCACCCAAGTCAAACTTCCAAAGGCCAGGGCTTTCTGCCCTAATCTCTTCTGTTGCAAGGCTCTTCTGTTGCGCCTGCCCTTTTATTTTTCGCCTACCCTGGTTTCTTGACATTTGCACACTGGAGCATCAAACTGCAGGGTGGAAAGAGCTTTAGTGTGTTCCAGAAAACTGTGCAGTAGCATGTTATGCCCTGCATGCAACTATGCTAAATGCGCCTCCCTATCCAGTTTTTATCTCAGGGTTACACAGAGCCAGTGGAGCTCTTCAGGCCAGGGGCCCAGGCAGACCAATCCGTCACCTGGGAGCCTTTTCCCATGACTCATGCCTGGGCCTCACTCCTGGAGGTACTGTTCCTGTGCCATCCTGGACATTTTGAAAAATGCTCCGTAGCTTATTCTGTTAGGCTCCTCCCCGACACACTCCTTGGGAAACGCTGGTGCAACCTGTGCTCCCTTGTGGAGTGGCACTTGGCAATGACTTCTAGAGAGCCTCTTTCTCATTGGTCACTGGTCTCAGGCACCCAGTCCTGGATGGAATTGCACTATGATCACAGCCTCAGAATCATAATAATAGCAGCTAATATTTATTCTTAACATATACCAGGCACTGTTCTAAGTTCTTTACTTGCATTAACTCATTTAATTGTCACAACAGCTCTGTGAGATACGAGTGGTGTCTCCCTTTTACTGAAGAAGAAACTAATAAGTGGTAGGGTCCAGATTTAAACTCAGCCCACACACCATACAGCCCCATGCAGTGAGTTTCAGAAGACCTCAGGACTCACGTATTTTGTTATAGTCAAATTGACCCCAATCAACATGCTAACCACCCCTACCTTAATCCATTTGGTTTCACCACCAACCCAACCCTCCTGTCTCCTTGATCTGCTCAGTCACATAAATTCTGAAAACAATATTACAAATCTCACATTTTTCTACGATCTCCTAAGTCTTAGCTCAGACTGTCATTCCAGAAAACTCCCCACCCTCCACGCCAAGGTGGGTTAGGTACCTTTATCTATACTTCCTTCCTGCTTTGTGCATTTCTTGATCACCACACGTACTACGGGTCATTTTGATGGTCTGCTTCTGCCTCCATCTCCCTCCACTGAGTGTTCTCTAAGGTCAGGACTATGTTTTAGTCATCTTTGATACTTTGTGCCTAGTACAAGAACTGCGGGAAGTGGTGGTTATGTGGTAGAATTTTCATCTCCCATGCAGGAGACCTAGAGCCCTGGTTGCACAGTGGTTAAGAGCTCAGCTGCTAAACAAAAGGTTGGCAGTTTGAATCCACCAGCTGCTCCTTGGAAACCTCATAGGGCAGTTCTACTCTGTTCTATAGGGTCACTATGAGTAGGAATGGACTCGACAGCAACGAGTTTGGTTTATGCAGGAGACTCAGGTTCAATTCCTGGCCAATGCACCTCATGCGCAGTCACCACCTGTCTGTCAGTGGAGCCTTGCATGCTGCTATGAGGCTGAAGAGGTTTCAGCAGAAAATCAGCCAATGAAAACCCTAACGATCACAACGTCGGATCTGCAGTTCATCATGGGGATGGTGCAAGACTGGGCAGCATTTTGGTTCTCTTGTGCGTGGGGTAACAATGAGTCAGGGGTCGAATCAAATGCAGCCAACAACAACAGTACAAGAGCTAGAGGAAAGGACACAGTAACTGTTGAGTGGATAACATCAGCTTGAGGAAAGGACTCAATAACTGTTGAATGAACAACATCGGCTTCAATGATACCACCACTACAGGAAGGAATTATTTATCCAGCTCCTGGGGTCTAGCTCAAAAGGTAACATCTTCCAACAGCCCCCATTAAAGCTTTCTCTCTAGGAGCTACAGACCCATATTCTTTGCATCTTTTCCTATTTTTCTTTCCAAGTCCCCTATTCCAATATACTCATACTCTTTCTACAGTTGAGGAGCCAGTGATACAACAGTCATGTTTAATATGCAAAAGATATGCTCCCATTCAAACTCCAAATTTTCTAGCAGAAAAGTCCTCTTTATCACCCTTAAATTCTCTCTTTCTGACACAAGAAAAGAATTAGCCCAAGAGACAGAAAGGCCCACATAAACCAGACACTTCATCAGCCTGGGACCAGAAGAATTAGAGGTTACCCAGCTACCACCAATGACCACCCTGACAGGGAACACAACAGAGAGTCCCTGATGGAGCATAGAAAAGTGGGGTACAGAACTTCAATTCTAGTAAAAAGACCAGACTTAATGGTCTGACTGAGACTGGAGGAACCCTGAAAGTATGGCCCCCGGACTCTCTGTCAGCCCAGAACTAAAACAATTTCCAAGGCCAACTCTTATGACAAAGATTGGACTGCACTGTGGGACATAAAATGATACTTATGAAAAGTGTGCTTCTTAGCTCAAGTAGATACATGAGGCTAAATGGGCAGCTTCTGTCTAGAGGTGAGATGGAAAGGCAGAGAGGGTTAGGAGCTGGCTGAATGGACATGGGAAATCAGGGGTAGAAAGGAGGAGTGTGCTGTCACAGTATAGGGAGAACAATTAGGGTCACATAACAATGTATGTATAAATTTTTGTATGAGAGACTAACTTGAAATGTAAACTTTCACTTAAACTACAACAATAAACAAACAAACAAAAAAACTCTCTCTTTCCCACCCTACCTTGTGTGGGCTAAAGAAGCCCTGGAGGCACAGTGGTTAAGCCTTTGGCTGCTATCTGAAAGTTTAATGGCTGAAACCCACTAACGAATCCATGGGAGAAAAGACCTGGCAATCTGCTTCTGTAAAGATTATGGCCTAGGAAACCCTATGGGGCAGTTCTACTCTGAATTGACTCCGTAGTACACAACAACAAAAAAAAACATGGGCTGGCTAGGCTTATTAGTGGATGACCTGCTATAAACAGATGGGGCTGATCTGTGAAACAGGGTCCCTGGGGGCTCTGAATGGAGCACCCCTCAAAAAAGAAGATGTATGACATATTGAAATACTTCATAATCATCTTCAATGCGAAGGTCGCAAAATACAAACTCTCTTGACTCTGTATTTTTAAATTTGAGGTCTTTGGAATCAGTTGCACCTTGCGAAGTACAAGTAAATACAGAAAAAGGGGGTGAGCAGGAACTCTCAATGGAATCCCAAATAAAGCAGGAAAGAAGATGTGTGGAATGGCATTTGCCTTTCATGATTTCTCTATAAGACTTTGTATTTTGCTTTAAAAAAAACTGAAGTCACTGCCATAGAGTTAATATACCAAATATTTTCTTATAATTTCTGTTAATAACTTTATTAATAATTTCTACTAATCCCCTGGTGGCCTAGTGGTTAAGTGCTATGGCTGCTAACCAAAGGGTCGGCAGTTCAAATCCACCAGGCGCTCCTTGGAAACTCTATGAGGCAGTTCTACTCTGTCCTATAGGATTGCTATGAGTCAGAATCGACTTGACGGCAATGGGTTTTTGTTAATCTCCTAGACACTCATGATATACTCCAAGATTAATAAATATATTATAAACAAATCTCATTTGCCATCACTCTCCCGTTGCACACTCTCCCCACCTCATCACACGTAGGTAGCACAGTATCTATTTGTTTTCCCAGTCATTCTGGCACTGTTAAAATGTGTCACTATAATGATTTAGATGACAAATATGAGATAAGGTCTTCAAAATATTCCCTAGTATAAAGCACTGCATTCTTTCATACAATATAAGCTGCATTAAGGAATAAATTTAAAGCATTTAAGAGAAGAATGGAAATAGAATTCTATGAAGCCTTTAACATACTAGCATACTTCAGTTTGACTTTCACCTTTGATACTGACTGCATAACACATTGTATAAACCATAATAAGTAAACATCACCCAGCAAGATTAAAGCCCTAAGTGAGAAAGTATCATTAATCATACCAAACACATATTTGCTTTTCTGTTGCCATCAAAATGTAATTGTTTCTCTGTAAATAAAACATACCACATGGCACAATGCTGATCTAAATCTGTGCACTTGGCAACATAAAAGGGAGACTTATAACCTTTTGTCTATTGTATGGACATGTTTTTCTCCAACCAAAATGATCAACTTAAAGTTTATTCTGTCCTCCTCTATAAATGTTGCCAAATCCAGCATTTTAAGTTTGAGTAGAAAGAATGATCTATGCTTGTCCACTAGGTTCCTCTAAAGCATTAAAGCTTTTTTTTTTTTTTTTTTCCTTAATGGGGAGGGAGGAGGAAGCAAGGGTGGGGACAGTCACAAACCCATTTGGCAATCTAAAAACAAACAAAAAAATCTCAGGCCTTTATCTCAAAATAATATAATGCACATTCACTTGTCCTCACCAAATTGTGTATTTATTTTTCGGGGGGTTCTTGGCCGCCCCAAAGTCCATTTATGGTCCACAGGTTAAGAATTCACACATTCAAACATTCCATGCTCATAGATTGGAAGACTTAACATTGTGAAAACATCAGTACTTCCCAAAGTGATCTGTAGATATAATACAATCCTGATCCAAATTCCAACATTTCATTGATTGAAATGAAAAAACTAATCACCAACTTTAGATGGAAAGGAAAGAGTCCCCGAATAGCCAAAGCAATATTGAAGAAGAACAAAGTAGGAGGCCTCACACTCCCCGATCTCAAAACTTACTGTACAGCCACAGTAATTAAAACAGCCTGGTACTGGTTCAATGACAGACACGTAGACCAATGGAATAGAATTGAGAACTGACAAATATATCTATCCATCTATGGGCAGCTAATTTTTGATTAGGAGTCAAGAGCCATTCAATGAGGAAGAAATAGTGTCTTTAACAGAAGGTGCTGGCAAAACTAGATATCCATTTGCAGAAAAATGAAACAGGATCCATACCTCACACTGCACACAAAAACTAACTCAAAATGGATCAAAGACCTAAAGGTAAAAGCAAAAACTATAAAGGTCCTGGAAGATAATGTAGGGATAAAACTATGGGACCTTTTTTTTTTTTTTTTTCAATTGTACTTCAGGTGAAGGCTTACAGAACAAATAGTTTCTCATGAAACAGAAGTACACATGTTGTTTTATGACATTGGTTAACAACCCCACAACATATTAACCCTCTAAATCCTCAACTTTTTATTTTTGGTGAAAATACACATAGCCAAAGATACACCGTTCCAAAAATTTCTACATACACAGTTCAGTGACATTGACTACGCTCCTCCAATTGTGCTGTTATTCTCACTTAACATGAAGGCTTACAGAACAAAATAGTTTCTCCTTTAACAGTTGCTACAAATGTTGCCCTATGACAATGGTTAACAATCTCACAACACATCAACAATATCCTTACTCAACCTTGTGTTCCCTATCACCAGTTTCCTTATCCCCTTCTGCCTTCTGGCCCTTGTCACTGGACTCCTGTACCTCGTTAGTCTCATTTGGTTTTACGGGGCTGTCCACTCCCAGGCTGAACAGTGAACCTCGGAGGTAACTTCACCACTGAGCTAAAAGGGTGTCTGGGGGCCATACTCTCGAGGTTTCTCCAGTCTCCTTTAGGACAGTAAATCTGGTCTCTTTTTTTGTGAGTTAGAATTATGCTCTACATCCTTCTCCAGCTCTGTCCAGAACCGTCTGTTGTGATCCTGGTCAGAACAGTCAGTGGTGGTAGCCGGGCACCGTCTAGCTGTACTGGACTCAGTCCGGTGGAGGCCTTGGTAGCTGTGGACAACTAGTCCTTTGGACTAATCTTTTCCTTGTATCCTGTTCTCTTCATTCTCACTTGCTCCCGAAGGGATGAGGCCAGTGGAGTATCTTAGATGGCCGCTCACAGCCTTTTAAGACCCCAGCCACTACTCACCAAGGTAGAATGTAGAGCATTGTCTTTATAAGCTGTGTCATGCCAATTGAGCTAGATGTTCCCCGAGACCATGGTACCTATTTTTTAAAAAAAATAGCTTATCAAACACAACTGCACAAACAACCAAAGACAAATTGGATAACTGGTACCTCCTAAAAATTAAATACTTGTCAAAAGACTTTATCCAAAGAGTAAAAAGACAATATATAGACTGGGAAAAAATCTTCAGGAATGACATATCCGATAAAGATCTAATCTCTAAAATATATAGAAAACTTCAATAACTCAACAACAAAAAGACAAACAATTCAATTTAAAAATGGGCAAAGGACAGTCAAGCAGCCAAGAAACTCGTGAAAAGACATTGTCAATCATTAGCCATTACAGAGATGCAAATCAGAACTATGAGATACCATCTCACCCCTGCAAAAATGGCACTGATTTAAAAAATAGAAAACAACAAATGCTGGTGAGGATGTAGGGAGATTGGAACTCTTATCCACTGCTGGTGGGATTATAAAATGGTACAACCACTGTGGAAAATGGTATGGTACTTCTTCAAAAAGCTAAAAATAGAAATACCTTATGATCTAGCAATCCCACTCCTAGGTGTATACCCTAGAGATCTAATGAAAAAGACTGGACAGACATGTGCACACCTATGGTCATTGCAGCTTATTCACAATAGCAACAAGACAGAAATAACCTAAGTGCCCACCAACTGATGAATGGCTGAACAAAATGTGCTACATACATACAATGGAATACTACACAGCCATAAAGAATAATGATGAGTCCTCAAAACATCTTATAACATGAATGAATCTGGAGAACATTATGCTGAGTGAAATAAGTCAGTCACAAACGGACAAATATTGTATGATCGCACTTCTATAAGAAGACAAGAATAGATATATATACAGAGACCAATGCTCTTTGGTGGTTACTAGAGATGGCTGGGGGAAAAAAGGTGGACGCACTCTCAAGATAGTAGACACTTGGTATTTTTGGTGATGGGAAGGATAGCATAAATGTGGGTGAAGCACACACAGCTTGACCAAGGTAAATGATGTCACTAAGAAGTATACAAGAGAAAATGAAGTCTTTGGTAAAGGATATGACAAATATGATCTTGCAACAACACCAACAACAACCAGAAAATATATGTGTGGTTGCACAAATATGTAAACAGACATATATGTATGGGAATGAATATGTGAGTACATATGTGTACACAAATAGATATATCTACAGGCATGTATACATACAGGTGTGTGTGTGCATGTATATTCATGTACATAATAAACCACATAGGGGACACAGTTATGGATACTTCTTAGACATAACCAAATACCTCACAAGATTAGTTTTCTGTGTTTGAAGACTTAGGACCATAGTCTTATGGAAGAATTCAGTTAATTGGCATAATATAATTCATAAAGTGTATGTTCTACATTCCAATGTGGTGAGTAGTGTCTGGGGTCTTAAAAGCTTGCAAGTGGCCACCTAAGATACAATTATTGGTCTCTATTCATCCAGAACAAAGAGAAAGAAGGAAACTAAAGATTCGGAGAAGAAAGTAGTCTAATAAGACTAATTTTACATGAATCCTGTCCTCATCTACCCTGAGACCACAAGAACTAGATAGCGTTCAGCTACCACTACCGACCATTGTGAACAGGGCCACAATAGATGGATCCTGATGGAATGGGGGAAAATGTGGAACAGAACTCAAATTCTTAAAAAGTCCAGACTTAACCCAATTCTTTTTCATAGTTGAGTAGTATTCTGCCTTATGAATTTGATACATTTCATGTATACATTCTGTGTTGATAGACTTTTGTATGTTTTCAAGTTTGGGGATATTTTTAGTAAAGCTGCTAAGAACATTAAAAAAAAAAAAAAAAGTCCAGACTAACTGGACCGGGTGAGATTAGAGGACTCCCTGAGACTATCGTCCTGATACTCTGTAAAGCTTACACCAAAATTGTCCCTTGAGGTCACCTTTTATCTAAATAACATGATGGATCATAAAATAAAGAATATCACCCACGAGAAATGCACTCCTTTAAAAAATCATCTATGAGAGACCAAATGGTCAAAGTCAAAAATTACTCTAAAGCATAGATGAGAAGGTAAGAGGGGAGGGAAACTAGAGTACTGAAAATGGTACAACCAGAACAGAATGAATCAGAATGATGACACATTGTGAAAAATGAAACCAATATCACTGAATAATTTGTGCAGAAATTGTTGAATGGAAACCTAATTTGCTATTTAAACTTTCACTTCAAACACAATAAAATATTATTTTTTAAAAAACTCACATATTCAAACAAAACCTTCACAGCTTTTCAACGAAAAAATCAAATCATTTGCATTTCTTAAGAACAATAGTTTAAGTTGATTGACCACTTAAATATCACTTTCAGTGGAATAATTTGTCTTCTTTATCATGTTAGTATCATATGACATAAGCAGGATTCAGTAGTAAATCAGTTTTTAGGAAGGATCTTTAAAGATCCTTCCCCTCACAAAAAGCTTAGCCATAGCACTTCCTGTCAGATGTCTCACTCTGTGTACCACATGCTGCATTGGATCGTGTGTCTTTTGAGGCCTGTTTCTTAACTTCCTAACTAGAGACTTTGACTCAAACCTGTGTTTGATCACATTATGTGCTTAAAGTGGCCATTTGTCAATGTTTTTCACTACCTATAATCTTTTGGAGGAGTCCGTCGGTGGCACAGGAGCCCTGGTGGTGCAACGGAAAAGTTGAACCCACCCGCTGCTCCACAAGAGAAAAGACTTGATGATATGCTCCCATAAAGATCACAGCCTAGGAAACCCTATGGAGCAGTTCTACTCTGCCACATTGGGTTGATATGAGTCAGAATCAACTCAATGGGACATTAACAACTGGGTAGCATAAATGGTTAAGCACTCATCTGAAAGGTTGGCAGTTTAAACCCACCTGCAGGCTCCTTGGAAGAAAGGCTTGGTGATCTGTTTCTGAAAAGTCACAGCCTTGAAAACCCTACGGAGTGCAGTTCTACTGTCTGCACGCATGAGGTGACCATTAGTCAGAATTGACTCGATGGCAACTGGTTTGGTTTTTGGTTTTATATCCTTTTGGACAAACTTCCTATGCTGGAAAATTTCCCACCTTTGAGTTCCACTTCCTCAACAGACATACAAGCCAAACATTCAAACCAGCCCAGGGGCAAAGATGAGAAAGCAAGAGGGGACAGTAAAGCTGGTAGTGGGGAACCTAAGGTCAAGAAGAGGAGAGTGTTGATGTGTTGTGGGGTTGGCAATCAGCATCACAAAACAATATGTGTATTAATTGTTTAATGAGAAACTACTTTGCTCTGTAAACCTTCAACTAAAGTACAATAAAAAAAATTAATAAAAAAATTAAAAAATAAAAGCCAAACATTCACTTTCTCAATCTTCCTTGCTTTTGAACGCAGGCATATGATTTAATTCTTCCAATCAGATGCACCCACTCAAGGATTTAATTCTGAAAAGAATAGGGTAAAGAGGATAATGCCTTTTGGAATCCATTTTGGCAAGGGCAACAGAGACTCTGTGAGTACTCCCCAAGATTTCAGAGGTGGCATTGGCAGAGCCCTAGTGCCCAGCATCCACGGTGCAGGCTGCAGGGCCTCTGCTCAGTGCTGGCAGCAGTGAGTCTCCCCCTGCGTGGTCCGATGGTATAATCTGGGCATTGCTCTTGCTGGGTAACTTCCAAGTCTGATTCTGTGGCCCTTCTAGAGTTCCTGTGAGCAACTTTAATATTCTTTAAAATAGTCTCTTTTCTGCAATTAACTTACTCAGCATTTATTGAAGGGTTATTATGTGCCCAATATTTATTGAAGAGCTATATGTGCACAGCTATATCTGTCAGTTTGTAATACTGTGGTGTGGTGTCTTGTGTGGTGCTGTGATGCTGGAAGCTATGCCACCAGTATTTCAGATACTAGCAGGGTCACAGTTGGTAGACAGGTTTCAGCGGAGCTTCCAGACTAACACAGGCTAAGAAGAAAGGCCTGCTGATTGACTTCAGAAAATTAGCTAAAGAAAACCTTGTGGGTCACTACAGAATATTGTACATCTCACTTGCTTTGGACATGTAACTGTTGGAGGAGGTGTGATGGTTAAGATTGTGTGTCAGCTTGGCTGGGCCATGATTCTCAGTGTTTATATGTGATCACCCCCATAACGGGATCTGCTGTGAGTAGCCAAACAGTTGAAGGAGAGTTTTCTTGGGTGTGTGACCTGCATCTGAATGTAAGTGGACATTCTGGTTTTTGCCCTGTCTGGATCCTGCAGCTGCCTCCTGTTCTTCTGACCTCCAGTTCTTGGGACTTGAGTTAGCAGCTTATCTGCCAATCTTGGGATTTGCAGATCTTCAGAGCCTGTGAGCAAGAGCCCTGCTCCCTGACCTGCCCATCTTGGGTTTGCCAGCCCCTGCAGTTACAAGAATCAGGAGAAGCCTCTATCCTGATCTATGGACTTGGGATGTTCTAGCCTCTTCAATCGTGTGAACCATTTCCTTCATATAAGTCTCTCTACATGTACATATTTATACACTTTACTGGTTTTGCTTCTCTAGAGAACCCAGCCTAAGACAGAGGACATCATATTTGGTGAAGTAGAGGACCAATGAGGGCGAGGGAGACTTGCAGTGAGAGATTGTCACAGTGGCCACAGCAATGAACTCGAAAATTCCAGCGATAAGGATGGCACAGGACTGGGAAATATTTCATTCTGTTGTACATAAGGTCTCCATGAGTTGGGGTTGACTCAAAGGCAGCTATCCATCTACTATGTGCCAGCCACTGTTGTAAGTGCTGGGGATTCAGGAGTAACAGAACAACATTCCTGTCCTATAGAGCTTACATTGTAGTGAAGAAAGACAAATACTAAACAAATAAGCAAAGTATAGAGTATTTTACATAAAGAAGGAAAGGAAGTGGGGAATGCTAAGAGCCCTGGTGGCTCAGTGGTTAAGCGTTCGGCTGCCAACTGAAAGGTCGATGGTTTGAACCCACCAGCTGCTCCAGAAAGATGTGACAGTCTGTGACAATCTGTTTCCTTACAGAGTATAGCCTTGGAAGCCCTATGGGGCAGTTCTGCTATGCCATATAGGGTCACTATGAGTTGGAATCAATTCGACAGCACACAACTACAACAAGGGGTGGGATAGAGTTGCAACTTTAAATAAGTTAGTCTCAGAAGGCCTCACTCAAATGATAAGGTGACATTTGTGCAGACCTGAATGAGGGAGCATGCCTGGTGCACACCTGGGTAAGAGCATTCCCAGCAGCAGGAATGGCAAGGGTAAAGGTCATGAGGTAGAAGCATGCCCTATAAATGTTTATTGTTTATCAGTAATGATTATCATAGTCATCTTCCAAAAGTCATTCACTTATTCTAAGAGAAACAGTAAGTGGGAGAAACGTCTCCCTCATCCTGATCTGATAGCTGGAGCTCAACTGATCTGAAAGAACTTAACAAACTTCCCTGATAATGTTAAGTCTAATTTAGGCAGTACCAGTGACCTACAATCAAATCTACCCATCTCCTCCAAATACATGCAGCTTATCTTTATTTATTAACAAAATATATAATTTTTTTAAAAAAAGGTAGGTAGAGCTTATTTAATCTTAAAACTTCAAGTGGGTTTGTTTTGGGATTCTTGCCATGTATCTATTCGTTTATAGACAACCACGAAAATTGGCACTGGAGGAAGAAATTTTCTTGGTCAAACATTCAGCGTTCAAAAAATAAAAACTCTAGGGCTATTAACCTTGGTGTAGGGTTTTTATGTTTAAGCCTAATCATGACTCACAATCCAGAGGCAATAAAAGAAAAAAGTTGATGAATTGAATACGTAAGTATAAAAAAATTGCATGGCAAAAAGCACCATAAATAAGGTCAAAAGACAATAGGAAAAGTAGGAGAAAACACAACACATACCACAGAAAAAAAGGCTAATATACTTGATATGTAAAGAACTCGTAAAATTTGAGGGACGAAAGACACAAAAAAACCTGATAAAAACACGGGAAAAAGACATGAACATATGATTCACAAAAAAGATATAAAAATAGCCCTTAACCATATGAAAAGCATAGAAAACCTAATAAGTATGTTTAGAGATATGAACAATGTTATTTAAAATATCCACTATAATACTAACAACCCAGTGGGAATCTCTAACATCCTACTTCTGTGAATGAGTGGTTAATGTCCTATCTGTATGTATTGTGAATCATACCATTTACTTTTGAAATGCTTGTAAGAAGTCTGTCTCAACTCAGTTATAACCCCCATTATATTATGAAATTAATTTATTTGGAAAATATCCTTTAAACAATAATGTAAAAGAAAACTTATCGAAGTGACCCAAATCATGTTAGTAATCAGCTTTTCTTAGCTCCTAACTGGAGCAAAGTAAGTAGACTTTCCATAGTCACAACCACGTCAAAAGCATAAACATGTCAGGTAAGAAACTTTTCATACATCATCACATTTATTCTCACAGCAACCCAGCAAGGGAGGTAATATTAGACCTGTTTGACAGATATGGAAGCTGAGGCCTAGAGCAGCTGGGACCTACCCAAGATCACATAGCTCACTTTCTTTCCATTATTCTATGTTGTTGAAAAGTGTAGTCTTTAATTCAAAAAGGGCCTTTGTTACATTCCATTTCTGTATTTCTAGTTAAAACTCGCTGTCATTGAGTGGATTCCAACTAGTAGCGACCAAATAGGACAGAGTAGAACTGCCTCATAGGGATTCCAAGGCTGTAATCTTTATAGAGCAGACTGCCACATCTTTCTCCTGAGGGAACAGCTAGTGGATTCAAACCACAGACCTTTCGGTTAGCAGCTGAGTGCTTAACCACTGTGCCACCAGGGCTCCTGGTTAGTACTTAATAATAAAGGAGCCCTGGTGGTTGCGCAGTGGTTAAAGCACTCGGTTGCGAACCTGAAGGTCCGCAGTTGGAATCCACCAGCCGCTCTGCGTCAGAAGGATATGACAGTCTGCTTCTGTTAAGATTTACAGCTTTGGAAACCCTATGGGCAGTTCTACTCTGTCCTATAAGGTATCCATGAGTCGAAATCTACTGATGGCAGTGGGTTTGATTTTGGGTTACGTGGTACAGTGGTTCAGTACTGGGCTGCAAACCAAAAGGTCAGTGGTTTGAACCCACCAGCAGCTCTGCAGGACAAAGATGTGGCAGTTGGCTTCCGGGAAGATTGTTGTTAGGTGCTGTACAATCGACATTACCAGGTCCTGTGCCATCTTCACACTTAATAGCTGTTTTAGCCCATTGTTGCAGCCACTGTGTCAATCCATTTCGCTGAGGGTCTTCCTCTTTTTCGTTGACCCTCTACTTTACTTAGAAACCCTGTGGGGCAGTTCTACTCTGTCCTATAGAGTTGCTATGAGTCAGGATTGACTCAACGGCACCGGGTTTGGTTTTGGTTTATTGTGAGAGATCTCTCTCTCAAAAAAAAAATAAAAAAAACCCAAAACAAGTTATTTGATTATTGCTATATTGATAAAGTAGATTTAAAAGCCTTCTATGATTATTATTGGAGAGAACTCACAATAAACCAATATCAAGACCATTGCCGTCCAGTCAATACCGACTCATAGTGACCCTATAGGACAGAGCTGCCTCACAGAGTTTCCAAGGACTGACCGTTGGATTTCAACTGCTGACCTTTTGGTTAGTAGCTGAGTTCTTAACCACTATGCCACCCGGGACTACCTAGGAATACCAATTTGATTTCGAGAAAGGACTGGACAAAAGCAGGTGTCTGGTGGCTTTCAAAATAACACTGCCATCTTGTGGACTAATGATGAACTAAGGTAAATTGTCCTAACGCACAGTTTCAATTTCATCTTATTGAAATTCTCAGTAGGCAGTAAGTGCAGGCACAGAAACATTTTCTGTTTAAGTTGTGTCTCATAGAATAATGATAATATAACCATTTCATCTTGTACACAGTCATCAACCAAACTGCTAATGTCATGTAAATTGCCAAGCTGGATCGAATAAGCATTCATTCATGTACTCATTCATGCCATACATATTTACTAAGAGCCAGCTGTATGTTGCAAATAAAGTCAAGAATACAATGGTGAATAAGAACATAGCCCTTGTTTCTAGGATACAAGATGCTATTCCTGTAGTGATTGAGTATATGTTCTCTAGAACCAGACTGCTCTAGTTCAAACCCCAAATCTGTGTAACTTTGGACAAGTTCCCTAAACCTTTGGGGCCTCAGCATCACCATGTGTAGAGTGGGAATAACAACGGCACCTGCATTGTACAGTTATTAAGTGCTCCCTGGAACACTTAGGACAAAGGATCACTTCTGGCTGTAGCATTAAAGATATACATCTAGAAAGTGATACTGGTGAGTGGGCCCTTGCCTGGAACGGCAGTGTATGAGTTTCCCAGAGCTGCCGTAAGAAATTACCACATACTTGGTGGCTTAAAACAACAGAAATGTATTCTCTCACAGTTCTGGAGGCCAGAAGTTTGAAATCAAGGTGTCAGCAGTGTTGGTTCCTTATGGAAGCTCCGAGGAAGAATCTGTTCTATGCCTCTCTTCTAGCTTCTGGTGGCTACCAGCAATCCTTGGTGTTCCTTGGTTTATAACTCCAATCTCTGTCTCCATCTTGACGTGACTTTTTCCCTGTGTCTCTATGACTGTGTATCTCAAATCTCTCCCTCTTTTCTCGTATAAGGACACACATCACTGGATTTTGGGCCCACCCTAAATCCAGGATGATATCATCTCATGATTCTTAATTACATCTACAAAGACTCTATTTCCAAACAAGGTCACAGCCACAGGTATTGAGAGTTAGGACTTGGGCATATCTTTGAGGGGGACAAAATTCAACCCACTACAGACAAATAGCATTCCCTCAAAAGAAGATGAGCAGCAGGGACAAGGCATTACCAAACAATGACTTTGGAGTGGGAAAACAAAGCCTTGCTCTCCAGGATCAGAATAATCCATATGGCTTTATCCTATTATAAAAAACCAAAACTAAACTCATTCCTGTAGAGTCACTTCCCGATCGAGACCCTAAAAGACAGAGTAGAACTGCCCCATAGTGTTTCCAAGGAGCGGCTAGTGGATTCAAACTACCAGCCTTTTTGTTAGCAACCAAAAGCTTAACCACTGAGCCACCAGGGCTCCTTATTACACACTTCAAAATGCACAGAAACCTACATAAAATCTTGCTCAGTGCAGAATTGCTTGTATTATTGAAAGAGTGGAAACTACCTAAATACCCGTTGTCTTAGTCAACTAGTGCTGCTCCAACAGAAATACCACAAGTGGATGGCTTTAACAAAGACAAGTTTATTCTCTCATAGTCCAGCAGACTACAAGTGCAAATTCAGGGCATCACATCCAAGAGAAGGCTTTCTCTGTCGGCTCTGGGAGAAGGTCCTGGTGATGCATCAGTCTTCCTTTGTTCTGGGAGCTTCTCAGCGCAGGCACCTCAGGTCCAAAGGACACGCTCTGCTCCCAGCACTGCTTTCTTGGTGTGAGGTTCCCACGTGCCTCTGCTCGCTTCTCTCTTTTATATCTCAAAACAGATTGCATTAAGACACTAATTCTTGTCAACCTTATCAGTATAACCTCATCATAGTGATAGAATTTACAACACATGAGGAGATCACATATAATCTCATCATAGTGATACAGTTTACAACACATAAGAAATCACATGAGATAACACAATCATACAATACCGGGAATCATGACTCAGCCAAACTGACAGATATTTTTGGGGGACACAACTCATCCATGACACCCATCAATAGGGGATTGGTTAAATTGATTATGGTGCATCTGTACACCATAAGGAGCCCTGGTGGTGCAGTGGTAAAGAGCTTGGTTGCTAACCAAAAGGTAGGCAGTTCAAATCCACCAGCCGTTCCTTGGAAACCCTATGGGGCAGTTCTACTCTGTCCTATAGGGTCATGGTGAGTCAGAATCAGTTTGACAGCAGTGGGTTTTTTACACACCATAAAAAAGAATGACGTGGAACTATACGCACTGAGAGGGAGCAATCTCTAACACATTGTAAGTGGAAAAACTGAAATGGAAAACAGCAAGCAGCATGTTCCTCTCTGCACTTCAAAGTGCAAATACTACATAGCTTGTCCCAGTGTGAATAAATCCATTTCTCAACGTAACACAAAAGTATTGGTGTCTATAGGAATTGTTTTCTAGCCTTTTTGAAAATCTGTAGTCATTACATACTTCATTGAAGAACTGCAGCACTCAGTGAAGTTTTGTTAAAGGGAATGAGTAGTTTAGGTCGCAGGCCAGCAGTTCTGAGTGCTGGGATGATGAGGCTCTATGTGTATGTACTTAAGTATATACAGAAAATCAGGGGAAGAATATTGTGTGGATTGGCTTGCTTACCCTCTGCTCCACCCTCCTTTTAAGGTGCCTTCAGGAACTGCAGAGCTGAGAAACTAAAAACCGAATTTCCCAGATTCCTTTGCAGATAGTGCTTTGGATGCAAAATTAAAATCAGCTGCTGTGAAGTCCAGTCTGACTTATGGTGACCCCTTGTATGTCAGGGTAGAATCGTGCTCCACAGGGTTTTCAGTGGTTGATTTTTCAGAAGTAGATCGCCAGGGCTTTCTTTCAAGGTGCCTCTGGGTGGACTCAAACCTCCAACCTTTCAGTTAGCAGCCAAGCCCGTTATCCACTTGCACCACCCAGGGACTCCAGGATGCAAAGTTAGGCTCCTCCAATTAGATCTACTCACCCGTGACCTGGAAGGCAGGAGTGAAGACCCACTTCCTGCTTATTATTGTTGGCAAGCAAGTCAAGGAGATGAGAGAGGTGATTGTAGTGACGTGACCCAGCGCTCTAGTGTCTATTCATCAACTTCATGGTCCAGCAGTAGAGGTGTTTTTCTCTCTAGAGCTCAGTTACACTGCAAGCTATGCTCTTGAACCCTGTAGCTCCATTTGCAGCCCTGATTCCCTCTTCCAGCCTAACAATGATTTCATAAGGCCTAATTCCCTGTGTTAAATTCTTGTCTGCTTAGGCTTCCTAGAATGATTTCTGTTCCTAAACTTTGACTATTACAGACATGTAAGAAAATGATCATAATGTTTACCTTTGGAGAAAGTGTGCTGAGATCTGGGAAAAACGAAGATTTCCTTTTCATTGTATATTCTTTTGTACTGTTTGAGAAATTTTACAATGCATGTGAATTTTACAAGCAGCAGCTCTATATGCACGGATATGCACCAACAGCTAGGTTATTACTTTTTTTTTTTAAAGCAATCTGAAGAGTGGTGTACATATAAAAAATGAAACCATACTCTATGCCGTTGAGTTGATTCCCACTCATGGGGGGAGGGGGGAAAGGATATACATACATATGTTTGTAAATGACTCCAGAGAGGTGGCTGGGTGGCTAGGGTAGGGATGACAGATTTAACATGTCTACTTTGTACTTTTGAATTTTATGTCCTGTACATATATTATCTAATCAAAACTATTTTGTTAATTAAAATTAGCATCTAATTAATTTTGAAAAGAATAATCTACCTTGGTCAAAGCATAGAGATTGTGTTGGGGACTGCTAGGAGATAAAACATTACAGTTTGACTCTTAGGCAAGGCAAACAGCAGCTAGAAAGAACTTGATATGCTGGGATTTGCTTCATTCCATCCCAGGAAGCTACTGGGAATAGTCTTTCCACAGTCCCACTAGACCAGTCTGTGCTCAACCTCCCCAAAGCTAAGGTTTCTCTCGAGGAAAACCTCAGGCTTTTCATTCCAATCTCCCTTCCACCCTCTCTCTGCGCCAAGGCTAGGGAAACTATCAAAAGGTTTATATTCAGGGCTGGCCTGTTTTCAGCTACCCACCTTTCCCCAGATCAAGAAATTTGATTATAAGTCCCGATTACAAATTGCTGTTTAGAGAAGAGTTGAATCGGGTGTCCCAGCCCTGGTCCAGTCAGCTATGGCTGGGGGAATAGGCATGTAGCCTAGTACTTACCAGTGAGAGTATTTTTTAGTGTCTGAAAGGGCATTTTGTTCATAGGAAAGACTGTATTTATGAAAGCTAAGCATTGTAAAACTTAACTTTCCTTAAGCTTTTAAACTGGACTTACAAATATTCCATTTAGAAATCTAGAACATTTTAATAACCACTTTCAAGGGGTCTTTAATGTTTGATAAAGTTCACTTAAGTTGAACAGAGTAAAATTTTTTTAAGCAGTACCATTTACAATTCAAATTCTTTTAAACAATTTAACAGCATTTATACATTTAAGGTGTTTGATTTTCTTTTAAGCAGCACTTCAAATGCTTGACCCAACAAGCAAAACTTCCCCAAGTGCTTAACTCTTACAAATATAATAAATTAAACATACAGTGACTTTCTAAGTTCTTTGAGACATTCCAATATTTCTGCAGGCTCATTAACATTTTAAAATACCTTTTAACTATAAACCACAAGTCTGAAAATGTTAAGCATTTTAAATTAGAATTTTAAGGCCAATGTCACATACTGTAATATGCCATCTGTTTAAATACTTCAAAGTGCAAATACTACATAGCTTGTGTATAAAAACCATTCCTCAATGTAACACGAAAGTATTGGTGACTATAGGAATTGTCTCCTAGCCTTTATGAAAATTTGTAGCCATTACATATATCACTTGAGAACTGCAGCACTCAGTGAAGTTTTACTAAAGGGAACGAGTAGTTTAGATCGCAGGCAGGCAGTTCTGAGTGCTGGGATGATGAGGCACTCAGGCTTGGGGACTTGAAGAGTCAATAACTACTTTAGGGAATGCAATGTTAAATGAGAACAAGACCAACCTAGGATGGCTGTGGTGAGAATCAAATAAAATAAGATACTGGGAAATCCTTGTTATATGGTACACAATCAATGGCAGCTAGTTTCAGATAGAATTTCAACTACTATGGATTTACTAGGTATAGAATTTACTAGTATGCAAGTTATCAGCATACCTATGAAGTTAAATTTAGAAATCTTATTTAAATAAATTAACCTTTTCTTAACCTGAAGATACAGCTTCTGACCCTGACTAATCCCATACTCAGGGCAGCAAGCTCCTGATTTCTTACAAATGCCATATGATTGCTTCCCAACAACATCCCTCCTTCTTATGCTTAAATCAGTTCATGAAAGGCCAACTAGACCCTGTCTTTGAGTGTATGTCATTACTAGAACATATGTATCCCACTTTCTCCCTACTTAAGAAAAAAATCTTAATTTACAGAATTTAAATCTTGAGATTCCCATTACAAAACCTTCTGCTAACGAAGGGTTCTCTCAGCTTGAGACATATTTCCTTATTGATAATTACTAGCTATGGGATAAGAACTGGGGGAAGATAGGAGAGGTAGCAACTGTGAAACAAATGTGTTAGGAGACAGTAGCCTGTGAATATATCGATCAGGAATTGATATATCTCAGAGAGCCAAAAAGAAAATATGAATCTCTTTATAAAAAATGTGATTAACATTGAAATTTTAAAAAACACAACCATTTTTCAAAGTTACTCTGGTTTGGGGTTTTGAAACACAGGATGACTGTGAAGAATAGAGAAATATCTAAAAGCAGATCAGAGAAAATGGTTTTTAAAGAGGTAGCAGGTAGCTAAAAGATAAGCTCCAAAGCATATGAATGAAAGGCTAATTACAGTAAAAACCTGCAAAAGTCAGAACCTGTGTAAGGTGGAAACCTATCAGAGAAGGAAAATTCAAATATTTTCCCCTAATACAGAGTGACAGAAAAGTGGTAAGACCGCACCCTGTCAAAAGCAGAAAACTTTTGAGACCTGAAAAAACAAGGTACTCGCGTCAAGCTCCAGCTCTCTCAGGTTTAACTGCATTATAAAGAGAAATGGCAAATGTTATCATTCCCCTGGCCTGAAGTAAGTTGAAAACCTGACAGAAATGCTGTAGATTTAAGGGAAGAAGAAAAAAGTGGACCAATAAGCCCACAGAACAAAGAGAGTCAAGGTTCAAGAAATTAAAAACACCCACGCACCTGGGATGGAAAGCACAATTTTTAAGTACCAACCCCGCGTCATCACACTCTCTAAGCACATGTCCAGTTATTGTCAATTATTCAGAGCTGGCCATTGATTTCCCACACTTAGAAAAGGATACAGCTCTATTACCAGCTCCAACAGAGCATGTGACCTAGACAAGTGACTGACATCAAGAAGAGCGGAGGAGGGACAAGCTCAGCAGGGGCCTAGAAACCCCAAGGGCGCTTATGAGAGTGAATAAAGGGATTTTTTTGTTGTTGCTGTTTGTTTTGCTTCTCGTTTGTTTTTTTTCCAGGACAGAAGTTAAAAAAAATAAATAAATAAAGCTCTATTCCTTTGGCAGAATTTCCAGTTGAAGCCTTCTCCAGAAAGGGTTCAAATTTGAACTCCCATCTGAATGCCTACTCAAGATTTTGACACAGAACTTTACTGTATTAAAATTAATACCAACTCATCCAAGGTGAACATAACAGTGATCAAAACAACTGAGATCTTCCGCCTGAAGATGTTATAAAAAATTCAAAATATTACATGGAACATCATGTCTTAAAACAGGTACTAATTTTCCAATCATAATCATTCCAGTCTCTTCCATAAAATTACTCTGTAAATAGTTTTTTTAATGTATCAAAGAGATTCTCTTTCCAATAGTTAATAGAGTTAAATCTATTTCAAGTCAGTTCTTATGGTATTCAGCAGGCACTATGATTCTATCTTCCTGTTTTCTAGAAATCTATCAGATTTATGTTCCAATGTAAAAGTGCTTTCTTTTGTTGTTGTGGTAGCAAAAAGCATTTCCATCATCCCCAAGGTTTCTAGCAGTTCTCTTTGGTAATCAATCTCTTTTTCTACAAGTCCCTGAAGTAACAAAAACTTTTTATCCACTACAGGTGACTGACCAATCACAGGCAGATATATATCTAGAAAAAGAGAAAATATATTAATTAGAAACATCTTTCTATACAATAAGTGAAAAGTATTATTTAGAAAAAGTATACAAATATTATATATAAAGATATTGAAAAGTTTACTCATTTTATAATCAATGTATAATTTATATGAAAGCATAACAATCCATCTGAATGGATATTTCAAAAAAGTAATTAATTACAGAAAGTACATGGTGGAGATTTTGTCCGGTTTTTACTTTCTCATTAAAAAAATTGGTATGCTCATCATAAACGTTTAAAAACTTTTTTAAAATATGTAATATCTCTAGTCCCACTAACTCAAAGTGCCACCATTTTACTGTCTTTTAAACTACATCTGTTTATTGTTGTTGTTGATTACATATTATTTTACATTTCTACTTTTACAAGCATGTTAGTATTTTCAAGTTTTAACTACTTACCAATAATCATTTCAGCAACATTTATCAAAACAGGAGCAAATCTTGGCTGAGACAGATTCCTACAAAGAAAAAATTCTGTTTATTAAAACTTGCAAATGTTTTTGAAATTCTTAAAATAGATTGACCTATTCCACCAGCTCTCTATAAAGATCAAACTAAAAAGCAAATGTTTCTCATTTGCTAATAAAGGATTTCAGATACAAAACCCAAGTGTTTCACGGAACATAAAACATACCTTATCAAAAAATTAAGAATACGACTGAGTTCCTTTTCATCCCGGCCTGCAAGAGCATTTGCAAGGACTCCTCTTCGATTTAGCTCTTTTATGATGGAAACTGTAATCTCAGGTGTCTTTATTGTAATTTCGGGCTATAAATTTTTTTAAAAAAAATCAACATGAGCAAACAAGACAGCAAAAGAAAAAAATCAGCCTTAGAACTCACTACTAACAATTACTAAGTTTGAACAGGTTTTTGTCTTCACAGTCTCAAGGCATGGTAATGCTAAGACAAATAATAAAACAAGTTTTTAAAAAATATGCTTCTCACCCACCTCAAGGACTCTGTCAAGTGCCTTAGAGATCCGAAAATTTTTTAGATCCCTGTCATACAATTCCAGGTGTTTTTTTGATGGCCTACTGACTGAAATGTCATCCTATATTGAAAAGTAAATTCATACAAGAGAAAAATCAAAATCAGTATAAAGTTCCATTCAATGTTAACGTTTTCATAGTGGTATATACATATTTTTAAATTAAGGTGTCCCTGAACTATGTCATAAATAATGTTCTTATGCCCATTATGTAGGTTAAATGAAAATGGGAAGAAGCAAACACATCAATGTTCTTACTTGCCTATGATTTTAACTTATAACACACACACAATAATGCAATTCTAGACAAAAATTCCTCCTTTTAATTCTCTTTACATGGCAGGCAATGTGACTTAGTAAAAACAGAACTAAAACTAATGCAATCTAGTCCCAACAACTCTTGCTACCAGTAATGCAATCCTGGATACATCTCAATCTCTCAGATGCCAAATAGGGGCAATCTGGCTCTACTAATTTCCAGGGTTGTTTAGAACATCAAATCAGATAGTGTGTGAAAGATATTGTTATGAATATGGTAAAGTACTATAATATTATACTATGATTCAGGGTATTAAAAAAAGGAGTCTTTGTCACCCATTACAACATGCTCAAGCATAACAACAATTGTGAGGATGGCACAGGACCAGGCAGCGTTTCGTTCTGTTGTACATAGGGTGGCGATGAGTCGGAATCTACTCGATGGCACCTAACAACAACAACATCTAGCAATCTAGAGATAACTCTGAGGTAGAGGAAAGTAAAACAAAGTTAAACACCACCTGAACTACACTTTTCAGTAATGTTAAAGATGGAGTTGACTAACAATTTCACTTTAAAAAAAAAAAAAGAGAAATACACAAATACCCGTTGCTTCATGTAATTTTTTCCTTTAATAAAGGTTCGATATGCAGGCCTTCGTCTCCGGGAAGAAGCATCCTTCTTTGCTTCAGATTTCCGATGTTTAACGCTCAGTATTCCATTGGTCATTCCTACAACTATTGTCTCATCTTCATGCTAACAGCAGTGAGAAAAATAAGTTAGTCTATTCCTAACTCATAACTTATAGTACTTTTTCGCCAAATAACGTTTACAACGTTTGCTCCTTATCCATACTTTCAGCAACAGTTCCATTCAGAAATAGATACCCTGCCTAACAATTATCTGTGACAAAGTTAGAGCAAAATCATTTTTTTTGGACACTAGGATACCATTATCTTGACAGAAATTATTATACTTGATGTAAAGTATCACTGGCAAAATTTGTATAATAACAATATAGTTAATGGTATCTTGGGACAGATTCAAAATAATATTTTTCTGCATTCTCTTATTAGAAAAAGGATTACAGGGTGACATGACCTTCCACAATCTTGCTAAGAAAATATTTTGGAAAAATCTCCCAGTACAGATTTCTATATAATGTATTCAAATGCTTTCCTCTTCAAATACGGCTCCTCATGAAACTTGAAAGTGGACAATCCAGAAAGAACAGTCAACGAAAACCAGAGATATTTCATTTTGTTGCCCTCGTCCCTTATTACTATTATTCTTTTTCTTGCAGAGCCAACTTGCCTTTCTAAAGTATTATAATACCCTTGATGAAATGTGTTAAAGAGAGATGTATCAATTTACGAGATCTTGAATTTAGTGTTAGCACTGTACTTAGCTGGAAGCTATACAGTGAGTGGGACCTACATCTGAATTCATGCTAAGTTATTAGGAGGAGTCACATATTCTAGCAATCGTGTTAACGCAAACTTCCAATGTGGCAAGAAGAAAAGGACTTATTAAAATCCAAAAGATAAACTCCAAAATTCCATTTTATTTTAATTTAACAGGCAAGCTTAGGGAACACTTTAAGAAGAGCTAAAAATACTTACTGCAAGTGCAAGACTCAAAATTGAAGCTGCATAATCAAAACTGTGGACTACTTTGTAGGAAGCTGTGCTGTATACTTTCACCTTTCTAATAAAAAAGAAAGATTTGTCACAAATCATCTTGGAAATACGTATAAAATACAAAGTTCCTCTTTTTTGAAAAATCAACATATAAATATTAAAATTTACACACAGTTAACAACAATCAGTAATGCTAATTACAAACTGAATCCCTTAAAAAATGAACTGTGTATAAGGACTAGCCATAACGTTTATATAAAAACTTAACCACTTAAAAAATAAAACAGAAGCCTAGACAACGAATCATTGGCATCTGAAGACAAAACTTGCAAAGAGAAAGTATTAATGAAAGTACACTGGAAGTCAAAAGGGCAGGGTTTCCAAACCTTGGCACTAGTGACATTTTGGGCTGGGCAATTCTTTGTTGTGGTAGGTTGATCACTATAGGATGGTTAGCAGCATCCTTGTCCTCTACCCACTAGGTGCCAATAGCACCGGCCCCCAAGTTGTGACAACCAAAAATGTCTCTAGACATTGCCAAATGTCCCCTGGGGGGTAAGATCACTCCAGGTTGAGAACCACTGCAAATAGAGTCAACTAACACTTAGCTTTTTAGGGACACATCTAGAAATCAAACCCTAAATTGCTTAGTAGTACTATTCCAGAGAATTCGCCATATATTTACATAAGAGTTTCCTTTGTATTAAAAATATTTTCTATCCTGAGGTTCACCCTTCAGCCAAAGATTAGACAGACCCATAAAACAAAATGAAACTAAATGGGTACATCAGCCCAGGGGCAAGGACAAGAAGGCAGGAGCAGACAGGAAAGCTGGTAATGGGGAACTCAAGGTCGAGAAGGGAGAGTGTTGATAAGTTGTGGGGTTGGCAACCCATGTTACAAAACAATACATATTACTTGTTTAATGAGAAACTGGTTTGCTCTGTAAACTTTCATCGAAAGTACAAAATGTTTTTTTATAAAAATTTTGAAAAAAAAGAAAAATATTTTCTAGCTTTTAAAATATGTAAACATTTTAATAAGCATGCTGAAAACCAAGGCTTTTCATAATAGTGAAAAAATGAAATATGAAATAAAATGACCAACAACAGATGAATGTAAGTAAATTCTAGAACTGCACTGTACAATATGGCAGCCACTAGCCACATGTGGCTACTGAGCGCTTGAAATGTGGCTAATGAAAATGAGGAGCTAAGGTTTTTATTTTATCCTAATTAATTTAAATTTAATAACTGAGGCAGTGTAAAATACTGTTCTATTTAAACACAGTTTTATTGTTTTGGCAGGACTATACCTCACTTTGTACGATATTATTGTATTACAGTGCATGTATTAAATGCTTAACTTGTTTCTAGTATCTTGTTAATAATTTTTATATTGATTACAAGTTGAAATGAAAACATTTAGATATCATGGGCTAAATAAGATATGTTATTAAATTAATTTGACCTAGTTCTTTTTACCTTTTTTAATGCCGCTACTAAAACATTTAAAATGACATATGAGGCTTGTATTATATTTCTACTGGACGGCACTGCTGTAGAACATTAACTAATGAAATATTAAGTACCTATTAAAACAGAAATGTCTGGACCACATTAATGTGTAGAAATTTTGACATAAAGTTTAAACCTTTAAAGTGTAATAGAATATATACATATACTTATTACAAATGTTTCAAAATATATGAACGTACAATAATGATTTTAAAAGAAACTATATACAATAATATAAACTAAGAGATTAATACTCAAGTGGTTCAATAAAATTGCTTAACAATGTAAATGTAAGTAATAAACTGTCAAGGGAAAAAATAAATTGGCTATAAGCAAATAAAAGATCAAAACTTTTTCTCAACTCTACAGATTTTTTTATTTATGGAAACCATTTAACAGAATATTTATTTTATCACAAACACTGCTGACCTAACTCATTTCCTCAAATAGTAAACACTTATACACTAATAATGATGAACAAAGAAAATTAAAATACTCACCTATCCAGTGAGCCAGAGAGTAACCTCTGTCCGG
Organism: Dugong dugon; assembly: GCA_030035585.1. Lineage (NCBI taxonomy): Eukaryota > Metazoa > Chordata > Mammalia > Sirenia > Dugongidae > Dugong > Dugong dugon. Next base: position 77,365,759 of record CM057460.1, on the reverse strand, counting down.
AGCTGCTCAAACATAAACACGTCACAGTTTTGTGATGATTTTTCAGAGACACTAACAACTGTCCTCCTTTTAATATGTCCCAGACTTTAACATAACGACCTCCTATAATAAGAAGCAATCATTAGTTTGATACTCAATCGATTCAAATTTTCAGTTCTCTGAAAAGCATTCTGCACTGGACACTCCATAGGGTAGGGGTAAGTAAGGGAATCCAGAGGTAGACAGCCTGGTTTAAATCCTGGCTCTACCACTTGCTAGGTGTGTGACTGATATCAACAGCACCCATCTCACAGGGCTGTTAGGGTGATTAAATAATTTCATATTTGTAAAGTGCACAGAAGTGTCTAACAAAATAAAAAGTATAACCAAAAATATTTTGAGAAAGTTATATAATAAAATCATTCTTTAAAAGTAATTTTGTATAACCACGGAAATGAATAAAGTATTATTTCCTAAAAATTTTGTGAATTCCAACAAAACTGGAAAAACTTTCCTATAACTGTTAACCTAAGAGTTGGAAGGATACTTAGAAGTAATTTAATTTGGTATTTTAAAAAGTTTTTAACACAGTATCTTTTCTTTCAACAAAATCTTAAACAAAAGCCTAGCAGGTAAAGCAGGAAAAGGGGTGGAGGGAGAGGTTAAGTTTGTTCTTATTCAAGTTGAAGATCTCTCCTGGTTGGGGAATAGGGTCTAGACCCCAATTCACAGACCCCAGGCACGTGTGGAAGCTCAGGAGAGGGATCAGAGCATGAAACCACAGACCTAGTCCAACCACTCATTTTCAAGGTCTAGAGAAGTCAACAGATTGCCCAGTTTAGCAAGTAGCACAGCGGAGGTCAGCATACAGGTTTCCATTTTCCCTGTTTAACTTGATTATATTCCCTTTCTCAAAATGGATATATCTGACAAAGTGATCAACTTATTTTTAAATCATATAGGTACTGGGAAAACAGTGTAAAACAGGATAATTTCTACTTGAATCTTAGAATTAAGCTAAAAAAAAAGAAGATACACACACAGCTATATATATGCTATCAAGTATACATATTACCTACAAATTCGTCAAATGTCAACATATTAATCGTGGCTTTACTGACAGAAAGCCATTTATTTCTTCCATTATAACTATGAAAATGCACTAGGCCAACATAACCAAAAAAAAAAAAAACCCACCACACAGTTTCAATGATGTAAAAAATGTATCAAAGCCCCTTATGACTCCACATTCTTTCTCCAGTAATATTAGCTATATGCTCATTAAGGCCATTTTAATCAAGAGAGCCATATAAGAGACAACCCTGATTCTAGGTCTGTAAGAGCCTGTATTTTTAAAAGCTCCCACAGATCTCTTACATAGGAATAACCCAGGAATAAGACCTAGATTTCTAGGGTCAAACAAGATGGCACAGGGTTATATACACAATCCAAGTTTTTAAGTTCTGGGATTTCAGTCTGCCATCTATGAGCTTTGCCTTGGACAAATTAGTTATAACTTTTATTTATTTCCTTAGCTATAAAATAGGGAGAAAATTGTGAAGAATGATGTGGGGCATTAGAGCTAATATTTATATAACAGCACAGTGTCTGGCTCACATTAGATACTCAATAAATAACTACCTGCCTACCTCTTTTATCAACTGTCTGAGCAAAAACTTAGATATACAATGCATGTATATGCTGACAAAATTATACACAGCAACTGATACAGAAATATTTGATTCATGCCTAACAATATCGGTGAAAGCAATTTTTAAAACACATACCTGCTGACACTAGAAGACCTCCAGAGGGAAAAAGCAGGACACTCTCCACTGGCTGCCCGTGCTCCACAGAGATAACACTCTCATTGGTTCGTGTATCAAACATCTTTACAGTATGATCATATGACCCTAAAATGTCAATTTTTACATGACATGAGTTTCACTGTTTAAAACTATATCTATATACATATATACACACACACATACAGATACATTCCGGGCATAAATTTTAAAAGGAGAAAACCTTAGATGAAATTTTTAAAAGAAAGATATGTATTTCATGAAAACACAGTATCTCCAAAACTCCTGCTACACTAATTGGTTTTGAAGCAGCACTATACTATACTACACAGACTCTAACTTGCTTTGAAGTATACTATGTCTATATTTATACTACTGCCCACTACCGAATGGTCTGGGAATCCTTGCACAGGCACCCAAAGACTAAACTGCATTGTCTTTGCTTCGTGGCTGTGGGAGGCTCTGTGGGAACCAGGGTACTAAACCCATTATAATTCTAACATCAAGGCAGCCTGGTATTTCCAAACACATTTGGAGGACAATAGGAACCACCACCAAAAGAAGAAAAAGAAAACAAAACCATTGGATAAATGAACAGGAACATATTCCTTTCTAAAATTTTTTACACCCCTTAGTCCCAAAGAAAACAAAAATCCTCACAACTGGACCAGTAAGCAACATCATGATAAACGGAGAAAAGACTGAAGTTGTCAAGGATTTCATTTTACTTGGATCCACAGACAACACCCATAGAAGCAGCAGTCAAGAAATCAAAAGATGCATTGCATTGGGCAAATGTGCTGCAAAAGACCTCTTTAAAGTGTTGATAAGCAAAGATGCCACCTTGAAGACTAAGGTGCACCTGACCCAAGCCATGGTATTTTCAATCACATCATATGCATGGGAAAGCTGGACAACGAATAAGGAAGACTGAAGAAGAATTGATGCCTTTGAATTGTGGTGTTGGCGAAGAATACTGAATATACCACGGACTGCCAAAACAAAAAATCTGTCTTGGCAGAAGTACAACCAGAATGCTCCTTAGAGGAAAGGATGGCGAGATATGTCTTACATATTTTGGACATGTTGTCAGGAGGGACCAGTCCCTGGAGGACATCATGCTTGGTAAAGTACAGGGTCAGCGAAAAAGAGGAAGACCCTCAACGAGATGGACTGACACAGTGGCTGCAACAATGGGCTCAAGCATAACAACGGTTATGAGCAGGGCACAGGACCAGGCAGTGTTTCATTCTGTGGTGCACAGGGTAGCTATGAGTTGGAATCAGCTTGACAGCACCTAACAACAACAACAATCCCAAAGCAACATTAAAGTATATTATAGTAAGATTATCTATGTCAGGAGAAAAAAGAAAAAAAGAGTTCACTAACCTGTTACAAAGAGATCTGGGTTCAGTTTGCTAGCACATCCACACCTCACATAATCAGAATGTTCTTTAAACGTCAGAATTTCTCTGGAGTTTGGAATATCCCATAGCTTAACAGTATAATCATCAGCCCCAGATACCACGTGGTATTTGTCAGCTGTAAAATCTACTGTGTGAACTGCTCTGAAAGATCAAGGATCAGTATATAAAAAAGCAAGAAAAAATATTTCTGGCACCTTCTAACATAAAATACTGCTTTTCCCAGATAACATAAAAAAAGCAGCTCAGTTTCAAGCAATAATTGTAGGTGGAAATCATGAAAGAAACAGAAAACCTTTAAAACAGGTGTTTACCCCCAAGCCAATTAAAAAATTTAAATACCCCTGCACTATGAAGCTAGTAAGAATATTAAATAGCAACCATACAATTATATTTTTCTAATTTTAGCAATTTCACTTAGCTGTTTAATGAAAATTAATGTTCTAAATGCTAGAACAAAGGCATTTTATTTTTAAAAGTTTCAAAAAGGGTAGTTCAAAAAAAAAAAAATTCTAAAAAGACATGTCACTAAGTAGGATCATGTTAGTGAATTTCTGCTAAATTTTAAATATTTCATTGATGGGGTAAGACCGCCCTGATAATATATGATAAAGGACACTTGGTATTTTACATTAATAGCAAATTTCAGCAAAGACACTGGTAATCCTGAAAACAAAATTATAAGATAAAATTGCCCTGGTCATCCAGTTTATTAAGGGGCAAAAATATTACAAATCCAAGAAGAAAAGAAATTCCAACTTCCAATCTGACTTCAAAAAGTGAACCTCTAAGATAGTCTGGGCCTACAGAGTTCTCGTTTACAGTTGTGAGGGTGCCTTTAGATCAACTGTTCATAACCTCAACTGGATCACAGGTGAAGAGTTCAGGAAAACCATAAAAAAATCTTCCTAGATAAATTGACACTTCCTAAAATGTTACATGCAATTCTAGGGAATTCATGAGCTCCATAAAGGGGACCATAGGGCCCAGGTTAAGCACCCCATCTTAGAAGAACTAGGAAATAAAGTACATACAGCTACATAGAACTAACTGCCCTCTATTTTTAATCAAAGCTCAGAGAAAACAGACCTTAAGACAAAACAAAGGAACACACAAAAATCAATTGCCTCTTACTTTGTATGGCCTTCAAACTGCCTGAGGGGAGCCCTCCCACTTATATCAAAAAGTTGAACTCCACCGTCTTCACTGCCAGCCACAAGCAGTTTACCATCCTGTCGAAAAGTAGCACAGTACGCTGTGTCCTTAAATCGGGAAAAGGTTTTTATAGGTTCTTGGGAATATCGGCCATAAATATGAATCTATCACAAGATAAAAAACACAGTATTTCAAAACATAGTATTTCACCAGATGGCTCAAGATCAGTAGTAAATCTAAATCATACAAAAGAAAAATAAAGAAATTTCATATTATGCTTACCCTTGAAGAAGCTGTGACAGCGTAATTATATGGAGGCTGTGGAGAAAAGTCTACTTTTGACACTGCACCAAACTCCTTAATCTGAACAGGGGTCTTAATGAAAAATAAAACATAGTATTAACAGAATTACAATGGCAAGACAAATTTAAGCATTACATTATCCCTTACAGACCATTTCTTTTTGTCCTTTGTAACATTTATTAGGTTGTATTTAATATAGAAGTATGAAGAAAAGCAAAAGGTCCATAATCCCATTACCCAGCCTATTGTTCTTGCCATTAAAGTAAATAAAAAGTAAATAGAAAGCTACACCACACTTTTTCTCTTCAGTTGTTGAGTCTTCTGTGATTCCTTCCAGGAAAAAAATAAAAAAAGTTACGCCTATAGCAGCATATATTTATCTATGTATCTTTTAACTGACACAAAGATCATACCAGGCAGGCCGTTCTGCATCTTGCTTTTTTTTCACTTAATAACACGTACTAATTAATTTTGCATATGAGCAATAGATTACCATTCATTACAAGGATAAGCCCTGGTGGCGCAGTGGTTAAAGTGCTGGACTGCTAACCAAAAGGTCGGTGGTTCAAAATCACTAGCAGCTCTGCAGGAGAAAGATGTGGCAGTTTGCTTCTGTAGAGATTTAAAGCCTCGGAAACCCTATGGGGTTGCCATAAGTTGGAATCGACTCGATGGCAGTGGGTTTTTGGTTTTTTTGGGCCCAATACTAATACAGGGTTTTCAAGATTTCTGATATTACAAATTACACTTCAATGACTATGATGTATATCTTAGCATATTTTTGGGAGCATATTTGTTGAGGAAGTTCCAAGCTGAGACTGTAGAGTCAAAAGGTATGTGTATTTTTTTTAATCATGATAAATGTTATGAAATTGCCCTCCAGAAAGTTTATACCAATTTCCCTCCTTATAAATGGGTGAATAATTAATTTTACATCACTTCTTCCTTAGATTAAGAACGGCAAAAAAAAAATCTTCTTGTATGAGGCTCAAATTCTAAAATGTAATTCATTTGACACTGATCAATCACCTACTCTGTACTGGGCACTTGTATCGTTAAACTGATTAAGCAGTATGGATTTTTATAGAAAAATTCCAAAAAACAAAAAATCAGATATTAAATTATCCATCCAAACTATAAACTGCCTATAGATTTTTTTTGTTATTAGTTCTCTATTTCATTATCCAAAGTATTAACATATGCTGGAGAAATTGGCATAAATGCAATTACTGCTCTCCCAGTACTGCCCATACTTACCTTATAGTTGTTCCAGTACAGAGTATCTTGAGTGATTTTTTCGCCAAGTACAGGATATGTCTGAATAACTACAGGCTTATAACCAGCCATGATTTCATATAATTGCACTGTTGTCCAATGGTCAATAGTTTGAAATTGATGTTAGAAATAATTACAGAGATTCTGCCTTAATTCTGAAAAAGAAAATATTTCATATACACATATTATTGATAATCATGTACATATAATTATGGTTTTCACTCTACCTTTTTTCAAAAGGCTATGTGGTAGCTTTTAGATTAGTGACTAATAAGCTATTTAACCGTAACCCAGATGAGACAATCTAAAGGAAGCAAGAAGAATACAAATCAGGGCTGCCATTCTGCAGTCGGCTCAGCTGTATATAGAGGCTGCACACAAATGTTCTCACACCTCACTAACCAGTTCGCAACACTGGGAATAAATCTGGCTTCACCTCCTGGTACTCAAAACAGAGAGAAGCACACTGGCATGGAGCTTTCTTTTTGAAACAAAAAAAAAAAAAAAGAAAAGCTTAAGTGAAACTACAAGAACAAAATTTTCCTGAAGTTTAATTTAAGATGAAATGTAACCTATAATACTATAGTCTAGGGACCTGGCTTTCTGAGAGCCTAAAAAAGCCAAGAAAGAAAGCAGAGCTAATAGCCTAATGCAGAAGCTTAAAATAAAACTGAATTAAAAGCTAATGTTCAAATGTAGAAGCTTCACATTAATTAACTTAAAAAGTTTAAAAGGTAGGGAAGGAAACAGGAATAAAGCAATTCTGAAATTAAGTATTAAAGTAACAGAATAACATAAAAATGAACTCAAACCTTTAATTAACATGTAATTAAGCCAAAACTTCTTTTCAGAACTATTCAATTGCAAAAGAGACTCAATTTTAGGTACTATGATAAAGGGGGATGATTCCAGTGGTACTACTTATTAACTATTCCTAAAGGCCTGAAAACAGTGCATCAGTAACACCAAAATAAGTAGGTGTGACATATTTTAAAAGGCTGTTTTGAGTAAAAAAATGACAATCAATGATTAAAAGGGGGGAAAACACTTTTTTTTTGCAATAAGTACTACGAAAGATATTAACAGAGCATGAGAGCTGGCAAAGGCTGCTTTAGACACAGTGGAAAGGAAAAGCCACTCTGGGTGAGAGGAAGCACAGGTCAAGGAGAGACTTGGGAGAACAAGAGCAAAGTCCTGGAGTCAAGGAAGGGATTTGGCTGGTTCCAAGAAAAGAAAGGTGGTCCATGCAGCTAGAACACACTGAGCTCGGGAGAGATGATCGGAGATTCAGCTGGAGAAACAGGAATCAGACCACGGAGATTCTTGTGTAAGGGCAAGAAGTTGAGATTTAATTCTAATGTTCGGAAGCCACCAAGTCATTTTAAGCAAAGTAGGTGACATGATATACATTTATGTTTCCAAAATATGCAAGTGGCTCTTCTATGAAAAATGAATTATAAAAACCAGTGAAGTGAACTGGTTTTTCCTTGAAGAGAAATTTAAATTATTCTGATACTCCTTTTGCGGGCACTGGTAAAATTCTCACCTTCCATGTGGAGACCCTGGTTCAATTCCTGGCCAATGCACCTCAAACACTGCCACAATCTATCAGTGGAGGCTTGCACGTTGCTACGATGCTGAACAGTTTTCAGTGGAGTTTCCAGACCAAGACAGATTAGGAAGAAAGGGCTGGTGATCTACTTCCGAAAAACCATCCAACGAAAACTCTATGAATCACAATGATCCGATCCCTTGTGCATGGGGATCAAAATTCTAACATAACTTAATATTCAACCTGATAAAGTAATACTAAGTATCTTCATCTTCTTACTATGCTGTCTGCATAAAAGCAACCTTCAAGGCAAAAGGCAGGATTCTAGTCTAGATGGGCAAATTAAATGTAACATAGCCCATATCTCCAACAGATCTAGTAAATTTCAGAACATGCTTCAAATCTAACTAATTCCTTACCACTTCTCCATTTACAAGAGTTGTACATCAGAATGGGGGAGGGGGATGCAGCACCTGGAGGGAACCATCTGCCCAAGGCTTCACATTCACAAAGGAGGTTAGAGGTCATTTTGTGTTGGGGTTAAAAGTATGAATAATAAAATTTTAAATATAACAAAAATTTTTGTAGACATGCTTTAGTATAGCTCCTTTTTTAAAAAATGTTTACAGAGACTTTAAAAAGAGGGGATGAGAGGAAAAAGTCCAGCTCCCCACTAGGCACAGGGATTATGACTGATACACCGGGGCTATTGCAGAAAACCAAATTCACAAAATCCCTGGCTTTGTGTAGCTTTCATTGTTGGGGCAGGGGTGGGAGGCATGAGAGAAAGAATAAATAACTATATATCATGTAGTAACTAGAAGTCCTAAAACAAAAAAAGGCAGGAAATCACAGATGGGATTCCTTTTATACAGAGTGGTCCGGGAAGTTGTCTCTGATAATGTAACATTTGAGCAGACTTAAAGAAGTGAGGCAGCAGGTCACACACTTAACTGAAAGAAAAGCATTCCGGGCAGAGAAAATAGCAAGTGCAAGCTCCCAAGAAACCCTAGACAATTCCAGGACTTTACCATAAGTACGGGCTTCTCAATTCCACTCCCAGGATCCCACCCCTCTAACATCACTGGACATTACTTAAAAGCAGGAAAAGCAGCAGCTGTTCCCACAGAAAGCTATCCACTGACCATGTGAGAACAAATAATACAATTTCAACATTTATAAAATGCATACTCCAGTATTCTTTCAGCTGGTGATTGGCACCAGCTAGAAACCTGGAATCAGCTTTGGCTGTCCGTCCTCGTCAATTCTAACATCCAAATAGTTAACAATACCTGCTGATTTTACTTCCCAAATCTTTCTAAACTTCATGTCCTCTCTCCTCCTACTTCCACTGTCCTAATTCATGCCCTCTTGTCTACTGAAATAGTGCAACATCATTCTGAGATTGGACTCCACCATCCATCTTCCAAATAGCCACCAGAGTTATCTAACTACAAAGCGAATCTGCCTTTGCTACAAAGCCCAACACTGTCCAGAAAATAAGGTCCAAGCTCCTTAACATAAGATGTAAGGTCTTCTGAGACCTGGCCCTTGCCTACCTTTCAGCCTCACCTTTAGTCATTTCCAACCATTTATTGTTCCTTTAACACACCAAGCTCTTTTTTGCCTCAGTGTTGCTCATTTGTTCCCTCTGCCAGGAATGACCTCTCTCAACTTACTTCCTACTTATTTAAGGCTCAACTCAGGGATCATGTCCTCCAGGAAACCTTCTCTGATCCCTTAGACTAGGTCAGGGGTTAGTCTTCTACAGTCCTTGAATCTGCATAATTCTGTCAATGCACAAAATCACCCTGTATTGTAATGCTCTCTTTAAATCTTTTCCCCAACAGAAACGAATTACTTCATGTCAGGAAGATAAAAAGTTCTCAAAGAATGTGGAAAGAAGGAAAGGAAGCACTGTGCTAGGTTCTATAGGAAAATACCAAATGAAAATCTCAAGTGGTGTCTATAATCTGAATAATGCTATAGAGTAAACAAACTTTTACTGTAAAAGGCCAGAGAGTGAATATTTGCACTTCATGGGCCAAAAGGCAAAATGAAGAATGTTATGTAGGTACTTATATACACATTGGCATCCAGTTGATTCTGACTCATAGTGACCCTATAGGAGAGAGTACAGTGGCCCCACAGGGTTTACAAGGAGGGGCTGGTGGATTCCAACTGCTGACCTTTTGGTTACCAGCCAAGCTCTTATCCACCGTGCCACCAGGGCTCCTGGCACTTATATAACAAGATAGAAATTTCTCCAAGTTTTTAATTGATGGAATAAAATAAAAATAAGTATAACAAGTACAATCTTTTGTTTATAAATACGAATAGAATTCTATTGGGGGAGATAACATTTTGCTTAATTGGGACTCAAAATTTGTGTTTTCCATCATCAAACAGGTTGCAAATGTTATCTGTAAAAAACTATTCTTAGCTCCCCGGCTACACAAAAACAAGTAGCGAGTCAAATTTGGCTTCCAGGCCTTACTTTGCCCCTTATTATACAGTATTAAAGTGAAGGAGTACCTAACTGCCCGACAGAATAATTTAATGCTTTAGAGTGGGAAGTAAGGAGCAGTGGCCTGCCAGATTACAATGAAGAACAGCGTGGGGAGGGGTGGGGTCCGGCGGGAAGTGGGGCGGCAATGTGCAAAGGCATGGAGACAAGAAATCACGTGAAAATGAGTAAGAGGAAAATTATCGGGGAGAGGAAAGAGCCTGAAAAACTGGGAATACATGAATAACATACTACTGCAATACAATGCAGAATATCAAATAAATGCTATGAGTAACGAACACAGTGCTAAAAGCTCAGATGACGGAGATTTTTTAATTCTAACCGGAAGGCTCCCGGAAAGATTCAAAGACCTGTACCATTTCAGAAGGAACCCTGGTGGCGCAGTGGTTAAGAGCTCGGCTGCTAACCAAAAAGTAGCAGTTCGAATCCACCAGCCTCTCCTCGGAAACCCTAAGGGGCAGTTCTACTGCGTCCTATACGGTCTCTACTAGCGGGAAACGACTCGACCGCAATGGAGCTTTTTTTTTTTTTTTGGTTTGGAGGATGTTCGACAGATTCACCACTTAAAATGGGCGCAAAACCGGAAGGGGAGGGCTGGGGAAGTGAGGATGCAAGGGGGCGGCCATTTGAAACTGAAGGAACCTCATAAGCAAAGCCAGATGTGCAAATTTGTCAGTTTTGTGTTAGAAAGCTGCAGATTACAGTGGACAGTAGGAGAGGTGTGATTGTAGAAAAGGAAAATCTAGGTCAAGCTCAATTGCGGGCACTTCAAGAAGTCGGTTAAGGAGTTTAGCCATTATCCTGCGGAAACTGGGAAGCCCCAAAGGGACATGTCAGATACCACAGGAAGGACCGATGGAAGCTTCCTTCACCTACCTCCGCCGGGCTCTCCACTGGACCGCTCTGGCTCACTCACGCGGACCCTCTATGGAGCCGCCATGACACACCGCGTACGGAAAGGGCACATTCGTCGCGCGAAGATGACGATACGCGCGGCCCGGATGACGCAGAGGCTGTCAGGTGGGTGGAGCGATGGGAAGAAGGAAGTGTAGCTGGAGGACGAGACTTGGATCTTTCTCTAGTGACCCAGAGCCATCAAATGAGATGACCTTACCTTTCTAGTACACAGGCAGTATATACTGCACAGCGTAGCGGCGGGAAAAAACTGGAAGTCTGCCCGGCTGCAAAGATGCAGAACGTCTTTTTGCCAGAAGGGCAAAGAAGAACTCGGAAGTGACGTCGCGGCCAAAACAAGCCCAGACTTTTGAGGCCTGTAGTGAAATCTGTGGCCGCAGATGGAAAGGCCAGACTCACTCTCTTCTGCGGGAGGTGGTCTCGAGGCCCTGCGCTCCCACCCAGTCGGACCCCCGCCCCTGTCCCTGGGACTCTCCCGCCGCGGATGAGCGAGTGTTTCCGCTTCCCAGTCAGTATCGGAGCCGTGCTGGGACTTCTCGGGCAGCTGGTCGGTGGCGACAGCTCGGACTTGCCCTACGACAGTCTTCCCTCTGGCCGGCTTCTGTCCTGGGACGCCCGGACACGTGTCGTCTGTGAGGCATCCTTCATTTTTATAGCACCTTGCTCTCCTTGCAATACAATTCCAAGATTAGGAAGAACCGGGGCGGGGCGGGGGGAGCTCCAGTTATTAGCATCCACTAGGGAGGGGGCTGGCACAGCTACCCCCTTTATTTCATTGGACCGTCTTACCCTTCATCCCTGGGCTCTGACAGATCACGGTGAACCTAGCTATCCTTGGCCTTAACTCTCTTTCTCACCACCCTCTTTTTGATCATCTATTTTTCACATTCTGGTCTTCAAAATTTCCTCTTACCGGTCAACTTCGCATCTCATCGTTAGAGTAGTGTCAAGATAAGCGTTACATTTCCCACCAAGCACATTTACTGTTCTGTCCTCAAAGACTTTTCGGGCCGATAATCCCATCTATAATCTCCGATTTATAACATGGAAGATGTTTAGAGCTGAAAATAATATTCCTGTTCGTAAAAAAAACCTGTTACGGTCGAGTCGATTCTGACTCATCGCGACCCTATAGGACAGAGTAGAACTGCCTCATAGGGTTTCCAAGGAGCACCTGGTGGATTCATACTGCCAACTTTTTTGGTTCGCAGCCGTATCTCTTACGCACTACGCCACCAGGGTTTCTGAAAATGATATTAGAGAAGCATATTTATAGATGAATAAAATAAGTCACAGAAAACTTAAGATTTATCTACCCAGGGTTGCTCAGCTGATTAGTAGTTTTGGAAATAAAAAGCCATATCGCATCAGCAAATGTTTTGTTGAGCATTGTGGAAATTTTTTCAAGAGAGTGGTAAAATGCTAACAGAGATATATGTAGGATGCACTTAACCTACCCCTAGGTAGAGGACTCATCGAGATAGTTCTTCCTTAGGAAATACTGTACGTTGTGCAATACCCTTTTAAGGACCCATGGACCTCTGCATTGCACCTCCATCGCCACTTGAATCACTTAACTCATTTTCTAATCTTGTTCTGCTGGTTTAGCTGTTTCCTTTTGCTAATACGAATTAACTTTGTACATGTTGGTTTTTATTCTTATTATTTGTTATTTCTTCAACTTTTTCTCCCAGGAACATTTTGGATTAGTTTAGTGGTGCTGCTTATTTTAATGACGCTTCCTTTTCCTCCTCTATGCCTCCTCAAAGGGTCGTTAAGGGATCAACCTTTGAAAATGTTTTTAAAACTGTAAATGGTGCTCTGTTGTGATCCTAATGCATTGTTCTCTTTTAATTCCCATTATAAAACACTCCACACCTTCTCAGAATTTCTAACAGAAGCAATAAATCCTAACATGAGTAAGTTAACTGGATGTTAATTTTCTTCCCGTCTTAGGTGATTTTATATCTTGGATTTCTTCATTTCTTTAGAAGCAATTTTAGGTATAGTAATGACACTTCTCTTAAAATTATGTTAAGGTTCATAGGGAAGTGCTAGAAAACTTACTAAAAATTCATTTAAAAAGAATAATAAATGATTCAGTGAAAGATGTGCTTATCATCTGTGCTTTGAGAGTTAGCTTTTATTGAGTTCATGTCTTGACAATCCATATTTGAAAACAAAACTTCAGTTATTTCTTAATACTATAAAGATTGAGATCCAAAAATTTTAATTTGACCTCAATGTCCTAGAGATGCTAAGGCAAAGGATTCCAGTCCATAATCTACATACTTTATTTTCCATAAAAACCTATATTAAGTTGCTAATACTTGATCTGAATAAAAACTGATGAATTTATCTTCAGTTCTCCAGAACCAAAGCTTTGTCTAGGAATCACAGATACAGAAAACCGTGTTAATAAACTTGGGTACATTGTGAGTTATATCTTTTCTTAAATTCAAAGTGAAAGCCACTTATGTAAATATGGCATGTTAAATATGAGCTCCAGGTAAGGGGTTAAAGTTTTAACATAAAAGTTTATTTTCATTGTTAGCCTGATCTTTTGTCTACTTGGCAATATTCAGGTACATGAAAGAAGAGGAAAGGTTACTAAAATTTGTTGGAACCTAGTGATGGAGGTGAGAAAGGTGAGAATGTTACTGTACTTCATTTGATCTTTCCAGGATCCTGTGAAGTTAATGGTGGTATCCCCTGCAAATATGACTTTTTTTTTTACTTAACAAGATGTTAAGTAACTTGGACAGGTTCACACAGCTGATAAATGGTGAAGCTTGGATCCATACCCAGGTTTCTCTATCTCTGAACATTGTGTGCTTTCTATTATGTATAGATGCTTAAAAGAGACATCTATTTGGATATATGATTGAAAATTATTATCTTTGGTACTTTTACCTAAGTTGTTACAGTACTTATAATTTTTTAAATTGTATTTCAGATTTAAAAAAAATAGTCAAACTCCAAGAATACACTGGATATAAAACCAAGAGGAAATCATGAAGTAATGTTTTAATTATTGAAACTACGGTTGAATCATGGCTACATCAACAAATCTGGATATAGGAGCCCAGCTGATCGTAGAAGAGTGTCCCAGCAGTTACAGTCTAAGTGGCATGACAGACATTAAAATAGAACATCCGCTGGACTCAAACTCAGAAGAAGGATCAGCTCAGGGTGTTGCCATGGGAATGAAATTCATATTGCCTAACCGATTTGATATGAACGTGTGTTCTCGATTTGTGAAGTCCTTAAATGAAGAGGATAGTAAAAATATTCAAGATCAGGTTAACTCTGACCTGGAGGTGGCATCTGTCCTATTTAAAGGTTGAAAGTTATGGTATAAATACCTGCATTTGTTTTTGTTTATTTGTTCTTGTTTGTTTTGTTTTGTTTTTTCCGATCATTAGATTTTTTGAGTTTGGGAAAAGAATTTGGAAGTCATCTTTTAATATGATTTTCTAGACTCTCGTAGAAACCAAAACTAAATAATTTCAAAAACCCCAAACCAAACCCGTTGCTACGGAGTCGATTCCGACTCATAGCGACCATAAAGGATGAGTAGGACTGCCCCATAGGGTTTCCAAGGAGCGTCTGGTGGATTTGAATGGCTGCCCTTTGGGTTAGCAGGTGTAGCTCTTAACCACTACACCACCAGGGTTTCCAGATAATTTCAGATTATATATAAATGCCTATTTGAAAGGAAGTATATGTTGGGTTTTGTTTTGTTTTTTAATTTCTTGCCTAAGCTTTGTTTATTTACAAACTCTCCAATTTAGTTCCTTATTGTTCCCTTTAAAATCATAGGAGAAAAAGGTTCCTTGTGCCTTTTAGAAATGAATTGGCTTAATATTCCCTATCTATGAATATTTAATTTGCATTAGCTTTGTAATTCGGTAAAATCTCTCATCATGATACAGGTTTACTTTTGTAATGATCTATTAAATAATGAATCCCTCTGAATAAAATTGCTCAAGATTGATACCTTTTTTTCCTGCAACTTCCTCTATGTTGCTATAAACTTAGGGCAAAAATAATTTAACATCATTTGATAAACAGTTGAAGCTATTATACTTACGCATTTCGTTTTTAATGTAGACAGTAACTTAGAACATTTATTGAAATGATTTGTCATTAAAATATTTAAATGTGTTTATTTATTTTACTTAGCTGAATGCAACATCCATACATCTCCTTCTCCGGGAATTCAAGTAAGGCATGTCTACACTCCCTCTACAACAAAGCATTTCTCACCCATAAAGCAGTCAACTACTTTAACCAACAAACATAGAGGAAATGAGGTCTCTACCACACCTCTATTAGCAAATTGTAAGTATTTGCCACTGATATATTAAAATAAGTATTACTAATATAATTATTTCAAGAGTTTGACTTTGAAACATCGTTTTCATTAAATGCATATTCTCCTTTTGAAAACTTAAGTGATATCCTAATAAAAATCAAACCAAATCTGTTGCCATCGAGTAAATTTTGACTCATAGTGACACTGTATAGTTTACAACTTTTTCTTAAACACTGTTGTATATTTGGTATTTCTTGTTTCATGTTTCTCTATTGAGAGCAAATACAAATTGAAAGATTAATTTTAAAAACCTTTGTAGTTTTACTATAACAACGAGTTGTTCTGAACTTTGTGAAAATTAAGACATTGTGTTTTTGTGTTCTTGTATACAGCATGTCACATTTTACTTATAAGTTGGACTACTAAGCAGCAAATGATTTGATAGAGAAAGCAGAGTGATTTCTACTGTAATTTTGAATTTGAATATAATATCAATGTGCAACCACAGTTTTTAAAACTTTGAATCCACAATTTAAAAAGTAGACTCATTCTAGAGGAAATAAAATGAAGTTTTTTTTATATAAACTAGAAAATATTCTGTAAGTATGGGTATGCTAATAAGAGAGAGATAACAAAACCAGTTAGCAGCAATGCGATGTTAGTAACCAAAGTGAGAATATAATGTAAATATTTCTATATTCTAAAACATGGTAAAATATGTGTCTTTACTTTGGGAACACTAAATCACTCCTGATACTTGAACTGTATGCGATAGCAGTTGAGCCAGGAAGTCTTCCCCTGTGACTCACTCCCACCGCCTACTGGCCATTTCTTGCATAAATTTGTATGCGCCCTCAGAATGCTTTCCTTTCTGTATTATGGGTACCCAGTCATATCACTGAAGTCAAGGATCAAGTGATCTAATTTTTAAGGAGAAATCTCATAGAATAATACCTGTTTGGTGTTATTTTAAAGTAGAGACATTATCTTAAAATATTCCAGCCATAGAATTTTTGAGCTGAAAAGAAACACCTAGAGATCATCTGGTTCATATCCTTCCTGTTACAGATAAAAATATTTAATCACTAGTGCAAGGTCACACAGCTAATTAGGCACAAATAGACCTAGACATGGTGTCACTATGATGAAGATCAAAGACCACAGCCTTCAAAATGGATTACACCACAACATAAAGAAAACAAAAATCCTCACAACTGGACCAAATAGCAACATCATGATAAATGGAAAAAAAAACAAACCCGTTGCCATCAAGTCAATTCCAACTCATAACGGAGGAAATATTGAAATTGTCAGGGATTTCTTTTTACCTGGATCCATAGTCAACGCCCATGGAAGCAGCAATCAAGAAATCAAATGACGTATTGCATTAGGGAAATCTGCTGCAAAAGACCTATTTAAAGTGTTAGAAAGCAAAGATGTCACTTTGAGGACTAAGGCGCACCTGACCTAAGCCATGGTATTTTCAGTTGCCTCGTATGCATGCGAAAGCTGGACAATGAGTAAGGAAGACTGAAGAGAATTGATGCCTTTGAATTATGGTGTGTTGACGAAGAATATTGAACATACCATGGACTGCCAGAAGAATGAACAGATCTGTCTAGGAAGAAGTACAGCCAAAATGCTCCTTAGAAGTGAGGATGGCGAGACTTTGTCTCACGTACTTTGGATATGTTATCAGGAGGGACCAGTCCCTCTAGAAGGACATGCTACTTGGTAAAGTAGAGGGTCAGAGAAAAAGAGGAAGACCTTCAATGAGATGGATTGACACAGTGGCTGCAATCATGGGCTCAGATATAGCAACAATTGTGAGGATGGCACAGGACTGGGCAGTGTTTTGTTCTTTGGCACATGGGGTCGGTATGAGTCAGAACCAGCTCCACGGCATCGAACAACAACAACAACAGGCCTAGACTCAAGAATTTACCCTCAAGGCCAGTTTTCCATTTACATCTTTACTCCTAATGTTAAGAAAAACCCATGGAATCTTGAAATAAAGATATTTAGGGCTTCAGTCCATTCAATCAATAAAAAAAACAAAGGAGTGTCTTTGTATCTTTTAGACCTGTATTCCTCATATGTTTGGATACAGTGATAACATTTTAAAAATTAAGTTATCTAAATCATTTCTTTGGAATAAAGTGAAAATAACAATTTGCAGGTGTCAGAATTATCTTAAATGAATATACAAGAGTCAATTCTCAAATACAGAATGTTAGCATGCCCTTTAAGTTGTATTTTAAAACAGTAAAATGATAGTTTTTGTTCTGAAAAATAAAGTTGCTCAACAATATGAACCATGGAATGATGAAAGTGTACCCTCCAGATGTACATAAAGTATTTTATGGTATTGTTTCAGCCTTGTCTGTTCACCAGTTAGCTGCTCAGGGGGAGATGCTCTACCTGGCTACTCGTATTGAACAAGGTACTACTCTATTTTAGAAATTTCATGTAAAACAAATTTAATAGTAATTATTATTTATTGTTTTATTTTAATGCAGGGAAGTATAAAGACAAAAGCAAATAGTTGCATAATCCCACCAGGCAGATAACCTAATAGAAGTATAATAGTTACAGCTTCTTTTACCGCCCTATCTTTCTCCCCCTGAAAGCAAACACAAGTTCTTATCTTTTCAGACCATTTTTCTAGAAAATATTTCTGTTTTGGGTTATGCATGAGAGTTTGTATGTGCTTTTTGTTATTTACACAAGAGGGAAAATATTACATATGCTGCATTGCACCTTGCTTTTTTCACTTAATATTTTGGCGATATTTCCATATAAACATCTAAAAGTCTACTTCATTCTTTTTAATGGTTCTACAATATTGCATTTTATTGCATATACATACATTATGTTGTGGTTTTTTAACTAGTCCCGTGGTGGTAGTTGATTCCATTTTGTTGCTGTTAAATAACAGTCATGTTGGCATTCATTTTAAGTATATCCATTGGGGGTAAAGGAGGTTTGTTGGGTTAAATGGTTTATGAATTTTTAATTTTATATATATATTGTCAGATATTTGTCCTCACACTAAAGTAAGAGTTTCTGCTTCCCCAGTTCCTCACTAACACAGGATATTATTAGACTCTAGTTTTCGCTAATCTAATAGGTGAAAAATGATACCTCATAGTAGTTTCATTTATGTTTTTAAAATTACGATCTATTTGAATTTCTTTTTCTGTGAATTGCTTGTTATATATTGATTTATATAAACTGTAAATTAAGGAAGTTAGCTTTTTGTTGTTTATGTTGCACTTATTTGTCTTAAGTTTGTCATTTTTCCTTTGATGACATTTATAATGTTTTCAAATAGAAGCTTAAAATTTTTTAAGTGGCAAATTTATTTTTTGTGATCTCTGTTTTAGATCCTGTTTAGAAAGTATTTCCCTCTCCAAGATTGTAAATGTTTTATTCTAGAACTTCTGTGGTTTTCTCTTTTACATTTCAGTCTTTGAACCATATGGAATTTGTTCTGGTTTAATGGAGTAAAGATTGACCATTATTTTTATTTTTCAAAAAGCTAGCCAGTTACCTCAACATTGTTTATCGAATATAGAGTATCATGTTAAAAGAGTTTTATTTTTTAAATCATGTTATTCTTTTATAAGAAAGACTTACATAATCATTGTATTTCTCTTATAAATATTTGGAGCTTTGGTTCTCAATCTACTAAATAAATTTAGGGAAAAAAACTATAAAGCTTATAACTAGTAGGCTGAGTCTAGGGAATAAAATATGGTTCAAGGCAAAGTTGCATGGTACTGTGTTTCAGATTATTCAGTCTTCACTCACATTACATTGTGTTAGCAAACCATAAGAATGAGAGAAATTCAAAGGCAGCAATATTAGCTATAGAATAGAAGACAGATTTAATAATATTTCGGAATTTTTTGTAATAACGTAATGAATTTATTTAATACAAAGGGCTATCATATAATCTTAGTTGCATTGTCATCCTCCCAACTACACACTGAGGTAGGTAAGGTATTTATCTGTTTATTGGAGAAATTAAATGACTTGCCCAGGGTCACCCTACAAGAAGGTAACAGAGCCGGGATTCAAACTCTGGTCTCCTGATTCTGAGTCCAGTGTTTTGTTACTCTCTTCTCCCCAGCATTATATCATGTCTGGTAGTTTACGCTTCTAAATAATATGGTATATGAACTCAGCCATTTACATTGAGGCACATTTTAATATATTCAGACTGCAAGTTGAAATAATAATAGAACTTCAGTGAACAAAATTCGGCACAAAGTCAAGTCATTAAATGATACAATCTACTTTTTAGCGTGCAAGTATTTTCATAGTACTATTCATATGTGGTTGTTAAATTAGATCACAAAAATTGCTTTTCTTTTAAATAGAAAATGTTATCAATCACACGGATGAAGAAGGATTTACTCCTCTGATGTGGGCTGCAGCACACGGGCAAATAGCTGTGGTAGAATTTCTACTTCAGAATGTAAGGAAAATGCCTCAGAAAATGTATATGTATAGTTATTTAAGTTTAGTCAAATTTTTAATAAAGTTTCTGTATCTCCAGCCAGCTAGATATAATGGTAGAGGATACAAAAAAAAAAATTATGTTTTTCATGTTCTCATGAAACTTGGATCCAGTTGGGGAAGCAAGACTAATCAGACATGAAACAGTGAAAGTGGGTATGAAAGCCCTGTCAGCCCCGTAGAAGGCCTCATGGAGGAGATGTGATTGCTTCCAGAGTGAAAGGATGTTAGCATTCAGATAGACAGAATATAGAAGGAAGGCATCCAGACAATCTTGATAACAAGATCATCCATGAATAAAAGTTTGCATTATTTTTTATTAACCCAGAACATTATCTGACTTAAGTACTCTTGTTTAAATGAATTGATAAGTCTTTTATCTCCACTCCTCACCCCAGGGTGCTGATCCTCAGCTTTTAGGAAAAGGTCGAGAGAGTGCACTGTCATTGGCCTGTAGTAAAGGCTACACAGATATTGTGAAAATGCTGCTTGATTGTGGAGTTGATATAAATGAATATGATTGGGTGAGTCTGTACTGATTTTAAAATTACTATAAAAAAAGACCACTCTAGAATTAATCTGGTATTGGGGGAACATAATTAATTGTATTAAACACCTGGAAGAAAAATTAAAATTTAATGTCATAACCTCAGTTTTTAGTTCTGACTTAAATATCCTTTACAAATTATTAAAATTATCCTAAACTACTTTCAGATGCCCAATTCTTAGTAAAACTTGTCACAGCAGCCTTGAATTTTTTAATCTTGCTAACCCTAAAAATCTCTAAATTACTTTTTCCTTTTGCAGAATGGAGGGACACCTTTGCTTTATGCTGTGCATGGAAATCATGTGAAATGTGTAAAAATGCTCTTAGGTAAGCATATAAAAGTGAAATTTATTTAGAAAATGCCATGGATGAGGACTTTGTTTTTTAAAACCTGGCCTCCCCTGGTATTACACAAAAGAATTGTTGTTGTTAGGTACTGTCAAATCAGTTCCAACTCGGTGACCCCATGTGACAGAGTGGACTGCTCCATAGGGTTTTCTTGGCTGTAATCTATAGGGAAACAGATTTCCAGGTTTTTTTCCCACAGAGCCGCTGGGTGAGTTGGAACCACCAACCTTTCAGTTAGCAGCCAAGCGCTTAGCCATTGTACTTAACCATTGTTAAGTTAAATCCCTGCTGCTATTCACCCCTGAAACACCTACTACCATAGAGTTGCTCACGTGAGAAGCAGTCCCGTCATCTACAGTTGGAGCATCTGCCCTTGTTGCCTTCATTTGGGGAGTCATATTTGAATCCACTGTTTGTTTTTCCTATCCACAGTGTCTTTATGCATAAGTTTTGTTTTTAGTTGTTTATTAGCTGTGGCTGCTCTAGAGGATGCCTTTTTGTTTGCAGTGTCTTCCCTCCAACCCACCAAAGTGAATTCTGCGCACCCCATGTGCACTGTACTTTGTTAGACCATCCCTCACATACCAAATCTGCTAAAAATCTGTTCAGCTATTTGCATATGAGCCAGTAATAGATAATACATATGCAATTTTTTATTTTATTTATGTAGATTTTTCTATTTTGGTATAGAAAATGGAGCTGACCCAACAGTTGAAACTGACTCCGGATATAATTCTATGGATTTAGCTGTAGCCCTGGGCTATAGAAGTGGTAAGTATTTTAGAACTCCAGATTTTTATTTCAGTGAAGTTTTATAAATAGTACAGTGGTCCAGTTTTCATCACTTGTAGTCATAAAACATTGGCTGCTAACTTAACTCCTGACATACGGATTTAACTATGAGCAAAGTCTACAAATTCCTATAAAATCTAAAAATGAGCTTGTTATTGTTACTTTTTACCAACCCAAATAATTAGTCACTGGAAGATAAGTGCTTGCCTATTTACAAGATAAGGAGTCCTGGTTGCGGCAGTGGGTAAGGTACTCGGCTGCTAACCACTAGCTGCTCTGCAGGGATAAGATGCGACAGTCTGCCTCCATAAAGATTTACAGCCCTGGAAACTCTATGGGGCAGTTCTGCTCTGTCTTACAGGGTCTCTACGAGTTGCAATCAACTTGACAGTGGTGGGTTTTTATTGACAAGATGTGTTTAACATTTCATAGCAATTTCTCTATCCCTTAGAACACCTTGTACTTTGGACTCTCCTTCTGTTTCATAAATACAGAAACCAAGTCACAGAAAGTCCAGTAACTTGGACAGAGTCACAAAGTCAGGAGCAGACTAAGTTTTAGCTTCTAGAAATTTATTTAAGGGTTGTGTTGCATTATTGCCCTCAGACTATGAATGTATAGTACTTAGAAATAAATTTATTTTAGAATAAAATTGGGAATGTTAAGTTAAACTTAATAGGTTTTTAATTATTTTGTAATCAATATGCAGTGATCTTAACTACCTATCTGTTCTAGTTCAACAGGTTATTGAGTCACATTTATTGAAGCTGCTTCAAAATATCAAGGAATAGACATAATTGTCAGAAAATGTTGTCTGTCCTTTTGCTTACTTTTTGGCCCTAATAAATTATAGTTTGTTTACTTATAAATTTTTACCTCAGTTGCAATATTTACTGATTTTTAGTAAGTTTTAATAAATATTCCTCTGAGTAATTCACTGGTTTTTAATAAAATTAATGTTGATGCTTTTTTTATAATATATTTTACTGCATATTTTACATTATAAATTAATGTTTTGTGGCATGTAAATTTTTATGGTACAGATAGTTATCAGTCTTTATATCGAGTGCTATAATTTGATATTTTCAGAAATTATTCCACCCTATTCATCTTCACTCTTGTATTAACTCATTGACTTTATATAGGGTTTGCTATAAATCCATAGAAAACAAACATTGTTATTGTTGAAATAAAAAATGCACAGTGTGATTCTTTATAAAATGCTGTTATAAATAAAGCACTTTTTTCTGTGAGTTTGCATGCTGGTTTTTTAAAAATTATATAAGATTATGGGTGAAGGGTGAGACAGTACACAATACTGGGGAAATCAGCACAGCTTGTACAGGGAAAGGTCATGGAAGCTCCATAGACACGTCCAAACTCCCTGAGGGACTGAATTGCTGAGCAGAGGGCTGTGGGGACCATGGTCTTGGGGAACATCTAGCTCAACTGGCATAATACAGTTTATAAAGACAATGTTCTACATTCTACCTTGGTGAGTAGCTTAGCTTCTGGGGTCTTAAAAGCCTGTGAGCAGCCATCTAAGATACTCCACTGGTGTCATCCCTTTGTGAGCAAGGGAGAATGAAGAGAACAGGATACAAGGAAAAGATTAGTCTGAAGGACTAATGGACCACAGCTACCAAGGCCTCCACCAGACTGAGTCCAGTACAGCTAGATGGTGCCCGGCTACCACCACTGACTGCTCTGACCAGGATCACAACAAAGGGTTCTGGACAGAGCTGGAGAAGGATGTAGAACAAAATTCTAACTCACAAAAAAAAAACAAAAAACATTTACTGGCTAAAGGAGACTGGAGAAACCCCGAGAGTATGGCCCCCAGACACCCTTTTATCTCAGTGGTGAAGTCACTTCCGACGTTCACCATTCAGCCGGGGAGTGGACAGCCCCATAAGACCAAATGGGACTAATGAGGCACAGCAGTCCAGGGACAAGGGCTAGAAGGCAGAAGGGGACAAGGAAGCTGGTGACAGGGAACACAAGGTTGAGTAAGGATATTGTTGATGTGAGATTGTTAACCATTGTCATAGGGCAACATTTGTAGCAACTGTTAAAGGAGAAACTATTTTGTTCTGTAAGCCTTCATGTTAAGTGAGAATAACAGCACAATTGGAGGAGCGTAGTCAATGTCGCTGAACTGTGCATGTAGAAATTTTTGAAATGGTGTATCTTTGGCTAGGTATGTTTTCACCAAAAAAAAAAAAAAGGTCGAGAAGGGAGAGGGTTGACATGTTGTGGGTTTGTTAACCAATGTCATAAAACAATATGTGTACTACTGTTTCATGAGAAACTATTTGTTCTGTAAACCTTCACCTGAAATACAATTTAAAAAAATTATATAAGATTATTAGGGATTTTATTTCAACCCTTCTGTCATGCCAGGGTACTTCATTAGATCAAGCAGTGTAATTAGGATAAATGTATAAGTCAAATCAACAAAGATTTATTGATTCTCATTTTTTAAAGTATATTTAAAATATGATTGTGTTGTAGATAAATCTTTTAGTTAGAAAAGCCCTCCATGAAACAAAAGTTAATTCTTAAATAAACGTCAGCTGCTCTTTAATTCCACTAAAGGAACACTATAAACTCATGTTACACCAGAATTGAAGTTGATTTGACCACTGAGTGTGGGGCTTGAATTAATTAACTTTATCTGGAAAATAGAGCTAATTGGAGCCCTGGTGGCACAATGGTTAAGTGTTCTACCCGTTGTCAATAAGGCATACACTTTATTTTCAAGTCTTACTGTTGTACTTTTTAAGTGAAAGTTTACAATTCAAGTTAGTCTCTCATACAAAAATTTATACATACATTGTTATGTGACCCTAATTGCTCTCCCTGTACTGTGACAGCACACTCCTCCTTTCCACCCCTGATTCCCATGTCCAGTCAACCAGCTCCTGACCCTCTCCGCCTTCTCATCTCACCTCCAGACAGGAGTTGCCCATTTAGTCTCACGTATTTACTTGAGCTAAGAAGCATACTCTTCACGAGTACCATTTTATGTCCCATAGTCCAGTCTAATCTTTGACTGAAGAGTTGGCCTTGGGAATGGTTTTAGTGCCGGGTTAACAGAGAGTCCGGGGGCCATGCTTTCTGGGGTTCCTCCAGTCTCAGACCATTAAGTCTGGTCTTTTTATGAGAATTTGAGTTCCGCACGCCACTTTTCTCCTGCTCCATCAGGGACTCTGTTGTGTTCCTGTCAGGGTGGTTATTGGTGGTAGCCGGGCACCATCTAGTCCTGGTCTCAGGCTGATGCAGTCTCCGGTTTATGTGGCCCTTTCTGTCTCTTGGGCTAATGCTTTCCTTGTGACTTTGGTGTTTTTCATTCTCCTTTACTCCAGGTGGTTTGGGACCAATCAATGGTACGGCAGACACTTTAAACTGATTTCCTAGCACCATTGATGGATTTACCTAAAGCCATTCACCTTCCGTTTGGTTCCTTTCTTATTGGCACATATCCATGAAGTGATAGTTCCTGTTCATATTATACAACAACGAAATCCAATGATCCATTTGGGCACACCCCTCTGAGTATAGCTTGCAAGTGCTTTCCCCAGTGAAGAGCAAGCAAACCCCTATTCTAGTGTTCAATCTAGAATAACTGCTTCATTCGTGGTCTGACTCTTAATGGTTGACAAACAACAGATCTCAGAGAATATCTTGAAGAAAATTTCCCCCTTTCCAGTTCTACCATGTTTTAGCTTCAGTGTCCCTAAAACAACCTCCCCCCACCCCCAAAAAAATCCCTTAAGAAATAGATACTTGTACAAATTAATTAAAGCAACAGGAGTGATGGTTAAGGGCCAGTTATCAAACTCCTGTGTTAAAAATCAGATACCTCTTAGGAAGTGTTTATTGATTGGACAAATATTTACTCAGAACTTATGTTCGATACACTGATTTATACAAGGATAAAATACTGAGCAAAAAACCGTCACAGTTCTGCCATCAAGGTACTCGTTGCCCAGTATTAGGGCACATTCCCACCACAGTGTGAAACGCATTGAGAAGGAATAAGTTTCAAAAGGTTAAAAAAAACATTGCTCTCTTTTAAATAGGAAGTGAACACCTGTTAAGTATTTCATTCAACTCATTAATTAGTGAGATAACCTGTAAAATGTTAAAACTAGTTCCAGGACTGGAGACAATATGGGGAGACTAGAACCCTTAGCCATTGACGCCGGGATTGTAAAATGTTATAACCTCTATGGAAAACAGTATGGAACTTCCTCAAAAAAACTAGAAATAGACTTACCTTATGAGCCAGAAATCCCACCCCTAGGTGTATACCTAGAGATCTAATGGCTGTGACACAACAGGCATATGCACACCTATTACTATTCACAAGAGCAAAAAGATGGAAACAACCTAAGTGCTCATCAATAGATGAATGGATAAACAAATTATGGTACATACATACAATGGAATACTATGCAGCCATACAGAATAATGATGAGTACTCAAAACATAACATGGATGAATCTAGAGGACATTATGCTGAATGAAATAAGTCAATCACAAAAGGGAAAATATTTTATGATCTCATTTTTATAAAAAGATAAGAATAGGTATATACACAAAGACTAACATTCATTGCTGGATACCAGTGATGGTGGGGGGGAAGGACAAGGGAATCACTAGATAGTAGGCAGCTGTTATTTTTGGCGACGAGAAATGCAACACCATGAATGGTGAGTGTGCACAGCCTGACCAAAGCAAAAGACATCACTAAGATGTACAAAAGAAGAAAGGACCCTTTGATAATTGCTATGGAATATATAATTTTGCAACAACAACAACCAAAAAATATATATGGGTATATATGTATGTATATATGCATATATGTGTATAGGTATGTATATGGGAGTATATATACAGGGGTTAATATAGATGTATGTATATGTACATGCATGTATATGTGTGCATGCTTATATATTCATATATATATATAAAGTACATGGGAGGAACAGTTACGGATACTACTTCTTGTTGTTATTAGGTGCCGTCGAGTCAGTTCTGATTCATAGTAACTATGAACAACAGAACGAAACACTTCCCAGTCCTGTGCCATCCTCGCAATTGTTGCTATGTTTGAGCCCCTTGTTGCAGCCACTGTCAGTCCAGACATAACCAAATACCTCATGGGATTGGTTTTCTAGGTTTGAAGGCTTTGGACCATAGTCTCATGGGACAACTCAGCCAATTGGCATAATATAGTTCATAAAGTTTATGTTTTACATCCTAATCTGGTGAGTAGAGTCTGGGGTCTTAAAAACTTGCAGTCATCTAAGATACAACTATTGGTCTCTCCTCATTCTGGAACAAAAGAGAGAGAAGGAAACCCAAGACACAGAGAAGAAATCAGTCTACAGGACTGTCTACACTAACCACAGCCTTATCTACTCTGAAACCATGAGAATTAGATGGTGCCCAGCTACCACTATGAATCATTCTGATAGGGGCCACAACAGATGTATCCTGATAGAATGGGAGGCAAATGTGGAACAGAACCTCAAATTCTTAAAAAATCCAGAATTACTGGACTAGTTGAGACTACAGGACTCCCTGAGACTATTGCCCTGAGATACTCTTTAAACCCTGAACCAAAACTATCCCCTGAAGTTACGTTTTAGCTATATGACAGATTGGCTAACAAAATAAAGAGTATCACCTGTGAGTACTGTGCTTCTTTAAAAAATCATCTCTGTGAAACCAAAAGGTCAACAATTACTTTTAAAAAATAAAAACTGAGAAGGTAAGTGGGCAGGGAAACTAGATTACTGGAAGCAGAACATCTGGAATGGAAATAATGCAAATTTTCAAGCTTTGTGAAGCATGTTAACCAATTGTCTCTGTCATCTAGTGCTGCTATAACAGAAATACCACAGGTGGATGGCTTTAACAAAGAGAAATTTATTCTCTCAGTCTAGTAGGCCAGAAGTCCAAATTCAGGGCATCAGTTCCAGGGAAAGGCTTTCTCTGTTGGCTCTGGAGGAAGGTCCGTGTCATCAATCTTCTCTTGGTCTGGGAGCGTCTCAGCGCAGGAACCTCAAGTCCAAAGGATGTGCTCTGCTCCTGACACTGCTTTCTTGGTGATAGGAGGTCCCCAACTCTCTGCTTGCTTCCCTTTCCTTTTATCTCTTGAGAGATAAAAGGCGGTGCAGGCCACACCCTAGGGAAACTCCCTCTATATTGTATCAGGGATGTGAGCTGGGTAAGGGTGGTGTTACAGTCCCACCCTAATCCTCTTTAACATAAAATTACAATCACAAAATGGAGGCCAACTACACAATTCTGGGAGTCATGGCCCAGCCAAATTGATAGACACATTTTTTGGGGGACATAATTCAAACCACTACATCAAAGTCACCGAATAATTTGTGTAGAAATTGTGAATGGGAACCTAATATTCTGTGTAAACTTTCACCAAAAACACAATAAAATATTATCTTAAAAAAAAAAAAAAACTAGTTCCAAGAGTATTTGAGAAGCTAGGTATTTATAAGCAACATTAACATAAGATTACTGGGTTATACACAAATCTGGCTAATTTCCAACGTAAATTGTAACCTTTGGGATCTTTTTCAGCAGACGGAAATTATTTGCTTTTCTACTGGGCAAAAATCTCCAAACAAGTAACTTTACTAAATTTAGGACCTTTAGTAAATAGTAAACAGTGAATCAAATTATGTTTCCTTAGATAATTCTGGGGTGTCTTTCCTCCCCATGTGGCATTGAAAGGACATGTCACCACATTTTTGCCTTTTTGGATAATTTTGCCAAGTTTTTGATAATTTTTCTAACAAAATCACATTATTAGGGCTTACCTTCCTAAGCTGTTTTTTGTTTGTTATTTTTATGAAATTGTGGGTTTGACTGTAGAGATGTAAGGGAAAAGAATTTTTGATGAGGAGGCAAGCCTCAAAGGTACAGAGACTTGAGACGAAGCAGTAAATAGGAAGGGGGTTCTTAAAGGGAAAAAAAAGGAAAGTAAAAAAGAAGCCTCTGCTTTCAAAGTATACAGAGAAACATGATATTTCTATAGTCTCTAAGTATCTCCCACAAGATATTTATTGATTACAAAAAGAAAAATAGTAACTGTAGAGTAGAAAAATCTGGCAGATACTACCTTAAGCAAGAGATCAAAGTTATCATCACCTGTAATGGAACAAATTAACACCATGTGACCCCTAATATGATACCCTGAGAAGGACACAACATCATTTCTCTGGCACTCTTACTAAAAAATAAAAACCCAGATTGAGGGACAGGCTAAAAAATTACTGGCCAGTACTCTTTTTTTTTTTTTTTTAATTGTACTTCAGGTGAAGGTTTACAGAACAAATAGTTTCTCATGAAACAGTAGTACACATATTGTTTTATGACATTGGTTAACAACCCCACGACATGTCAACCCTCTCCCTTCTCGACCTTTTTTTTTTTTGGTGAAAATATACATCGCCAAGATATGGCCAGTACTCTTTAAAAACATTAAAGTCATGAAAGACAAATTGAGGGATTATTCCAGATTAAAGGAGGCTAAATGCAACGTGTGGTCCTAGATGTAAGTAGGACCAGAAAAAAATGGAAATTAGTGAAAGAATTGGCTTAGTTTGAATAAGGTGTATAGATTACATAGTAATATTGTATTCATTTGTTGTTTGTGGTGGTTAATGTTATGTGTCGACTTGGCTAGGCTATGATTCTCAGTGGTTTGGCACGCAGTATATAATCACTTTCCATTTTGTGATCTGATGAGCAGCCAACCAGTTGAAAGGACAGTTTCCTTGAGGGTGTGGCTTGCCTCCAGGATATAAGTGGATGTTCTGGCGAAGCTCGCTCGTCCACAATCCCACACTCTTCTCATCACTTGACTTCCAGTTCTCGGGATATAAGCCTGCAGAAGTCTCTGGCCTGCCACCTGACCTGCAGATTTTGGGTTCATCAGCCCCTGTAACCATGTGAGCCAGCAGACACCTGCTGCCTGACTCACAGATGTGGGATTTGCCAGCCACCACAAGTGCGTGAGCCATTTCCTTGAAGTAAATTTTTCTCTAAATATATTTACATATGCTTTACTGGTTTTGCATCTCTAGAGAACCCAGACTAGAATGCTGTTCTTGGTAATTTTGCTGTGGTTATAAAAAAATGTTAACATTTGGGGGATCTGGATGAAGGGTATATGGAAAATCTTTGTACTATATTTGCAACTTTTTTGTAAATCCGAAATTATTTCAAAATGAAAAGGTAAACAAGTAAAAAAAACATTTTTTTTTTTTAAATTCTACCTTCTTGGACATCTTGCCTGGGGCCTCTAGCTTCCCAAAGCCTAAAAATAAATAAATAAATAGATAATCTGAGCCAAGTCCCTTGTACAGCCAAGTGAATCCAGGTACTCTAAAAAAAAAAAAATACCCGTTGCTGTTGAGTCGATTCTGACTCATAGCAACCCTATAGAACAGAGTAGAACTGTCCCATAGCATTTGCAAGGAGTGGCTGGTGGATTTGAATTGCCAACCTTTTGGTTAGCAGCTGTAGCACTTACCACTACGTCACCAGGGTTTCCTCTAGTATAGTCTGTTTCCCTAGTTTGCTGCCTTGAAGAGGAAGAGTAAAAAGAGAGAAAAAGTATATTTGGTCACGCCACCTTCTCTCCCTTACTATTTTCAGTACAGCACAACATAATATTCCTGGGAAATTTCAAGGTCTGCAGTTTCGATAAGGTCTCTTGACTATAGGTTTCGCCCTCTCTGCAGGACCAAGAGCCCTTACTGGAGTCATCTCTCTGACTTACAGCCTCATAAACTAATTGAGGAATTTTCAGGATTTTTAAAACTTGCCTCACAGATTTTCAAAGGCCCCCAATCTACTTGTGAGGACTCATTTTCTTTCTCTGTATGAGTGTGTGTGTAGCCCTGGTGGCGCAGTGGTTGACAGCTCAGCTGCTAACCAAAATGTTGGCGGCTGAATCCACCAGCCACTCCTTGGGAACCCTATGGGGCAGTTGTACTCTGTCCTATAGGGTCACTGTGAGTTGGAATGACTCCATGGCAACATTTTTTTTGTTTATTTTTTGAGTGTTTGTAATGAAGTTTAGCTTACTGCCTGAAATGTCTTGTTCGCATATAGCATGCAGACTGAAAATTGAAATCTATTTTGCCAGCACCTTAGATGGTTTAATTTGATTAATTGTGTTGTTGTTGTAGTGTGCCATGAAGTCGATCCCGACAAATAGCAACCCTATATGACAGAGTATAAAGCCCCATAGGGTTTTCTAGGCTGTAATCTTTTCGGGAGCAGAGCTGCCAGGCCTTTTCTCCCGAGGAGCAGCTGGTCGGTTCAAAGCACTGACTTTTCCGTTAGCAGTCCAGTGCTTAACCTGTGCACCACCAGGGACCCTTGACTGGGTAATTAGAGTTACACAAACAAGACATGCATCCAGCAACCAGATACACGTTGTTTTTACTCTCCAGTCCAAATTTTCCCCTTATTAGATGGACCACACTAAAAATATTTGAACTAATTCTCATTGTGAGGAGAACTGGTGGCGAAACAGTTAAGCACACTGCTGCTAATGGAAAGGCCGATGGTTTGAACCCACCCGACAGGATCCATAAGAGAAACACCTGGTGATCCGCTCACATAAAGATTACAGCCTAGGAAGCCTTATGGGGCAGTTCTACTCTGTCACATGGGGTCGCTATGAGTCGAAACTTGACTCGAAGTCACCTAACAACAACAATTCTCATCGTACTCAGAGTATCAGTTTAAGTCTTTGTAATTAAAAAAAAAAAAAAAAACTTGGTTCTACCAGTACCCATAAACCTCTTTAAACCTCAGAATAAAAGATTAGAGGCCAATTGTGCCTGTCCAAGGCCTGGTAAGTATGATTAAAGCACAGAAATAGAAAACAATGAAGACAGAGTACTACATCAAGTGTAGTAAATATATCGCCCTTTGTTCAACTACTGCACAGTATTTAAAATATTTGGGTGCTGAAAGGAATAAATTCTTCTGAGGAAAGGGAGAGTAGAATGGCCTTTTTTGTACTTCAGGGAAAGGCAAGCTGGGATTAAGGAGAATTGCTACTTGTAGTTGCCCTTCTTTCGTCAGCTGAGAGGTGAACTAACAGTGTCCTGAAGTGTTAGTAACACTTGTCTCCCATCACCTACTGACTAGACTTCATAATTCACCAGAGTCATTCTTGGTGAAAGAAGCTGGAAATTGGAGACCTGAATAAAAAAGGTTAATAATTTTAGTACTCAGTAACTTAAAAAAAATGCTGCCAGTAGTTTGAATAAATGTGTATGTTTTAAAGGAAAATATAAGTGATGGTTTAAACCATTAAACTACAGAGATTTTTAAATTAAAGTTTGTAGCTTTGAAATGTTCTTTAAAATACCAATTAGCCAACTGATTTTTAAAAAACACCGTATATGATTTTATTACTATACATTTAATTTTTAAATATATGAAAATTTAAAGATTTAAATTATTTTGTTAGAACAAATGGGGATAGATGGATAATAAAATATATATATTTAGGTATTTTATGCAAGCTATATATTTTATGCAAGATATACAATTGAAGCAGCAGTCAAGAAATCAAAAGACACATTGCATTGGGCAAATCTGCTGCAAAAGACTGCTTTAAAGTGTTGAAAAGTAAAGATGTCACCTTGAAGACTAAGGTGCACCTGACCCAAGCCATGGTGTTTTCAATTGCTTCATATGCATGTGAAAGCTGGACAATGAATAAGGAAGAATTGAAGAAGAATTGACGCCTTTGAATTGTGGTGTTGGCAAAGAATATTGGATATACCATGGATGGCCAAAAGAAAAAACAAATCTGTCTTGGAGGAGGTACAACCAAAATGCTTCTTAGAAGCAAAGATGGTGAGACTACATCTCACATACTTTGGACAGGTTATCAGGAGGAATCAGTCCCTGGAGAAGGACATAATACTTGGTAAAGTAGAGGGTCAGTGACAAAAGAAAACACTCAGTGAGATGGATTGACATAGTGGCTGCACAATGGTCTCAAGCATAACAACAATTGTGAGGATGGCACAGGACTGAGCAGTGTTTTGTTCTGTTGTATAGAGGGACCGCAACTTACAGCAACAACAACATATAATTGAATACTTATATTTCCAGTAGACGACTTTGAATGCATTACACTTTCCTGAAGCCTGGTTTTCCTTGAAGTACTAAAAGGTCATTCCACCCTTCCCCTCCTCTAAACTGATTTGCTGAATGATACATGTCTTACAAATCCGATATTAGTGAGTTGAATAAAAAAGAAAAGAATGACAGAGAGGCAGGGCCAAGATGGCGTAGCAGTCAAGATGCTTCCGGTGGACCCTCTTACAACAAAGACCCGAAAAAACAAGTGAATCAATTATATATGACAATCTAGGAGCCCTGAACATCAAAGGCAAAGTTGAGGAACTGGACTGAGTGGCAGGGGGAGGGCGAGATGGTTCAGAAGCAGCAAGGAGTTGTCAGACCTGACCCGGCGAAAGCCTGAGCCCTTCAGGCCTGATGGGCTCATGGGTGAGCAGTGAGGCAGGCAAGCAGCAGTGCTTGGGAAGTATATTCTGCACTGGGAGAGACCCAGCAGCAGAGAGTCTACTCGGCCATCCAGAACCAGTGAGAAACAGCCCTTGCTCAGCAAAAGATAAGTACTTCTGTCTGGCCTAACGCACGGATCAAAAACACCCCACTTAGGGAAAAACCTGTCTCCCATTTATCTTCCTGCTCCCTGCTCTGCACTGGGTCCCGAACCGGCTTAAGCAATTTCTGAGTCCCCTGGGCTGGAAGTATAATCCCTCACACACCCTGAGCCATTCTCCCAGCCTTGGAGAGTAAACAAATTAACAAACAGGGGAAAAAATAAACTGCCGGCTCATCTAAACCAGGAACTCGGGGTAGGCACACCTCCTTTGCCTAAGCACAGGCATAAGGGATCCACGGGCTCTGACTGCCTTTCCCCTTGCATAGACTTGTGTGGGCCCATTTCAACAGTGTAGGCCGTCATTACCGCAGTACAACAGGGTATATACCTGAAGTCTAACTTCAACTGTTTCAGCTGTGAAGTGGCAGGTTCTTGACATTTGACCCTGCTCTGCCCATTAAGCAGGGTCTTCACCTACCCACATCAGGGGCCTGAGGACTGGTGGCTCCACCAACGCCACCTAACCATCTGCGATAGGGGCCCAAGAATAAGAGGTGGCCCCCACGCCTTATACCCAACAGCATTGGGTGCTCATAGTCCAGCTGCAAAATCCACCCACCTACATGCTCTAGGGAACAGGGACATGCCTTCCTCCTGGATACTCAGGGGTGGCCGTCAGCCACCTGCATTGCTGAGAATGTGTCCTCCTGTTGCAGCCAGATGCCTGTGCCTACACCAATCACCCATGCCTGTCTAGGACTGTAGGTGAGAGCCTACACCACACACTTGGTGGCTATCTACCTGGGCACCTGAGCTGAATCCATACAGGAGGAGTGGACGGACTCCTGAGCTCACATACCTAGCAACAGATCTATCCACCTGGTGACAGGACATTAGAGCTTCAAAGGTGCCAATAATCAAACTATCTCACACAAGCAGCCTATTTGGGCATATCAAAACAAAACAAGAAGCTAGGACACAGTAAGCAAACATAAAATAAATAAATATAATAACTTACTGATGGCTCGGAGACAACAGTCAATATCAAATCACATAAAGAAGCAGTCCATGATGGCTTCAGCAAGCTCCCAAAATAAAGAATCTAGAAATTTTCCAGGGGAGGAAAATTTCTTGGAATTACTGGAGGTAGAATACAAAAGATTAATATATAGAACTCTTCAAGAGATTAGGAAGGAAATTAAACAAAATGCAGAACACACAATAGAGGAAATTAAAAAGATTAGAGAAGAGCATAATGACAAATTTAACAGGCTGCAAGAATTCATAGAGAGACAGGAATCAGAAATCCAGAAGATTAACAATAAAATTTCAGAATTAGACAACTCAATAGAAAGTCATAGGAGCAGAATTGAGGCAATGGAAGTCAGAATTAGTAAGACTGAAGATAAAGCGCTTGACACCAACTTATTTGAGGAAAAATCGGAAAAAAGGATTAAAAAAAATGAAGAAAACCTAAGAATTATGTGGGATTCTATCAAGAGGAATAACCTAAGAGTGGTTGGAGTACCAGAACAGGGGGGGATAACAGAAAATACAGAGAGAACTGTTGAAGATTTGTTGGCAGAAAACTTCCCTGATATTGTGAAAGACGACAAGATATCTATCCAAGATGCTCATCGAACCCCACATAAGGTAGATCCAAAAGAAACTGACCAAGACATATTATAATCAAACTTGCCAAAACCAAAGATAAACAGAATTTTAAGAGTGGCTAAGGGTAAATGAAAAGTCATCTACAAAGGAGAGTCAATAAGAATAAGCTCAGACTACTTAGCAGAAACCATGCAAGCAAGAAGGCAATGGGATGACATCGATAAAGACTTGAAGTAAAAAAAAGTTTCCAGCCAAGAATTATATATCCAGCAAAACTGTCTCTCAAATATGATGGTGAAATTAGGACATTTCCAGATAAATAGAAGTTTAGGGAATTCACAAAAACCAAACAAAAATTACAAGAAATACTAAAAGGAGTGCTCCAGTTAGAAAATCAATAACATCAGATAACAACCCAAGATTAGAACACAGGACTGAGCAACCAGATATCAACCCAGATAGGGAAGTCACAAAAATAAAACAAAGCTAAAACAGTGAAAATAGGGAAACAGATGTCAATATGTAAAAAATGACAACATTAAAACAAAACAGAGGGACTTAAAAAATGTAGACATAGATTTTGCATGTGGAGAGGAAGTCAAGGTGATACAAAGAAATGAAAGACAGCTATAAACTTAGAAAAACTGGAGTAAATATTAAGGTAACCACAAAGGAAACTAAAAATCTTACAAGTCGAAATAAAAAACTGGAAAAATATAAAGACTCAGCAAATACAAAATCGACAATGAAAAAGAAGAAAAGAAAATACATAAAGAAAAATGACTCAGCACAGAAAAATAAGTGGAACATGGAAACTGTGAACACACAAAAAAAGACACCAAAATTACGGCACTAAACTCATACCTATCAATAATTACACTGAACGTAAATGGACTAAATGCACGAATAAACAGACAGAGAATGGCAGATTGGATAAAAAAACACAATCTGTCTATATGCTGCCTACAAGAGACAAACCTTAGACTTAAAGACACAAATAAGATAAAACTCAAAGGATGGAAAAACATCTATCAAGCAAACAACACTCAAAAAAGAACAGGAGTGGCAATATTAATCTCTGACAAAATAGACTTTAAAGTAAAATCCACCACAAAGGATAAGGAAGGACACTATATAACGATTAAAGGGTCAACACACCAGGAGGGCATGACTATAATAAATATTAATGCACCCAACAACAGGGCTCCAAAATACATAAAGCAAACTCTAACAGCATTGAAAAGAGAGATAGACAGCTCCACGATAGTAGTAGGAGACTTCAACACACCACTTTTGGTGAAGGACAGAATATCCAGAAAGAAGCTCAACAAAGACACGGAATAGCTAAATGCTACAATCCACCAACTTGATCTCACAGACATATACCAAACACTCCACCCAACAGCAGCCAAGTATACTTTCTTTTCCAACCCACATGGAACATTCTCCAGAATAGACCACATATTAGGCCAAAAAGCAAGCCTTAACAAAATCCAAAGCATCGAAATATTATAAAGCATCTTTTCTGACTATAAAGCCATAAAAGTAGAAATCAATAACACAAAAAGCAAGGAAAAAAAATCAAACACATGGAAACTGAACAACACCTTGCTCAGAAACTACTGGGTTATAGAAGAAATTAAGGATGGAATAAAGAAATTCATAGAATCAAATGAGAATGGAAACACATCCTACCAGAACCTTTGGGACACAGCAAAAGCAGTGCTCAGAGGTCAGTTTATAGCAATAAATGCACACATTCAAAAAGAAGAAAGGGCAAAAATCAAAACATTAACCCTACAACTGGAATAAGTTGAAAGAGAGCAGCAAAAGAAGCTCTCGGGTGCCAGAAGGAAGGAAATAAGAAGAATTAGAGCAGAATTAAATGAAATAGAGAATAGAAAAACAATTGAAAGAGTTAACAAGACCAAAAGTCGGTTCTTTGAAAAGATCAACAAAATTGATAAACCATTGGCCAAACTGACAAAAGAAAAACAGGAGAGGAAGTAAATAACCCATGTAAGAAAGGAGGTGGATGATATCACAAAAGACCCAATTGAAATTAAAAGAATCATAACAGAATATTCTGAAAAATTGTACTCTAACAAATTTGAAAACCTAGAGGAAATTGACAAATTTCTAGAAACTCACTACCTACCTAAACTAACACAAACAGAGGTAGAACAACTAAATAAACCCATAACAAAAGAAGAGATTGAAAAGGTAACTTGAAAACTCCCAACAAATAAAAACCCTGGCCCAGATGGCTTCACTGGAGAATTCTACCAAACTTTCAGAGAACAGTTAACACCACTACTACTAAAGGTATTTCAGAGCATAGAAAAGGATGAAATACTCCCAAACTCATTCTATGAGGCCAGCATAACCCTGATACCAAAACCATGTAAAGACACCACAAAAAAAGAAAATGACAGACCAATAGCCCTCATGAACATTGACACAAAAATCCTCAACAAAATTCTAGCCAGTAGAATTCAGCAACATATCAAAAAACATGATCAAGTGGGATTTATACCAGGTATGCAGGGATGGTTCAACATTAGAAAAATAATCGATGGAATCCATCACATAAATAAAACAAAAAACAAGTACCACATGATCTTATCAATCGATGCAGAAAAGGCATTTGACAAAGTCCAACACCCATTCATGATAAAAACTCTCAACAAAATAGGAATAGAAGGGAAATTCCTCAATATAATTAAGGGCATTTATACAAAGCCAACAGCCAACATCATCCTAAATGGAGAGATTTTGAAAGCATTCTCCCTGAGAACAGGAACCAGACAAGGATGCCCTTTATCACCACTCTTATTCAACATTGTGCTGGAGGTCCTAGCCAAAGCAATTAGGTGAGAATAAGAAATAGAGGGCATCCAAATTGGCAGGGAAGAAGTCAAAGTATCTCTATTTGCAAATGATATTATCCTATACCCAGAAAACCCCAAAGAATCCACAAGAAAACTATTGGAACTAATAGAAGATTTCAGCAAAGTTTTAGGATAAAAGATAAGTATACAAAAATCAGTTGGATTCCTTTACACCAACAAAGATAGCCTCTGAGAGGAAATCACCAAATCAGTAGCATTTACAATAGCCACCAAGAAGATAAAATACTTAGGAATAAGTCTAACCAGAGAAGTAAAAGGCTTATACAAAGAAAACTACAAGACACTACCTCAAGAAACCAAAAGAGACCTGCATAAGTGGAAAAACATACCTTGCTCATGGATAGGAAGACTCAGCATTGTAAATATGTCAATTCTACCCAAAGCAATCTACAGATACAATGAAATCCCAATCCAAATTCCACTGGCATTTTTTAATGAGATGGAGAAACATATCACCAACTTCATATGGAAAGGAAAGAAGCCCCGGATAAGTAAAGCATTACTGAAGAAGAAGAACAAAGTGGGGAAGCCTCACACTACCTGATTTTAGAAACTATTATGCCATAACAGTAGTCAAAACAGCCTGGTACTGGTACAACAAGAGATACATAGAACAGAATTGAGAACCCAGACAAATTCATCCACTTAAGAGCAGCTGATATTTGACAAAGGCCCAAAGTCCATTAACTGGGGAAAAGACAGTCTCTTTAACAAATGATGCTGGCATAACTGGATATCTATCTGCAAAAAACTGAAACAAGACCCGTATCTCACACCATGCACAAAAACTAACTCAAAACGGATCAAAGACTTAAATATAAAATCAAAATCAATAAAGATCATGGAAGAAAAAATAGGGACAATGCTAGGAGCCCTAACACCTGGCATAAACACAATACAAACCATAAGTAACAATGCACAAGCACCAGAAGAGAGACTAGATAACTGGGAGTGCCTAAAAATAAAACACTTACGCTCATCAAAAGACTTCACCAAAAGAGTAAAAAGACAACCTACAGACTGGAAAAAAAATTTGGCTACAACAAATCCGATCAGTGTCTAATCTCTAAAATCTACAGGATACTGCAAAATCTCAACAAAAAAAGACAAATAACTCAACTAACAAATGGGCAAAGGATATGAACAGGCACTTCGCCGAAGAAGATATTTAGGCAGCTAACAGACACATGAAGAAATGCTCACAATCATTAGCTATTAGAGAAATGCAGATCAAAACTACAATGAGATATCATCTCACCCCAACAAGGCTAGCGTTCATCCAAAAAACACAAAATAATAAATGCTGGAGAGGTTGTGGAGAGACTGGAACACTTATACATTGTTGGTGGGAATGTAAAATGGTACAACCACTTTGGAAATCGATTTGGTGCTTCCTTAAAAGTTAGAAATAGAAGTACCATACGATCCAGCTATCCCGCTCCTTGGAATGTATCCTAGAGAAACAAGAGCCGTCACACGAATAGATATACGCACACTCATGTTCACTGCAGCACTGTTCACAATAGCAAAAAGATAGAAACAACATAGGTGCCCATCAACAGACGAATGGATAAACAAATTATGGTATATCCACACAATGGAATACTACACAATGATAAAGAACAATGATGAAGCCGTGAAACATAACATGGAGGAATCTGGAAGCATTATGCTGAGTGAATTTAGTCAGTCACAGAAGCACAAAAATTGGATAAGACCACTATTATAAGAACTCAAGAAAAGGTTTAAACACAGATGAAAACATTCTTTGATGGTTACAAGGGTGCGGAGGGAGTGTGAAGGTTATTTACTAACTAGATAGTAGATAAGAACTATCTTAGGTGAAGGGAAGGACAGCACACGCTACAGGGGAAGTCAGCACGACTGGACTAAACCAAAGCTAAGAAGTTTCCTGAATGCAATCAAACACTTTGAGGGACCGAGTAGCAGGGGTGGGGGTCTTGGGACCATGCTTTCATGGGACATCTAGGTCAATTGGCATAACAAAGCTTATTAAGAAAATGTTCTGCATCCTACTTTGGTGAGTGGCGTCTGGGGTCTTAAAACCTTGCAAGTGGCCATCTAAGATGCATCAGTTGGTCCCAACCATCTGGAATAAAGGAGAATGAAGAACACCAAAGACACAAGGAAAGTATTAGCCCAAGAAACAGAAAGGGCCACATAAACCAGAAACTTCATCAGCCTGAGACCAGAAGAACTAGATGGTGCCTGGCTACCACCAATGACCGCCCTGACAGGGAACACAACAGAGAGTCCCTGATGGAGCAGGACAAACGTGCAGAACTCAAATTCTAGTAAGAAGACCAGACTTAATGGTCTGACTGAGACTGGAGGCGCCCCGGAAAGCATGGCCCCTGGACTCTCTATTGCCCCAGAACTAAAACAGTTTCTGAGGCCAACTCTTCAGACAGGGATTGGACTGGACTGTGGGACATAAAGTGATACTCGTGGGGAGTGTGCCTCTTAGCTCATGTAGATACAAGAGACTCAGCAGGCAGCTTCTGTCAGGAGGTGAGACGGGAAGGCAGAGAGGGTTAGGAGCTGATTGAATGGACATATGGAATCAGGGGTGGAAAGGAGGAGTGTGCTGTCACAGTTGGGGAGAGCAATTACAGTCACATAACAATGTATGTATAAATTTTTGTATGGGAGACTAACTTGAAATGTAAACTTCATTTGAACTACGACAATAAACAAAAAATATTGAAAACAAAAAAGAATGAAAGGCAGAACGATCTCTGGCTATTATGTAATTCTTAAATGTTATTTTCTCTTTAATACTTAAATTATTTTATATTTGGAATAGTCTATAAACTACAATTTATTAAGACAAAATAAACAGTGGCATAGAGGAAACACACTAATAAAGCACTCATGTTTTCTAAACATGGTAGATATAAAAGAAGAGCCTTTTCTGATTTGTCCTTAGAAGTCTGAACATTTATTCTGTGAGAAGCCTTCTCATACTTACACGAGCAGTTCACCACCACCTTACTCCTTTGGAATGAATACTATTGATGAAATTTAAAATGCGACAGTAACTTTTCACATTTTTTATTTTGTAGAGATTTTTATAGTATATGCATGTTGGTTTTATAATAAAAATAACAATAAAGATATGTTAACTTGATTGAATTTTTTTTTTAGGTGTTCATTTAGCTATGAAGTACAAACACTTAAGAAAGACGGTACAACCTGAGGAGAATTGTATAAATATCCTTTGATTAAAGTAAGCTTCAAAGGTTTATTCTGTCTTTTGTGTAGGTTTCCTTTTCAGGCAGTAAAGCCCTTTCTGTTAGCATGAGAGCTGTCTTTCCCTCAGGAACACCATCCACCTTCATTATTCCATGTCAGTGACACGATTCAAGAAACTTTATTATTGGTGATTTTTTGGTCTAATGAATTGAAATTACAGTCAGATACATAATTATTAAGGAGCCCTAGTGGCCCAATGGTTAAACACTTGGCTGCTAACAGAAAAGTTGGTGGTTCGAACCCACCCAGTGGCTCCATGGGAGAAAGACCTGGTGATTTGCTCCCGTAAAGATTACAGGCTAGGAAACCCTGTGAGGAAGTTCTACTCAGTGCAGCGTATGCCATATCCCAGAATCAATATGTGGGAAGTGTCAAAAATCTTGATCCTCTATTCACCATCTCTTCTCCG
This sequence comes from Dugong dugon, assembly GCA_030035585.1. Lineage (NCBI taxonomy): Eukaryota > Metazoa > Chordata > Mammalia > Sirenia > Dugongidae > Dugong > Dugong dugon. Next base: position 77,324,380 of record CM057460.1, on the reverse strand, counting down.
AAAAGTTAAATGTTTGAAACATGCCCTTTCCTGTAAATGTCATTCAAACGCTCAAAACCCATTTCCTAAGCACAGAGCCCAAGCTAGGCATTGAGGATCCAGTGGAAGCCAACACAGACATGGTTTCCTCTCTGTGGAGCTTACAGTCTGTACTTGGCCAGCTTTCACATAGCACCCTATTTGGAGAGAAATTAATTATATCAACCAGTGTTATCTTATGGAAAGAACCTAGCACAAATGTCAAGCTTTGTGAGAGATGCTGGAGTTGTAGCCACTGTGCCTGAGGGATCTAGTCAGGGAGAAAAGACAACACAAATTCACTAACCACAAAGCAACATGACATTATATGTAACAAAACTTAATGCCATGAATTTAGGAAAGGACAAGAATATAAATAGCAGCTGTATTCATGATAACCCCAAACTGGAAGCAACCCAGCTAACCATTAATAGTAAAATGGATATCAAGAAGGAATTACTGCTACACTCAACAACATGGCTGAATCTCAGACATTATGCTGATCATAAGGAGCCAGTCACAAAAGATACATACTTATGATTCCATTTACATAATGCCCATGAACAGGCAAAGCTAATATATGGTGATAGAAGTCAGAATAGTAGTTACCTCTGGAAGGGAGGTAGTACGTTGACTGGAAAGGAGCATGAGGGAGCCTTCTGGGTACTGGACATGTTCTATACCTCAACCTGGTTAGTGGTTATATGGATATAAAAATACATCAAACTGTACACTTCAGATTTGTGCACTTTGCTGTAGGTATGTTGTATCTTAATTTTTAAAAAGCAAAAAGAGACAAAAGAAAAGCTAAGCAGTCATCTTCTATAAGAGCTAGGACTGAGTACACAGAGGAGCATGTTTGCACTGGAGTTGCTTTTGGTGTGAGAGACACTTTGCAGCACGCTCTAACGGAGTGGTGCAAAAACAGTTAATTAACAATGGTTCATGATTTCCTCTCTGGCAGAGTCAAGGGAGAATAGCTGGTATCCAGAACTTGTATTCTCAATGTTGCTCTGGGTGACTAATGGAATATGGATATGGATATGCCATCATCTAGTAACCCAGTCTCCTAGTGACAGACATTTCATACAATGCTGTAATAATTCTCTTGTACATAACTGTTTGTGCACTTGTGGGAATTTACGTGTGGGATAAATTCCTAGAAATAGAATTACTGGATCACAGGATATGCTTATAATTTTGATAGATATTGCCAATTGCCCTCTAATTTACCACTCCCCACCTCTGCCCCCACCAACACTCAGAGTACATGTTTGTTTATTGTTCACCAACACTGTGGTTTCTAACTTTTTGATCTTCATAATTCTAATGATTTTAAATGGTAGCTCATTTCATGTTAATTTACAATTCTTTAATTGGAAACAGGGTTGAGTATCTTTCCACATGCTTAAAAGCCATTAGTATTTCTTTTTAAGAGGACAGTTCATTTATATTCTTTACTCATTTTTCTATTAAATTATTTTTCTTTTTTTATTATAAATAAATATATACATATATAAATTCTTTATATACTAATGAAGTGTAGATACTAAAGAATACTTTATGTACCAGATAATATCTTAATAGTATATACTAAGCAATACTTTATTGCAATTATTTTTCCCTGTCAGCTAAAAATCATTCTGTTGCAAAAGAGGGAACTCAACTCATTTAAATAATAAAGGACATTTATTGGCTCACGTAACTGGAAAGTCCATTAGTAGTCACAACTTTAGATGAAGCCTGATCCAGCATCTGAACCAGTATCATCAAAGATCTCATTTCTTTATTTCTCTGTCTTCTGCCTGGGTTGGCTTCATCCACAGGCTCCAGCAATTCCCAGACCTCACATCCTCACTCTACACTTTCCAGAGGGATAGGGATTATCTTTTCTGGTGGTCCTTGCCCAAGTCCAGGGATTTTCTCTCTCTTCCTCCTTCTCCTTTCCTTTCTCTTCCTCTCTCTAGGTGATATGCCCAGTCCTGATCCAATCGCTTTGTCCAAAGTAGAAGGAAGTTTAAGTCAATTAGGGCCCACATCCCACCCAAAGTATATAGATAAGAATACCAAAACCAAATCCATTGCCATTGAGTTGATTTCGATGCTTAATGACCCTATAGGACAGAGCAGAACTGCTCCATAGGGTTTCCAAGGAGCGGCTGGTGGATTTGAACTGCTGACCTTTTGCCAACCCACTGCGCCACCAGGGCCCCATAGATAAGAATGGGAGATAGAAAATTCCCCAGAAGCATATCATCATACTATTAGTAATCTTGGAGGAGGGGGTTACGGATGTCCATTATATAAAAGCAGAATAGTATTGTCTCAAAGTTCCTTATTATTTTATTTTATCAAGTCTTAGATGTCTTTAAGCCACAAGGGTGGGGGAAGTGGGCTTGGGTCAGGGTGGGGGCTGGGAGAGTAAGTGAGAAGGGGCGAGGGGTGGGGAGTGGGGTAAGCCAGGAACCTAAGAAGCCTTTGTTCCTGGTCTTGCTTCTCTAGACTTCCTAGTGTTTATGAACTATTTCTTCTCTCTCTCTCTCACTCCCTGCCCCCTCCCCACCAGGCCTAAACTATTATTCCACATTCCAGGGGGCCAGCCAAGAAGTCAGCATCAGAGACCAGAGACCTTCACCATACTCTCTCCTCATCTCTCATGACTCAACCTGCTCTACAAGCCTTCCCTGATGTGATGGTTAAGATTGTATGTCAGCTTGGCTGGGCCATGATTCTCAGTGTTTTGGCAGCTGTATAACTTTGTGATCACTTCCCTGTTGAAATCTGGTATGTGATCACCCCCATGATGGAATCTGCTGAGTGGTACCAGTGGGAACGGGGCCTATCGCAGCTCACCGCCCCCTCAGCCTTCATCTCTCCTCCCTCCACTGGATACTTCCTTCCTGCTCACCTTGCCAAGGTTTTTGGCTTGTTCCAGACCCAGAAGCTGCCTCTTGTCATCTCACCTCCAGTTCTTGGGACTTGAGCTAGCAACTTACCTGTTGATCTTGGAATTCATCAATCTTCACAGCCGGTGAGCAAGAGTCCTATTCCCTGACCTGCTGATCTTGGGTTTGCCAGCCCCTGCAGCTACGTGAATCAGGAGAAACCTTGAGGGCTTGTCTGCTGATCTTGGAATTCATCGACCTTCAGAGCCTGTGAGTGGGAGCCCTGCTCTCTGACCTGCCAACCTTGGGTTTGCCAGCATCTGTGGCTGCTTGAATTGGGAGAGGCCTCTACCCTGATTCACAGACTTGGGACATTCCACCCTCTAGAATTGCATGAGCTGTTTCCTTGATATAAATCTCTCTCTGTATATATATTTATAGCTTTACTGGTTTTGCTTCTTTAGAGAACCCAGCCTAACACACCTGGGAAGAGACTCTACCTCACACCACACAACTCCAACAAATAGACCCTTGGCCCACCCATTTTGTTAATTCATTTATCTTGCCTAGACAAGTCTGACTGCTAGGCTAGGACATAACTTATGCCTAATTTCCAAAAAACTAACCAGACTCACTGCCATCAAGTTAATTTGGGCTCATAGTGACCCTATATGACAGAGTAGAACTGCCCTATACGGTTTCCAAGGCTGTAATCTTTATGGAAGCAGGCTGCCACATCTCCCGTGGAGCAGCTGGTGGATTCAAACTAACAGCCGAGCTGCTTAACCACTGAGCAACCAGGGCTCTTTGTGCCTAACTTAATACTGAGAAATTAGTTACTTTGGTGGGTTAAATTATCCTCTCAACTACTTTCTAGAAAGACCCTTCTAGTTATCGCTAGGGCTGACTGACTCCTGATGATACTGACATCTGATTTCTGAAGGCTTGGACCCTGCCAATTTTCTTCTTCCCTTCCTCCCTTCTTTCTTCCTTCCTTCTTGCATTCCACAAGCATTCACTGAGCACCTCCTAAGAACTAAACAGGGTGATAAAGCCTCAGTTCAACCCCCTCATAGAATTCTAATCTGTTAAGGCATATGTTTGTGACTGCATTCTGTAGCCCAAACTATGTCGCTCTACATCAATGTTGTCAAGGCTGTTCCTTCTCTTGTAGGTGGCAGGAGTCTCTTCTCTCTCTACTGCAAAGAAAATGCCTTCAGAACTGAATCATAAAAAAGGCAACATTTCTATTTTTTTCCAAAATAAATAAAAGGGCCATGCCAAACAGGATTGTTCAGTCATGTCCCAGGAGCCACCCAATTGCATCTTCTCTCTGTTTTGGCCAATGACTTGTTGGTGGTGGTGCTGTTGAGTAGATTACAACTCATAGCAAGCTCATGTGACCGAGCAGAACTTCCCCATAGGGTTTTCTAGGCTGTAATCTTTGTGGAAGCAGATCATCAGGTCTTTCTCCTGTGGAACATCTGGGTGGATTCGAACCACCAACCTTTTGGCTAGCAGCCAAGTTCTTCACCATTGTGCCACCAGTCTCCTTAAAGACAGCTAAAGTATCAGTAGGCATTTCCCAGACTCTGGCTCCTGGGAAGTCTTATCTGGAAGACAGGTGCATATAAACCTCATGAGACCAAGTTGGTGGGGATGAAATCTGCTGCCTGCATCACATCTAGTCCTACAGGGACTTTAGGAACCAAAGATTATGCAGAGAACAGCACTGTCACACCCACTGCCAATCACTTCTAATAATCAACTTTCCGTAAAGGAAAGTATACCTATGTGCATATGTGGCTCAGTGGGGAAACCCTGGTGGCGTAGTGGTTAAGAGGTACATCTGCTAACCAAAAGGTCAGCAGTTCAAATACACCAGGTGCTCCTTGGAAACTTTATGGGGCAGCTCTACCCTCTCCTATAGGGTCACTATGAGTCAGAACTGACTCGACAATAGCACATAACAACAACATATGTATATGTATATATGCTCATACTTCATATACATTATTTCAAATCCTTAGAACAACAACAACAATACAGGCCTAAATAAAAAGCTCTCATGGCAAAGGTTAAGTGCTTAGCTACTAACAGAAAGGTTGGTGGTTTGAACCCACCCAGCGGCTCCTGCAGGAGAAAGACCTGGCAATCCGCTTCCATAAGGATTACAGTCTAGAAAACCCTATGAGTCAGTTCTACTCCATCACATCAGGTCGCTAGGAGTTGGCATCAACTCAACAGCACTTAACCACAACAGCAAATATGTGTCAGAGTAAAATGGTGCTCCATAGGGTTTTCAAAGGCTGACTTTTTGGAAATAGATGGTCAGGCCTTTCTTCCAAGACATCTCTGGGTAGACTTGAACCACCAACCTTTTGGTTAGCAGCCTAGCGCATTAACCATTTACACCATGCAGAGACAATATATATTTTTCATCATATGTGTATATATGTGTGTGTGTGTGTATATATACATAATCATTTGCACACATTAAAACAGTGCCATGTAATCTAGGGCGCACCATGGACACTCAATAACTGTTTCTCAATTTAGATTCCTGTCTAGGTTAAAATCATGAATAAGATAACAGAGAAAGATGACCAGAAATAGTTTTTTACATTGCTTTCAATATTTTCTATGGTACAAGCTTTACTGCCTTTTAAATAAAGAAAATATATATACATACCCACAGAGAGATGATTTCATTAAAAATATTTTAATAAAGTTATCAACATACTTAACATATGTAGCCTCCAACTAAAATATATAGTAAAAACTGTTTTTAATTTTTGTCCTACAAATGATAAATAGGCTACACCCTTCACAAAATCATAAAATCCAGCCATCCTCTTCCTTCCTGCTGAGCATCACTTTCTGCAATCTTTACCTGAACAAATTTTTCAAAGGCCACAAAATTGTGCAGGTCAAATTTCCTGCATCTCCAGTTTCCAGAGCCACACAGATTTATAATCCCTCTTTCAGAGATTTAGTTAGGGCCTGGAGAGGATCATTCCAAGTCAGATCTGTAAGAGGAAAAGGGGGAAAGGATTTGCAAGTGACAAACCAACAAAACAGTTCAAGGAAGCTCTGCCTTCACCTGCTTTGGGCAAACCCAGGTTTGCTCCTCACAGAGTTCCCAATACATAGATTTCCTTTCCCCCTCAAAAAGGACTCATCTTGGAGACCACCAGTGGGTCTGAGATTTGGCTGCTAAAGTTCTGAGAGGGATACCTGCTCCTGCTCGGAGGTCCCCCTGCACCTGCCAGGTAAATGCACACATGGGAGACATTTGAGGCTACTGTTGGGTGCCTCTGGGGTTGAGTACCCAGCAGGCTCTACACCAGACTTGTGTTCTCAGCTGCTCATGAAGCAGGACTTTAAAGTTATCGCCGGTGGCCTGATGGTAGAGCCTTGGGATAACAATTTATCATCATTTTTAAGCTCTAAAGAGAGGCTGAATTCTTTACACTGCACAGACTTCTATCTGACCCTTTGATTTTGTTCCTAATTATTTTAAAAGCCAGAAGATATTTTTTAACTGAAAAGACTTGTTTCTACTACCACAGCATTTTCCAAAATACTCTCCAAATATTATTTCTGTTATTTGCATTATACATTATACAGTATTCATCTCTCAGAGTTGGTAGGATTGGTGGTATACCCATTTGACAGGAGATGAAACAGAGGCTCGAGGAATCGTAAGACTTGCACAGCTAGTAAATATTAAAGGACCCAAGTCTCCCCAGCTTGTGCTCTGCTCATCGTCAAAGTACAAAGAAAGGACTATATCTTGGCATTTTCCAAGTTGAAATACGGAGGCACAAATAAACATTAAGTCTATCTTCTGAGATTTATTATTAATTTTTTATTTGGAAGAGAAGATGATAACTGTATACAATTCTCTGTTACTTACATTCTCCAAAAGAAAAAGAAAGAATGAAAAAAAATCAACAGGACTAAATTTATGTTTGGATATTATGTATGGATATTATTATGGCATTAAATTTACATACCTGGCAGGTTGAGGCAAGCAACACATGCATCTCCTATGAGACTGGCACAGCACAGCTGCCACCTGCTTTGTGCAACAGTGATATTCCATCAACATTGTGTGTCAACTAGGATTTAGTAAGTCAAATTATATCTTAAAGGATCAGGGTCATTAGTTAAGGATCTACTGTAGAAAATTTATGTAAGGTAAAGAACTAGTTCCTAATTTTTATTTTATGCAAATATACTTTATTTCAACTATTCTAAGATTCACTTTCTCCCCCATTTTAACCTCTCTGAAATGAGGATGCATTTCTGAAAGCAAGATTCAATCAATGCTGTCATATAGTAACTGTCCACTGGGTGGCAGTCATGATGCAGTAATGTGAAAAATTTCCATTGTCATCTGTTAGGATCAAGAAATTTTCAACCTCAAAGCACTTTAGATTTGGTGAAATACACAAAGGCTTGCTTGAAGCCTCACTGAATATTTAACGATGAGCATCAGCTAATTAGTGTTTTATTGACTATGCAAAGGCATTCCACTGCGTGGGTCACAACAAATTATGAATAACATTTCGAAGAATGGGAATTCCGGAACACTTAACAGTGCTCATGAGGAACCTGTACATAGACCAAGAGACAGTTGTTTGAACAAAGGAATACTGAGTGGTTTAAAATCAGGAAAGTTGTGCGTTAGGCTTGTATTCTTTCATCATACTTACTCAATCTGTATGCTGAGCCAATACCCTGAGATGCTGGACTATATGAAGAAGAATGGGGCATCAGGATTGGAGGAAGACTCATTAACAGCCTGCAATATGCAGATGACATAACCTTGCTTGCTGAAAGTGAAGAGGACTTGAAGGACTTATTGGTGAAGATCAAAGACCACAGGCTTCAGTATGCATTACACCTCAGAATAAAGAAACCAAAAATCCTCACAACTGGACCAATAAGCAACATCGTGATAAATGGAGAAAAGATTAAATTTGTCAAGGATTTCATTTTACTTGGATCCACAATTAATGCCCAGGGAAGCAGCAGTCAAGAAATCAAATGACATATTGTATTGGGCAAAAGACCTCTTTAAAGTGTTAAAAAACAAAGATATCACTTTGAGGACACTAAGACGCACCTGACCCAAGCCAAGATATTTTCGTTTGCCTCGTATGCATGTGAAAGCTGGACAATGAATAAGGAAGACCGAAGAAGAACTGATGTCTTTAAATTATGGTGCTGGCGAAGAATATTGAATATATTGACTGCCAGAAGAAGGAACAAATCTTTCTTGGAAGAGAAGTACAGCCACAATTCTCCTTAGAAGCAAAGATGGTAAGACTTCATCTCACGTGCTTTGGACTTGTTGTCAGGAGGGACCAGTCCCTGGAGAAGGACATCATGCTTGGTAAAGTAGAGGGTCATCGAAAAAGAGGAAGACCACTAATGAGATGGATTGACACAGTGGCTGCGGTAATGGGCTCAAGCATAGCAAGAATTGTGAGGATGGCACAGGACCAGACGGTGTTTCATCATGTTGTACATAAGGTGGCTATGAGTCAGAATCAAGTCAATGGCACCTAACAACATTAGCTAACTGCACATACATGTTTTTTCAAACCTTGCTGAAAGCAAAAGAATTGGTAAAAAGAGTACAGGGAAATCATCAACCAATGCGGAGAACCTGGGGTCCATGCTTATTGATGGCAACATCAGTTATAATCTGAATGTCTTAGCTGACTGTTAGCTTATGGGTGAAATCTCCACCAGGATGGGGGAGTGGAGTCAACATTACAAATTTATCACCTTAGTCCCTATATTATTTGCCTATTGCTGCTGTTACAAATTACTTCAAACCTAGTGACTTAAAACAACATAGATTTATTATCTTATAATTTTGAAGGTCAGAAGTCTGACATGGGTCTCACTGTGCTAAAATCAAGGTATACATAGGGCTCTGCTCCTTTCTGAAGGCTCTGGGTAGGACTTCGCTTTCTTGCCTTTTCCAGCTTCTAGAGGCCACGCGTATTCCTTAACTCACAGCCACTTCTCCATCTTCAAAGCCAGCAATATTGCATCTATCTGATCTTGCTTCCGTCATCACATCTCCCTCTATCTCACCTGCTACTCTCTCTTTTGCCCTCCTCTTTCACTTTTAGAAACCCTTTTTATAACATTGGGCCCACCCAGATAATCCAGGATTATTCCCTATTTTAAATTTAGCTGATTAGCAATCTTAATTCCATCTGCAATTTTAATTCCCCTTTGCCATGTAATATAACACATTCATCAATAGATAGATAACTGCCATCAAGATGACTCCAACTCATGGTAACCTTCTGTACAATAGGACAAAATGTTGTCCAGTCGTGGGTGATCTTCATGATTGCCTGTCAATTCCAACTTATGGCGACCCCACATGTACAGAATAGAATGACCCCATTATCATGCTTGGTAAAATAGAGGGTCAGCGAAAAAGAGGAAGACCTTCAATGAGATGGACTGACATAGTGGCTGAAACAATGGGCTCAAACATAGCAACTATTGTGAGGATGGTGCAGGACCAGGCAATGTTTCATTCTGTTGTACATGGGGTAGCTATGAGTACATATACATACATGTATATATATGCATATAGATACATATATATTTGCTTAAAGTTAATAATTGAGTTATTTTTCATTTGCTTAACTAAACACCATTGCTAAGTCTTCTTAGCCCCTTTAACAGTCTCTCAACACAATTTTCCAGCGATCAACCTGTTGCTGTCGAGTCAATTCCGATTCATAGTGACCCTATAGGACAGAGTAGAACTGCCCCATAGGGTTTCCAAGGAGTGGCAGGTGGATTCAAACTGCCAACCTTTTGGTTAGCAGCCATAGCTCTTAACAATTGCTCCACCAGGATGCAAATAATCTATCAGTTTTATTTTTCCCTAGAGACCTTCTTCTCATAGCCCCATCTCCTACTGCTCTGATACAGATTGCTTGCACTCTAGACCTGATGCACAGCTCTTGTTCTCAGAATTCCCTTCATATTTCTTTTGTTTATTTGAGTTCCTCTTTACTGGCTTCCATATTTTCCTTTTTATTGGCTTTCTCCCTCGTTTCAGTGGAACACATCCTGCAGTATAAGAATGCACTGAGAAAGAGTGCAGGGAGATCTTTTTTTTTTTCCTTGAAATGCTGCATGTCTGAAAATGTCTTTATTCCACCCTTATGCTTAATTGATAGTTTGGTTAGCTATAAGACTCTAGATTGGAAGTAATTTTCCTTCATTATTTTGAAGACATTTCTCCATTGTTTGTTAACTTCCAGTGTTGCTATGGAGAAGTCAGCTGCTGTTCTTATTCCTGACCTTTTGTATTTGACCTGTTACTCCTTTCTCCCTCCCCCATTTCAGAAAGTTTTAGTATCCTCTCTTTAGCATAGGTGTTCTGAAATTTCATAATGATTTGCCTTTGGGGGGGTGGTTCTTTTCATACATTGGTTTAGCTTTCAGTGAGGCATTTTTAATCTGAAACTTATATCCTTAGTTGTGGGAAATCTTTTTTTATTACTTCTTTGATATTTTCCTCTCCACAATATTCCCTTTTCTCATTTTGACCAGTTTTTCAGAAGATATATCTTAGATTAATTCCTTAGTTTTCTCTCCCAAATTCTATTTTCTTATCACATTGTTCTACTTTCTGGGAAAATTCTTCAACTTTATCTTCCCACAGCTTTTATATTTTACGTTCCATGAACTGTTTCTTGTTCTTCAAGAATCTCTCTTTTAGTAGCATCCTGTTCTTATTTATGGTCACTTCTCTGCTCTTGTCTCTCAGAAGCTATTAAACTATAATTTACTTTACATTTTCTCCTGTAATTGACTCTGTCTCCTCTGGGTTTCTTTTTTTATCTTGTTTGTCTCTCACATTGGGTTCTCCTCAAATGTCTAGTAACCATTGGATGTCTATTCATATTTTAAAATGAAGCACTAAAAAAGCTGGGAAGCTATATCCATGTGGATGGAGATATCAGTTCAGACCTCTAACTCTCTAACTGTCAGAACATGTAAGGCAGTTCAGTTTCTGCAGAGAAGGATTCTTTAATATCCTAACTGAGGTAGATGAATGACTGTTGCATTCTGTGATTCAGGTTGGGAAAGGTTCCTGGGGGTGCCTCACTGTTCAGGAGATAGACTTTCACTTAAGCTTGTTTTCAGCCTTCTGCTTTGCCCCTACATTCTGGTGTGCCTGGTATCCCAGAGTCCAGAGACTCTCAGGTTCCACATCTCCAGAGCATAAACCTCTCTCTTATGTGGGGTGGAGGATGGTCAGTTGCCTGGCTGCCCAGAGTGGAGTGAGGACCTGAAGTCTAACTGCTCTTCACATAGACTTTCAATAAATGTCCTCTTTTCAGCCCCACTCCTAACCCCTGCCTTCTACATTTCCTGATACCTACAATTCTCAAGGCTTTCCAAGGTTCTGAAGGACCATTGCCTGTATCTCTGCATATCCCTGCTTGAAGGTCCTTAATCTTCACCAAACTCCCCTCTGCTTGGTCAGTTGCCATTGTTTTATCCACTTTCAGTCTTTGAATATTGTGATTGTTTATGCACATCACCCAATTTCATTAAAGATGGAGTCATGCTTCTGTTTCTCATACTCTTTGTTGTTATTTAGGGTAATATCTGAAAGAAGGTGGCATAAAAGTCTTTGCTCTGCCTTCTAAAATCAGAACTGTGATTAAGAACTTTCCTGAAGTTGATTGCCGGACACTGTTTTTCATAACGAACACATGTGGAAAGTCTTAAATTCATCTACTATGTTATTTTAAATAATTCACACCATTGTTCCTCAGCCATTTATAGTCTGAGGCATACCTAGAAATTTGCAAGTACGTACTTTGGGCTATGAATATAATTATCTCCTTCTCCTCTACTCCAACCTTCTGCTTGTTTGTCCTTACTGTGTATTTTATAAGCACACAAATCAGTGTGATAAAAATGTCCCTAAATAGGCAGCCAATCTTCAAAGAAGCTAATAAGAGATGACCTATTTCATGGGGAAAAAAAAAGAGGTGGTTTGAAAGCAACTGAAATGTCCACAGGGCTTAAAAGAGGCCGATTAGCAACAAGATAAATGATGCTATGCTTGTGATAAGCTTGATTAACAAAACAATAAAGCCTATTAGAAATTTTTAAAGAAAACATTCTGGTGTTGAAAGTTTATCTTTGATGAGCTGGAAATGCAAAGAAAAATAATCCTGAACCAGTTCCCGGTTTAGGAAGACTTTTTTTATCCTTCTTAGCTAGAGTTGAAGCCAACCAGTTCTGATGGTTTGGATTAGCTCTTAATGTTTCTAGTAATTTTAGTGTTCAAATCAATGATGCATTTCTGGGAACAGACTGTATCACTACAAACAGTTGGGCTGAGGAATCAGGCTTCTTCATGCCTTAATCAAAGCACTCTCTTCCCTTTCATCACTGCTTTGACTAACCCTTTGCCATCGAGTCAATTTCGACTCATAGGGACCCTATAGGACAGAGTAGAACTGCCCCGTAGGCTTTCCAAAAAGTGCCTGGTGGATTCAAACTGCTGAACTTTTGGCTAGCAGACGTAGCTTTTAACCACTACACCACCAGCTTTTCCACTGCTTTGACTAGTGGCCATTAGTCAGAAACTGACAGGGCAGTTAGCAACCCCAGGATATCAACACACCAAGGAAGTCTGTGCGAGACATCAGCAGTCCTCCTTCAGTGCCCAGGGCTTTCCAGGTGCTCAGCTGTCCACGAAATCACCTGGCTTTCTTTGATGAGACCAAGTATCTAAGAGTCAAGTAACCTCTATAAAGCATCTCAGTCACAATTTTTAAAAATCTGCAGTATCAAAGCTGAGATAAGGAAACTATGATAAGGGAGAGGGGAAGTCTGTGTGAATAAGAGCCTTATATAATTCTTGAGAATCATTAGGGGAAAAGAGAGTTCTTTTATCAGAAAATCTATTTTAGACTTGAGATAAAGTTGAGTTGTTCACTTATTCATTCACTTTACCAATTCAGTCAAGTTATATACTGCTGTGCATAAGATTCATGCCATAGTGGAAAGAATTGGAGTTTTGGAACCAAATGTGCATGGATTCAACTCCTGATTTTGACAAGGCTTTTTCTGATCATCAGTTTCCTCACCTGTAAAATTAAAATAAAAACACGATCTTTGCAGGGTTGTTCTAAGGATTTGAAACCATGTATATAAAGTATATGAGAGACTTCCAGGCAACACAGTGCTACAGAGAGAAGCACCACACCATCCCTCCACAGCAAAGACCTGAAAAACTAAGTCAAACAGATACAAACATTGGTCATGAAACCCTAAGCATCAAATGAAGAGATAAAGAACTCAGCCAAGCACCAAATGGAATAAGAAACTGACAGAAAACAGGGAGTGAGGAGAGATATGTGCAGAAGTCCCCTATCAGCTAATGCAGCATGGATTTGCCATCTTGAACTCCTGTCAGAGATGGGTGAACATGGAGTATGGGAAAGCAGCTTCATGGAAATCCCAGCAGGAGACAGAACAACCGGTAATCAGCAATGTACGCTTTCCCACCCCCACCCTTCTTCACCCCTACTCAGCCTGCTGTGCTTCCTGCAGCCACAGTCTCTTGGCTGGGAGGCACTGGCTTCAGCACTGTGTGGCTTGGATTCCACCCACCCATACTGGCCGACTCCTCGAATGTAATTTGTTTGTTGCTGGTGTTGCTTTTTTCTGCTTCTTTTTGTTTCTTCCATAGTTCTCACCATCTACCCCTCCTTTCTCTCAAATATGTGGCTTCGTGTGCCATCTTTGCTTCTTACTAAAAGGCTATGAAATGCCGCTCAACTGTGGAGCTGCTTCCCTGCCTGTACCACCATGCTGGTGGGATCCCTGGGATTTTTGTTTTTTTGTTTGTTGTGTTTTGCTTGTTTTCTTTTTTCTCTCCCCTAGGCTTGGGAGCCCTTTCTAGCCAGGCTGTACTGCATGGCTTGGGAGCTACTTAGTCTGCTGTCTATAAGAGACACACCTTAGAAACAAAGATGTAAAGTTATTAAAACTCAAAGGATGGAAAAAATATATCAAGCAAACAGCTACAAAAAGGGGAGGAGTGGCAATACTAATAACAGATAAAAGAGACTTTAAAAAAAAATCCACCATAAAAGACAAAGAAGGACACTATATAGTGACTAAAGGGATGATCCATCATGAAGACATCACCATAATAAACATCTATGCACCCAATGACAGGGCTTCAAAATCCATTTAACAAACTCTAACAGCACTGAAAAGAGAAATTGACAGTTCCACAATAATAGTAGGAGACTTCAACACACCACTCTCGGTAAAGGACAGAACACCTAGAAAGAAACTCAACAAAGATACAGAAGACCTAAAGGACACAATCAGCCAACTTGACCTCATAGACATATAAAGAACACTCCATCCAACAGTTGCAAAGTACACATTCTTTTCCAACGCACATGGAACGTTCTCCAGAATAGACCACATCTTAGGCCACAAAACAACCCTCAACAAAATCCAAAACACTAAGATAATACAAAGTATCTTCTCTGACCACAAAACCATCAAGGGATAAATTAACAACAGGAAGAGTAAGGAAAAAAATAAATTACATGGAAACTGAATAACACCCTGCTTACAAACCATTGGGTAATAGAAGAAATTAGAGATGGAATAAAAAAATTACTAGAATAAGATGAGTGAAAACACTTCATACCAAAACCTTTGGGACACTGCAAAGGCAGTCCTCAGAAGACAATTTATAGCAATAGATGCATATATCAAAAAAGAAGAAAGGGACAAAATCAAAATATTAACTACACACCTCAAACAAATAGAAAGAGAACAGGAAAAAAGCCCACAGCCACCAGAAGAAAGGAAATAATAAAGAACAGAGCAGAAATAAATGAAATAGATAATAGAAAAACAATAGAAAGAATCAACAAAACCAAAAGTTGGTTTTTTGAAGGAAAACAAAATCAACAAACCACTGGCCAAACTGACAAAAGAAAAACAGGAGAGGATGTAAATAACCCAAATAAGAAACAAAATGGGCAACATTACAACAGATCCAACTGAAATAAAAAGGATCATAACAGAGTATTATGAAAAACTATACTCCAACAAATTTGAAAACCTAGAGGAAATTTCTAGAAACACACTACCTACCCAAACTAACACAAAGTAATGTTGAAAATCTGGACACACAGAACAAGAGAAGAGATTGAACAGGTAATGAAAAAACTCCCAACAAAAAAAAAAGCCCTGGCCCAGATGGCTTCACTGGAGAATTCTACCAAACGTTCAGAGAAGAGCTTATACCAGTACTACTCAAACTATTTCAGAACATAGAAAAGGAAGTGACTTTTGCAAATTCATTCTATGAAGCCAGCATAACCTTAATACCAAAACCAGGCACAGATGCCACAAAAAAAGAAAATTACAGACCAATATCTCTCATGAATATAGATGCAAAAATTCTCAACAAAATTCTAGCCAATAGAATCCAGCATCACATCAAAAAAATAATACACCACGACCAAATAAGATTCATGCCTGGTATGCAAGGATGGTTCAACATTAGAAGATCAGTCAAAATAATCCACCACATAAATAAAAGGAAAGAAAAGAACCATATGATCATCTCAATCAATGCAGAAAAGGCATTCGACAAAGTCCAACACCGGTTCCTGATAAAAACTCTCAATAAAATAGGTATAGAAGGGAAATTTCTCAACATAATAAAGGGCATCTATGGAAAACCAACAGCCAACATCATTCTTAATGGAGAGAGGCTTGTTCCTTGAGAACAGGAACAAGACAAGGATGCCTTTTATCACCACTCCTATTTAACACTGTGCTGTAAGTCCTAGCTAGAGCAATAAGGCAAGAAAATGAATAAAGGGCATCCAAATTGGTCACAAAGAAGTAAAACTGACCTTATTTGCAGGTAATATGATACTATACATAGAAAACCCAAAAGACTTCATGATAAAACTACTGGAACTAATAGAAGGATTCAGCAGTGTAGCAGGATACAAGATAAATGTCCACAATCAGTTGGATTCTTATACACCAATAAAGAGAATGATGAAAAGGAAATCAGGAATACAATACCATTTATAATAGCTCCTAAAAAATTAAAGTACTTAGGAATAAATCTAACCAAAGACCTATACAAAGAAAACTACAAAACACTACTTCAAGAAAACAAAAAAGATCTACGTAAATGGAAAAACATACCATGCTCATGGATAAGATAGACTCATCATTGTAAAAATGACAACTCTACCCAGAACAATTTACAAATACAATGCAATCCCAATCCAAATACCAAGGACATTCTTTAAAGGGATGGAAAAACTAATCCATTAATTTTATATGGAATGGGAAGAAGCCCTGGATCAGTAAAGCACTATTGAAGAAGAAGAATAAAGTAAGAGGACTCTCACTACCTGACCTCAGAACCTACTATACAGCTACAGTAGTCAAAACAGCCTGGTACCGGTACAACGACAGATACATTGACCAATGGAACAGAATTGAGGACCCAGATGTAAACCCATCCACCTACGATCACCTTATCTTTGACAAGGGCCCAAAGTCCATCAAATGGGGACCAGACATTCTTTTTAACAAATGGTGCTGGCAAAACTGAATGTCCATCTGCAAAAAAATGAAACAGGACCCACACCTCACACCATACACAAAAACTAATTCAAAATGGATCAAAGACCTAAATATAAAGCCAAAAACTGTAAAGTTCATAGAAGAAAAAATAGGATCAACACTAGAGTCCCTAATGCACGGCATTAACAGGATACAAACCATAACCAACAACACACAAACCCCAGAAGATAAACTAGATAACTGGGAACTTCTAAAAATTAAACACCTATGCTCATCAAAACACTTCACCAAAAGAGTAAAAAGAGAACCTACAGACTGGGAAAAAATTTTTGGCTATGACAAATCTGACAAAGTTCTCATCTGTAAAATCTACAAGAAAATTCAACACCTCTACAACAAAAGGCAAATAATCCATTTAAAAAATGGGCAAAGGAAATGAATAGACACTTCACCAAAGAAGACATTCAAGCGGCCAACAGACACATGAGGAAATGCTCTTGATCACTAGCCATTAGAGAAATGTAAATCAAAACCACAATGAGATACTACCTCACGCCGGCATTACTGGCATGAATCAAAAAAACTGGAAATAAAAAATGTTGGAGAAGCTGTGGGGAGATCCGAACTCGTTTGCACTGCTGGTGGTAATGCAAAATGATACAACCACTTTGGAAAATAATATGGCACTTCCTTAGAAAGCCAGAAATAGAAATACCATATGATCCAGCAATCCCACTCTTAGGAACATATCCTAGAGAAATAAGAGCTGTCACATGAATAGACATATGCACACCCATGTTCACTGTAGCATTGTTCACAATAGGAAAGAGATGGAAACAATCTAGATGCCCAACAATAGATAAATGGATAAACAAACTATGGTACAAACACACAACGGAGTACTATGCAATGATAAAGAACAATGATGAATCTGTGAAGCATCTCATAACATGGATGAAACTGGAGGACATTATGCTGAATGAAATAAGTCAATCACAAAAGGACAAATGTTGTATGAGACCACTACTGTAAAAACTCATGAAAAGGTTTACACACAAAAACAATCAGTCTTTGATGGTTACAAGGGATGGGAGGGGTGGGAGGAGGAAATACTAAATAGACAAAATAAGTGGTAACGTTGGTGAAGGGTAAGACAGTACACAATACTAGGGAAGCTAGCACAACTTGTACAAGGCAAGGTCACGGAAGCTCCATAGACACATCCAAACTCCCTGAGGGACCGAATTGCTGGGCTGAGGGCTGTGGGGACTATTGTCTCGGGGAACATCTAGCTCAATGGCATAACACAGTTTATAAAGACAGTGTTCTACGTTCCACCTTGGTGAGTAGCATCTGGGGTCTTAAAAGCCTGTGAGCAGCCATCTAAGGTACTCCACTGGTCTCATCCCTTCAGGAGCATGAGAGAATGAAGAAAACAAGGTACAATGGAAAGTTTAGTCCAAAGGACTAATGGACTACAACTACCACGGCCTCCACCAGACTGAGTCCAGTACAACTAGATGGTACCTGGCTACCACCACTGACAACTTTGACAGGGATCACAACAGAAGCTCCCAGACAGAGCTGGAGAAAAATGTAGAACAAAATTCTAACACACACAAAAAAGACCAGACTTATTGGCCTGACAAAGACTGGAGAAACCCAAGAGTATGGCCCCCAGACACCTTTTAGCTCAGTAATGAAGTCATTCCCGATGTTTACCCTTCAGCCAAAGATTAGACATACCCATAAAAGAAAACTAGACTAATGGGGCACAACAGCCCAGGGACAAGGACTAGCAGGCGGGGGAGGGGGACAGGAAAGCTGATAATAGGGAATACAGGGTCGAGAAGGTAGATTGTTGACATGTCAGGGGTTGTTAATCAATATCATAAAACAGTATGTGTACTAACTGTTTAATGAGAAACATTTTGTTCTGTAAACCTTCATCTAAAGTACAATAAAAGAAAAAAGAAAAGGTGTATGAGCTGGCACATGATAAGTCCTTAATAAATGAAAGCTACAATTATTACTATTTTATTATTATTACATTACCTCTGTCAAAGAAGCCCCCAGTTCAATCCTCTATATTTGCCTAAGGATATTTCTTCCTGTCAGCCAGCTTCTTTAGCCTGAGAGAAAGAAATTCACATCCCCGCTAGCTTTTTATTACCTCATCTCAACCATGGGCTGTCTCAGCCCGCTCCTTAGCCCCTCATCTCTGCATGTATACTTCTGAATGGATGGACTCATTGCCCATAAAAGACAGAAAATGGCACTCGGCCTCTAACAGAGTTAGGACATCTCACCAGGTGAGCCTGGCACCAGATGACTGGCATGAAGCCATTACCCCTAATCTCCTACACACCAGCACACTGGACAAATACTGGTCCCCTGAAAAAGAACAACAGAGTGGCTCCTCTCAGAACCTTGAAGGAACTGAGATGGCTCCCTCTACTCCAGGAGCCCTGGTGGCACAACTGTTAAGTGCTCAGCTGCTAACCGAAAGGTTGGCAGTTTGAACCCACCCAGAGGCTCCACAGGAGAAGGACCTAGTGATCTGCTTCCATAAAGATTACAGCCAAGAAAACCCTATGGAATTGTTCTACTCTGTCACATGGGGTTGCTGTGAGTCAGAATCGACTTGGAAGCACCCAACAACAACAACAACCCTCCACTCAAGGCTCAGCCCTCCTCCACATCTCTAACCCCACCCACCTCCTTCTAGGCCTTCCCTTCCCCTCAGCGTGCCCCATACTCATGATGTTTCTCAATTAATTTCTGACTGAAACTCACCCACCTTGTTTTCCCAGTCCCTCAGAGTCTGACTGGTACCTCGCAACACATCTTAGAGCTCAGTTGTCAAGTGTGAATGGCGGACGCTGTTCCCAGCCTTCTCCTCTCATGCTCACAGTGGCAGGGTAGCAGGAGCTTTCATGGATTAGAAACTCAGAGAAGGCAGAGGCCGCAGGGTACTTAAGTCTTGTTTCTTCCTGGTGATAACAATGAGTTGGGGCACTTGTTAGACATAGATTACCAGGATCTCCCCTGGGTATTCCAAATGTGGGTTGGGGCCCAGAAATGTGGGTTTTTAAATAAACATTCCAAGAGATTCTTATCTGAGGAATTAGGGAAGATTGAGAAACCCCTGAAATTCTCCTGTAATCCTAGTCATTTTACAGAAGAGGAAACTGAAGTCTAAAGAGGGAAACGACTTGCCCAAGGTCACCCTGTTCCTCCTTGGCAGTTTGCTGACGCTTGATGCAGTGACTTGCCCTTCGTCACGCAGCCTGTGCTCCGGGTAGGAATGGCTCTAACACTGGACTCTGGCCATGGGTGAGAAGGACCCTGTACAAGTAACCATGTTGTTAACACCTACAGCCATGCCTGGAGTCTAGTCGTCTTTTTTCATTTGGTGAAAATATACACTACAAAACACACACTTGTTCAACAGTTTTTACATGTGCAGTTCAATGACAAAAGTTACATACTTCGCATTGTGCCACCATTCTCATTAACTCTACCCATATTGTTTCACCACCATTAATTGAGACTCTCTGCCCCTTAAAGTTCTCATCTGTGCTTTAGGGTTACTGCTGTCAATTTCATCTCATCAGGTAATTCTCTAAAACAGCGCAATGCTCAAGGCAAATATTCTTTATTAATTGGGCTAAACAGTTATTTAGTTTAAAAATGACTTCATGGGATAGTTTTGGTTCAGGTTTAAATATTGTTTCCAGGTAATAGATTTGGGGATTCATCCAGTCTCAGTGGATTCATCCAGTCTCAATGGAACCTGGTTTCCATGGGAGTTTGAAGTTCTGTTCCACATTTTTCCTCCTTTTGACTGTTGTTATTGTTGTGTTGATTCCTTGATCAAAACGTTCAGTAATGGTAGCTGAGCACCATCCTTTTCTTCTGGTCTTGTGGTAAAGGAGACAATAGTTTATGGAGGCAATTAGACCTGCAGTCCATTTCCTTCTCTGATTCCTAGGTCTCCTTCTTCCTCTGTTGCTCCAGGCAAATAGAGACCAATTGTTATATTGTCCTCCCATTTTGGAAACAGGAAATAAGCAGACCCCTGGGAGATAAAGACTGCTGTTGCTGCTCCCCTGTATCCTTTCTGAGAATTTGTGCACTGGGCTAAGAGTGAAGAGACCTGGCTTCTGTCTCTAGTGTCCTTGAACTAAAAAATACCCGTTTCTGTTGAGTCAATTTTGATTCATGGGGACCCCATATGTGTCAGAGTAGAAGTATGCTTTCTAGGGTTTTCAGTGGTTGCTTTTTTGGAAGTAGGTCACCAGGTCTTTCTTCCGAGGCACCTCTGGGTAGACTTCAACCTCCAACCCTTCAGTTAGCAGCCAAGGATGTTAACCATTTGTACCACCCAAGGACTCCGACCTTGAACTAGAGTCACTTTATTTATCTGGGTCTCCGTTTCTTTGTGTATAAAATAAGGTAACTGGACTAAACTGGAATCCCAAAACTTTTCCCAAGAAGAGAGTCCCCTGAGGGGCACCAGGAGCTGAGTATGGAGTTACAGAAAGAGTAAAATTGGGGCTGATATTGCCTAAGAGGAAAGAAGAGGGCAAGGAATCTGAGCCCCTCACCTAGTGAGATTTTGTGGAGCGAGAAGGGAGTGCAGTGACAACGTAGGGAGAGGAGATAAGGCAGTGTCCTCTGGTGTGGGTATCTCAGAACCAAGTCCTGAATGGACCCCTTTGCATTCTGGGAAAATTATTACAGGCCCCAACTCTCACCATGTTGTCATAATTTTAATTATGATATTATTTCAATACGTGCAACCATAAAACAATTATGAACTCCACACTTATTGACTACTACAGTGAAACCTGTGAGAGCTGGAACTTGACAGGACTGCCTTGTTTTTCTGGGTCTTGCAACTTTTCCTTTTTTTTTTTGATATTTTATTGTACTTCTGGTGAAGGCTTACAGAACAAATAGTTTCTCATGAAACAGTAGTACACATGTTGTTTTATGACATTGGTTAACAACCCCACAACATATTAAGCCTCTAAATTCTCAACCTTTTTTTTTTTTTTGATGAAAATACAGATAGCCAAAGATACACCGTTTCAAAAATTTCTACATTCACAGTTCAGTGACATTGACTACGCTCTTCCAACTGTGCTGTTATTCTCACTTAAGATGAAGGCTTACAGAACAAAATAGTTTCTCATTTAACAGTTACTACACATGTTGCCCCATGAAAATGGTTAACAATCTCACAACACATCAAGAATATCCTTACTCCACCTTGTGTTCCCTATCACCAGGGGACTTCCTTGTCCCCTTCTGTCTTCTGGACCTTGTCACTGGACTACTGTACCTCTTTAGTCTCATTTGTTTTTTTTTTAACACCATTTCAAAACTTTTTACTTACAAATTTAAGTGATATTGACTATGCTCTTCCAATTGTGCTGCCATTCTCGCCCAAGATGAAGGCTTACAGGACAAAACAGCCTCCCATTTAATAGTTACTACAAATGTTGCCCTATAACAGTGGTCAACAATCTCACAACACATTGACAGTGTCCGTACTCAATTTGTGTTCCTTATCATCAGTTTCCTACCCCCCCTCTGCCTTCTGGCCTTTGTCACCGGACTCCTGTACCTTGTTAGTCCCATTTAGTTTTACTGGGCTGTCCACTCCCAGGCTTAACATCAAACCTCGAAGGTAACTTCACCTCTGAGCTGAAAGGGTGTCTGGGGGCCACACTCTTGAGGTTTCTCCAGTATTCTTTAGGCCAGTAAATCTGGTCTTTTTTTTTTTTTTTTTTTTTGTGGGGGGGGGGGGGAGTTAAAATTATGCTCTACATCCTTCTCCAGCTCTGTCCAGAACCCTCTGTTGTGATCCTGGTCAGAGCAGTCATTGGTGGTAGCCGGGCACCATCCAGCTGTACTGGACTCAGTCCGGTGGAGGCCTTGGTAGCTGTGGACAATTAGTCCTTTGGACTAATCTTTTCGGTGTATCCTGTTCTCTTTATTCTCACTTGCTCCCGAACGGATGAGACCAGTGGAGTATCTTAGATGGCTGCTTATAGGCTTTTAAGACCCCAGACACTACTCACCAAGGTAGAATGTAGAGCATTATCTTTATAAGTAGTGTCATGCCAGTTGAGCTAGATGTTCCCCGAGACCATGGTCCCCAGAGCCCTCCGTCCAACAACTCAGTCCCTCGGGGGGTTTGGATGTGTCTATAGGGCCTCCATGACCTTTCCTTGTGCAGGTTGTATTAGTTTCCCCTGTACTGTGTACTATCTCACCTCTCACCCAAGGTACCACTTATCTATTGCCTATTTAGTATTTCCCCCCACCACCTCCCATCCCTGGTAACCAACAAGGATTGTTACATTTTGCATGTGAATTTTTTCATGGGTTTTTACAATAGAGGTCTCATACAATATTTGTCCTTTTGTGATTGACTTATTTCACTCAGCATAATGTCCTCCAGTTTCATCCATGTTACGAGATGGTTCACAGATTCATTGTTGTTCTTTCTCATTGCATAGTACTCCATTGTGTGTACGTACCATAGTTTGTGTATCCATTCATCTGTTGATGGACATCGAGGTTGTTTCCATCGTTTTGCTATTGTGAACAATGCTGCCATGAACATAGGTGTGCGTATGTTTATTTGAGTGATGACTCTTATTTCTCTAGGATATATTCCTAGGAGTGGGATTGCTGGATCGAATGGTATGTCTATTTCTAGCTTTCTGAGGAAATGCCATATCATTTCCAAAATGGTTGTATCGTTTTGCATTCCCACCAGCAGTGTATAAGAGTTCCCATCTCCCCGCAGCCCCTCCAACATTTGTTATTTCCAGTATTTTTGATTCGTGCCAGTAATGCCGGGGTGAGATGGTATCTCATTGTGGTTTTAATTTGCATTTCTCTAATGGCTAGTGATCGCGAGCATTTCCTCATGTGTCTGTTGGCCATGTGAATGTCTTCCTTGGTGAAGTGTCTGTTCATTTCCTTTGCCCATTTTTTGACAGGATTGGTTGTCTTTTTGTTGTAGAGGTGTTGGATTTTCTTGTAGATTATGGAGATTAGACCTTTGTCTGACTTGTACTGTCCAAAATTTTTTTCCCAGTCTGTAGGTTCTCTTTTGACTCTTTTGGTGAAGTCTTTTGAAGAGCATAGATGTTTGATTTTTAAAAGATCCCAGTTATCTAGTTTATCTGTTGGGTTTTTTGTGTTGATGTTTATGGTTTGTATCCTGTTAATGCCATGTATTAAGGCCTGAAGTGTTGGTCCTATTTTTTCTTCTATGAATTTTATAGTTTGAGGCTTTATATTCAGGTCTTTGATCCATTTTGAAGTAGTTTTTGTATATGGTGTGAGGTATGGGTCCTGTTTCATTTTTATACAAATGGATATCAGTTTTGCCAGCACCATTTGTTAAAAAGACTGTCTTTTCCCCATTTGATGTATTTTGGGCCCTTGTCGAAGATCAGGTGACCGTAGGTGGATGGATTTACATCTGGGTTCTCAATTCTGTTCCATTGGTCAATGTATCTGTCATTGTACCAGTACCAGGCTGTTTTGACTACTGTAGCTGTATAGTAGGTTCTCAAGTCAGGTAGTGTGAGTCCTCCAACTTTATTCTTCTTCTTCAGTAGTGCTTTACTTATTCGGGGCTTCTTCCCTTTCCATATAAAGTTAATAATTAGTTTCTCCATCTCTTTGAAGAATGTTGTTGGTATTTGTATCGGGATTGCATTGTATTTGTAGATTGCTTTAGGTAGAATTGCCATTTTCACAATGTTGAGTCTGCCTATCCATGAGCATGGTATGTTTTTCCATTTATGTAGATCCCTTTGGGTTTCATGCAGCAGTGTTTTGTAGTTTTCTTTGTATAGGTCTTTTACATTCCTGGTCAGATTTATTCCTAAGTATTTTATCTTTTTAGGGGCTATTGAAAATGGTATTGATTTCCTGATCTCCTTTTCATCGTTCTCTTTACTGGTGTATAGGAATCCAACTGATTTTTGAATGTTTATCTTGTATCCTGCTACTCTGCTGAATCTTTCTATTAGTTCCAGTAGATTTCTCGTGGAGTCTTTAGGGTTTTCTATGTATAGTATCATATCATCTGCAAACAGGGAGAGTTTAACTTCTTCATTACCAATTTGGATGCCCTTTATTTCTTTCTCTTGCCTTATTGCTCTAGCTAGAACTTCCAGCACAATGTTAAATAGGAGTGGTGATAAAGGGCATCCTTGTCTTGTTCCTGTTTTCAAGGGGAATGTTTTCAGCCTCTCTCCATTAAGAATGATGTTGGCTGTTGGTTTTGCATAGATGCCCTTTATTATGTTGAGAAATTTCCCTTCTATACCTATTTTATTGAGAGCTTTTATCAGGAATGGGTGTTGGACTTTGTCAAATGCCTTTTCTGTGTCAATTGAGATGATCATGTGATTTTTTTCTTTCCTTTTATTTATGCGGTGGATTACGTTGATGGATTTTCTAATGTTAAACCATCCTTGCATACCTGGTATGAATCCTGCTTGGTCGTGGTGTATTATTTTTTTGATATGAAACTGAATTCTATTGGCTAGAATTTTGTTCAGAATTTTTGCATCTATATTCATGAGAGATATTGGTCTGTAATTTTCTTTTTTTGTGATGTCTTTGCCTGGTTTTGGTATCAGCGTTATGCTGGCTTCATAGAATGAATTTGGAAGTGTTGCTTCCTCTTCTATGCTCTGAAATAGCTTGAGTAGTACTGGTACAAGCTCTTCTGTAAATGTTTTGTAGAATTCTCCAGTGAAGCCATCTGGGCCAGGGCTTTTTTTGGTTGGGAGTTTTTTAATTACCTTTTCAATCTCTTCTCCTGTTATGGGTCTGTTCAGATTTTCAATATCACTTTGTTGTAGTTTGGGTAGGCCGTATGTTTCTAGAAATTTATCCATTTCCTCTAGGTTTTCAAATTTGTTGGAATATAGTTTTTCATAATATTCTGTTATAATCCTTTTTATTTTGGTTGGGTCTGTTGTAATGTCCCCCATTTCATTTCTTATTTGGGTTATTTGTGCCCTCTGCTGTTTTTCTTTTGTCAGTCTGGCCAGTGGTTTGTCGATTTTGTTGATTCTTTCAAAGAACCAACTTTTGGTTTTGTTGATTCTTTCTATTGTTTTTCTGTTCTCTATTTCATTTATTTCTGCTCTGATCTTTACTATTTCCTTTCTTCTGGTGGTTGTAGGCTTTTTTTGTTGTTCTCTTTCTATTTGTTTGAGTTCTGTAGTTAATGTTTTGATTTTGTCCCTCTCTTCTTTTTTAATATGTGCATCTATTGCTATAAATTGTCCTCTGAGGACTGCCTTTGCTGTGTCCCAAAGGTTTTGGTATGATGTGTTTTCATTTTCATTTGATTCTAGGAATTTTTTAATTCCATCTCTGATTTCTTCTATTACCCATTGATGTGTAAGCAGATTATTATTCAGTTTCCATGTGTTTGATTTTTTTTCCTTGCTCTTTCTAGTGTTAATTTCTACCTTGATGGCATTGTGGTCAGAGAAGATACTGTGAATTATCTCAGCATTTTGGATCTTGTTGAGGATTGCTCTGTGGCCTAAGATGTGGTCTATTCTGGAGAACGTTCCATGTGCATTGGAAAAGAATGTGTACTTTGCAGCGGTTGGATGGATTGTTCTATATATGTCTATGAGGTCCAGTTGGCTGATTGTGTCCTTTAGGTCTTCTGTATCTTTGCTGAGTTTCTTTTTAGTTGTTCTGTCCTTTACTGAGAGTGGTGTGTTGAAGTCTCCTACTATTATTGTGGAACTGTCAATTTCTCTTTTCAGTGCTTTTAGAGTTTTTTTTATGTATTTTGGAGCCCTGTCATTGGGTGCGTAGATATTTATTATGGTTATGTCTTCATGATGGATCATCCCCTTAATCATTATATAGTGTCCTACTTTGTCTTTTATGGTAGATTTTGTTTTAAAGTCTATTTTATCTGAGATTAGAATTGCCACTCCTGCTCTTTTTTGATAGTTGTTAGCTTGATATATTTTTTTCCAACCTTTGATTTTTAATAAATTCACATCTTTGTTTCTAAGGTGTGTCTCTTGTAGACAGCAAATTGATGGATCCTGTTTTCTTATCCATTCTGCCGCTCTCCGTCTCTTTATGGGTTTATTGAGTCCATTTACGTTCAGTGTAATTGTTGTTAGATGGAAGTTTGTTGCTGTCATTTTGTAGTGCTTTTTTTTGTGGTGCTGAAGTTTTCTTTGTTCTTCTTACTCTCTTGTGCTGAGTTACTTTTGTTTGTGGATTTTGTGTTCATTTCTTTTGTTTTTGTAGGTTTTGTTTTTGCTGAGACTTTATGTTTTTCGTCTTTATTTTTATGAGTTAGTTTGTTAACTTTCTTTGTGGTTACCATGAATTTTACCCTTATCTTTATAATTTTGAAGCAGTCTACCCTTACTTGGTATCGCCTTGCCTTCCTCTCCTTTAGAAGGTTCTATACCTATGCCGTTTGTTCCCTCTTTCATTGTTTTGATGTTGTTGTCATCCTTTGATTGATTGCTCTGATTCCCTGTTGTATTTCTTTTGGTTTTGGAAAGTCCTCTGTAGTTCAGTTCCTAGAATGGTATCTGGTTCATATGAACCTGCGTCCTAGGTCCTAGGTCCTGCCTGAGGGCTGAAGCTGTTTGTCCTCAGATTGAAGAACTCCCTTTAATAATTCTTGTAAGTTTGGTTTGACTTTTGCATATTCCTTTAGTTTCTGTTTATCTGGAAATGACCTAATTTCACCATCAAATTTGAATGAGAGTTTTGCAGGATATATTATTCTTGGCTGACAATTTTTTTCTTTCAAGATTTTATATATGTCATCCCATTGCCTTCTTGCCTGCATGGTTTCTGCCGAATAATCTGAGCTTAGTCTTATTGTTTCTCCTCTGTATGTGACTTCTTGTTTTTCACGAGCTGCTCTCAGGATTCTTTGATTGTCTTTAGTTTTAGCGAGTGTGAATATGATTTGTCTTGGTGATTTTCTTTTGGGGTCTCTTCTATATGGGGTTCGTTGAGCTTCTTGGATGGCCAGCTTTTCATTTTTCATGATATTGGGAAAGTTTTCTGTCAGCAGTTCGTCAATGATCCTCTCTGTGTTTTCTGTTTTCTCCCCCTGTTCTGGTATGCCAATCACTCGTAAGTTTTTGCTTTTAATTGTGTCCCACATAACTCTCAGGGTCTCTTCATTTTTCTTTGTTCTTTTTTCTGAGTTTTCCTGAAACAGAGTTGTATCCAAGTGTTTGTCTTCAGTTCCACTGATCCTGTCTTCCATGGTTTCAAATCTACTTCTCAGCCCTTCTATGACACCGTCCATTTCTGAAATCTTGTTGTTTATCTTTTGGATTTCTAATTGTTGTTTTTGTATAATTTCGAGTTGTGAATTTATTTTGGCATTTTGTTCCTGCATCATCTTCCTGAATTCTTCCAATTTTTTGTCTGTATTTTCCATAAATTTGTCTATTTTTTCCTCATGTTTGTCAGCTTTTTGCCTCAGTTCTTGGAAAACTCCGAGTATTAGTGATTTGAGTTCCCTATCAGGTACTTCTAGTGCATTTTCTTCCACAGGAGAGTTATCTGGTGTTTTAATTTGGACGCCTATTGGAACCATCTTGTCTTGTTTTTGTAAATGTTTTGATATTGTTTGCTGTTTTTGGAGCATTCAGTAGATATTTCTCTCATTTATTGATTGTAGATTTTTTTTTGTTTGTTTCATCCTTGTGGTACAGCTGGGCAGATCTAGCTGAAGAGGAGCCACGGGGACGGGTTGTTTGTGGCACTCACCGCAGCCCCCAGGACGGTCGGTAGTCAGTGCTGGGCAGGTTCCAATAGGGCGTGCCTGCACAGCTTGGTGGTGTGATGTCAAGTGCACGGTGCAGGTAGGTACGGTGCAGCGGGAAGATGGTTATGTGTGAAGCTAAGCTGGATATGGGAGAGAGGAGAGAGGAGCAGGAGCAAAAAGCGTACAAACATAAAAGAATGCTAGGGGAGCTTGTCGTTGGAATGTACAGATGAGAGACTATGGGATGGAGGAAACCAGAAGGGGGAAGAGAAAAAAAAGGAAAGAATGAACAAATAAAAATCAGAAAAGTTAAAGAACTGCAAAGATCCCAGGGATCCCACTGATGCAGCTATGAGGTCTGGGGGAGTCGGTCCCTGTTTTCACAGCACAGCCTGGCCAGAAGGTACAGAGGCATACATCGCCTGGTATTCAGGGATCAGAAAGAGAAGGAAGAGATAGAGAGACGAGAAATTAAGCAATGAAGAAAGACAAAAGGGAAAAAGAGGGAAAAGATGACAAAACTAATCAAAAAAGAAGAAAAATAAAATTAAAAAAAAAAAAAAAAAAACAACACCAGCAGTCAGTGACAACAAATGGGACCCAGAGAGCCCCCACTCAGGGACGCAAATTCCAAGCAGCCGGCAGTCTCGGGGTTAAGAGACCGTGGCCACGGGAAGCAGAGGGGCGAACGAACAAAGGCCCCGGGATCTCACCAGCGCAGCAGCCCAGACCTGGAAGCAGCCACATGCCTGAAGGCAGCCCCATAGCCCCACAGGAGAGAGCAAAGACGGCGCTTGGAACCAGGCACCCAGGCAAAAGGAGGGGGAGGTGGCAGAAAAAGCTTCGCCAGCAGCCAGCAAACGGCTCTCAGAAAGCCGCCAGCCCGGGTGCGTGGAATCCAAGCACTGGCGCCCCCCAGCCCAGGGACCCTGGCCACGGAAAGCAGGGGAGCCCCAGCCGAGGCGGAGAGGGGTTGGGGGTGGGAAAGCGCGCACCGCAGTTTACCGGTCATTCTGTCTCCCACTGGACGCTCTGCGAGGCTGCTCTCCCGTTCGCTGGTCTCTGATAGGAATCCAAGATGGTGGATCCGCGCTGCGTTAGCTGGTAAGGAATATCTGCATGAGTCTCTCCTCGCTCTCCATTCTCTTTCAGTATTCTCACTCCGTTCGGTGTTTGGCTGAGTTCTTTATCTCTTCATTTGGTGTTCTAGGGTTTCAGGATTGTTGATTCTCTGTTAGGCTTAGTTTTTCGGATCTTTGCTGTGGAGGGACAGCGTGGTGCTTCTGCCTAGAGCGCCATCTTGCCCTGCCTCACAACTTTTCCATTTTTGACAGGCTGCAATCTTACGGCTTTTCTATCATTCATTTTAGTGGAAAATATCTGAGTTTTCCTTCTCCGACAGGTTTCTGCCTTATACAGGCTCCGGCTTTTGAAGGTTTTACTGTATATAACTGCTGGAGAAAATTAAAATCAGATACCATGAGAATAATAAAATTCTATTTGCATCATTAATTTGATGTGATGAAGAGGTAGATGATACTGTTTTGCAGAAACTGAATTGCTAATTTGGGGGTTAATGGAAGAAGAATGTAAACTAATCTGGTCTTACTCTGAAGTCTGTTTTTACATTGTGAGTTTCAAAATGCAGATCCAGAGAACTCCTGTTTGCGTACAAAACCAGAGTATTAATACATCCCGGCCTTTGTTTATTAGTTCAAGAGAAGCAAGCCTTTCACTTACCCCACACTCTGCAAGTGAGTAATGCAGATATCACTTGATCTAAAGCTCTGTAAAGTTCTCTCTTATTGGAAGATATTAGCATCACAGCATTACCAAAATCTGCATTCATTGGGTAACTAATTCAATTACTGTAATCCAGAACAGAACTGTTCTTCAAGGCACACTTACTACTCACATTATTGCGAGATGAACAGCTAGAAGTTGATGTGTTCAACAGCAGAGGCCACAGTGCACACCTACTGGAAATATGAACATGGATGTTACAGGGAAGGTTAATTTTTAGTCTGACATGCCTGTGTTTTGTGTTTTATGTGTGTATATATATGTAGGAGCCCTGGTGGTGCAGTGGTTAAAGCAATCGACCGCTAATCATTGGTGGCTCGAACTCACCAGCTGCTTTATGGGGAACGATGTGGCAGCCTGCTTCTGTAGAGATTTACAGCCTTGGAAACCCTATGGGGTTGCTGAGTCAGAACTGACTCGACGATAGTGAGGTTTTTTTCCTTTATATATATATATGTGCTACGATAAGGGAGACCCAAGAAGAATTGAAACCTTTGAATTGTGATGTTGGTGAAAACTATTGAATATACCATGGACTGCCAAAAGAACAAACAAATCTATTTTGGAAGAAGTACAACCAGAATGCTCCTTAGAAGCAAGGATGGCGAGACTACGTCTCACATACTTTGGACATGTTATCGGGAGGGATCAGTTCCTGGAGAAGGACATCATGCTTGGTAAATTAGATGGTGAGTAAAGAAGAAGAAGACCCTCAGTGAGATGGATTGACACAGTGGCTGCAATAATGGGCTCAAGCATAGCAACAATTGTGAGGATGGCGCAGGACCGGGCAGTGTTTTGTTGTGTTGTACATAGGGTCACTATGAGTCGGAACCGACTCAACAGCACCTAACAACAACATGTACTTTGAGATGATGCCATTCTTCCACCATTTTTCTCTCTTCAGTCTGCTGCAAAATCTCAGTGGTAGAGCACATCATGAAATCAGCTGGACCTCACTGGGTATAAACTCAAAGATAAACACAAAATAAACAAAGATCCCAAGGATGCGTGCCGTTTCTCAGTTGTAGCCAGCCAGATGATTTGGAATATGCTTAGAATAACTTCACATATCATCATCACAGTGAAAACAAAAATTTAAATTGTCATAGAGAATTTGCAGATCCTTAAGAAACTATTCAAGAACCCAGTTTGAAAAATGTCAGTTTAGCAGGAAAATCTAAACTTGATTTGCTTTTAGGAGCCTGGGATCCAAGTCCAGCTCTGTCAGTAACTAGCTACGGACTATTGGGCAAGTGTTCACATCTTTGTGCATCTGTTTTCTCATCTACTAAGTGGTCTTACAAATTACTGCTTAAACAGCCCTCAGAAGGTTCCTAGGTCCCTGGGTGTGTTTGACTGCTAATCTAAAGGCTGGTATTCAAATCCACTCAGTGGTACCATGAAAGAAAAGGCCTGGCGATCAGCTTCCATAAAAATTATCACCAAAAAAAGTCTATGGAGCAGGGTCCCATGAGTTCAGAATCAACGCCAACTGACAACAACCCTCATACTGTTCGTTTATAAATGTAAACAATCACAATGGCAGGTGCAAGTGGCTAGAGATTTACCTTCAAACACTTTAAAATGTCCTGGCCAGTCATCCCTGAGTAGCATGGGACAGAGTTGAGTATCTCCTGGCCCTTCCTGTCCTTGTCCATTTCGGTCCTGAACAAGTAAGAGTGGTGGTTAGCAGCTTGGGGAAAGGATCTGAAAGTGAGGTAAGGTCCATTCGTTGCCGTCTGCTGCCCTCTTCAGGTGGAAGCTTGTCTTGCATCGGATGGAGTCTTGCAAGTGAGGCCTACTGCGCAGGCCCAAGGTCTTCTGGGCACTTCAGCTCAACATCTCAACCCGTTGTTGCTGATGCATTGAGTGTGTGTGCGTGTGTGTGTGTGTGTGTGTGTATGACAGAGAGAGAGAGAGATCTATACTGAGAAAATTGTCTAAGCCTCTGCAAAAAAATTGGTGAGTGAGTTAGATCAGGCCCTCCCCATTTCCAGCCTCTGGCCCTCCTCAGGATCCCAGTGTTGATATTCCACTTCAGGCCCTCAACCTCCTAGACCTCTGCTCATCTTTCAGCCTACATAATTCCTCCTCCCTCCCTCTT
This sequence comes from Dugong dugon, assembly GCA_030035585.1. Classification (NCBI taxonomy): domain Eukaryota; kingdom Metazoa; phylum Chordata; class Mammalia; order Sirenia; family Dugongidae; genus Dugong; species Dugong dugon. The sequence continues at coordinate 77,292,075 of CM057460.1, read as the reverse complement.
GGCTGTTACGGCTTAGTTAAGATGGATCTGTCAGTTTGTCTTACTGTGGTGGCTTTTGTGTTGCTATGATGCTGGAAGCTATGCCATCAGTATTTCAAATACCAGCAGGGTCACCCATGAAGGACAGGTTTCAGTGGAACTTCTGACTGAGAAAGACCAGGAAGAAAGACCTGGCAATCTTGACAACTTCAATCTTTTCTCCATTTATCATGATGTTGCTTATTGGTCCCATCATGAGAATTTTTGTTTTCTTTATGTTGAGGTATAATGCTGGAAAATGAGCCCCCTAGGTTGGAAGGTACTATACAATAGCCATAACAATGGACTGAAGCATACCAACAATCATGAGGATGACTCGGGACCAGGCAACCCTTCATTCTGTTGTACATGGGATTGCCATGAGTTGGAGCCAACTAGATGGCAGCTAACAGCAAGAAGAAGAAAATGGATTTTAGGGCCCAGCAACTGTGTAAAATTTTCTAACGTCTGCTGACCTACGGTGCACTGATTGTCCTAATTTCCAATTACACATTAGCCACCAAAGAATAAAGATATGCTTTGTTCTTCTAATTCTATTTTAATATCACCAGACGATTTTAATGTCTAATTCTAATTTAATGATGAGTGTTTTCGTTAAGTCTGTGATGCTGAATAAGCATTGGCTTCTTAAAAGTAGCTTCCATTCTTATTTGCCATTCACAGTGTACACTGAAAAAGATGAAAACTTTAGGTATTTTATTTACACGGTTTCCTGCAAAACTGCAATTTTCAGATGGAAACTTACTCTACGAAAAAGTGGTAGCATTGTGCCAAGTCATAGTTTTTCCTCAGTCTGTTTCTGGTGGATAAGCATACAAATAGACACTTAGCTCTATCTATAATTGAAATCTTCAGCCAACAGGATCAATACGTACACCCAAAAAATACCACAAAAACACAAAATATCTCTCTGAGAACTTTGAAGCAAAGAAATTCAGAGTGGTCTCAACTAAATAATAAAAATAAGCTGGCATTCTCTTTATATTTAACCCTCTAGTTTAAACAAGGAGTTTTATACAAAAATATGTTTATTTGAGTATTACTTTTAAAAAAAATATATTTATTTTGTTGTTGTTGTTGAGAATATACACAGCAAAACATATACCACTTCAACAGTTTCCACGTGTACCATTTAGTGACATTCTTGAAATTGTGCAACCATTCTCACCCTCCTTTTCTGAGTTGTTCCTCCCCCATTAGCTTAAATTCACTGCCCCCTAAGTTTCCTACCTAGTCATCCTGGGTTGCTGTTATCAGTTTGATCCCATACAGATAGTTCTTCAAAGAGCATAAATGCTCAAGGCAGACATTTTTTCCTAGTTAAGCTAAACTGATGTTTGGTTTTAAGAAGACTTCAGGGGATATGTTTGGTTTGTTGAGTATTACTTTTAAGGATAAATTTAGATGTTTGAAGGTTTGGGGACAGGAGAAGGAGAATGAAAAAGGAGTGGAAGCTAAAAGAGCCACGTTAAGAATTTAATTTTCAGACACCTGGGATTTTTCTGGTTATCTATTTGTTATTGATTTCTACTTTAATTCCATCATTATCAGAGAACATGCTGTGAAAATTTTTTAAAATTTTAAAGGATTTCTTTATGACCTAGCATATGGCAGATTTTGGTAAATGTTTTATGTACACTGAAAAAGAACGTGAATACTGTTGTTCTTGAGTACAGTGCTCTATATGTGTGAATTAGGCCAAGTTTATTAATTGTGTTATTCAGATCATCTATATCCATGCTGATTTTTTGTTGGCTTGTTATATCAGCTATTAAGAGCGGTCTCTCACTGTAACTGTGGATTTTTATTATTTCTCCTTTTAATTCTGTAGTTTATGCTTTGTATATTTTGAAGCTATGCTCTTAGGTGCATACGGGTTTAGGATTGTGATATTGTTTTGTTGGATTGATCCCTTTATGTCTAGGAATGCTTCTTGCCTTATAGTCTACTTTGTCTTACGTAAGTATAGTTATAACAGCTTTAATTTGATTAGTGTTTGTGTGACAATTTTTGTTGTTGTTTACTTTCAACTTTGTGTCTTTATATTTTAAAGTGTTCTTAAATTCGAAGTGTATCGCTTGTAAGCAACATATAAACCAAACCAAACCCATTGCTGTCAAGTCGATTCCAACTCATAGCAACCCTATAGGACAGAGTAGAACTGCCCCATAAGCAACATATATAAAAAAAAACCCAAACCCATTGCGGTCGATTCTGACTCATAGTGACCGTATAGCAACATATAGCATCTTATTTTTGTAAAAAGACAATCTTAGTCTTTTACTTGTAATATTTAGTCCATTTTTATTTAATGTAATTACTGACATACTTGAGTTTATACCTACCGTCTTATTATTTGTTTTATATTTGTCCCATCTGTTTTATATTCCTTTCATCCTCCGTTCTTGTCTTATTTTAGATTAAGCAAATGTCTTTTATTATTCCTTTTTTTCCCTATGAACTAGTTAGTCATAATCATTTACTATTTTTTTGTGGTCTTCTAGAGATTTCACTTTTATAGCTAGGGTAACAATATTCATCCCTTGTAAGGCTGGCTTGCCCCAAAGATGGAATTAGAAACTGTAGACAGAAAAAAGCACTGCTATTAAACAAAGCACACAGTTGAGGCTTTATCCCTTCCAGCTCTGCCTTTCACACTGAGAAAACTATTTTGAGTTCTGGCTAGTGAACACTGTATCCCAGCATTATCCTCTGCCCTGTGATGAAGACTCGTTCTCTTTCCTCTGTGTGTTGCTGTGACATGACACCACTGGCCTCCTACCAGGCAGTGTCTCCTGATTTCCTGCCTGGCATTCCTTCTGCTCATGGTTATCGCTGCAGCAGTTGGTCTTCGGATCACCTTTGGAGTACCTGTGAAACCTACAGGTATGAATCTTCTCTGGGTGACTTATAAATAGTGAGTCTAGTGGTAAATATTTTTAGAATACCTGGTATGTGCCAACCACTGCTGTCGTCTTTATTTTGTTTACACAAGCCATCTTTATTTTCTTTAATCTTTCCAACAATCTTGCAAATTTTTTGTTGTTATCACCATTGTGAACAGAAACTCAGAAAGGTTAGGCGACTTGTCCAAGATCATATAGCTAAGTTGACAAGCCAGGGTGCCAATCCAGGTCTGCCTGACTCTGAAGGATGTGGTTTGTACCTTCAAGGAGATTCCTCTGTAATTGGGAAGACTAGTGAAATGGTGGTGAACAATACAGAACAGCATATAATTAAGCATTACATTAGGTTGGGTGGGGTGATAAATATTTCTGTAATCTGAGAGGAATCAGCCAGGGCTGGTGCTGAAGGGAAAGGGTACTAAAGGAGCTGGAACTGGGACTGAACCTTGAAGAGAGTTCAGGTTTCAGTTGAGATTTTGGAAGGGCCAGAGACAGAAACTGTTTAGTTGGTGGTGAGGAACAGCTGTTTAGTTGGTTGAGAGGAACTTAAGGCATGTGAGGAAGAGAGGTGAAAAATATCACTGGGGAGTTGGCAAAGGGTGGTGGGATAAAAAAATAAGGAGAGGTTTATGCTCCAGCGACACTAACTTGATTGTAATTACTCACACACGCACATCATACATTCACACCATGTTTCCTCTTGCCAGGCTCGGGCATATGCTCTCCCTCTGCCATGATGCCCTCCTTCCATTTAGCTGACTCTTTAAGGGCTTAAGACTAATTTCAGCTGTCCCCCTAGACTGAGTGAGGTACACCATTTTTGTGCTTCCACAAGCCCTGTGTAAACCTCAACCCAGCACTTAACCACACCGTGTGGTAATTGTCTATTCTGTAAAGTGTCTTGAAGGTAAGACTCATTTTTCTAACCCTAGCCCTGGTACATAGCAGACCCTCAGTAACTCTCACTTAATGAAGAAATACATCTTGGTGCTGCTGGAAATGGAGCCATGGAAGGCTTTTGATCAGGGACATGATAAAAGAATGCCCCAATGAACCACACACTCCTGTGTGGTTTTAGTGATGGACAGGGGGTGCAGAGAAAGTGATAGATATGAGACATGAGACACTGACTCAGCAAACTGTCATGGAAGAAACAAAACTGCTGGAGGTTGGTCTCCTGATTAGACCATTTGAGGACTCGCCATCTTTGTCTGCCTTGAGAGTGAGTATATGAACAGTCGGATGCTGCAGAACAGCAGAACATAGCGTGAGGTCTGGATTCTCATTTCATTTTTCACTCCTTAAGTGACCTAACATGAACCTCTTTTTATCTTAGTATTTCAAAGCCTTGTGTATCCACAGGTATGACTAAGGTTTCAGAGTCTATAATATATTAGCACATATGTGAAATGACGTATATTCAATGTTATCTACATGTTGTAGAATATTTCTGGAAAGATGCACGAGAAACTGGTAATAATGATTGCCTCCTGAGTGGGCAACTGGGTAAATGGGTGTCAGGGGTCTGGGATGAGAGGGAGTCTGTTCATTGTATACCCTTTTGTATCTTTTAAATGCTCTTTCATGTACATGTACTACACATATATATAATATATAATATTTATTTTCTTTAAATAGGTCATGTATATATATATATATATATACATACACACACACGTATATACCTGCATATACATACATACACACACACACATATACATATATCAGGAGCCCTGGTGGTGTAGTGGTTAAGAGCTACAGCTACTAACCAAAAGGTTGGCAGTTGGAATCCACCAGCTACTCCTTGGAAACCTTATGGGGCAGTTCTACTCTGTCCTATAGGGTCGCAATGAGTCAAATCGATAAATATCTCCCTAGGTACAAACAGTTAAGTGCATGGTTTGAACTCACCCAGAGGTGCCTCTGAAGAAACTCTTAGAGATCTGCTTCTGAAAGGTCACAGCCTTGAAAACCTTATGAAGCAGTTCTGCTTTGCAACACATGTGGTTGCCATAAATTGGAATCAACTTGAAGGCAACAAGGTTACAGGGATATACATATATATACCCACACTGTTGAAGTTGGGCTCCCAGGAGGCAGAATCTGAGAAATAGTTTTGTGTTCAGGAAGTTTTTTGGGGCGTTCTTGGGTTCAACACCTGTGAGGGGTGAAGCAAGCAGGATGAGCAGAGGAAAATGTTGGGCTGGGATGCAATTGCCAGAACCTCAGCCATCCCACAGGGAACCCTGGACCTGCAGAGTTCTCCCCAACTAAGACAACAATGGCAGGCCTTCGTAATTCCCTATCGACAGCACTGGATGTGGATTGCCCAGGCAGGGGTCATGACCCTGGGGAAGTGTCTTTCTTCAGCTGAAGGCTATTCTCCCATTGGCTATGCCTGGGTCATCCACTGTTTAAATAGACTCAGCCTTTAAAATAGCCATACATAGCTCTGCTTCTCAGTCTGGGACTTGTGAACACACACTGAACTGCTAAAAATCAGAAAACGACTAAAATCAATATTTTAGGAAACTACTACACTGATATCAAGGGTCACTCTAACCTGTGGCTGTTTCCTAAAAAAGCGATTCCCAGGAGGATCATATTGTCATTACCCGGCTTCTATTTTCACCTACTAGGATGGCTTATAGAATCTTTTCTTCATGATAATCACAATAGGCTTGCTGTGATAACTATCCTTATTTTCTGTGAATGAGAATTAGTACATTAAAAAAAAAACTCATTTAAAAAAGCATTTACTGAGCACATATTATATGCCAAATACTGTACTACCCATTGGGGGTACAGAGATGAATCAGGCTCACTCTGTCAAAGCACCCACTTGTTACTCGGATCTATGAGCTTAGTCCACCACTCGTGTGTCAGTTTGTTGTACTGTGGTGACTTGCATGTTGCTGTGATGCTAGAAGCTATGTCATCAATATTTAAAATACCAGCAGGATCACTCATGGTGGACAGGTATGTTAATATACTAACAATATGTTAGTTTTTAGTCTGACGGGTTGGGTATTACTCTTTTTGGATTTTCAAAGTACAAATTATTTCACCCAAACAAGTAGAATCTTTAATAAACATCTGCAGTTTCTCCCCTGGACAGTTTTCACTAATATTTTTAAGATCCAAAAGGCTATTTCTTTTGCAGTAGCATCTTTTCCAATCCACCTTGACATTTTGACAGTTTCGTTTTAAAAATAAATAAACTTGTCTAGTTTTTCAGTGCACAAACTGTTCCACTGGAGATGTGATAAAGTTTTCTTTGCCGACTGGGCCTGCATTTCAAAAACTCCCTGCAAAAACGGCATTCAAGACTGTGCTGACTGGAGTGATGAAAACTTATGTGAACAGAAGACTTTTCTAATCATTGTTTTGCAAAAGCTGACACAAATACCTCACTGGCGGGGGGTCGGGGGAAGGAGCCACGAAAGCATCAATCCAATGTTACGTAATGGAGAAAAAAATGATTAGTAGAAATCAGATCCAACCTTTAGTAACGTTTAGCCCGTTTGTAAATCTGTTTCCAATTTTTAGAATGTAGCTATCTGCCCTGTGTATCACAGGGTTATCATGGGGAAGACAGGAGGAACACCAGGAAGAGCTCTCAGATAAAAATAAATGCCTATCTCTTCATCAGTGTTGCCCTGGTTCAGACCAGCTGAAAGCTAGTTTGGCCCACAGCTATAAGTAGTGGAACAACAGCCAAAAGATCAACCAGGTCACAGTCATCTGCCCCTGTAGCCTGCCAGGGCTTAGGGTTCTTTCCTGAGTTGGAATCTCATCCTACTATTTGAGGAACTATGTGACCTGAGACATGTAATTTCACCTCTTCAAGATGGTTTCCTTACCTGTAAAATGTGGTTCTTTCTTGGGATTGTAATCAAATGAGATGACATAAAACAAGTAGGACTGTGCTTAGCAGGTAATAGCAGCTACTGGAATTGTGGGCAATTAAAGTAAAAATTGTAAAGATACGGTAGATTTGCATTATTGTTCAGGAATACCTGCTACTCCTACCTGGGAGAGGATTATAATTCCATAATTCCATGGCCACTGGACTCGACTGTGTTTGTGACTTGCTCTGGCTGATGAATTTGATCAAGGATGTGTGTCACTTCCCAGCAGAAGTTAGAAGAGCCGGCTGGTTGTTTGCCATCTCCTTTCTCTGTCATGAGACTGGCAGTGTTCCAATTAGAGGCTGCTCCCAGAGGAAAGTGGAGCCCAGCCACAGGCACCAACCACAAACATCAAGAGTGAGAAACAAACCTTTGTAGCAATTGAGATGTTTGGTCATTCGTAATGGCGGCATAACGCTGCCTATCCTGATATTGAAGGGGCTGCAAGAAAAACCTCTCCTTTCCTGTTAATCCATAGCCACCATCACACACCAGATCATTTAAACAACGGACCAAATAAATAACATTTTTAGAGGTAGTTGGAAAAAGATCCCTGGGTACAGGCACAACAGGATTAACCTTAGCCAGCATCTACCATAAAAAACAAATTGCCTGGGATAGGCCTAGACTGGAAATCTATTTTACTTCGTCTCTATTTAGTCCCTCTTTCCTGTAGTTCCAAGTCAACCTCTGCAAAAATATTCAGATGGTGGTATTCTTCACATGCTTGTCAGTCTGTTACTATCACTCCAATGCATCTTGGGATGAGTCATAGTGGTTAAGAGTTCAGCTGCTAACCGAAAGGTCAGCAGTTAGAATCCACCAGGTGCTCCTTGGAAACTCTATGGGGCGGTTCTACTCTGTCCTATAGGGTTGCTACAAGTTGGAATCAACTCGGCAGCAATGGGTTTTTGGTATGCTACTCAAAGTAGTGGACTGTCAGCATCAGCATCACCTGGGAGTTTATGCAAATCCCCAGGCTCCACTCTAGACCTATTCCTTCCCACCCTACTGCCCTCCAGTTTACATTCCACTTGCTTCAGTTAGTTAAATGTAAGAATTGGCACGTCTACATGACATCTTTAAGTGCCTGCGTATGGCCCACCATCTTTTCACTCTGCCAGGGGGCTGGGAGTATCCCAGTTAGGGGTTGCACCTTCAGAGTCCTAGTGTGAATATGTAGCACAACGTATGCTGAGTCACAATCATTTGGAAACATGTGCTAAACTCTTGAGACTTTGGGGTTCTTGTTACCGTAGCAGCATACTTTAACCTAACAGGACTGTTAAACATCCTTGGAAGAAAATAATACAATGTAAAGATGTGCAAGTGCTGTTTACATGGCATCATTTTTTGGTAGCTAACTCCCTAATGGTGACTTTTAGATATAGCATAGTGATCCCATGTGTCAGAGTAGAGCTGTGCTCCATAGGGTTTTCAATGGCCTTTTTTTCAGAACTAAATCACCAGGCCTTTCTTCTGAGGCACCTCTGGGTGGACTCAAACCTCCATTCTTTTGAGTAACAGCTGCGCATGTCAACCGTATGCACCACCTGGGTACTCCTATAGCAGCATAACCCAAACCCCTTGCCATCAAGTCAGTTCCAACTGATAGTGACCCTATAGAACAAAGTAGAACTGCCCCATACGGTTTCCAAGGCTGTAAATCTTTACGGAAGCAGACTGCCACATGTTTCTCCTGGCTGGTGGGTTTGAAACACTGACCTTTTGGTTAACAGTTGAAGCTTAACCACTTGTGCCACCAAGGCTCCGCCTATAGCAGTATAGTACCTCTAAAAGCCACTACCCTCGCAAATTAGAATGGAAATATAAAACCCATTCTAATTGTTACGAGTAGGAACTAAGACAATTTTCCTTCATTGGCCTTGATGCAGATTACACAAAAGTATTTCAATTGCCATTTGTAAATTTTCTTAAGTTGCAGCTGGTTCAACATTATGAATGCGAACATAGTTATTTTTAGAAGCCTTATACCGAGGAAGCTTTCTGGGGTCATGGAATTGTTCAGTATGATGATTATGGTGGCAGTTACAAGATACATGTTAAAATTCATGTAACCATATATACACACAGTAGTCAATTTTACTGTTAATTTAAAAAGTAAAATATTTTAAAACACAGGGAAAAAAAGATAGCCTTACATCTTTTCATTTAGTGTTATCACTTAAGGAAAACAAAAGTGATTCAGGAGGCATTCCTACTACACTTTTTTTCAGTCACCTTATAGAATATCTCATATAGAAGGGAATTGGTGATTAACTACTTACACTTTTTTGAAATCCTACACCTTGGGTTGCATCTGCAAAATGGGGCAGATGGGGCCCTGGGGCACAGTGGTAAGGACCCAGCTGCAAACCCACCAGCTGCTCTGTGGGAGAAAGGTGTGGTAGTCAGCTTCTACAGAGGCAGATTACAGCCTTGGAAACCCCATGGGGCAGTTCTACCCTGTTGTGTAGGGTCCCTATGGGTCAGAATAAAAAACTCGATGCCAACAGGATTTAACAATTCCACACCACTTAACTGTCAGTTTGTTGTACTGTGGTGGCTTGTGCGTTGCTGTGATTCTGAAAGCTATGGCACCAGTATTTAAATATCAGCAGGGTCACCCATGGTGGACAGGACCTGGCAATCTTTCGAAAAAACTTTACGAACAGCAGAACATTGTGTAATATAGTGCCAGAAGATGAGCCCCTCAGCTTGGAAGGCACTCAAAACATGGCTGGGGAAGAGCTGCCTCCTCAAAGTAGAGTCAACCTTAAGACATGGATGGAGTCAAGCTTTCCAACATCTACCATAAGAAACAAGTTGCCCTGGGATAGGCCTAGCCTGGAAATCGAATGTACTTTTCTATTTAGTCCCTCTTTCCTGTAGCTCCAGGTCAACCTCTGTAGATGAGTTGTGGGATGACATCAAGGACATCATACACGAAGAAAGCAAATGGTATTAAAAAGGCAGGAAAGACCAAAACGGAATGTCGGAAGAGACTCTGAAACTTGCTCTTGAATGTAAAGTAGGTAAAGTGATAGGAAGAAATGATCGCATAAAAGAGCTGAACAGATTTCAAAGGGTGGCTTGAGAAGACAAAGTATTATAATAAAATGTGTAAAACCCCGGAGTTAGAAAACCAAAAGATAACACGCTCAGCATTTCTCAAGCTGAGAAAACTGACGAAAAAATTCAAGCTTCCAGTTGCAATACTGAAGGATTCCAATATTTATATTCCAAAATATTGAATGATGCAGGAAGCATCAAAAGAAGATGGAAGGAATACAGAGTCACTGTACCAAAAAGAAATGGTTGACATTCAATCATTTCAGGAGGCAGCATATGATCAAGAACTGATGGTACTGACGAAGTCCAAGCTGCATCGAAGACATTGGTGAAAAGCAAGGCTCCAGGAATCGATGGAATACCAGCTGAGATGTTTCAACAAATAGATGCAATGCTGGAAGTGCTCGCTTGTCTATGGCAAAAAATTTGGAAGACAGCTTCTGGGACATCTGACAGGAAGAGGTCCATATTCGTGCCCATTCCAAAGAAAAGTGATGCAACAGAATATGGAACCTTTTTGAACAATATCACACTTAAGTAAAATTTTGCTGAAGAGAATTCAAAAATGGTTGCAGCAGTACATCAATAGGGAACTGCCAGAAAATTCAAGCCAGATTCAGAAGACATGAAATTAGGGATATCATTGCTGATGTCTGATGGATCTTGGCTGAAAACAGAGAATACCAGAAAGGTGTGTTTTATTGACTATGCAAAGACTGTGTGGATCATGAAATTATGGATAACATTATGAAGAATAATCCTAGAACACCTAATTGTGCTCATGAGGAACCTGTATATAGACCAAGAAGCAGTCATTCAAACAGAACCAGGGGATACAGAGTGGTATAAAAACCAGAAAAGGTGCGTGTCAGGGTCATATCCTTTCACCATACTCAATATGCATTCTGAGCAAATAATCAAAGAAGCTGTACTACAGGAAGAATGCGGCACCAGGACTGGAGACAGACTCATTAACAACCTGCCATATGCAGATAACACAACCTTGCTTGCTGAAAGCAAAGAGGACTTGAAGCACTTGACGAAGATCAAAGACTACAGCATTTACTGAGAATTATACCTCAATATGAAAACAAAAATCCTTACAACTGGACCAATAAGCAACATCATGATAAAGACATTGAACTTGTCCAAGATTTCGTTTCACTTGGATCCACAATCAACGCCTGTGAAAGCAGCAGTTAAGAGATCAAGTGCCGTATTGCACTGGGCAAACCTGCTGCAAAAGACCTTTAAAAGTGTTAAAAAGCAAAGATGTCACTTTGAGGATTAAGGTGCACCTGACCTAAACCATGGTATTTTCAATTGCCTCACTTGCATGCAAAAGCAAGACAATGAATTAAGACTGAAGAATTGCTGCCTTTGAACTATGGTGCTGGCGAAGAATATTGAATATACCATGGATTGCCAGAAGAACGAACAGACCTTAGCACAGCTAGAACGCTCCTTAGCAGCACAGACAGCAAGACTTGTTTCACGTACTTTGAACATGTTATCAGAAGGTACCAGTCCCTGGAGTAGGACATCATGCTTGGTAGAGGGTCAACAAAAGAGAAAGACCCTCAATGAGATGGACTGACACAGTGGCTGCAACAATGGGCTCAAACATAGCCAACAACTGTGAGGATGGCAAAGGATTGGGCAAGTGTTTCATTCTTTTGTATGTAGGGTTGCTTTGAGTTGGAACCAACTTGACGACACCTAACAACATTTCAAAAATTGAGAGTTAATGATATAACACTAAGTGAGAAAATACATATAAGGCACTTAGTATCTGTTTACAATAAAGGTAGACAAAAATAAGAGAAAAACCCTTGCACACCCAGTAAGGAATATTCTATCTTCATTTTATAATTACATCCACCACATATACCATGGAAGCCCTGAGGACTGTTGGAGGTGGGAAAAGAACAATCAAACATGAGAATATGATACCACCTTTGTTATATTTATACCATGAGTTTAAATCTTTAATCAAATTCCATTAGAGGTTACTAGCCATATTACATGTCAAAATCACCTTTCTATAAATGACGTTGCTTTCTTTGTACAAATCAGTGTCAATGTGGGAAAAGAAAAAAAAGACCATATACTAGGCAAAGAACTTTATTAACCTTTGTTTCAAATTTTATTCCCAGGCTTGTTCAGCTTATTTAGCTGCAAAGAATGAATTATGTATAAGCAAAAACTGAAAAGAGCTGCAATGTCCAAAAGGCTTGGGCTTAAAAATATTAGAGATCTAGATTTTATCAGACCCATAAACAAAACAATTTTAAAAAGCAGTCATAATATAAAATAGCAGCTCCAAGTAACTTCTTCAAGTTTCATCTTCTTCAGAAGTTGACTCAAATCAGTTTGCCTCATCCTTGGAAGCCTCATCAAAATTCTCCACAAGATCTAGAAAAAGAAAAAAGAAACTCAGGAAAAAGCAAAATCTACAAATAATTAGATCTTCCCCAAGTTAAATTAGGATATAAATTTAATTAAAACATTTGTTTTTATTTCCAATAAGGCCACTACCCATCTAACACATTCAGAAATGTATGTAAAACAAGGAAAAGAAGGAAAGCCAGTTATTTGCCAATCATGTAAACACTGTGCTTAAGAAGAATGTACACACCCTTCCTGTTCCAGCCCCACTTCAAGAATTAAAATTAAGCAATGTAACATTGGTCAATGTAGGGAGCAGAACCAAAGAATACAGTAACAATTCTGAAGCTTTCCTGGGTTCCTAAAGACATCTATCTATGCACAGTGAGAATATTTATGAACTCTGTAATTCTCCTCCCCAGTTAATATTTGTTCTGCAACAAAATAAATTACCAGTAACAGCTGAGAGAGAATAATGCCTCATCATTGTCAAATGTTATTCTACCATAGATTTTACAATAGTTATATCCTGAGATACTTGAACAATTAACTTCTCCATGCCTTCTCATAAAATTGTGGATATCAAAATAGGAAAAAAGGTCATGCTGTGATATTCAGGTAGTTACTGTATTAAAGTCACAATGTATACACTTTATTTACTCAATATTTAAAGTTACATAGCTACACCTCCCTGGAATCTCTAGGAAAAACAAGACAAGTCTACAAATGTAACTCCTAATTAAATAACACAACATTATTTTTCTCCTAAGTGAGTTCCCCGCCTTCCCTTTCAGCCCATACCCCGAGTAGGGAGTCTTTTCTATAGTATGAAGATTCTTTACTCTTCATTGCTAAGACTGTCTATAGTTTAACCACAAGTGAAGGTTCCTACCTGGAACTTCATCATCATCATCCTCTCCAGTAGCAAGTGGTGCTTTTCCATCCACGGCTGTGAACGGGAGATGTAAATGTTATTCACACATTTGTGTAAGTCTTCAATAAACATTAACCAAAAAAACAGATGCAAGTCAAATGCTATTACAACTATATTCAGGATGACAATAGTGACGTGGGATTTCATCTACACTACTATCAATAAGATAAAATTCTGATGTCTACAAATGGACTAGAATATTAGTAACAGCCAGCAAACCAAATTCCACACGGATCCTTTTAAACCGAGGTAGTCGGAGAGCAATGGGAAGCCCTCAGGGAGGGCAAATGAAGAGGTCATTTTCTAAACTACCGCTGGCTTTGTGCACTGCTATAGACTCGATGTCTAGAACAATGCATGGCATAAGGTATGTGCTCAAAAACATTTACTGAAATAAAAATAATTACAAAATTAAAAGTATCTTTGACTGGTAAGCATCCACTTTCTTTTTACTGTACAAGAAAGTTAAATTATACTTGAGAGGCATGAGAACTCATAGTACTAGCCCTGTATGGATGTCAGTGATACTTCAAAAGCCTACTTCAATTGTGGTAAGATGTTCTAGAACCTCTTATGCCTCTGAATATGACAATAAAAATATAAACTGAAGCAAAGCGAATCAATGCCTAGAAAAATATGGGTGACTAAATAATAAACCATATAATAAGCCTCTGACTTGCCTCTGCATTCCTAGGCTTCAAAATTTTAACCAGAAGGCCTCAGCATAAAGTTGCTGCATCCCCTGATGCACACTGCACTATCTTCTGTCCTGAATAAAATCCCTACCACAGTTTAATTAAAAAAAAAAAAAAAAAAAAAATACTGACATGGCAGTTCTTAAAGATTATCGATAATACCACCTGTACAGACACAACCGAAGAGATCTGATAATTAACACTGATGTATTTTTTTGAAACACATCCACATGTCCATTTCTTCTTCTTGTTCTTAGTTGTCATGGAGTCAATTCCAAATCACAGCAACCCCATGTGTGCAGAGTACAACTATACCATAGGGTTTTCAAGGCTGTGTGACTTTTTGGAAGCAGATTGCCAGGCCCATCTTCTGAGGCTCCTTTGGGTTTGAACCGCCAACCTTTCAGTTAGTAGTCGAACATTTAACCATTTGTGCCACCCAGTGACTCAACACTAATGTATTTTTAATCAATTATAAGCTGAAAGTAGTAATCAACAAAGCCAAAAATTGACATTTTCATCATTTCCAATCAAGGTAAAATTGTTTTAAAAAATCTCTGATCCAAAGCAGAGAAGCTAATAAAAAACAAGCTTTCTACTGAATCAAGAATAATGGTCACAGCATACTGAATTACTGAACACATAAAGAACACTTGTTTAAAATTGGGTGAATAACCAATATTTTTTAGAGAAAAGTTCGCATGTCCCAATTTAAAGATATTCAATATCCACTTTGTGCCTTGAGATTGCAGAAATGTGCTGCTAACTGAGTATCCCCTGGCAAACCACTATTAGGAAACTCACATTGTTTGGGCAGAGCTTCAGCCAGTCTTCTTAAACTAGTCAGACTGTCTGCGCCGAGCTGGTTTAAGATGCTTGGTAGCATTTCTGTCAGCTGCTTTGTCTCAGCATGGCCAGTAATGGTGAAAGTGTTCGCTGCCAGAGATGCCTGAACTTTAGGATTGTTAAAGTGGATCACTGTTCCTTGGTTTGTAAACATATTCACCTGCAAAGAAATATTTTTAAAAATTAGCAACACCCACTAAATTCCCTTTAAAATCAAACATGTTTTATTAAACAAAAACTGAAGTCCAGCTAACTAATCTAGTATTTCACCATCAAGCACTTTAAAAAGTCAGAGAATGAAGTAAAACGGCAGGTGAAATTTTACCTGGAATGCAATGTATGCTCTAGTAACTTTCAGACTTAGCAATCTCCCTGATATTTGTTAACAGGGTAGGAATGTATCTTAGGAACTTTAAATCTAGAGCAATAGGAAATTCTCTGCTGGAAACAGAGTAAAAAATTACGAAAGGAACATTAAAATTTTTTCAGCAAAATCTTGTTTTATGAAGAAATAAAATTTGACACTTACCTCTTCAATACCAGAGATATTGTTTACCCCTAATTTCTTTAAGGAGAACTGAAGTTTTTTATCATCTGCTGTAGCTGTTCTATGAACCACCTTCTTCTTTCTGCGAGCAGTTCCCTAAAGGGAGAGGCAACAGCACATTTATACCTTAATATACATTTTCAAGTGGAAGCAATTTCTAATTCTTTTCTGATCTTTAGGTCTTTATCATAACCACAACTTTTATGCAGTGAGTAGGCACGTTAAGGCAAAGATTGAAGCAAAAAGAGAAAAAGCAAAGGAACTGGCTACACATCTTTAATAACTCCTAAAATTTTATTTTTGTCAATATAACTTAACGATCTTTTGAAAGTCCTACTTTTTAAGGCCTGATTTGGAAGCACCATGTACAGCAGTATTAACCTTCTCTGCTTTAACATTAATTAAAGAAACATCCAAATTACTATTCACAGGTAAGAAAGTGTATGACACAATCAAAGGAGTCTGATAGACTTCTATAGCACCCAAGAGTAAAATCTGAAGTTCAAATCTTAGCCCACAAGGCCCACATGATCTCCCCAGTCTCTATTATGCCACTTTTAAGTATATACTCTTCTCCAGCCAAATAAACCTTCTCACTGTTCCTTAAACAGGCCAAGCAGGTTATAAGCCTAGGGCCTTTTCACAAGCCATCCCTCTCTTCCCTACCACTTGCATGGCTCTCCCCCTCACGGAGATCTCTGTTCATATGTCGTATTAGACTGGCCTTTTCCAACCACCTGATGCAAAACAGCAACTCCCACACTCACTTATTATCTATCACAGTTTATCTTTCTTCCTAACACTTTTTAAGAGATAAAATGTATTTTGTTGTTTGTGTCCCCTCACTAGAATGTTAAGCTCCTTGAGGGCTTTTGTTCTGTTTACTGCTGTAAACTCTGTATCTAAAGCAGGATCTGGCTCACTGAAGGCACTCAATAACGCAATAAATGAATAAACAGATGCTTCAGGAAAATCTGTAGTCCCTTTTACCTATATGCCAAGTCTCCAATCTCCTTTTCAAATCTACCCTATACACATCAAAAGCAGGCAAATATGACCATCCATTTCCTGCTTAAAACCATTTAATGGCTCTCTCATAGATTCCCTCTCATGCAGGCTAAGCCCTTTATATGGTACCCGAGGCTCTTCATGCAAAGGCTACCTACCACTTACTACCTCTTCAGCTTCACATCACCGTCTCCCAATGCCCATCCCAATTCCATTTGTCTTTTAAAATCCTACTCAAGTCATTACCACTTATGTCATGTATTCCTTAACTCTGCAACGCCCCTCATACCAACTTATTCCCATCACTGTATTTTTTTTGAAAATGCTTCTATTGCACTGTATTTATCACACTGAGAAAACAGATTAAAAAAAAAAAAAAATGACTACCCCTCCCCACTAGGCTTAAAGGCCCTCCCGCCCCAGGACTTTAAACTTAAGGGCTTAAATATATCACAATTTAACTGAAGAAAATATCAATGGCTACCACACCCCTAAAAACCTTAAGAAAAATCACCTTGAAGTGGTCAGGTAAACATCTGGTTTCCAGAGTCCTTTCCAAAAGATTCTAAGGAACTACTTACTATAAGATTCTAAAAACAAAACCCAGTGCCCTTGCTGTAGTTTTCATACACTCCACATGCAGAATTCAATTTTTACTGAAATAATTGTTATCATCAATTCTCTGATCAGATAATGAAATAAAGGGCCTTTATACCATTTTACCACCAAAGTATTTCAAAGTTTTCTCTAAGGCAAACTAGCTCACCTAATTTACCATCGCATAGTAAGTAGGTTTGTCAAAAGGTACAGAAAATTATGTTTCCATATTCCCACAACTACAGAAATACTCCCTATACAGCTAAACAATCATTAAGATGTTATAAGATTCAAAATTTACTCCTACATTAACTTTTATGTATGCTTAAAAAAACTCCGAAGTTTACTCCTATATTATCTTTTATGTATGCTTAAAATGTTCCTTTACCCTCCAGTGATACTTCTCAAAAGTTAAAGCCTAATAATCAGAGTAACAACAAAAAAATTGTACGCAAGAACATTATTCAGATAACTGACTCTGAAATTTGTATTAAAAGGAATGTGGCTTAAGACAACAATATAAAAACATTCAAACACTAACCTACAAAGAGTATGATAGGTTTTTCTGGCACCTGAAGGCCAGCTTATTTAACAATTGCTAAAAAGGACAAAAACCCCTGCTGTTGTTAATGGGTATGTGTGGATCTTGAAGACTACTAGCTTCAGCCAAAAAAAAAAAAAAAAAAAAGGATAAATTCACTACTGGCAAAGTCCAGTACTTTAAGAGAGCGACAACTTATTACTGAAGTCTAAGTGCAACTTTTGGCTGTCTCTTCACCTGAAGCTAAATGCTTAAAATTAAGAAAAACTAAGAGGCCACAAACTTCTACTACGGAAGCTTTACAAGTGTTACCAAGTAAAGACATGCTCTGTTCCAACAGGCTACCACACCTTGTTAAATACTAGGAATGTGCTAACACAATATATAATACAGGTAGGTAAACCTCTGTTTAGAATGGACTTAAGTTACTTAAAGCACACTAGAAACCTATCAAGTTCATAAAACAATCCCCTTGAAGATGATCAATATCTACGAGGAAAAACAAATTAACCCAATACTGATTATTTAAAACCCCACCAATCATTTCCATTCCCTCAGTTTTAGCATAATTACAAAGTTAAAAACCGAAAGACAGACATCTACTCAGGTGACATTTTCAAATCTATAGCCACTGCTTTTAAATTCCAAGATGTACCTATGACAGCAATATCTTCACCTTCAAATAGCCTAGAAAATATACAATTACCCTGGACTGCATTTAGCTCAGAAAGCAATGGTTTTAATTGACAACAGATACACTTCTCTTAAGTACAGCAATTATCTGGAACCTCCAACTATAATTTCAAGGAGATGAAACTTACCAACAAATTCAGAGTTAGCATAGTAATACATATACAGCAAAACCTGTCACAGCCAAAACTCCACAGGGACTTCCTTGTTTCTTCAGGTCTTGCAAGTTTTCCACCTTTGACAGGGTGCAGTCTTACCACTTTGCTATCTTGTTTTAGTGATAAATATTTGAGTTTCCCTTCTCTGACAGATTTCCACCTTTGCAAGTTTTACTCTCTCTCTTTACATATATAAATATAAATCAAGCCTCAACTTTATGCAACTTAAGCCAAAATAAGTCAAGGGTGTGATGTCCACAATGATAATCTAATTTGAAATGACACATATTCTTAGTAATTAAATTAGCAAGCACCTGTTCTACTTCAAGCACTGTAACACTGAAAACACAAATACAGTTACATAAAATCAATGTTCTCAGTTTAAGCGTTCTCTTAATCTCGACTTGCCTACTATGTATTTTTTAAATATACAACCTGCAGGTCTACTATGTATCTATCTCACCACTCCCTGCCCCATTTGCTAGCTCTGTGAATTACCCCGATGGGGAGAGTGACAAGTCAACCATAACAAAAATGTAAAAGAAAAAAAAACCTTATTAAAATGAAAAAACAATCACTAAAACTTACTTTTCCACCAATGCGCACTTGTGCCTGCAATTTGGCGAGTTTCTCCTGATTCATGATCGTTTCTTTCATCTAGAAAAACATGAAACCCTCAGCGAGGAAAGGTCTAGTTCACTCTAGCATTCCACGCTCGTTATTTCCCAAAACACCAGCAGGAGAGCAAATGTCCACACAGGCCGAAGCCTGGATCCCCAAATCCACCCCAAAACTCCCAATTTCTGTTTTGAGGGAGCCCAAAGAACCACCACCTCCCCCACCCCTCCCCGGGAACGCCCCGCTCTTTGCGGCCCGGGAACAAGGGCTCTAACCCGAGCCTGGTCAGCACCCCCAACCCCCAGCCCTGGCCCGGCCTTGGCCTAGCCAGGGCCCGCCCGGCCCAGCCACTCTCAGCAAGCCTCGTGGTACCTGAGGCTCCTGTCCTCGGGTTCCGCCGCGAGGTGGAGGAAGAGACGGCGTCGCCTCGACCCCAGGGCAGCCGCCCCTGGCTCGACCTCGCCCCCGAGAGTCAGACTGAGTGGGTGCGCCTGTCCGTCGCATCGCCTTCCTCTCCTCAGCCCTGTCCCTCCCTGTCTGGCTCCTTTCGGGAACTTCCCGCCCCCGTTCCCGTCCTCCTCCCACGCCGGCGTTCAGAGCCTTTTTGTACCTTGTCGGAGCAGAAATGGGGCAGCGCGGGGGAACTAGGGTTGGTGCTCAGGGGGTCTCTGGCAGACCAGCTGAGATTAGGCGCACACACGCGGGGACGCAAGATGGCAGCTAGAGGGAGGCCGGAAATAACCCAACGCCACTTCCGCTCAAAAGTCAGGAAACGGACTTAGCCGCGAGCTGGCCGCCTTGGTGCGCACGCGCGGCCCTGCGCCGCGACGATTGTGACGGTTGTGTTTGTCTTCACTTTCCAGTCTTGCAGCAACAGACTCTGGGCTGGAGGTTTCGCGAGCAGCCCTGGGAAAGGCTGCAGCTGGGTCAGAAGTATGGTTCTTTGCACACTTAAGGTTGAGTAAGTCTGCCCTTCTCCATCGGACGCTGATGCCGAAGTTCTTTTCCCTCCGAAGAAGTGCGCCTGTTCGTGTTTCCGGGGAACGCCTGGGTCACCCGGTGTGTGCTCACCTTTTAGCTGTTTTCTGCTCTCTGGACTGTGGACTGTGTAGATTCAAGCGATCATCTCAATGTTTTAGAAATTCCCCTTCAGCCCGAATAAGCCTCTACCAAAACGTCAAAAACAGTGAAGCTAATTTTGCTTTCCCAGATTAGGTGGTTTGGTAGATTGTGAGACCGTGATTAAGAATTTCTGGGGATTTTTCTTTTTTTGTTCAGAATGCACCCCCGAATGCCACACCTCAAAACGATTTAGTGGGTTTGGAGGTGGGACCTGGTAGTCTGCATTTCAGCAAATTTAGTTGGTGGCTGACCACTTAAACCAGTCTACGTGATTACCTCGTTTTTCTTGTTCCTTGAGAGGCAAAAAGTTGATTCCTTGATATCAGTTTGGCGTGGATTTGACAATTAGTGATTCACGATTGAACAAACGTTACCTTTCTTGACTAAGTAATTCTAAGGATTTCTACCTGGTGTGGTTGGAGAATCTTAAGTCTCTTGGTGTGAGGTAAAATTTGCTAAACGCCTGTACAAGTTCTAAGACAATCTAACATAAACTCACCAATATTAAAATGACAATTTGATAAAAATGTTACTTCAACACCCTTTTTGTGGTCTTAGCTATGAAATGCTTTTGCCTAATCATTCCAAAATCTTAGCTTGAAAGAATACAGTTCATATAGCAAGAAAACTCTTGTGCAGATTCCTCTCCAATTAAGATTATTCTTTTTGTTTTTCAGTATTTTTCACATGTAGTAATGTTAAAACTGTGATGTCCCATTAAGATAACCGATGAGAACAGCTGTATTTCTTTTTAGGCACTAGTGTAACAGTTGATATTTGCTGAATTAAAAACAATTTTGCATCTATTATTAAATATGAGTCAAGTTTAGTATGGAAAGATGCTTGTTTTGTTAGGCTGTGTGAGTCACTGTCATAACGATGAAGGTTGAAATGACTGATAACTATTCTGCGCTGTGGAGATAATACCAAATATGGAGAAATACTGCTCTTTTTCAAAGGAATGTATATCTTTGTTTGAAGAACAGTTTTTTTCTTCCTCCATGTTATACTGGGGATGTTTTAAATTTCCGTAGTCATCTTATGTTTCCTGAGCTTTTATGTAAGCACGAGCTTCTACATATGTAACTTTGCCACCTGATTCACCTTTTATACACCTGTTTTCGGGAAATGTTCCAGGTTATTTTTTATTTTCTCTTGGTTCACAATTTTCTCTCTTGTCTTGTTATTTTTAAGACTTATACCTTGCTGAAGGCACTTCGCCAAAGAAGACATTCAGGCGCCTAATAGACATGTTAGGAAATGCTCACAATCATTAGCCATTAGAGAAATGCAAATCAAAACTAACTGAGATACCATCTCACCCCAGCAAGGCTGGCATTAAGCCAAAAAACACGAAGTAATGTTGGAGAGGTTGTGGAGAGACTGGAACACTTAGACACTGTTGGTGGGAATGTAAAATGGTACAACTACTTTGGAAATCGATTTGGCACTTCCTTAAAAAGCTAGAAATAGAAGTACCATCCGATCCAGCAACCCTGCTCCTTGGAATATATCTTAGAGAAATAAGAGCCATCGCATGAATAGATATGTGCACACTCATGTTCATTGCAGCACTGTTGACAATAGCAAAAAGATGGAAACCACCTAGGTGCCCATCAATGGACAAACAAATTATGGTATATTCACAAATGGAATACTATGCAACAATAAAGATACCTTGTTGAAAATCATAGTAAGATTTTTTAATAGTAAGAAGTAAATAGGTTAATAGATTTACTTTTTATTAGTAAGGAAAGACGATTTTGATTTTTGACTCTGTTAGCTGCTTCTGCTTATTTTATGCATAGTCAGGAAGTTCTGGTTCTGCTAATATTTATATACAGGTCTTTTCAAAAATAACGGATGAGATTTTTTTTTCCTCCCCCAAAATAGTTACTAAGTTGAGGTCTTAGCGCAGGGATAGCAAAAGAGTCTCACCTGCTGCCTTTCCCATGTGCTCTTAATGCCTATGGTCAATGTGGATAACTGCCTCCCACACTTGACTGCTGCACTTAAAGAAGCCTAAATCATTTATTCAGCACTTAAGAAGGCCTCTGTCAGTAGAGTTGGCAAGAAAGGTGAAATCTTTTTGCGCTTCTTAGTTTATAGCTTATGGTTTAATTAAAGTCCAAGAATTGTTTTCACCTCTCAGCTGGACTTTAGTCTGCTTCAGCAAGAGCAAAATACTCACTTTATATTATACTTATTTTTTTACAGGTCACTGAGCCACATTCCCACCCACAAAAGGTATTGGAAAATCACTCAGGGTGAATGTTGCCATGCTTTTTAGTTGCTTCATGATCTGGCTGACCCTCTCCTGGTAGCTACCCAAAAAGCCATTGCCACTGAGTCAGTTCTGACTCAGAGCATTTCTATAGGACAGAGGAGAACTACCCGAAAGGGTTTCTAAGGAGCATCTGGTGGATTTGAACTGCCAACCTTTTGATTCACAGCCGAGCTTTTAACCACTGTACCACCAGGGCTTCTGGTAGCCACAAGGAACGTTTTGTTTCAAAACCTACTTGAACTCTTCTAGCACACCTTCCTTTGTCAAGTTAGTGCCTACATATCATTTGGCTCTCAGTTTAAATGTCTCAGCAAACCTTTCACCTCCAAACCTGTTAAGTTACCACCTATTCAGCAATTTTTAATTGTGGTATTATATTAAATGCAGAATGAGAGATTGACAATTATAATTGTCAGTGGAACACTTAGACACTGTTGATGGGCATGTAAAATGGAAAACTGAACTAGAGTCAAAATGAATAACAGTTTCCCACCAGGTTAATATTGACTGCTTGCTCTTTGATCATTGGACCCACACAGAAATGTTATGAGGTAGGTACTTCCCATTTTACTGGTGAGGGAACTGAGACTTAAAGGGTTAAAAGGTATGAAAATAGACACAGACAACCTCATCTTCCCTCCACCTACTGACCTATATGTATCTGAACCTATAAATATTGCCTTCATTCATGTTACACATAGAAGAAATATTCGGACTACTTGTACTTTTGCTTACGACATTTGGGACCTTGATTCTTCTGTTATTCTCTCCTGTAACGCTGTTTTCTCTCTTTCTGTTAGATCATTCTACCAGTACAGTAACATGCCTTAACATTATCTTAATATCATCTTAAAAGAGAACAAAACAAAAAAGCTACTTTCAACCTATATTCCCTTCTAGCCAGTACTCAATTTCTATGCTCACCTGTACAGCAGAATTTCTCCAAAGAGTTCTCTGAAGCCTTTGTCTCCACTTCTTCTCCTCCCATTCTCTTTCAGTCTGCTGCAAATGTATTTTCATTCACTCCAGTCCCCTGAAACAGCTCTTCTGTTCTAAAAACTTCCATCTTGCCAAATCCAAAAGGTAAATTCTCAGTTCTCATTTTAACCTTTGAGCAACGTTTGTCACATTTGACCACCATCAACACTAACCTTAATCCTAAGTTTTTTATTTTCTTCTCCAGGCTTCCAAAGCATGCCACTTCCCTTGTTTTCCTCTTACTTTACTGGCATTTCCTCAGTCTGCTCTCTTCATCTTCCTCAATTAGAATTGTTCACATTTTAGTCTCCGTTGCCCTCTTTTCTATCTGTACTCTTCTTAATGGTTTAATCTAACTATCACTTTAAATGCTATCTTTATTTTGATGACTCCCAAATTTATCATTCCAACCCTGACTTCTTTTAAACTCCAGATTGGATAGTCTTTTTAGGTTGCTGTGGATAACTTCAAACACATAAAAATGGAATAAGGAACCTCCATAGACCATCAGCCAGCATCAACAATTATTAAATTAATACATACATAGACAGAATATTCTTAATATGTGATAGGGTGATCCCTTTTCTTTTTTGAAGTTGACATTTATATTCCATATAAATTTTAGATTTTGTTCAATTTTTAAATTTTTGAATTGATTGGGTAGATTAATTAGGAAAAGTTTTGACATACTTTTTAATTTGGAAAGATTTGGCTCATCTTTATGAATCTGTTCAGTTGTAGGAAATAGATCTGGCAATTTTGAATATGAAGGGATTTAACATAGGAGTTGGTACTTAGAAAATTGTTTAAAGGTCTGGAGAGATGAGCTTTAGCCTGGGTCATCAGAAATGAGTCTCAGGATAATGCAGAACTGGCCTATCAAAGGAGCTGCTACCACTGCCCCCATCAGTACAATGGAGAACCAGGACCCTACAACTGGAATTATTGATGTTAAGAATACACCATGGTAGTTACAATTCAGAGATCGAAACAGATACTGTAACAACAACTGCTCAACATCCACAAAGCTGATGACTGCACTTGGAAACTACTGCAGAAAATAACACTACCTACACAATCGTGCCTGCCAAGAAAAAAGCAAAGAAAACCCACAAAAAACGGCAGGAAGAAGGCTGAAGCCTTATTTCCACCTTCCAAGTTTAACTTAAATGTACCTAACTGGCAGAAGTAATTGATCTTTAGAACACTAACTGCAAAGTAGTCTGGGAAATGTCGTTTCTAACTTTCTAGATTTATAAGAAAGCAAGCTTGAAAGAAGTTGGAATGGATGCTAATGACCAGACTAACTTAGCCTAAATTGTCATATCCATGAACGTAGTGCATCTATTCTGGAAATCTTTTATGCATTTTAATAGAGTTTTAAAACTTTCTGAAGGTCTTGTACATTCTTTGTTAGATGAGACATATCATTAAAAACAGGAAAGCAGGCAAAACTATAGCATTTAGGGATGCACACTTAGGTGATAAAACAGTAAAAACGAAGTGATTATCATAAAAGGGTAGTGGTTATTCTTGGAGGGAAGGGGGAGAGAGTGGTAATTGAGAGGAGGCACATGGAAGGTTTCTAGAGTGTTGAGCAAAGTTCTGTCCCCTGATCTGTGTAGTGGTATGTGGTTTTCAGTATTTGCTATACTTAACAATAAAACTTTTTTTGAAGCATGCAATACAACATGTATAATACAAGATATATGCATATTTACAGTTATATTTTAACAAAATACAGTGAGTACGTTTGTGGGGAGGATCATGGGAGTGAGGATCAGGGAAGAAGAAAAATCAGTGAATCAACGAGAGAGCCCTTGCATGAGCTGAAGATGACAGTGTGCTGATTATCATGACTAATGTTCATAAGGTTTTCACTGGCTAATTTTTTTCAGAAGTAGACCGCTAGGCCCTTCTTTCTAGTCTGTCTTAGTCTGGAAGCTCAGCTGATACCTGTCTACCCTTGCTGGTATTTGAATACCGGTGGCATAGCTTCCAGCATCACAGCAACACACAAGCCTTCACAGTACAACAAACTGATGCATTGCATAGGGCAAATCTCCTGCAAGAGGCCTCTTTGAAGTGTTAAAAAGCAAAGATGTCACCTTGAAGACTAAAGTGTGCCTGGCTCAAGCTATGGTGTTTTCAGTCAGCTCATTCATGTGAAAGCTGGGAAGTGAGTAAGGAAGACCAAAGAAGAACTGACACTTTTGAATTGTGGTGTTGGCGAATATACCATGGACTGCCAAAAGAATGAACAAATCTGTTTTGGAAGTAATACAGCCAGGATGCTCCGTGGAAGCAAGAATGGCAAGACTTCGTCTCATGTGTTTCGGACATGTTGTCAGGAGGGATCAGTCCCTGGAGAAGGACGTCATACTTGGTAAAGTAGGGGGGTCAATGAAAAAGAGGAAGAGACCCTCAACGAGATGAATTGACATGGTGGCTGCAGCAATGGACTCAAATGTAGCAACCGTTATGAGGATGGCGCAGGACCTGGCAGTGTTACGTTCTGTTGTGCGTAGGGTCGCTATGAGTCGGAATCAACTCGACGGCACCTAAAAACAATATGTACGTGTCTGTGTATATATATATGTATATATATGTGTATGTATACGTATATATATGTGTATACATGTATATATATGTGTATATGTGTGTTTGTATATATATATATAAACCCATATATATATATATATATATATATGTATAACCCATTGCTGTCGAGTCAGTTCTGACTCAGGGCAACTCCATGTGTTTCAGAACTGCATTCCATTAGATTTCCAATGCCTGTGATCTTACACGCCAGACCTTCCACTGTGCCTCAGGGTGGATTTGAACAGCCATCCTTCCCAGTTAGTAGCTGAGCACAAACTGGTTGTACCACCTAGAGACCTTAATGTTTACATAGTTCTTATGAAGTTTATATTAGGCTGTGTTCTTAGTGCTTTACATATATTAACTTATTTGGTCCTATGAAGTAGGTACTATTAATCTCATTTCACAGAACCATAAAAATGAGGTACAGAAAGGTTAAATACCTACATCACAAAGCTGGAATATGAACCCAGGCAGTCTACTCCAGAGTCAGTGCTCATAACCATTATATTATGTGGCTCACTAACTACTAAAGAATATGATTAACTTCGTTCCTGGTACCTGATAAGAATATTCAACTGCCTACTCATCTATGCCTATATGAGTAATAGACATTTCAAATATATTGTGTCAAGATCAGAACACTGTTGCCAATCCATAATTAAGTAAAAAACCAAAAACCTGAGTCAACAGTTGTTTTTTTTTCCAGTAACCTCCTATATGAAATCCATCAGCAAATCTTATTGGTTCTACCTCCAGTATTTGACCTATTACCTTTTTCAGTTGCCACCCTAACCCAAATCACCATCATGACTCACCTGGGCTACTATAACAGCCTCCTAACTTACCTTCCTGTTGCCACTCCCCCTCCTGCAGTTCATGCTCCACACAGCAGTTTTTTTTAAAACATGTTAAATCATTTTACCCCTTTGCTTATAACATTTCCAATGGCTGCCTATTGCATTTAGAATAAAGTCTAGAGTCTTTACTGTTACCTACAAAACCATACATAATCTGCCCCTATTCTCAAAATTTGTCTCTACTGCTCTTCCCTAGTTCTTAAGCATCTTACTTAAGAATACTTGGGCCATATTGAACACACATGCACACAAAGTTTCCTTGACTTTCAGTTTTATTTTGAAAATAGAATAGGGTCAAAATATTAGGAACAATGAATATATCTCAGTCTGGGGCAGTACTTATGTGAACTAATATTTGAACTGACCATCCCCCAACCTCAGTTGTCATCTACTTCAGTTGTCATCAGCCTTAAGTTGACCTAGGCAATGTGTATCAAAGTTACTGAAGAACTGAAGCATTTGCAGGAGCAAAGACTACAGGGAGTGAAATAGGAAAGACTGTGATAGGAAAAGGAAGGAAAAAAGAGGGTGGGAGAGAGGGTACACTATCAACTGCCTCACATCAGGGGATAGTTTGGACTTATTCTTCAGCAAATATCCGTTCCTTCCCTTTTCAGCTGTGGGCAGAGGATGCTTCTCTGCCCAACACTTCGGGCTCGGTCAAGTGAGTAGTTTTCGCCCATGGATTGTTAGCAGATATGAGACAAGCAGACACTTTAAATGGTTTGTATGGTTTCTCTTGACCTTTCTTTGGTTACCGTGAGAAGAACGTGCCTCAGGTAGCTGCATCCCCTTGAGTCTGGGGCCCCAGAATGAACAAGTGTGCAGCAGTCCTGAGCCCTAACTACAGCCAGAGGCAGGGCCTCTAGCTGAGCCCATACAGTTAATCTGCAGACTGATGAGCATGAAAATAAATGTGTGTTGTTATAAGCCGCTGAGTTTAAGGTAGTTTGTTACACAGCATTATTGTGACAATAGTTGACAAATACAAATGGCAACACTTAGTGCTAAGGCTTCTGTTCTTTTACCATTAGCTTTCAATGGCCCTGTAACTAGCTGTTCTGTCTGTGCGATCAAAATAGTTGAATAAGTTCAAACTGTGTTTATTCTGTAAAACATTAGAAAGAGCACTATGCAATGAAGACTAGCAGACAGAATATGTTACTTTTGAGTAAGAAAGAAAATAGGAATAAATGATCTGTGTTATTTTTGCCAAAAAAAGTAAGCACTGGAAGAAGAAACCAGAGATTTTTATTAAAAAAGAAAAGAAAAAAGTTACCTATAAGATATGTGTAGAGACTTAGGGGAGGGGATAGGGATAGAAGCAAGACTTCTCAGAGTATATCTTTTTAGTTAGTTTTGACTTTTGAACGTTTTACATATTAAATATGTAATATTAATTTTAATATGTAAAAAAGACATCAAATTGAAAAGAAAAAAAGCAAAACCTAAAAATGAAAACAAAGTAACTTAACTGCATATCAGATTGTGAAAATTGCCACATACAGAGTTATTTCAAATGACTTTTGAGTACAATATTCAGACTGTCCATCCTTAATGGAATATATCTAAAGGACAAAACTGGAAAGAAAATTTGAACCTTACTCAGTAGTCTTATTGTTAGCTGTAATATTGGTGTTGTAAATTGGAAAACATTTTCTGTATATTGTAGTATACAGCAAATGAGTAAATATTTTAATGTTTATAGAAACAGAATTTTCAGTTTAAGAGATACAATCAATATTTTTTGTTTCTATTTTAAGAAAATTTTATCCACCCTATGAAGATATTCTCTTGTTTTTTATGGTTTTAGCTTTCACATTTAGATCTGTTATCCATCCCTTATTTTTGTGTATGATGTGAGGTAGGGATCAAGCTTCTTTGTTTTTTTTCTTTCCTACATGGATTCTACCATGGAAGCAGCAGTCAAGAAATCAAATGATGCATTGCATTGGGGCAAATTTGCTGCAAAAGACCTCTTTAAAATGTTAAAAAGCAAAGATGTGTCACCTTGAGGACTAAGGTGCACCTGACCCAAGCCATGGTATTTTCAGTCACCATATATGCATACGAAAGCTGGACAATGAATAAGGAAGACCCAAGAAGAATTGGTGCCTTTGAATTATGGTGTGTTGGTGAAGATTATTGAATATACCATGGATTTCCAAGAGAATGAATAAGTCTGTCTTGGAAAAAGTAAAACCAGAGTGCTCCTTGGAAGTGAGGATGGCAAGACTTTGTCTTCTGTACTTTGGACATGTTATCAGGAGGGACCAGTCCCTGGAGAAGGACATCATGCTTGGTAGAGGGTCAGTGAAAAAGAGGAAGACCCTCAATGAAATGGATTGACACAGTGGTTGCAACAATGGACTCAAGCATAGCAATGATCGTAAGGATGGGACAGGAGCAAGCAGTGTTTCGTTCTGCTATACATAGGGTTGCTATGAGTTGGAACTGACTCAATGGCACCTAACAACAACAACTCATGGGTTCTAGAGAGGCCCTCTATAAAAGACCAGAAAGGTTTTCTTTCTCTGGCTCTAGCTCAGCACAAATAACGTGGTTGAGGCCTCCTGCATAAAGATTATAAACAAAAAAAAAAAAAAAAAAAAAAACCTGTTGCCATCAAGTCAATTCCAACTCATAGCGACCCTATAGGACAGAGTAGAACTACCCCATAGGGTTTCCAAGGAGCAGCTAGTGGGTTCAGACTGCCAACATTTTGGCTAGCAGCCGAGCTCTTAACCACTGCACCACCAGGACTCTGCATAAAAATTATATAAGTCAATAATATAAAGTGGATCATTACAGCTTAGAGGGTTCCGTTGAACATGATAACACTATTAAAGTGGTAAGTGGGGCATCCACAATTCTTTCTTTTTTTTTCCCCCCAGATCTCTATATTGTAGGGTGTTATTTTGATTGATTTGCAAAACTACCATTGTTAAATCAAAATCTAAACTAAAACCAAGGTCTAGCCTGTAGCATCCAGTTTTCCTTTTTAGGCTCTCTAGTCATTGGGTAGTGCCTGTGTAAATGTGTGCCGTTGAGTTGGTTCCTAATTCCAACTGATAGTGACTCTAGGACAGAGTAGAACTGTCCCATAGGGTTTCTGAGGTTGAAATCTTTACAGGAGCAAATCTCCAGGTCTTTTCTCCGGTGGGTTTGAACCACTGACTTTTTGGTTAGCACTCGAGTGCTTTAACCTTCACACCACCAGGACTCATACATATATATATATATGAGTATATATATGTGTGAGTGTACATATATATATATATGTATATAAAATCAAATCAGGTGGTGCTGGTGGTAGTTGACATAGACTCTATTCTGACTCATGATAACCCCACATGTGCAAAGTAGAACTGCTTCATAGGAGGGTTTTCAAGGCTGTGACCTTTTGGAAGCTGATCAACAGGCCTGTCTTCTGAGGCACCTCTGGGTGGGTTTGAACCACCAACCTTTTGGCTAGTAGTTGAGTGCTTAACCATTTTTGCCATTAAGAACTAAATCAGGTGGTAGAGAGTAATAAACATTTTTCAGTCTCCAGTAGTTTTACAGAATTCAGAATTTAAATGTTATATGCCGTCATCATTTTCTTTCATCATACAATCTTTTTTGAGCACAAATCTGCTGAACATATGAAGAGGGTGACATTTGCATTAAACCCATGTTAAGTTATAACCATGATCTGTGCTTTTAAGTATCTTGGCTACTTTTCAGACTTCATCCTTCATTGTTGATTCAAACAAATGAGTATGTGAATTTACATGTTTATTGTACTAACTAGAATGAAACCATAGCTTTATATTTCTATTATAAGTAGCCCTCTGAGACATATTATAAGAATTGAATTGAAAATCTTCACAATGCTGAATTATCCCAGTTTCATTTCCATTTAAGATACCTTGGACAAATAGATTAACCTCTCAGAACCTGTTTTCTCACCTGAAAAGGTCCTCAAACTTTAGAATCTATCAGAATCACCTAGAGATCTAGTAAGGTATCCAGAATCTCAAGCTCATTGAAGCAGGACAGGGACGGGGCCTGGGCCTCTGTATTTTACCAAGTTTCCCCAGGTAATTCTGATGACACATCAGAATTTGACAACCATTGTGTTAGTATGCTTCTATTGATTCATAAATTCATTTATTGGTTCATTTATGCATGTGTATAGCAGTAAACATTTACTAAGTGACTAGTGCTGTCGTCTCAGAGATGAAACACCTAGCCCTACCTTGAAGAAGTTCTCAGTTTAGTGGAGGAGACAGACAGTACACTGATAAATTCGAATATGGTGTTATGTGTTATGATATAAGCAGACAAAGTATGGAGGAAGCACAAAAGAGGGCTTCACACTTCACCTGGAAGAACTGATCAAGGAAGATGCAGAGTCTTGAGGCTGGAGGAATCAACTGGGTTAGAAGGAGAAGAGAGCATTTTAGGCACAGAAGAACAAGAAAGCATGAAACTGCAAGTAGCTTTAGAAGGCTAGACCAGTGTTTCTCAAAGCCTGGACACTATCATGCATAATACTCAGATTTTAGGTTGTTCACAGCCAGCTAAGTCATTACGTGGTGATAGAACTATATGCTTTTCAATTCTTTTTCAAACCTTTCGTAAGAAGAAGGTGTTTTTTTTGTTATACTGTGTAACACCTTTTAACGTTTGTTCATCTTTTAAGGGGAAGGTTGAGGGAGAGAGGACAGACAAACTCAGAGCTTCAGCAGGTAACATCATCTAGGTAGAATTAAACTACACTTATCTTTGATTTATGGCATTTAAAACTGATTTGCTATTTTTGGCAGTGATACAAAGTTTCCTTTTAAAAATTGAGTAATTAAAATTGATCTATTTTAAAAGTATTAAATAGATTGTTCGTTTGGTACTTGGATATATCAAAAATTGTGAAGCTAGTGTATGAATGACTAAATTATTGAAGCCTTCATGTAGAGAAGTGGCAGGAGATGAGGCTACAAAGATAAGGGAGCAATGCTAAGTACTTTGAGTTTTACTGTAAAGTGAATGGGGGAGTTCCTGAAGAGTGTTGAACAAGAGTGTTAAACTTGGAAAGAACCACAAAAGATAATGCCAGAATTAAATGGAGAAGTTGAGATGGCAGGGTGGAATGAATTCTCAAATAGGTCTGGCTATAGACATTTCAAAGCTATTCTTGCTGGGCTTGGTTTATTCATTAAATCAGTGGCGATTTCTGAAGTGGGTGAAGTAAATCCTTTAAGAGCCTTCAACCCCATTTAGGTGACAGCTGTAGCTTAGATAGGAACAAAACAGCATGAGAGCTCTACAAATTGTCATTAGTTATGGAGATAATATTCTGTGCTAAAATTTGGAGTATAAAAAAGTTATGAATGCTCTATGGTAATAGGTGCCAAAAATATGTACCATTAAAAACAAAACACCAGAAGAGCTAAATGGTGGCTGGCTATCTATCACTGCCTTGTGTTCTCATCAGGGCCACAATACATGGACCTGGATAGAATGGGAGAAAAAAGCAGAACAAAACTCAAATTCTAAAAAAGTCTAGACTTATGGACCAGTTGAGACTGGACGACTCCCTGAGACTATTGCCCTGAGATGCTCTTTAAACCTTGAGCTGAAACTATCCCCTGAGGTCACCTGTTAGCAAAATAACAGATTGGCACACAAAATAAAGGATATTACCCATGACGTAGTGGTTAAGAGCTCAGCTGCTAACCAAAAGGTCGGCAGTTCAAATCCACCAGCCGCTTCTTGGAAACTCTATGGGTCATTTCTACTCTGCCCTATAGGGTCGCTGTGAGTCAGAACCGACTCGATGGCACCTAACAACCACCACAACACATGAGGCCAAAAGGTCGGCAGTTACTCTAAAGCAAAGATGAGAAGAAAAGGAAGACAGGGAAACTAGAATATTGGGAAAGGAACAACCAGAACACAATTAATTAGAATGTTGACACGTTATGAAAAACGTAACTAACGTCACTGAACAACTGGTGTAGAAATTTTCAAATGGGAGCCTAATTTGCTGTGTAAACTTTCACCAAAAACATAGTAAAATATTATTAAAAACAAAGCAATAAAAACTTCTTCCATGTAACTTGGGTGAATTCACACTACTCTCCACCCCCCAAAAGTCTGGATGCACAGCTGGTGGTGGCAAGTCATTGTTCCCCCACAGAGACTGGGCCAGGCATGACTGCCAGCTGCTCTGAAACAGTGGCCATACTTGGCTGTAGAACCAGATGCCAAACATTTGTCTTCTATCAACTAAGATCAAAATAAAGCTCTACCCACTAGATGACTTAACATATAAAACATAACTTAAAGATTGCCCTCTTGCCTGTTTAGCAAAATCTCAATTATAAGACTTCCTTTCCCAACTTCTCAACAGCTGTGAAGATACAGGCACTTGCAGTGTGGCCTTTTGTTCTTTGTTTTTTATCTAAATCTGGACCGACTTATTTTTTCAACTGTCTTTTTAGACTCTCCTCTTTTTATCCTTAGACTCTACAGGACCCTCTACTCTTTTGTCTTTCTCTTCCCCAGAAAGCTCAGTCATTTTCTGAGCTTCCACAATTGCATCTCTCCTTCTGACTTTTGAATTTGTATCACAAAACCTGGCCCCTCCTTCCCAAGCCCAGATCTTCAAATGTCTCCTGAACCTATCTGTTTGGATGTCTTCAAATGTAGTATGTCCCAACTCAATTCTTTCTGCTGAATTCTAATCTTAATGATCCTATTTTTTACTATTAGTCACTGAGTCTAATAAAATGATACACTCACTGGTGGCTGTGACTTCCCCTCCCATTGGTTGGTCTGTTTGTTCAATGATTTGTATCCATAGAAAAAAGGACCCTGGTAACTGGTGGTACATGGAAAGAATTAAGAACTCATCTTTAGCTGTAGTATCTTTGCCTTAGGAATTTCAGAGTTTTTTTGTTTTTTGTTTTTTTTGAGAAGAAAGCATTTGGGAGTAGGGCTGTTATTGAAAATAATTCACCAAGTTTCAGATCACTGAGTACGGGGCTATTAAATGTGGAATGCTCATGAGGAATACTGAACAGCTTTTGTTACAAACAAATTACAAAATATATTAGCCAATATACTGTAATTTAATTCAAAAAATACTTTGTGGAGGGCATACTTTTATTGTAAAAGTATCTAAATCAGCTTTATGTTCTGGTTATCCAACATAAATTAGTAATAGGTGTTTTTCATGGAGGTCAGAATAGAATTTCATAAATAAATAAATTTGTGCCTTTCAGTGTATAATATAGACTTAATGACAAGTGAACTGATAGTGATAGAATATCACATAATTTATATATTTTAATATATATGGCAAACGTAGGTGTCAGCAAAAAGGAAGTAAAGCACATTTCTTCAAATAAACAGTAGTTAACAATTTAACCAAGAAATTGAAAGTGGCACCAAAAATACTGCTAAAGGATTAGTATCTCAGATTTAGAACTGTACCCAGCAAGAAATGTAACAGTTTCCCTAAGAGTGGCACTTGAGAAGGAGAGGTGATGGGTCAGAGGCCCCAGGTGGGAAGAGCAGATTTGGATGAGGAACCTAAGAATGTTCCTGGGCTCTGGCCAGTCATGAAATGAAGTAACTGGGCAGAGATGGTTTACTGAGTGAAAAGCCTTTGGTTGCTAGTCACAGAAACATAACTCCAGTTGGCTTCAGCCACAGAGGATACTAGGAAGTCCAGGAGTTCAAGTAGCTTCAGGCTAGACAAATTCTAGGTTCTCAGTGATATTGCTGAATATTGTCTCTCTCCTTTGGTTCGCTGGCTCTGCTTTCTGCTGATGTAAAAATGGTGGTGTGGCGGCGGGGTCTGACTCTTCATCTAACTTCACAAGGGGAAGGAGAGGGAATCATTATCAGCATCAGTAGCCCAAAGCTGACTGCTGTTAGGTTGAGGTCAGACATACCTCCTCTCTCCAACCTTTTTAGCCAATTCTGACATCATCAGTCCCTCCCATGGCACTCTCTACTTCTGTGCTGGGTTCAATAATTCATTGCAATGGCCATACTCACGATTATGGGGTTTATTAGGGAAATAACAGGTTACAATTCAGGGTCAGGAAATACTCAGGATACAGTTTTTCAGTCAGAACAGCCTCTTTTGAGCCATGCACGCAGGCAGGTCTCTTTCTGGCATCGAGCACTTGGCCCAGCCTCTGTCCTGCTTGGGCAAGTGTTACAAAGCCCTTTCACTCTGCCAATAAGTGCCCAGGGGCACCCCACTCTGCCAGGAAGCCTCAGCCTGAAGGTGCTCAGCTCTCTCCATGGGCTGGGAAGCCCACTGCCCTGTCTCCTGCCTGTCTTCTGGTTCTGCTGCCTCTGCTGCCACTGCTTCTCTTGCTACTGCTGCATCGCTGTCTCTGTCTTCTGTGTTACAGCTCCTTCTCTCTGTCTCCTGGGTCCAGGAGGTTCCCAGCACAGGGATCCCAGATCCAAAGGACATGCTCTGCTCCCATCTCTTCTTCTCGGTGGTGGTGAGTTCTGCCCCCTGCTCTGCCCATGGCTCCTTTTCAGCCTAATGGGATGGTAAAACTGACCAATCCCCTTGTTAGGGTTCCATATACCTTATTTGCATGGTCCTATCCCTGCAAGGATGCCATGCACCTTATTTGCATTATTAGCAAGCTGTCCAGTCCTTTGGTGGACCAAAAGCACCTTATTTGCATAGTCCCACTCAATCATTTGGTGGGAATTAAAAGACTGTGGTAAGAAAGGCCATATAAAAGCAATCCATTGCACTGCAGCTGGGCTGGTTTTAGTCTCCAGCCACTGCAGGCCCACAACCTAACAAATGTAACCTGCACAGTAAAAGATCTCCTCT
Organism: Dugong dugon; assembly: GCA_030035585.1. Lineage (NCBI taxonomy): Eukaryota > Metazoa > Chordata > Mammalia > Sirenia > Dugongidae > Dugong > Dugong dugon. The sequence goes on along the minus strand of CM057460.1, from coordinate 77,256,420 downwards.
TCCCAGTTCCAGTGAAAAATCCAGGGTTGATGCTGATTGGCCTGGCTTGAGTGACATGCCCACCCTGGCCAGGCTTGGGTCACCTACCGCCACTGAAGTTAGGGAGTGGAATTGTGGCTCCCAAAAGGAAAAGAGTGATTCTGATACCAGAAGACTTGGAACAACTTGGGGTGGAAAAATAGCTAGAAAAGGGATACAAGGACAAGAGGACAGTATGAATAAATCCATTTTAATTTTCAAATTCTGTCTGGGATTTATCCTGGCAAACCAACAGCAAAATACTTTCATATACTTTTAGATAGCTCTAATTCAGTGTTTCTCAATTTTTAAAAAATTATCCCCAATTTTTTCCCTTAATAGCCCCCCATGAACTTTGAATACTACAGATATACTGTGTAGCTGTGGATGTACTATATGTATATCTGTGCTTCATACATAAAAAGAGTAAGTATAAAGCTTACTCTATTTAATGCAGGACTAAGAATGACTTAAAAAATTTTTTTAATTCACACAAATTCAATTGCTTTTATTATTTTTAGTTTTTGTCAAGTCAGCTCCAACCTATCATGACCCCACGTACACCAAAATGAAATGTTGCCTAATTACTCATCTTCTCGATGGTTGATATGCTCAAGTCCATTGTTTTGGCCACGGTATATTTTGAGTGCCTTCCAACTTACAGGGGTCATATTCTAGCACTATATCGGACAGTATTCTATTGTTATCCATAAGGTTTTCATTGGCTAATTTTTGGCAGTAGATCGCCAGGCCTTTTTTCCTGGTTTGTCTTTGGAAACTCCACTGAAACCTGTCCACCATGGGTGACCCTGCTGGTATTTGAAATACAAGTGGCATAGCTCCAATATCATAGCAATATGTAAACCATGACAGTATAATAAGCTGGTAGATAGGTGGTAGCAAATTCAGTTAACAGCTAGGAAAACGGAATGGGTTGCCTAGCTACAGCATCCTTCTCCCTCCCCATCTTTCACTGCTCCAGACCGTGGGTTGCCCTTTAGTGACCTTCCTGAGAAGGCAGCACAGTGACTAAAACTTTTAAGTTAAAATTTTAGGTAAATGGAATAGTGTACCTTGGTGCTGGGTCAGCTGGGACTGCAAAAAAAAAAAAAAAAAAAAGTTAAATTAAAAATAAAAGATATTAATATTTAACTTTATAACTGTATTTACTGAGTGACTTTTAATATAATTTATTTACCTGTAAATTGTAATATATCTAATTATATGTAAGGAGCCCTAGTGGTACAATGGTTAAGCGTTGGGCTGCTAAATGAAAGGTTGGCGGTTCAAACCTACCCAGCAGCTCCTGGGGAGAAAGACCTAGCAATCTGATCTCCTAAAGACTACAGCCTAGGAAACCCTATGGGGCAGTTCTGCTCTGTCACATGGGGCTGCTGTGATTCAGAATCAAAGCGATGGCACACCACCACAACAAATTATATATGCAAATTAGAAATTTATATAAATCAGGGCCTTGAACCAGTTATTCCCAGTTCAGTCATGGTCAAGGAGGCGATGCCAGAACAGACCCAAATTTAAAAAAAATCGGGCCTCTTTCTGTTTACTTCATTCAGCACTGTAAACAGAATGGGAAAAATTATGGTTGAAGCCATGCTAGAAACTTAATCTCCCCCTTAGAAAACAAGGGCAGCATAAGCATTGCATAACAACCAAATCTCTTACCCACTGAATTCTGTGCAGAGTGGAAAACAGCAGTGCCCCACCCAAAGATGGCAGCCAACCACACAGCTTTGAATGTGTGTCACTCTGCTCAGCCCTGGCAATAATCCAGTCTCATGCATCAGTCTCCTGAAAGGACTGGCTACATCTCTTCGGAGTCTCCCATTCCAGGGCTTTGACCCATAATTTTTCCTGTTCTGGTTATGATTCCGGATCACCCAAATTTAAAAAATTTATGTCTCTTCCAGTTTTGCTTTGTTCTGCCATGACTGAACCAGTTCGATGCCCTGATATAAATATATAATAATAGCAATATAATTTTTAAAAAATTGTGTTTTTTTTTGTGTTTAGGTGAAAGTTTACAGCTCAAGTTAATCTCTCATTCAAAAATTTATACGCATATTGTTTTGCGACAGTGTTTGCAGTCCCTACAATGTGACAGCTCACTCCCCCTTCCATTCTGGGCTCCCCGTGTCCATCTGTCCAGTTCCTGTCCCTTCCTGCCTTCTCATCCTGCCTGTGGACAGGAGCTGCCTAGTTGGTCCCTTATATTTGATTGAATTAAGAAGCACTTTCCTCATCTGTATTCTTTTTTGTTTTATAGGCCTGTCTAATCTTTGTCTGAAGAGTGGACTTCAGGAATGGTTTCAGTTCTGGGTTAATAGAGCACCCGGGAACTATAGTTTTGTGGGTTCCTCCAGTCTCTGTCAGACCATTAAGTCTGATCTTTTTACGTGAATTTGAGTTCTGTTCTACCTTTTTCATTTTTTTTTTTATTGTGCTTCAGGTAAAGGCTAACAGAACAAATAGTTTCTCATGAAACAGTAGTACACATATTGTGTTATGACATTGGTTAACAAACCCACAACATGTCAACTGTCTCCCTTCTCGACCTTTTTTTTTTTTTTTGGTGAAAATATACATAGCCAGAGATACACCATTTCAAAAAATTTCTACATGCACAGTTCAGTGACATCGACTACCCTCTTCCAATTGTGCTGCTATTCTCACTTTGGATGAAGGCTTACATAACAAAATAGTTTCTCATTTAACAGTACACATGTTGCCCTATGACAATGGTTAACAACCTCGCAACACATCAGCACTATCCTTACTCAACCTTGGGTTCGCTATCACCAGCTTTCCTGTCCCCTTCTGCCTTCTAGCCCTTGTCCCTGGACTGCTGTGCCCATTAGTCCCATTTGGTTTTATGGGGCTGTCCACTCCCCAGCTGAACGGTGAACCTCGGAAGTGACTTCACCACTGAGCTAAAAGGGTGTCTGGGGGCCATACTCTCAGGGTTTCTCCAGTCTCCTTTAGGCCAGAAAATCTGGTCTTTTTTTTGTGAGTTAGAATTTTGTTCTATATCCTTTTCCAGCTCTGTCAAGAACTCTCTGTTGTGATCACAGTCAGAGCAGTCAGTGGTGGTAGCTGGGCACCATCCAGCTGTACTGGACTCAGTCTGGTGGAGGCCTTGGTAGCTGTGGTCCATTAGTCCTTTGGACTAATCTTTTCCTTGTATCCTGTTCTCTTCATTCTCCCTCGCTCCTGAAGGGATGAGACCAGTGGAGTATCTTAGATGGCTGCTCACAGGCTTTTAAGGCCCCATATGCTACTCAGCAAGGTAGAATGTAGAACATTGTCTTTATAAACTGTGTTATGCCAGTTGAGCTAGCTGTTCCCCGAGACCATGGTCCCCATAGCCCTCCACCCAGCAGTTCAGTCCCTTAGGGAGTTTGGATGTGTCTATAGAGCTTCCATGACCTTTCCTTGTACAAGTTGTGCTGGTTTCCCCTGTACAGTGTACTGTCTCACCCTTCACCCAAGATACCACTTATCTATTGCCTATTTAGTGTTCTCCCCACCCCCCCATCTCTCGCAACCGACAAAGATTGTTACATTTTGTGTGTGAACTTTTTCATGGGTTTTTACAATACAGGTCTCATACAATATTTGTCCTTTTGTGATTGACTTATTTCACTCAGCATAATGTCCTCCAGTTTCATCCATGTTATGAGATGCTTCACAGATTCATCATTGTTCTTTCTCATTGCATAGTATTCCATTGTGTGTATGTACCATAGTTTGTTTATCCATTCATCTGTTGATGGGCAGCTAGGTTGTTTCCATCGTTTTGCTATTGTGAACAATGCTACCATGAACATAGGTGTGCATATGTCTATTCGAGTGACAACTCTTATTTCTCTAGGATATGTTCCTAGGAGTGGGATTGCTGGATTGAATGGTATGTCTATTTCTAGCTTTCTGAGGAAGCACCGTATCATTTTCCAAAATGGTTGTATCATTTTGCATTCCCACCAGCAGTGCATAAGAGTTCTGATCTCCCCGCAGCTCCTTGAGCATTTATTATTTCCAGTGTTTTTGATTCATGCCAGTAATGCTGGGGTGAGATGGTATCTCATTGTGGTTTTAATTTGCATTTCTCTAATGGCTAGTGATCGTGAGCATTTCCTCAAGTGTCTGTTGGTCATTTGAGTGTCTTCTTTGGTGAAGTGTCTGTTCATTTCCTTTGCGCATTTTTCAATAGGATTATTTGTCTTTTTGTTGTAGAGGTGTTGGATTTTCTTGTATATTATGGAGATTAGACCTTTGTCTGACTTGTACTGTCCAAAAATTTTTTCCCAGTCTATAGGTTCTCTTTTTACTCTGGTGAAGTCTTTTGAAAAGCATAGGTGTTTGATTTTTAGAAGATCCCAGTTATCTAGCTTATCTTTTGGGGTTTGTGCGTTGATGGTTATGGTTTGTATCCTGTTAATGCCATGCATTAAGGACTGTAGTGTTGGTCCTATTTTTTCTTCTATGAACTTTATAGTTTTAGGCTTTATATTCAGGTCTTTGATCCATTCTGAAGTAATTTTTGTATATGGCATGAGGTATGGGTCCTGTTTCATTTTTTTGCAGATGGATATCCAGTTTTGCCAGCACCATTTGTTAAAAAGACTGTCTTTTTCCCATTTGATGTACTTTGGGCCCTTGTCGAAGATCAGGTGACCGTAGGTGGATGGATTTACATCTGGGTTCTCATTTCTATTCCATTGGTCAATGTATCTGTCGTTGTAACAGTAGCAGGCTGTTTTGACTAGTGTAGCTGTATAGTAGGTTCTGAAGTCAGGTAGTGTGAGTCCTCCAACTTTCTTCTTCTTCTTCAGGAGTGCTTTACCTATTCAGGGCTTCTTCCCTTTCCATATAAAGTTAATGATTAGTTTTTCCATCTCTTTGAAGAATGTTGTTGGTATTTGGATCGGGATTGCGTTGTGTTTGTAAACTGCTTTGGGTAGAATTATCATTTTCACAATGTTGAGTCCGCCTATCCATGAACATGGTATGTTTTTCCATTTATGTAGATCCCTTTGGGTTTCTTGCAGTAGTGTTTTGTAGTTCTCTTTGTATAGATCTCTTACATCCCTGGTTATATTTATTCCTAAGTATTTTATCTTTTTAAGAGCTATTATAAATGCTATTGTTTTCCTGATTTCCTTTTCGTCATTCTCCTTATTAGTGTATAGGAATCCAACTGATTTTTGAATGTTTATCTTGTATCCTGCTACTCTGTTGAATCTTTCTATTAGTTCCAGTAGATTTCTCATGGAGTCTTTAGGGTTTTCTATGTATAGTATCATATCATATGCAAACAGGGACAGTTTAACTTCTTCATTACCAGTTTGGATGCCTTTTATTTCTTTTTATTGCCTTATTGCTCTAGCTAGAATTTCCAGCACAATGTTAAATAAGAGTGGTGATAAAGGGCATCCTTGTCTTGTTCCTGTTTTCAAGGGGAATGTTTTCAGCCTCTCTCCATTAAGAATGATGTTGGCCATTGGTTTTGCATAGATTCCCTTTATTATGTTGAGAAATTTCCCTTCTATACCTATTTTATTGAGAGTTTTTATCAGGAATGGGTGTTGGACTTTGTCAAATGCCTTTTCTGCGTCAATTGAGATGCTCATGTGATTCTTTTCTTTCCTTTTATGTATGTGGTGATTACATTGATTGATTTTCTAATGTTGAACCATCCTTGCATACCTGATATGAATCCTACTTGGTCGTGTGTATTATTTTTTTGATATGATGCTGAATTCTATTGGCTAGAATTTAGTACAGAATTTTTGCATCTATATTCATGAGAGATATTGGTGTGTAATTTTCTTTTTTTGTGACGTCTTTTCCTGGTTTTGGTATCAGCATTATGCTGGCTTCATAGAATGAATTTGGAAGTGTTGCTTCCTCTTCTATGCTCTGAAATAGCTTGAGTAGTACTGGTACAAGCTCTTCTGTAAATGTTTTGTAGAATTCTCCAGTGAAGCTGTCTGGGCCAGGGCTTTTTTTGGTGGGGAGTTTTTTAATTACTTTTTCAATCTCTTCTCTTGTTATGGGTCTGTTCAGATTTTCAACATCACTTTATTATAGTTTGGGTAGGTAGTGTGTTTCTAGAAATTTATCCATTTCCTCTAGGTTTTCAAATTTGTTGGAGTATAGTTTTTCGTAATACTCTGTTATAATCCTTTTTATTTCAGTTTGGTCTGTTGTAAAGTCCCCCATTTTGTTTCTTATTTGGGTTCTTTGTGCCCTCTCCTGTTTTTCTTTTGTCAGTCTGGCCAGTGGTTGGTTGATTTTGTTGATTCTTTCAAAGAACCAACTTTTGGTTTGTTGATTTTTCTACTGTCTATTTCATTTATTTCTGCTCTGATCTTACTATTTCCTTTCTTCCGGTGGTTATGGGCTTTTTTTGCTGTTCTCTTTCTATTTGTTTGAGTTCTGTAGTTAATGTTTTGATTTTGTCCCTTTCTTCTTTTTTGATGTGTGCATCTATTGCTATAAATTGTCCTCTGAGGACTGCCTTTGCTGTGTCCCAAAGGTTTTGGTATGATGTATTTTCATTCTTATTTGATTCTAGGAATTTTTTTATTCCATCTCTGATTTCTTCTATTACCCAGTGATGTGTAAGCAGGGTATTATTCAGTTTCCATGTAATTGATTTTTTTTTCCTTGCTCTTTCTGTTTTTAATTTCTATCTTGATGGCATTGTGGTCAGAGAAGATACTTCGAATTATCTCAACATTTTGTATCTTGTTGAGGGTTGTTCTGTGGCCTAAGATGTGGTCTATTCTGGAGAACATTCCATGTGCATTGGAAAAGAATGTGTACTTTGCAAGCGGTTGGATGGAGTGTTCTATATATGTCTATGAGGTCAAGCTGGCTGATTGTGCCCTTTAGGTCTTCTGTATCTTTGCTGAGTTTCTTCTTAGTTGTTCTGTCCTTTACTGAGAGTGGTGTGTTGAAGTCTCCTACTATTATTGTGGAACTGTCAATTTCTCTTTTCAGTGTTGTTAGAGTTTGTTTTATGTATTTTGGAGCCCTGTCATTGGGTGCGTAGGTGTTTATTATGGTTATGTCTTCATGATGGATCATCCCTTTAATCATTATATAGTGCCCTTCTTTGTCTTTTATGGTAGATTTTGTTTTAAAGTCTACTTTATCTGTGATTAGCATTGCCACTCCTGCTATTTTTTGGTAGTTTTTAGCTTGATATATTGTTTTCCAACCTTTGACTTTTAATAAATTCTTATCTTTGTTTCTAAGGTGTGTCTCTTGTAGACAGCATATTGATGGATCCTGTTTTCTTATCTGTTCTGTCACTCTCCATCTCTTTATGGGTGTATTGAGTCCATTTACATTCAGTGTAATTATTGATAGATGTGAGTTTGTTGCTGTCATTTTGTAGTGCTTTTTTTTTTGTGGTGCTGATGTTTTCTTTGTTCTTCTTACTCTCCTGTGCCGAGTTACTTTTGTTTGTGGATTTTTTTTTTCATTTCTTTTGTTTTTGTAGGTTTTGTTTTTGCTGAGACTTTATGTTTTTCCTCTTTATTTTTATGAGTATGTTTGTTAACTTTCTTTGTGGTTACCATGAATTTTACCCTTATGTTTCTAAGTTTGAAGCAGCATAGCATTACTTGGTATGGCCTTGCCTTCCTCTCCATTAGAAGGTTCTATACCTATACTGTTTATTCCCTCTTTTATTGTTTTGATGTTGTTGTCATTTACTGATTAACTGCTCTGATTCCCTGTTGTATTTCTTTTGGTTTTGGATAGTCCTTGAGAGTTCATTTCCTAGATTGGTTTCTGCCTGGTACAATCCTGCGTCCTAGATTCTGCATGTGAGCTGAAGTTGTTTGTTCTCGGTTTGAAGAACTCCCTTTAATAATTCTTGTAAGTTTGGTTTGGCTTTTACATATTCCCTTAATTTCTGTTTATCTGGAAATCACCTAATTTCACCATCATATTTGAACAAGAGTTTTGCAGGATATATTATTCTTGGCTGGCAATTTTTTTTCTTTCAAGATTTTATATATGCCATCCCATTGCCTTCTTGCCTGCATGGTTTCTGCCGAATAATCTGAACTTAGTCTTACTGTTTCTCCTCTGTATGTGACTTCTTGTTTTTCATGAGCTGCTCTCAGGATTCTTTGTTTGTCTTTGGTTTTGGTGAGTGTGATTATGACATGCCTTGGTGATTTTCTTTTGGCGTCTATCCTATATGAGGTTCGTTGAGCTTTTTGGATGGCCAGCTTTTCATCTTTGATGATACTGGGGAAGTTTTCTGTCAGCAGTTCTTCAATGATCCTCTCTGTGTTTTCTGTTTTCTCCCCGTGTTCTGGAACTCCAATCACTCGAAAATTTTTGCTTTTGATTGTATCCCACATAACTCTCAGGGTCTCTTCATTTTTCTTTGTTCTTTTTTCTGAGTTTTCCTCAAACAGAGTTGTATCCAAGTGTTTGTCTTCAATTCCACTAATCCTGTCTTCCACAGTTTCAGATCTGCTCCTCAGCCCTTCTATGACACTGTTCATTTCTGAAATCTTTTTGTTTATCTTTTGGATTTCTAATTGTTGTTTTTGTGTAATTTCTAGTTGTTAATTTATTTTGGCATTTTGTTCCTGCATTATTTTCCTGAATTCTTCCAATTTTTTGTCTGTATTTTCCATGAATTTGTCTATTTTTTCCTCATTCTTGTCTGCTTTTTGCTTCAGCTCTTGGAGAATTCTGAGTATTAGAGATTTGAATTCCCTATCAGGTAGTTCTAGTGCCTTTCCTTCCACTGGAAAGTCATCTGATGTTTTATTTTGGACGCCTACTGGAACCATCCTGTCCTGTTTTTGTAAATGTTTTTATATTGTCTGCTGTCTTTGGGGCATTCAGTAGTTATTTTTCTCATTTATTGATTGTAGATTTGTTTGTTTCATCCCTTTTTTTAAGTTTGGCTATGTCTGAGCAGGCGGGCTGTGTGTTCTTTGCTGTTTGCTCGTCTGTGGGCACAATACTTTTCGTCTCCTTCTTCAATTGGCAGGGTCAGTCACTCAGATATGGTAGGCAGGGCAGGTCTAGCTGAAGAGGAGTTACTGGGATGGGTTGTTTGTGGCACTTACTACAGCCACCAGGGCAGGTCAGTAATCAGTGCAGGGCAGGTTCCAGTAGGCTGTGCCTGTGCTGCTTGGTGGTGTGATGTTAAGTGCATGATACATGTAGGCAGGATATAGCAGGGAGATTGTTATGTGTGGAGCTAAGATGGATATGGGAGAGAGGAGAGAGGAACATGAGCCAAAAACATACAAATAAACAATAAAGAATGCTAGGGGAGCTGGCCATTGGAGTGGAGAGATGAGAGACTATGAAATGGAGAAAAACAAAAAGGGGAAGAGGAAGAAAAAAAAAAGAAAAGATGAATAAATAAAGATTGGAAAGGGAAGAGAACAGCAAAGTTCCCAGGGATCCCACCAGTGCGGCTATGAGGTCTGGGGAAGTTGTTCTCAGGTGTTGCAGTACAGCCTGGCTAGAAGGCATAGAGGTATACAATGCCAGGTATTCAGGGAACAGAAAGAGAAGGAAGATATAGACAGATGAGAAACTGAGTAATGAAGAAAGACAAAAAGGGAAAAAGAGAGAAAAGAAAAGAAAACAAATTTTAAAAAAAATCAAAGAACAAGAAAAGCCCCCCAAAAAACAGGAAAAAAAAAAAAAAAACAACGAAAAAAGAAATGCCCTCAGGGATCCCTCTGCACATCTGTGCAAGCCAAAGGGGTAGGTTCCAAGCCACGCAGCACTGCCTGCCCAGAACGGGCTCCCAACTGAAGAAATGGAAAAGAAAACAAACAAACAATTCAAAACAAACAAACGAACCAAAGCCCCAGGATCCCACCATCGAGGCAGTCCAGACTGGGAAGCAGCTCCACACTCGAACGGAGCTCTGCAGCCCCTCAGGAAGAAGCAGAGAGGTTCACCAAGCCAGATATTTGAGTGAAAGGAGGGGGAGGTGGTGAGAGGTAGGGAAGAAATCAAAAGAAGCGGAAAAAAGCAACACCAGCAGCCAACAAATGGCATCCAGTGAGCCAGCTACTGCGAGCTGGTGGAATCCAAGCAACCAGTGCTTCCTGTACAAGAGACTGTGTCCATGGGAAGCAGAGGAGGCCGAGCATGGGTGAAGAAGGGTAGGGGGTGGGAAAGCGTATATCGCAAATTACCAGTTGTTTTGTCTACCGCTGGAAGCCCCGTGAAGCTGCTTTCTCGTACCCCCCTATTTGCTGGTCTCCGATAGGAGTCCAAGATGGTGGATCTGTCCTGCGTTAGCTGATAGGGGACCTCTGCATGAATCTCTCCTCACTCTCCATTCTCTGTCAGTTTTCTCACTCCGTTTGGTGCTTGGCGGGTTCTTTATCTCTTCATTTGATGTTTTAGGGTTTCAGGATTGTTTTCTCTGTTCGGCTTAGTTTTTCGGATCTTTGCTGTGGAGGGACGGCGTGGTGCTTCTGTCTAGGGTGCCATTTTGCTGGAAGTCCTGTTCTATCTTTTTCACTTGCTCTGTCTGGGACTCTCTGTTCTTGATATAAATATATAATAATAGTAATGTAATAAAAAATTTTTTTTAAAATTCCTGCAAAATAGTTATTTTTCCAGCAAAAGTAAATCTATTGAAAAGACTAAATTAATTCCCTAAAAATTACCTTTTAACTTTTGCTTGATATGAAAAAATAATTTTTAACTTAACTAGATGTTAGATCCTTACTCAGATACTGTTGACTTTTTTTTCTCAGCACTTGACATAGTTAGTGGTGGGTTGAATAACTATTGTAGAACTAAAACAAAAAACAAACTATTTTTACTTTTCAAAGGTCAAGTCATACACAAAAGCAGTGAAGATCAAACATAAACAACATCCCCAAGGCAGCCAATGACAGCCATTAGGCACATTTAGGCCACCTCTCACAATGTAACTTTGAGATTGAGCAATCAATGGAGAGAAAGTTCTGCAACCACAGCCACAGTTTTGTGGAACTGATCTTGCAGACATTTTGTGTTTCTTCCATGAACTCAGTGCCACTGCTGCTCATGTGATACCCAAGAACACCCAACGAGAGAAATACTAAGAAATAAGACTTTGTTGAGTGAGGTTGAGCTTTGGAGGGCCACAAACTATTGTGATATCTGAAAAAAATTTTTTGCCCCCAGGAATAAATTTTTGCCCCCTTGTGGGCAATATCACTCCCATTGAGAATGCATGTCTAATAGATAGATTTCAGAGCAATGTTTCCCCCTTATATAGAACTGAACTTTGTCTCCCAGTAAACTTCACTTATTGGTTCTAATTTTCCCAAACCAAACAGATGTATTATCTCTTTCATATGGTAGATTCCCAAATATTTGCAGAGTAATTATATTCTGTCCATAACCAATGGCCCCTCTAAGCTTTTCCTTTCCAAGGCTAAACTTAATCATAAGTTCCTTTAAGTGCCATCATTTGACTCAGTGGCCTCACTGCACTAGGGCAGTTTCTGTGACTTATTCACCAAGCTAGTTGCCCTGTTTGGATCCATTTCAATTTGTTATTAAAATGAAGTGTCCATATCTGAGTATAATGACACAGAGGGAAGCTCTTGCTGACCGAGACAGCATCCCCTGTTTTGGATGACATTCATTTATTAACACAGACTAAGATTGCACCGAGGGAGATGCCCAATGACTTGATGATGCCAATTGACTAATTAACTAAAATCTCTAAATTCCTAAGCCTTTCGTCATTTGTCCTGTTGATATGCTGAATTCCTCTTCCATCCAGCTCTTGTTTTCTGAGACCTAGGTGTGATTTGCATTCACCCTTTGTTACATTTCATTCTGTTAGAATATTCCCATTATTCTATCATGTTGAGTTATTTGGGGATCCTGATTCTATCATCCAATGTATTCATTCTTATTTATATCTACATGATTTTCTAAAGATATTTTCAAAAAAGTTAATTAAAACAAAAGCAAGAAATCAGCATGAGGAAAAAGGAAGGAGCAAATTTGCCAGTTGCTATAGTTAACATGCATCCTTGGGTGGCGCAAACAGTTAAGTGCTTGACTACAATTGAAAGGTTGATGGTTTGAACCCACCCAGTGCCTTGGAAGACAGGCCTGGCTATCTGCTTCTGAAAGATCACAACCTTGAAAACCCTGTAGAAGCAGTTCTACTCAGAACACATTGGGTCACCATGAGTCGATTCAGAGGCAACTAACAACAACAGAGTTAACATGTATGTGCTAAGACTGAGCACATAAAGTTTATATCTAAGTTTAACCCTCACAGAGAGGATTGTATTTTTTTTTTTTACACATCTTTCATTGCAGGGGGAGAATGGATCTAAAAGAGCCATCTCAGGAGTTACTGCATACTGACTTCTTCAAATTAAAATATACTTGGAACCTGAGATTTAATCACCTGTTATGCATCACTGTACGTTGTAAATGTTGTTGAGTAACAGAATCTTTTAAAAATGCAAAATATAATACTTAAAGCACTTTATCATTTTGGTCATATTAACAGATGATAACAAAGTGTTGTCAAACACTGTCAATCACTAGCATAACTTGGGGGAGGGGAGCAAGACCTTGCTACTGATACTCTGTACAATGAAGGCAAAAGGTGTTTTTCACTTAAATTGCCCATACATATGAGGCAACTGAAAACATCATGGCTTGGGTCAGGCGCACCTTAGTCTCCAAGGTGACATCTTTGCTTTTTAATACTTTAAAGAGGTCTTTTGCCGCAGATTGTAGTGAAGAGCTATGGCTGCTAACCAAAAGGTCAGCGATTTGAATCCACCAGGAGCACCTTGGAAACTCTATGGGGCAGTTCTACACTGACCTACAGGGTTGCTATGAGTTGCAATCAACTTGACTGCAACAGGTTTGGTTTGATTTTGCCCAATACGATGCGTCTTTTGATTTCTTGACTGCCGCTTCCATGGGTGTTGATTGTGGATCCAAGTAGAATGAAATCCTTGACAACATCAATCTTTTCTCCATTTATCATAACGTTGCTTACTGGCCCAGTTGTGAGGATTTGTGTTTTCTTTATGTTGAGGTGAAATCCATACTGAAGGCTGTAGTCTTTGATCTTCATCAGTAAGTGCTTTAAGTCCTCTTTGCTTTCATCTGCATATCTCAGGTTATCAATGTGTCTTCCACCAATCCTGATGCCACATTCTTCTTCATATAGTCCAGCTTCTCAGATTATTTGCTCAGCGTACAGATTGAATAAGTATGGTGAAAGGATACAACCCTGACGCACATCTTTCCTGACTTTAAACCACGCAGTATCCCCTTGTTCTGTCTGAACAACTGCCTCTTGATCTGTGTACAGGTTCCTCATGAGCACAATTAAGTGTTCTGGAATTCCCATTCTTTGCAATGCCATCTATAATTTGTTATGATCCACACAGTCAAATGCCTTTGCATAGTCAGTGAAACACAGGTAAACATCTTTCTGGTATTTTCTGCTTTCAGCCAGGATCTATCTGACATCAGCAATGATATCCCTGGTTTCACATCCTCTTCTGAATCAGGCTTGAATTTCTGGCAGTTCCCAGTTGATGTACTGCTGCAGTCACTTTTGAATGATCTTCAGCATATTTTACTTGTGTGTGATATTAATGATATTGTTCGGTAATTTCCACATCCAGTTGGATCACCTTTCTTTGGAATAGGCATAAATATGGATCTCTTTCAGTTAATTGGTCAGGTAGCTGTCTTCCAAATTTCTTGGTATAGACGAGTGAGCACTTCCAGTGCTGCACCCATTTGTTGAAACATCTCAATTGGTATTTCACCACTTCCTGGAGCCTTGTTTTTTGTCAGTGCCTTCAGTGCAGCTTGGACTTCTTCCTTCAGTACTATCGGTTCCTGATCATATGCTGCCTCCTGAAATGGTTGAACATCGACCGATTCTTTTTGGTACAGTGACTCTGTGTATTCCTTCCATCTGCTTTTGCCCAGAGTGCCATTTTGCCGGAAGTCCCGCCTTCCATCTGCTTTTGATGTTTCCTGTGTCATTCAATATTTTGTCCATAGAATCCTTCAAAATTGCAACTTGAGGCTTGAATTTTTTCTTCAATTCTTTCATCTTGAGAAATGCTGAGCGTGTTCTTCCTTTTTGGCTTTCTAACTCCAGGTCTTTGCACATTTCATTATAATATTTTACTTTGTCTTCTCGAGCTGCGCTTTGAAATCTTTTCAGTCCTTTACTTCATCATTTCTTCCTCTCACTTTAGCTACTCTAGGTTCAAGAGCAAGTTTCAGAGTCTCTCTGACATCCATTTTGGTTTTTTCTTTCTTTCCTGTCTTTTTAATGCCCTCTTGCTTTCTTCATGTATGATGTCCTTGATGTCATTCCACAACTCATCTGGTCTTTGGTCATTAGTGTTCAATGCATCAAATCTATTCTTAAGATGGTCTTTAAATTCAGGTGGAATATACTCAAGGTTGTGCTTTGGCTCTCATGGACTTGTTTTAATTTTCTTCAGTTTCAACTTGAACTTGCATATGAGCAATTGATGGTCTATCCCACAGTCAGCCCCTGGCCTTGTTCTGACTGATTATGTTGAGCTTTTCCATTATCTCTTTCCACAGATGTGGTCAGTTTGATTCCTGTGTATTCCATCTGGCGAGGTGCATGTGCGTAGTCACCATTTATGTTGGTGAAAAAAGGTATTTGCAATGAAAAAGTCGTTGGTCTTTCAAAGTTCTACCATGTGATCTCCAGCATCGTTTCTGTTACCAAGGCCATGTTTTCCATCTACCGATCCTTCTTCTTGGTTTCCAACTTTTGCATTCCAATCACCAATAATTATCAATGCATCTTGATTGCATGTTTGATCAATTTCAGACTGCAGAAATTGGTAAAAATCTTCAATTTCTTCATCTTTGGCATTAGTGGCTCATGTATAAATTTGAATAATAGTCGTATTAACTGGTCCTCCTTGTAGGCATATAGATATTATCCTATCATTGACAGCATTGTACTTCAGGATAGATCTTGAAATTTTCTTTTTGACAATGACTGCAACACCATTCCTCTCCAATTTTTCATTTCTGTCATGGTAGAGTGTATGATTGTCCAATTCAAAATGGCCAATACCGGTTCATTTCAGCTCACTAATGCCTAGGATATCAATGTTTATGTGCTCCATTTCATTTTTGACGATTTCCAATTTTCCTAGATTCATACTTCGTACATTACATTATCCTCTCTTAGTATCTACATGAAATAGCTAAAGAGGGGAGCTCAGGGTGGAGCCTTTTTTGCCTTTTCAGTCCCTGCCGCTTTCCACACTATTATTAGCAATACAAATCCTTAAAAACTCAAAAACACTTTAAAGATGTGGGTTTTTAAAAGGTATACCTGAGAAGGTAAAAAGATTAATCTGAATTCTGCTTTCAGTTGCCCAGAGGAGGAGAGAAATTCTGTTCAGAAGCTACTAATAGTGGCAGTGGAAAGGGTGGACTGGGGTGACTGGGGATTCAGCTGAGGAGCATTTGGAGATACATTGGCAGGAAACCCTGATAGCCACAACTTCTTGAACCCCTCTGCACCACTTCTTTGTGCTCCATCCAGATCCTTACCCCAGTCTTGTCTAGCCTCTTCCCTTCCTTCCCTCCCCAACTAGATATGTATAGAGGGAATCCCTAATTCCTTTACAGTGGTAGAGGTACGGGGTTGATGGAATGGAATTCCAGTCACATCCTCTTTAATAATACTGTTGCACATGACAGATAGGTAGAATAGTACTATCATAACTTCCTTGAACAGAAAGATTGGGCTTATTTCGTAGGCCATAGGGTGTGTTAGAGAACTGGCCAAGGAACCTGAGACCTAACTTTTAGGCTTGGTTCTATCACTCAGCACTTTAAACAAATCACCTAACTCATGCCTTAACTTTTCAAAACATCCATTTACACATTTTTCAAATGAAAATAATGATATCTGCCCACCTCACAAGACTATAGGGGTGTTTAATGACATTAGAGACAAATAATGCTTTGAAAGATATAAAGAGCTGTACAACAGAGGAAGGCACAGCCCTATTGCCAGCATGTGAGACATAATCTGAGAGGAGGCTTTAGCATGGAGTGGAAGAAACTGGAAGTGTAGACTCCACTGGACAGTGCATATAGCATTTTCTTTTAAGCCCAGAAAAAACTTAACTTTGAAATCTAAGGGTCCTAATGTTGCATGGTGAGCATGGGCCTACCATTAGACCACTTAACTGGCCCAGTGTGAAGCATTGGCAACCTCTTGCTATTTGCACTTTCATCCCTTCTTGAAGGGGATTTATGAAACCCTCCTTTGTACTCTACAGTGCTCAGTCCTCCCTCCCAGCAGACACAGTGATTTAATGCACCTATTGGTTGATTTTCTACATGTTACTTAAGCCTCTTGAGGGCAGGGGTTGGGTACGATTCATTTTTATATCTCCACTGCTTAGCACAGTGCTAGGTTAACAGTAAGCAATAAATAATGATTATTGACTTTTGGAAAGAAGAGCCAGCCACTAGAGAAATGGACCCAAATATGCCTACAAAGTAAGTAGAAAAGTCAAGCTTTGACAAAATTATTATAAAATTTATTTGGAAGAATAAATGTTCAATAATATTCAAGAGATATTTGAAAAATATGAAAAAAGAGGAATTGAACTGTTTTGTTCTACTAGGTATTAAAACCAATTAAAAAATTACAGAAATTAAAACTGTACTGGCACAGGAATAATAAATCAATGAAAAGGCTAGAGAGTCTAGAAAGGAAATAAAATGCTTGTGAAAGTTTAGTATATAATAAAGGTGGCACTTTAAATCACTGAGGAAAGTATTGTTCAATAAATAGTTTTTTAAAAAAGTCTTCATTTGAGCCACCACATATCTGTCAGTTTGTCATACTGTAGTGGCCTTTGTGTTGCTGTGATACTGGAAGAATTGCCACTGGTATTTGAGATACCATCAGGGTCATCCTTGGTAGACAGGTTTCAGCAGAGCTTCCAGACTAAGACAGACTAGGAAGAGGGACCTGTCAGTCTACTTCTGAAGAAATTGGCCAGTGAAAACCTTATGAATAGCAGTGGGACATTGTCTGATATAGTGCCAGAAGATGAGCCCCTCAGGTTGGAAAGCACTCAAAATACGACTGGGGCATAGCTGCCTCTTCAAAGTAGAGCCGACCTTAATGACATGGATGGAGTCAAGCTTTTAGGACCTTCATTTGTTGATGTGGAACAACTCAAAAGTAGAAGAAACAGCTGCAAACATCCATTAATAATTGGAATTTTGAATGTATGAAGTATGAATCTAGGAAAATTCGAAGTTGTCAAAAATGAAATGGAATGTGTAAACATCGATATCCTAGGCATTGGTGAGCTGAAATGGACAGGTATTGGTCATTTTGAATCAGATGATCATATTGTCTACTATGCCAGAAATGACAAATAGAAGAGGAGTTCATCATCAAAAAGAACATTTTGAGATCTATCCCGAAGTACAACACTGTCAATGATAGGATAATATCCATACATCTACAGGGAAGACCAGTCAATATGACTATTATTCAAATTTATGCATGATCCACTAATGACAAAGATGAGGAAACTGAAGATTTTTACCAACTTCTGCAGTCTGAAAATGATCAAACATGAAATCAAGATGCAGTAATAATTACTGGTGATTGGCACGCAAAAGTTGGAAACCAAGAAGAAGGATCAGTAGTTGGAAAGTATGGCCTTGGAGATAGAAACAATGCCAGAGGTCACATGGTAGAATTTTGCAAGACCAACAACTTATTCATTGCAAATACCTTTTTTCAACGACGTATACAGCAACTATATACGTGGGCCTCACTGGATACAAAACACAGCAATCAGATCACTACATCTGTGGAAAGAGATGATGGAAAAGCTCAATATCATTTGTCAGAACAAAGTTAGGGGCCGACTGTGGAACAGAGCATCAATTGCTCATTTGCAAGTTCAAGTTGAAGCTGAAGAAAATAAAAACAAGTACACAAGAGGCAAAATACAACTTTGAGTATATCCCACCTGAATTTGAGACCATCTCAAGAATAGATTTGATGTATTGAACACTAATGACTGTAGACCAGACGAGTTGTGGGAAGACATCAAGGACATCATACATGAAGAAAATGAAAGATCATTAAAAAGACAAGAAAGAAAAGAAAACCAAAATGGATGTCAGAAGAGACTCTGTACCTTTCTATTGAATCTAGAATAGCTAAAGTGAAAGGAAGAAATGATGAAGTAAAGGATTGAACAGAAGATTTCAAAGGGCAGCTTGAGAAGACAAAGTAAAATATCATAATGAAATGTGCAAAGACCTGGAGTTAAAAAACCAAAAGGGAAGAACACACTCAGCATTTCTCAAGCTGAAAGAACTGAAGAAAAAAAATGAAGCCTTGAGTTGCAATTTTGAAGGATTCTATGGACAAAATATTGAATGACACAGGAAGCATCAAAAGCAAATGGAAAGAATACACAGAGTCACTGTACCCAAAAGAATTGGTAGATGTTCAACTGGAACAGGCTGCATGAGCTCAATTACCACCATTGCTGAATAATTGATTCCCACCATTACTAGCCCCGGCTTTGTCTCATGATATTTTTTCTTCTTTCTCCTTCCTCCTATTCCAGTGAGATTAACTAAAGTTTCTCCTTGGAGGGTGGCAAAACAAATTGATAACCCTCAAGGACAGCCAATAAAAGGTTTCACTCATCTATGATGTGACAATCCTAACAGTACCAGATAACCCTCAAGGATTGCCACTAAGAGGTTAACTCATGTGAGATGTGACAATCGTGACTACGGTGAAGAGAAACTATAATCCTGTCCATATAAAACCTTCAATCAGTCTCCAGTTCTGGGAGACATGTCTTTTTGAGGAGCTCATTCCCCTCTGTCTCCTGTATATTGATATACAATAAAACCCTCTTGCTGCTCACCTCACCCCTGTCTCAGTATTGGCTTTTGTGGCAGGGGGCTCAGATCCACATTTTGCGGGAACACAACCATTTCAGGAGGTAGCATGTGATCAGGAACTGATGGTACTGAAGGAAGAAGTCCAAGCTGCACTGAAGGCACTGACAAAAAACAAGGCTCCAGGAAGTGGTGAAATACCAATTGAGATGTTTCAACAAATGGGTGCAGCACTGGAAGTGCTCACTCGTCTATACCAAGAAATTTGGAAGACAGCTACCTGGCCAAACAAATGAAAGAGATCCATATTTATGCCTATTCCAAAGAAAGGTGATCCAACCGGATGTGGAAATTACCGAACAATATCATTAATATCACATGCAAGTAAAATTTTGCTGAGGATCATTCAAAAGTGGCTGCAGCAGTACATCAACTGGGAACTGCCAGAAATTCAAGCCTGATTCAGAAGAGGATGTGAAACCAGGGATATCATTGCTGATGTCAGATAGATCCTGGCTGAAAGCAGAAAATACCAGAAAGATGTTTACCTGTGTTTCACTGACTATGCAAAGGCATTTGACTGTGTGGATCATAACAAATTATAGATGGCATTGCAAAGAATGGGAATTCCAGAACACTTAATTGTGCTCATGAGGAACCTGTACACAGATCAAGAGGCAGTTGTTCAGACAGAACAAGGGGATACTGCGTGGTTTAAAGTCAGGAAAGATGTGCGTCAGGGTTGTATCCTTTCACCATACTTATTCAATCTGTACGCTGAGCAAATAATCTGAGAAGCTGGACTATATGAAGAAGAATGTGGCATCAGGATTGGTGGAAGACACATTGATAACCTGAGATATGCAGATGAAAGCAAAGAGGACTTAAAGCACTTACTGATGAAGATCAAAGACTACAGCCTTCAGTATGGATTACACCTCAACATAAAACAAAAGTCCTCCCAACTGGACCAATAAGCAACATCATCATGCTAAATGGAAAAAATATTGATGTTGTCAAGGATTTTGTTTTACTTGGATCCACAATAAACACCCATGGAAGCAGTAGTCAGGGAATCACATCTTGTATTGCATTGGGAAAATCTACTGCAAAAGACCTCTTTAAAGTGTTAAAAAGAAAAGATGTCACCTTGAGGACTACGGTGCACCTGACCCAAGCCATGGTATTATTAATCACCTCATATGCATGAGCAGGCTGAACAATGAATAAGGAAGACCAAAGAAGAAATGATGCCTTTGAATTGTGGTGTTGGCAAAGAATATTGAATGCACCATGGATTACCAGAAGAATGAACTAGTTTGTCTTGGAAGAAATAAAGCCAGAGTGCTCCTTGGAAGTGAGGGTGGCTAGACTTCATCTCACATACTTTGGACATGTTATTAGGAGGGATCAGTCGCTGGAGAAGCACATCATGCTTGGTGAAGTGGTGGGTCAGCGAAAAAGAGGAACACCCTCAACAAGATGGATTGATACAGTGGCTGCAACAGCAGGCTCAAACATAGCAACAACTGTGAGGATGGCGCAGGACTGGCAGTTCTGTTGTACATAGTGTCACAGTGAGTCAAAACAGACTTGATGGCACCTAACAACAACAACAACATTTATTTGAGAGACAGAAGTTAACTTTGAGTCTTATCCCATACCTTATGACAAAACAGATTTCAGGTGGAATAAATACAAAACGAGATATAAAAGCCATAAAAAGGTGTATATGTAAATATTTTTAAAATCTTACATTAGGTTAGGTCTTTGCAAGAATGACCCTGAAGGAAGAAACCATGTATTTGACCACATAAATCTGAAAAACTCCTGTGCTGCAATGATAACCAAAGTCAAAAGACAAATTAGAACAAAATATTTGTTTATATATGACAAAGGATTAATATCCTTAGTAAATAAAGAGTTCTAAGAAATCAGTGAGATCCACTCCCAAAAAGAAGATAGGTGAAGTACATGAATGGACAATTCACAAAGGAAACAATTTAGATATATATGTATTCAGCCTCAACAGGGATCAAAGGAAATGCCAATTAAAATAATAATGATATTTTTATTTTTTACTCTGGTAATGGCGAAGATTTAAAAAAGAATATAGTGCTCAGTACTAGCAAGGACGAATTTTTCACACATAGGTGGGAATTGAGGATGGCATGTAGGAGAAAGGAGCAGAACTGTCAAGGGTGGAGAACATAGTACCCCTAAAGGGAATAGATGTAGAATTAGCCCTGGTCATCCTAGCTGGAGATTTGATGAGAAAGTTCTTGATGAGGTAGAAGGTTGAACAGCAGGAAAGCTAGAGAGAAACAGATTCAAGGCGGGTACTGGGAACAGGTGTAATTTCTGGTTCCATTACATCTATGTTTCCTTTCATAAATTTTTCCTTGCTTATGCTTTGATTTTTACAGACATTCCATGACTCAACTCTTAAACCCAGATAACATTTATACTGGTTTCTTCTTAAAATTGTATTCACTTCCAACATTTATATCAGGAAGTATAATTCAGTAGCAGAAACAAGCTGGGGCTGGCATTTATGTGCAGTCCAGAAGGAAAAGGAATTCCTAGATGGCAAGGTATAGGAGAAAGATGTGGCAGTCTGCTTCTGTAAAGATTATAGCCTTGGGAACCCTACAGGGCAGTTCTATTCTGTCCTCTAGGGTCACTATAGGTCAGAATCGACTCGAGGGCAATGGGTTTTATATGGCAGGATGGGGTAACAGTGAGAGTGCAGGATATGGTGTCAGACAGACCTGGACCACAATCTCAGTTTACTAGCTGGCAAATGGTTCAATCTCTCTGAATTTGTTTCCTATAAATTTGTATATCTATAAGTAGAATAATAATACCAACTTCACAGTACTGTTGTGGGGATTAAGTCCTGAGAATAAGTATGTGCTCAATAAAAGTTTTTGAGAACACCAGTAATGGGATTACTTATCCTACAGACTTTGCTCCGCATTTCACTTGTGGTCTGGTTCCATTCCAACAAGCCCTGGGGCCTCACACTGCCTGAGGGTCTTGCTAATCCTTGATAAAGGGCTCTTGGCAAAGAATTGAGCTGCTCTCTGTTTTGTTGGGCTCCGGGCTGAGAGGAGGGCTCTGGCTTCTGGTAAAATACTGATGGGTTCAATCCAGCATGGCCTTATCCAGCACCCCACTGCCTGGGCTAATGTGTTGTGGCTTACATAAAAATTGGAGAGTATGTGACCCCATCTGATATGGAAATAGAGAACAAAAGACTAGCAAACAGAAGCCAAAAAGAGCCTCCTAAGACACATTTCAATCACATTGGTATGGCAGCACCATCTCTACTAAAGGCTAATAATGTTTGGCAGAACCTAGGGATTACCTGTGGCCATCATGTTAAGAATACAAAAACCTAAGGCTAAACAAAAAGGTCAGGGATCGAAGCACGTTTACATGGTGGAGGCTTTGAATGTTCCATCAAACACTGAGACACATGGCATTAAGTCAGGTAGCTTCTTGCATTGCTGCTGCTGTGGCTATAGTCTTTCTTTTGAGTGTGGCAGTGCGTTAAAAAAAAAAGAAAGAAAATGAATCCACATCAGAATGGAAGATCACAATCTTAATTTCCCCACTGCTATCTTCTAGTCAGTGGTTCTCAAACTTTAACATGCATCAGAATTACCTGACCAAATCCGTTTCCATCGAGTTGATTTCGACTCATAGCAACCTTATACGACAAAGTAGAACTGCCCCACAGAGCAGTTTCCAACGAGCAGCTGGTGGATTCAAACTGCTGACCTTTCGGTTAGCAGCCTGTCTCTTAACCATCTCGCCACCAGGGCTCCTAAACGGCTTGCTAAAACACAGACTCATGAGCCCCACCCTCAGAATTTCTGGAGTAGGAATTGAGAATTTGCATTTCTAATAAGCTCGTAGGCGATGCTGATGCTGCAGGTCCAGGGGCCGCTCTGAAAACTGCTGCTGTAGGTAATTTTTAGAGGAAGCTGGTCTAGCCCTGTTGCTAGGAGATCTTCTTGAAGACTGGTTTGTTCCCCTACCCACACCTCCGTCCACACAATGCTGACCAAATCCGTTGCTATTGAGTTGATTCTGACTCATAGCGATCCTACAGCACAGAGTAGAACTGCCCCATAGGGAGCAAGGAGCGCCTGGTGGATTTGAACTGCCAACCTTTTGGTTAGCAGTTGTAGCTCTTAACCACTATAGTACCAGGGTTTCCAGGGCAGACCAGTCCCCTCTAATTTGTGAAAATTAAGGGTAATAACCCTAATCTTTTTTGTTCAAATCAAGAAGAGGTTTATTATCTGCAACAGAAATGACAGCCTACAACAGGGATAAATTCAAGTCCAGGTTAGTAGTCCCCAACCCTTGCTGAACTTTAGAAAAATCTGGGAAAATGGGAATGAATGATGGCAGGAATGGAAGGAAAGAAGGGAGGGCAGGAGGGAGGGATTCCCAGGCCACACATCCAGAGATTCCAATTTAATTGGTTTGGAGCAGGGTCCTGGCAGGTATAATTTTGAAAGTTTCCCAGGTGACTTTAATTTGTAACCAGAATTGAGAACTGCTGGTCTAGCTTAGTAGTTCAAATTTGGCTGCACACTGGAATCACCTGGAGAGTTTGAAAAACTACTGAAGTCCTGGCCCCACTTCTAAAGATTCTGATTTAATTTAATAGGATGCTGCCTGGGCATCAGACTTTTTAAAAAATCTCCCCAGGTGAGTC
Organism: Dugong dugon; assembly: GCA_030035585.1. NCBI lineage: Eukaryota > Metazoa > Chordata > Mammalia > Sirenia > Dugongidae > Dugong > Dugong dugon. The sequence goes on along the minus strand of CM057460.1, from coordinate 77,232,683 downwards.
TAACATGCAGACAAGTTTGAGAGCCACCATTCTAGATTTAACAAGTCAGGCTGGCAACTTTGTTCCTCCCAGACACTCTCTACCACAGTGGTTCTCAAAGTGTGGTCCCTGGACCAGGATCAGCATCACCAGAGGACTTTCTAGAAGAGCGATTCTGGGTCCCACACTAGACCCACTGAATCAGCAGTTCTGGGGGGTGAGATGCAACAATCTGTATTTAACAAGCCCCCCAGGTGACTGATGCTCCTTAAGAGTTTGAGAACCACTGTTGTGCCATCATTGCTTAGTTCTCCGAGGGTCCTGCTTGCCACCCTTCCAGAGCTCAGCTAGAGCTAGAAGCAACACACTTCAGGTCTCTGGTTGTTGGGCAGTTTATAAAGCAAACGTCACCCCTTATTGGTGGAATGTGAACTACAGGAGAGGAGAGAAGGTAAGGCTCTCTAAGCTAGGACAGCCAAGAAGGATCTTTGTTTAGAATTTATTTGGATGCTAGTGCCCTTCAAGTTTGTTGCAAATGTGGGTGAAACTTGCTTTAATGTGTACAGAAATCTGCTTGCTTACTGAGAGAAAGAGCTAGTGTGTATACATGTTAAACACGGAAAGAAAATATCCCTTATCACTTCAAGGCCAGGAAGAGTAACAGAAACACACAGAAGTTTGACTGAAGACAATGGTATCAAGCAGCTTATACAAACACTTTTAACCTGCTTGATAAGAACTCCTTAGTTCACCCCCATAAAGTCAGTTTACTCTAATTCAGCTCGCCCCTGGATGGTGGTGATGGTTGTCGTTAGATGCTATGTAGTTGTTTCTGACTCATAGTGACCCTATGTACAACAGAACGAAGCACTGCCCAGTCCTGTGCCATCCTCACAATCGTTGCTATGTTTGAGCTCATTGTTGCAGCCACTGTGTCAATCCGTCTCATTGAGAGTCTTCTTCTTTTTCACTGACCCTCTACTTTACCAAGCATGATGTCCTTCTCCAGGGACTGGTCCCTCATGATAACATGTCCAAAGTATGTAAGATGAAGTCTCACTATCCTGGGTTAGACGTGGAGGATATTAAAGTGCTTATGACATGGATTTATCTTAAAGTAGATCACACTACAGCAGGAGTGAGAGGTGAGCAAATGCTGTGTGAAGAGTACAGTAATTAGTGTGTGAACGAAGTGCAGTAAGAATACACAGAAGAGAAAGATTAATTCTGGTTGGAGGTGTAGGTGAATGAGTCACAAGGAAGGCTTCATGAAAGCAAACACTAGTGCTGGATTTTGGAGGGGAAGATAGATTGTTTGGCAGTCAGGGTGGGTGGCAGATTTTCATGCCAAAGGTAAACCTGGGTAAGGGCCCAGCAGAAAGAAGCAGTATGTTGAGTATTGCGAGCTAGTTCACACTAGTTCAGCATTGCTAATGGGTAAGTCATGATGTAGAAGTGGCAGGGGATGTGATTGTGGAGTTGGGCAGGGGTGACGGACTTTTATGCTAAGCTCAAGGAACTTCAGTTGTATCACACACATATGTCATAGCCAAACCGAGCTGATCACCAGAATTACCTGGGGGAACTTCCAAAACAAAACAAAGCAAAGCAAAATAAACTTTTGGGCCCCATCTCTGAAGATTCTAATTCAGTGGGTCTGGAGTGGACCCGGTCATGTGTGCTCCCCAGGTGATTCTGATCATCAGGCAGGTTTGGAAACTGAGGTGATGGTAAAACCAAGAGGTGATGATAATACTGGAGGTGATGGGTTTTAAGCAGGAGATTTCTCTCTTCTGTAAAATAAGTGTAATGATTCTTGTCCCACAGTAGAGGGGTCTGGTTTGTGTTTCAGATACTGAGGTAGAGAAAGTATGAGAGATGGAAGTGACTTGAGGTCGGGAGGGGGATCAGGAAGCTGTTTCATGGAATAGCTGAGAGCAAATTCAAGCCTAACCTAGGGTAACAGCAGGAATGTGGGCAGGGCCAGCTTTGGGGGCCTGTGATCTGTGAAGTCACTTAGAAGGTGTCTTAGTCATCTAGTGCTGCTATAACAGAAATACCACAAGTGGATGGCTTTACAAAGAGAGGTTTATTCTCACAGCCCAGTAGGCTAGAAGTCTGAATTCAGGGTGCTGGCTCCAAAGGAAGGCTCTCTCTCTCTGTCGGCTCTGGAGGAAAGTCCTTGTGGTGCATCAGTCTTCCCTTGGTCTCGGAGCATCTCAGCGCAGGAACCTCAGGTCCAAAGGACACACTCTGCTCCCGGCACTGCTTTGTTGGTAGTATGAGGTCCCCACTCTCTGCTCGCTTCCCTTTCCTTTTATCTCTTGTTGCAGGCCATACCCCAGGGAAACTCCCTTTACATTGGATCAGGGATGTGACCTTAGTAAGGGTGTTACAATCCCACCCTAATCCTCTTTAACATAAAGTTACAATCACAAAATGGAGGACAACCACACAATACTGGGAATCGTGGCCTAACCAAGTTGACACATATTTTGGAGGGGCACAATTCAATCCATGACAGAAGGGTTCTGTGCTTGGTTTAATACTCTGTTGTTATCATCTTGAAGGCCTTAATAATCTCTGAAACAAGACGCTCCATGTTTTCATTTTGTACTAGGCCCTGCAAATTATGTAACCTGTCCTGCATAAGGGAGTAGAGAAAAGTTTCAAAAAATATTAGCATCCAAGGCCTTGGTAACAATCTCAGTCAAAGTTCTTTTGGTTTCAAGTAACAGAAACTTACCTATCTTAAGCATCTTAAGTAACCCAAGGGCAGGAAATGAGACTAAGCATAGGTGGTGATCTAGAAAGTCAACAGGAACCAAACATGGCCTTGGGGATCCACCCCACCCCTCTGGATGAGGCTAATTCTTAGAGATGAGTGCTATGGGCTGGGTTGTTGTAGTTAGTTGCAGTAGTTAGTTGTCGGCGAGTCAGTCCCCAACTCATGGTGACAGCCCCTGACTCATGGGGACACCATGCACAACAGGATTGAACCATTGTCATCCATAGGGTTCCCACTGGCTGATTTTTTGAAGTATTATCGCAAGGCCTTTCTTCCTAGTCCATCTTACTCTGGAAGCTCTGCTGAAACCTGTTTAGTATTGTAGTAACAAGCAAGCCTCCACTGACAGACAGTGGCTGTGCTTGAGGTGGGCATTGTCCAGGAATTGAACTCAGGTCTCCCACTTGGAAGGCAAGAATTCTACCACTGAACAACCACTATGGACTGGGTAAAAGAGGGGGGAAAGAAAAAAAACCAAAAACCCAAACTCATTGCCGTCGAATTGATTCTGACTCATAGCGACCCTATAGGACAGAGTAGGACTGCCCCATTGGGTTTCCAAGGAGCACCTGGTGGATTTGAACTGCCAACCTTTTGGTTAGCAGCTGTAGCTCTTAACCACTATGCCACCAGGGTAAACCACCCTAAAAGATGAACTGAGCATGTGAGGGGGAGAAATAAGGATGACTTCCAGGGTTCCATGCTTCAGATCAAGTGCGTGATGGGGCTCCTGGGAGATAGGGAACCAGGCAGAAGAGCACTGTGTGGGGAGGAAGAAAATGAATTCATTTTGGAATTGTTGTGTTTGAGATGAGTCCTACTGAGGACCCCCGTTTTATAACAACACCACCATTACCCCAACACCCAGGCTCTGAACTACAACTTCCTTGATTGTTCACTTCTCTGGCCTCTAATCCAAGCAGTTGCCAGGTCTTGTAGAATCTACCTCTATAATGCTGAAAAACAGCCCCACCCCTTCTTTTCCATTCCTCTCCATTTTCCACTGAGAATCAGGGCTCATCTGGGCTTATTCTCACTGATTGACATGTGACTTCCAGTGTTCTTGCCAGGAACCTGTCTTTATACCCGCATTCATGGCTAATAAAGCCCTGTCTTTTTCCTACTCCCAAATCCTGTGCTTCCTATTGTTGAATCTCCTTTTGAATTCTGGGTTTTAGTTCTTAGCTTGTTTACAAAGTAAAGATAGTTGAAGCATGCAAAACAGAGTGGATTTTCAAGTTCTTTCTGGTCCCACACACATCTGCAAGCATTCTCAGGTGAGCCCCTATTAATCATGGCAATACCAAAGGAGTTTAAACATGATGTGTGCATAAGAAAGGGGAAAATGTCAGTCTCATACAGGTATTCTGGGAATAAAAAGTAGCAGGGTGTGCCTGGTGCTAAAAAGAAGCAGGATGCCACTTATGAATTGTGTGAACCTGGGCATCACTTAGCTAGTTTCCTTCATTATAAAACAGGTATATAGGAATTTCCACCCTATAGAGCCCTCAGACACGCTTCGACTATCAAAAGTGATGCTATGTCAAAAGTGGTTTGAAAATAAAGTGGCTTCAAAGTGCATACGTAAGGTTATGTGATAGACACATTAAAGACAATGGGGAGCCTGCCTGGCCATATACAAGTACTTGCCTTCCTCCAATGGATCCCTTTCATCCACAATCCTTGGCCAATTGGTGCCCTTTTGTGAAATAATAGTGTCTTGTTTGTCAGATTGTTGTAAGATGTAAGCAATGTTATGCAAAGTGCTTGATACAGTATGCACTTAATGACTGTTGCTATATCATTGTTGTTGTTTTTTTTAAATTATTGTTTCATCTGCAACTTTAGGTAGCTTTCAACATAGAAAACTTCTGTAGATTATTCCCTTTTGTTTGGAGGAAGTGTAAATCCTATAATTTTTTACTGGATTTACTCCCAGATTGTTCCATCTACCTGCTATGATTCACTTAATTAAATTAAAAAAGTGTGTAGGTGTGTAATCAGGTACATAGGTTTGGCCTACGCTAGACATCACCGGGATAACATTTTGCCTTCACAGTCTTTGGTCAGTTGGGTTGCTTGACTGATTTTCATAAGGTCACCATTTATAGTGAGTCACTTAACAAGCAACAGCAGTACATCTTGCATATTCTATGGGCTCATAAAAGGAAGGAGGTGTGGATAGTTTTAGGGGGTATAGGGAGACCAGATGCTGAGCAGGGAGGGAAAGGCTAAGGAAAGAGGCTAGAAAAAAGCAAAGCAATGGAACTGATAACTAGGTCCCTATCCTCCTTTTTACAGGCACATTTAAGTTTTGGAGACAGCAACAAGAGACTGGCTTTTGGGCAATCATTTTTCAGTGGTTGATGTTGCAGAAAATGTGCTGATGTACACTGGGGCAATAAGATTGTGACTGATTTCTTTCTGAGTTTGGCAGGCGCGCCACCCATGGGCGAAGCTTATTTTGCACTGTGAGTCATCTCACGTCATAACAATAATGGCAACAAATGAGGCACGGTAATATTTATTGTTATAGCAAGTACTTATTAGTATTTGTTTTTCTTGAAATTTGAAAATAACATATGTTTAAATTTACTTTGCACATAAAATAAAACTAATATGCATGATTTCCTCTGAGTGAAGACAATAATGGTGAAGTATGAATAATACTTTAGCCACTCTTGGTGAGTGTCTACTACAAATAAGCAAATCAGCAAAGGAGCTTAAAGTAGAGGGAATCCTTGGGCCAGAAATAATAATTTGCTGGAAATTCTGCTAGGAAGTATTGGCTTTTGAAGCACACTCTTTCACTGCCTTGGGAAAGATACATCCATAGAGTTTCCAGGTGTTTTGTTTGGGACCAGACAGTTGGCATTTGAGCTCTCTGTCTGCTACAAAGTCCCTACATAGCACAAACAGTTTGCACTACTAACCTAAAAGGTTGGCGGTTTGAAAGCAGCCAGTGGTGCCAAGGAAGAAAAGCCTGGTGAACTGTTTCTGTAAAGATTACAGCCGAGATAACACTATGGAGCACAGTTTTACTGTGTCACACATGGGGTCATCATGAGTCAGAATTGACTTGACAGCAATGGGTTTAATTTTTTTTGTTTGATCTACTATAAAAATACAAGATATATAAATGCATTGTTTCCCAAAATTATATGTTTTATTATGTTGCTAGCTATGTGAAATGTGGCTTGCAATGTGACTTTGGCAGTCCTTCACTTCAGAGTTGGGATCTGTGTTCTCTCCACTTGCGCAGTGCACAAAATTGCTTTAATATGGCCCTTCTGGTGATGGTCTTGTAATTCCCACAAAATATTGTGTGGAGCTATGCAAATAAGGTGCTCGTGGCCCACTAAGGGGATTGTACAGTTTTGCTAATGCAAATAAGGTGCGTGGAAACCTTGCAGGGGTGAGACCATGCAAATAAAGTGCATGGAACCCTTACAGGGAATTGGCCAGTTTTGCCATCCCACTAGGCTTCAAGGGAGCCAATTCCAGAGGCTGAAGGGGATCTCACTACCATCAAGAAGAAGAGCCAAGAGCTGAACGCATCCTTTGGACCCAGATTCCCTGCACTTAAAACCTCCTAGACCCATGAGACAGAGAAAGCTGTAACACAGAAGACGGCATATGTCAGCGGCACGGGACTGGCAGACTTGGCTTACCGTCCCACGGAGAGAGAAAGCTGAGTGCCTTTAGGCAGTAGGCTTCTTGGCGGAGTGGAGTGCCTCTGAGCAATTATCAGCAAGCTGAAGAGCTTTGTAACACTTATCTGAGCAGGGCAGAGGCTAGGCTGAGAGCAAGGGCTGAGAGAGCCAAGGGCCGAGGCTAAGAGAGAGGCCTGCCTGCGGTACACCCAAGAAGAAGCTGCCCTGATCGAAGAACTGTTTCCTGATTCAGCCTTCTTACTTCTAAGTTGATCCTGATCCTGAATTATAACCTGTTACTTCCCTAATAAGCCCCATAATTGTATTGCCTATGAGTTCTGTGTGGCCACTGCAATGAATTATTGAACCCAGCAGAGAAATAGACAGTGCCATGGGAGGGGTGGGTGGTGTCAGAACTGGTAAAAAATTGAAGAGTGAAGGTATGTCTGAATTTCACCTCATAGAAATCAGCTTTGAGCTGATGCTGATCTTGATTATCTTTTGGCCTCTTGAAGTTAGAGGAGATCTGACCCCATGTGCGATTTTGACATCTTGAATCTGGGTGAGCTTGTTTCTACTGTGAAAGTGTTACTGTGTGACTACTGTGAAAGTAACACTATGTGACTGCTGTAGAAATGATACTATGTGACTACTGTGGAAGGTATATTATGTGACTTCCTAGGTTAGGTTGTAAAAGGCAGTAAGCTTCCACCTGGTTCCCTTGGGAAACTGGGCCGCCATGCTATGAGGAAGCCTAGCCCACCAGAAAAGGCCAAATGTTGATGTTCCAGGTAACAGTTGGCGTCAAGTACCTCTAGATGATTTCTGCCCCCAGCCTGTAATCACCTCCAGCCTTCAAATCTTCCTAGCTGAGGCCCCAGACATTGTGGAACAGAAATGAATTGACCCCTCCTCTATGCCCTTTCTGAGTTTCTGACTCAAAGAATCTGTGAGCGTAATAAAATGGTTGTTTTAAGCTGCTAAGTTTTGGCTTAATTTGTTACAAAGTAGTCACTAACATAAGGAGCCCTGGTGGTGGAGTGATTAAGTGCTTGGCTGCTAACCAAAAGGTTGGTGGTTTGAACCTACCAGCCACTGCATGGGAGAAAGATGTGTCAGTTGGCTTCCCTAAAGATTATATATAGCCTTTGAAACTCTATGCGGCAGGTCTGCTCTGTCCTGTGGGGTCACTATGGTTGGAATTGACTTGCACACAACAGTTGATAACGTGTCTGTGAAGTTATTTTTGTTCACAAATTTTTGTCTGATGTGGCTGCTGTTTTTGTAGAAACCATCAGGCACCTTAGCTCCTAGACAGTGGCTCCCAATTCTCTTGGCCCTTGGTGACATTAGCACCAGAAGTTAGTTAAGAATAGTAGGTGACCCTGTCATGAATGAATTTTTTTTTTAACTTTATTGTGCTTTAGGTGAAAGTTTACAGCACAAATTAGTTTCTCATTCAAAAATTTATACACAAATTGTTGTGTTACATTGGTTGCAAACCCTGCAATGTGTCAGCACTCTCCCCCTTTCCCTTTATACCCCAGGTTCCCCGTGTCCATTCATCCAGTTTTCCTGTCCCTTCCTGCCTTCTTGTCTTTGCTTTTGGGCAGGTGTTGCCTGTTTGGTCTCATATACTTGACTGAACTAAGAAGCACTTTTTTCACTTGTGTTATTGTTTGTTTTATAGCCCTGTCTAATCTTTGGCTGAAAGGTGGACTTTGGGAGCCCCTTCAGTTCTGAGTTAGCAGGGTGTCCATGCTCCTCCAGTCTCTGTCAGACCAGTAAGTCTGGTCTTTTTTTGTGAATTTGAATTGTTCTACATTTTCCTCTCTCTGTGTCTGGGATCCTCTACTGTGATCCCTGTCAGAGCTGGCAGTGGTGGTAGCCGGGCACCATTTAGTTCTTCTGGGTTCAGACTGGTGGAGGTTGTGGTTCACGTGGTCCATTAGTCCTTTGGACTATATATTCCTTGTATCTTTGTTGTTTTTTTCATTCTCCTTTGCTCTGGATGGGATGGGACCAATAGATGTATCTTAGATGGCCACTCGCAAGCTTTTAAGACCTCAGACACTACTCACCAAAGTAGTATGTAGAACATTTTTCTTTATGAACTATGTTATGCCAATTGACCTAGATGTCCCCCAAGAACATGGTCCTCAGCTCTCAGCCCCAGTAACTTGATACCTCAAGGAGGTTGGATGTGTCTAGGAAGCTTCTATGATTTTTTCTTGGTCAAGTACATGAGTGAATTTAATATACCACTAATGAATGAGTTTCAGACAAACTGAACAGGACAGACAGCAGTGGCTCAGGGGTGCGGGTAGGATTTTCAAAATAAGTTCGAAAATAGTTAAGAGTTCATTCAGGCAGGGGAGGAATCTTGAAGCCAGTAAGGCAGTAACTTCTTCACTGGAGCCCAGAGAAAAAGCAAAAGCATCAACCTGTTAGGGAGTGATTAGTGTTGGCTGTGCTGAAAAAAGAAACTAAAAAGTAATTTCTGGCAGGAAGTGAAATCTCATTCAAGCTTAGGTAGCACTGCCAGCCTGACTCCAACACAGGTTAAGTGCCTGAATCCCTTAGGACAATAAACGTAAATAAGTATAAGCTACTCATGCTTGTATCTCCAAGTGAGATGGCCTTGCCCCTTTCTCCCCACTTCTAAAGAACCACCAGTTTTGTTCACCTGGAATTTACCTTGATATAAGGGTTAAGTGTTTAACTATTATTATTATTAATTTTTTTTTGCAGAAAAAAAGTTAATCAACTGTCCTATGCCATTTACTGAATAATTTCTTTCTTTCCCCTCTAATTTGTAACGCCACTTTTAAGTCATATACTAAACAGTTCATGGTCACAGTTTATGGCTTATTTTTGGACTTTCCAGTTTGCACCATTACTCTGTACTTATTTGAGGTCTCTCACTATTTTGATTATTATAGCTGTATAGTACATTTTGATATCTAGTAAGGCAAGTTCATAGGGTTGCTATGAGTTGGAATTCAACTCAATGGCAGTGGGTTTGGTTTGGAGGTTTAAGGCAAGTTCCAATGTCCAACAACTCTTCTTCAAAGCTCTCTTGGTTATTCTCATTCATATATTCTTCCATGTAATCTTTAAGTTTTAAAAAAACTGATAATCTCTGTTATGCTTGCATTAAACTCCTAAATATATCTACAAAAAAATCAGCAACTTTAAAATAGTCCCTATGCCCATATATTTATGGTCAGTTGATTTTTGACAATGGTGAGAAGTCCATCCAATAGAGAAAGAATAGTCTCTTCAATAAATATGCAGGGACAACGAGATCTCCACATGCAGAAAAAACAAAGCTGGACCCATACTTTGCACTATATACAAAAATTAACTCAAAATGGATCAACTACCTAAATGAAGAGCTAAAACCATAAAACTGTTAGAAGAAAACATAGGTGTAATGCTTTGGGACCTAGTTTTCATTAATGGATTCTTCGGTACAACACAAAAACATGAGCAAAAAGAGGCAAAACAGATTGGACTTCATCAAAATGAAAATCTTTTGTGCATCAAAGGATTCTGTCAACAAAGTAAAGAGAGAACTTACAGAATGTAAGAAAATGTGTCTGATAAGGGTTTACTATCCACAGTATATAAAGAACACCTACAACTCAACAGCAAAAAGACAAACAACCCAATCAAAAAATGGGCAAAGGACTTGAATAGACATTTCACCAAAGAAGATAAACAAATGGCTAATAAGCACATGAAAAGATGCTCAATGTCATTAGTCACTAGGGAGATGCAAAGCAAAACCAAAACAGGCTGCCACTTCACACCTACTGGATGGCTATTATCAGAAAAATTAAAAACAGCAGTTGTTGGCCAGGATGTGAAGAAACTGGAACCCATGTGCATTGCTGATAGGAATGTGAAATGATACAGCCCTGTGGAAAGACATTTGGCAGTTTCTCAAAAAGTTGGACATAGAATTACCATATGACCCAGCAATTCAATTGCTAAATAGATACACAAAAGACTGAAAGCAGGCATGCAGACAGACACTAGTATACCAGTATTCATTGCAGCAACATTCACAATAGCCAAAAGATAGAAACAACTCAAATATCCATCATCAAATGAACAGATAATCAAAATGTGGTATATACATAGAATATTCTTCAACTATAAAGAAAAATGAAGTTCTGATACATACTATAGCATGGATGAACCTTGAAAATATTGTACTAAGTGAAACAAGTCAGACACAAAAGGACAACTATTGTATGGTCCCACTTATACGAAATGTCTAGAATAGGCAAGTACATAGAGACTAAGGTTTATTAGTGGTTACCAAGAGCAGGTAAAAGGAAGAAAGGGGAAGTTATTGCTTAAGGGGCACTGAGTTTCTGTTAAGGGCGAGGAAAAAGAAAAAATGGATATGGATAGTGGTGATGGCTGCACAACATGGTAAATGTAATTAATGTCAATTAATTATACACATAAAAATGGTTGAAATGGCAAAACTTTGTTGTATGTATTCTACCACAATAAAAGGAAGTATTAAAGTAGTCACTATGACCATCTACCTAGTTACAGTTGCTATATGGAAGAGCGGTTTGTATATCTATATTTGCTTTATAGCAGCAGAGCCTTGCTAAGCACTCACAGCATGCCAGGAAATGTGCTAAACACTGTATGAGGGTACAAAGATGGCTAATACACATCTTCTTAAAGAGCTTGCCTATAACTAAGGCAAGTCAGAACACGATGGAGATAAAACAGAAGATGCAGATGAAGGAGAGACTAATTTAAAGGGTACAATTTGATAAGTTTTGACGTATGCACCAACTGTGAAATTATCACCACAGTCAAGACAGTGAACATATTCATCACCACTAATAGTTTCCTTGTGCCCTTATGTAATCACTTCTTTGCACTCCCCACTACTCCCTTCCCATCTTCAGGCCACCACTAATATGATTTCTTTCACTCTAGATGTGTTTACATTTTCTAGAATTTTATATGTATGGAGTCATAAAGAACATACTCATTTTTATCTGGCTTCTTTCACTCAGCATAATGATTTTGGGGCTCATCCATGTTGTTGCATGTGTCAGTAATTCATTCCTTTTCATTGCTGAGTAGTATTCTACTGTATAGATATACCTCAGTCTATTTATCCATTGTTGATCTACATTTGGGTTGTATCCAGACTTTGGCTATGAGAGATAAGCATCTATGAAGATTCATGTATAAATCTTTGAATGGACATATACTTTCATTTCTCTTGGGTAGATCTCTAGGAATGGCTGCATCATATAGTAGGTGTCGATTTAACTTTTAAGAAACCACCAAATTGTTTTCCAAAGTGGTTTTACCATTTTGTATTCTCACCAGCAGATTAAGCAATTCAGTGGAGAGTCTTTCAACCTACAGCGCTGGAACACTAGGTATACGTATACCAAAAATAAAATAAGAAATAAACTTTGATCCGTACCTCAAACCATGTACAAAAATTAACTCAGAATGGATCACTGACCAAAATGTAAAACCTAAAGCTATAAAATTTCTAGGAGAAACTACTTTAAAATGCTAAAATTGGGTACGATTTCATTGAGGATGTGGCATTTGAGCCATTTGAAGAAGATAGAATTGAAAGGACTTGGCAGCAAATTGAATGTTATAGAAAAAGGAGTCAAAGATGACCTGATGTATCAGCTGGTTATTATTAGCAAGACAGCAAGACAATTAACTTAGAAGATATGAAGTGTACAGAAGGAACAAGGAGCTCAGAAATCAGAAAACATTTAAGTTGCCAGCACAAAATCCAAGTAGGTTTGTCCAGCAGATAACTGCAAACATGACACTGCAGTGCTTGGGAAACTAGGAGGGAGATATGAATTTTCTGATTTTTTGCATAATGATAACAGATAATGACATTATAGTCTCAGCAAGGCATGGAATATAGACTGAGGTGGAGTTGAAGACACAATCTTGGGAAACACCCACATATAGGTGATGGATGGTTGTTGTTGTTAGGTGCCATCAAGTCAGTTCTGACTCATAGTGACCCTATGTACAACAGAATGAAACACTGCCTGGTCCTGTGCCATCCTCACAATCGTTGCTATGCTTGAGCCCATTGTTGCAGCCACTGTGTCAGTCTATCTCATTGAAGGTCTTCATCTCTTTCGTTGACCCTCTACTTTACCAGGTATGACGTCCTTCTCCAGGACTGGCCCCTCCTGATAACATGTCCAAAGTATGTGAGATAAAGTCTTACCATTTTCTCTTCTAAGGAGTTATTCTGACTGTACTTCTTCCAAGACAGATTTGTTTGTTCTTTGGTGGTCCATGGTATATTCAATATTATTTGCCAACACCATAATTCAAAAACACCAGTTCTTCTTTGGTCTTATTCATTGTCCAGCTTTCACATGCATATGAGGCAACTGAAAATACCATGGCTTCGGTCAGGCGCACCTTAGTCCTCAAAGTGACATCTTGGTTTTTTAACACTTTAAAGGTTTGCCCAGTGCAATACGTTCTTTGATGTCTTGACTGCTGCTTCCATTGGCATTGATTGTGGATCCAAGTAAAATGAAATCCTCGACAACTTCAGTCTTCTCTCCATTCATCATGATGTTGCTTGTTCGTCCAGTTGTGAGGATTTTTGTTTTCTTTATGTTGAGGTGTAATCCATGCTGAAGGCTGTAGTCTCTGACCTTCATCAGTGAGTGCTTCAAGTTCTTTCTTTTTGTTTTCAGAAAGCAAGGTTGTGTCATCTGCGTATCTCAGGTTGTTAATGAGTCTTCCTCTAAACTTAATGCTGAGTTCTTCTCCATATAATCCAGCTTCTTGGATTATTTGTTCAGCATACAGATTAAATAAATCTGGTTAAAGGATACAACCCTGATGCACACCTTTCCTGACTTTAAACACTCAGTATCCCCTTGTTCTGTTTGAACGACTGCTTCTTGATCTACGTACGGGTTCCTCAGGAACACAGTTAAGTGTTCTGTAATTCCCATTCTTCACAATGTTATCCATAATTTGTTATGATCCACATAGTCAAATGCCTTTGCATAGTCAATAAAACACAGGTAAACATCTTTCTGGTATTCTCTGCTTTCAGCCAAGACCCATCTGACATCAGCAATGATATCCCTCGTTCCACGTCCTCTCCTGAATCCAGCTTGAATTTCTGGCAGTTCCTTTTCAATGTACTGCTGCAACTGCTTTTAAGTGATCTTCAGCAATATTTTACTTGTGTGTGATATTAATGATATTGTTTGATAATTTCTGCATTCTGTTGGGTCACCTTTCTTTGGAGTGAGCACAAATATGGATCTCTTCCAGTCAGTTGGCCAGGTCTTACAGATTTCTTACATAGATGAGTGAACATCTCCAGGGCTGCATCCATTTGCTGAAAACATCTCAATTGGTATTTCATCAATTCTTGGATCCTTTGTTTTTGCCAGTGTCTTCAGTGCAGCTTGGACTTCTGCCTTCAGTACCGTCAGTTCTTGATCATATGCTACCTCCTGAAATGGTTGAATGTTGACCATTTCTTTTTGGTACAGTGGCTCTGTGTAGTCCTTCCATCTTTTTTTTTTTTTTTTTTTTATGATGGAGGCTGAACGGATGCCCTGCTTTCACCCATCAGAGATTGAGAGAACCAATAGTATGAGGAGAGAAGTAATGGCTGTGGCCATGGGGCTCTCACTTAAGCAAGGAGCCAAGGTGGAGGTGGGGAGCGGTAGGTTGCATCAGGCAAATTTGGGGAAGCACATAAACTCAGTAGAGTTCGTCAGTGATTTTGTTTTGGCCATGGAGTCGACTCCAACTCATAGCAACCCCATGTATATCAAGAGTAGAACTGTGCTCCATAGGGTTTTGTTTTTGGTCTCATTCTTTTTTTTTTTTTAATTGTACTTTAGATGAGATGAAAGTCTACAGAACAAACTATCTTCTCATTAAACAGTTAGTACATGTATTGTTCTGTGACAACAGCCACCAACCCCATGACATGTCGACGTTCTCCCTTCTTGATGCTGGGTTCTCTATTACCAGTTTTCCTGTCCCCTCCTGACTTCTAGTCCTCGCCCCTCAGCTGGTGTGCCCCTTTAGTCTTGTTTTGTTTTATGGGCCTGTCCAATCCCTGGCTGAAGGGTGACCCGCAGGAGTGACTTCACTACTGAGCTAAAAGGGTGTCCTGGGGCCATACTCCCAGGGTTTCTCTAGTCTGTATCAGTCAGTAAGTCTGCCTTCCACCTTCTTCTTCTTTTTTTTTTTTTTTAATATGTTGTTGTTGTTAGTCGTCATAGAGTCAGTTCTGACTCATGGCAACCCCATGTGTGCAGAGTAGAACTGCTTCATAGGATTTTCAGGGTTGTGACCTTTTGGAATCAGATTGCCAGGCCAGCCTTCCAAAGCACCTGTGTGTTCAAACCACCAACCTTTCAGCTAGTAGTCAAGTGCTTAACTGTTTGCACCACCCAGCTGCCTAAATATATATATATATATATATTAAAGTTAATATTAATTCCAATTAATTAGTAGTACTTGTGTTCAATTGTCTTGATAAATGCTGCCTTGTAAATGCTTTCTTTGTGGTATACAATTAAGGGCATGAACTCTTGTACCTTTTTTGTGTTCCTCAAGAGCCACTAGCACAGTGCTCAGCCTGCAGTGGGTACTGAATTCCCCATTTTTTTTTTAATCAATGATTGTTTTTTTACTTTGATTTCTAAGTAAACAGTGGAGGGTTAAACCAAAATCAAACCTGTTGCCTTCGAGTTGATTCTGATTCATGGTAACCCAGTGTTTACAGGATAGAACCACTCCATAGGATTTTCTCAGCTATAATCTTTCTGGAAGCGGATCACCAAGCCTTTCTTCTGTGGTGCTGCTGGGTAGCACTGCCAACCTTTAGAAGTCAAGCACAAAACATTTGCTGTACCCAAGGACTTAATTGGAGGTTAGAGATTAATTTTTTTATTTGTTTTCTTTTTTAACAGCTTTATTGAAGTACAACTGATGTACAAGAAACTGCCAGAAAGTATATATAATTTTGTAAGTTTCGATGTATGTGTAAACACATATCAATCATATATTCGTGGAACCATCACAATTAAGTTAACGAATATATTTATCACCTCAAAAATTGCCTATGCCCTTTTATAATATCCCCCCACCCCCTCCTGTGGCCCTTTCCCTCATTCCCAGGCAGCCACTGAACTGCTTTCTGTAACTTCAGGTTAGTTCGCATTATCTAGAATTTTATGGAACGAAATCATACAGTATGTGCTATCTTTAATCTGGCTTGTTTCACACGGCATTTAGACATAAAGTTGCTATGACTATTCATGTATAAGTCTTTGCATCGACATATACTATCAGTTCTTTTAGATATATACCTAGGAGTGGAATGGCTAGATCATATGGTATGTGTTTAGCTTTTAGAGAAACTGCCAAAACCTGGTTGTACCGCTTTATAGATGAGTGATCCAATTACTCTGCATCCTCACCACACTAGGTGTAGTCAGTCTTTTAAAAATTTTGTATGTTTCAAATGGTGTTTACTGGTATCTCATTGTGGTTTTTAAAATTTATTATTATTATTATTATTGTACTTTAGATGAAGCTTTACAGAACAAACTAGCTTCTCATTAAACAGTACGCATATGGTTTTGCAGCCTTGGTTACCAACCCCATGACATGTCAACACCATCTCTTCTTGACCTTGGGTTCCCTATTACTAGCTTTCCTGTCCCCTCCTACCTTGTAGTCCCTGCCCCTGGGCTGGTGTGCCCCTTTAGTCTCATTTTGTTTTATGAGCCTGTCCAGTCCCTGGCCGAAGTGTGAATCTCAGGAGTGACTCCACTACTGAGCTAAAAGGGTGTCTGGGGTCCACACTCCCGGGGTTTCTCCAGTCTCTGTCAGGGCCAGTAAGTCTGCTTTCCATCTTCTTTTGATGCTTCCTGTGTCATTCAATATTTTGCCCATAGAATCTTCAATATTGCAACTTGAGGCTTGAATTTTTTCTTCAGTTCTTTCACCTTAAGAAATGAATAAAGTATGGACTGCCAGAAGAATGAACAAATCTGTCTTGGAAGAAGTACAGCCAGAGTGCTCCTTAGAAATGAGGTTGGCAAGACTTTGTCTCACATACTTTGGACATGTTATCATGAGGGACCAGTCCTTGGAGAAGGACATCATGCTTGGTAAAGTAGAGAGTTAGTGAAAAAGAAGAAGACTCTCAATGAGATGGATTGACGCAGTGGCTGCAACAATGGGCTCAAACATAACAGTGATTGTGGGGATGGCACAGGAGCGGGCAGTGTTTTCTTCTTTTGTACATTGGGTTGCTATGAGTTGGAACTGATTCAATGGTTCACAACAACAACAACATATAATCAAGTAATTAATGAATTAATTATGTTTATCTCATATGGTCTGTCTCTCCCTGCTAAATATATAAACTCCTTAGGGCAGGGATCTTTGCTCACCAATGTATCCCAAGTGTCTAGAACAGTACCTGCCCCATAGTAGACACTCAGTAAATATCTGTTAAGTAAATGAAAGAGAAGAATCCTCACTCTGGGCAATTAGAAAGTCATTAACTCTGTATCATATTATTTCAGTGAACTGCATTTCCCAAACTGATGTTCCATACTAAAATAAATTTGGAAAATATTACATTGTATCTGTACACCTCTGGAAGAGTCAAAATGTACATTACAAACCTGCAGTTCAATGGGTTTCTTTACGTATGGTCTTTATGGCCCTGGGTTAGTAGTTCTGCCAAGATGATTTGCTAGGCTACAACCTTGCAAAGGGATTGGATAGTTTACTATGCAGACAAGATGCATAAAGCCCTTGCAGGGATTGGAAAGTTTACTACATAAAGTGCCTGTGGCCTACTGAGGGGATTGGCCAGTTTGTGGTCCTGGTGGGGAGGAGCAGGTTTATAAAATGACCATTCCTACAGAGGTTGAGAGGGATCTCACTACCATCAAGAAGAAGAACCTGGAGCAGAGCATGTCCTTAGGACCCAGGGTCCCTAAGCTGAGAACCTTCCAGACCCAGGAGACAGAGCTGTAACACTAGAGACGATGCAGCAGTGGCACAAGGAGCAGCGACATTAGACAGTGGAAACCAGGAGACTGGTACAAGATGGCTGCGGTGGGCTTGCTGGACCACAGAGCACGGGAGCTGAGCACCTTCAGGCAGGAGGCTTGCTGGCTGAGTGCAGTGCCTCTGGGTACATAACAGAGGAGTCAATAGAGCTGTAGCACTTGGCCAAGCAGGACAGAGGCTAGGACCAAGTGTGCACAGTGGCAGAGACCAGGCTAAGAAGTGAGGCCTGCCTGTAGGCACAGCTGAGAGAAAGCTGAAGAGTTGTCCTGGTTGGAAGCTGAACTGATTGATGAACTATATCTTGTCTCCTGAGTTGTTCCTGTTGTTTCCAAGTAGATCTTGATCCTGAATTATAACCTGTTCTCTCCCTAACCAGGAGAAAGATGTGGCAGTCTGCTTCCTAAAGATTACAGCCTTGGAAACCCTATGGGCCAGATCTCCTCTATCCTATAGGGTTACTATGCATCAGAATGGACTCGACAACAATGGGTTCAGTTTAGTTACTTCCCTAATAAACTCCATAACTGTTGAGTATGGTCTGTGAGTTCTGTGTGGTCATTGTAATGAATTATCTAACCCAGCAGAGAAGTAGAGAGTGCTGGGGGGAGGGAGAGGGGAGCGGGGAGGGGACAGCTGGTGTCAGAATTGGTAAAAAGGTGGGAGAGTGGAAGTATGTCTGATCTCCACCTCATAGGAATCAGCTTTGGGTTGATGGTGATTCTGTCTCTGCCTTGTGAATTTAGATGGCTTCCGATGCTACTAGAAGGCTACAAAACCTAAAGACTCCAAGTGCGGCAGGAAAGGCAACCGATTTCTTCATTGAATTCAGCTTCTCCAAAATTTGCCTGGCCACAATTTTCCATGGCACGCTGATTAACCTCCTATTGAACACCATCCTTCAACCCACTGGTTTGATTAATATTGCAGGGCTGTGTAGAGCAGGCAAGAGATGATATGGAAGCAATAGGGACAAACCAGCCTTTTGACAAATTATTTGGTGAAGAAAGAGGCACAGAAGAGAGGAAAAAATTTATTTTATTTTTAGATACAAGGGATTGGAGTACATTTGTAAGCTGAGAGTTAAGAGAGAAGGATGATAATTAATGAGCAAAGTCCCAGACAAGGTAGAAAAAAATCAAGAGTGTGATGTAAACATAGTCTTTTAACATAGTAGCTTTCAAACATTTTTTATTGTAACTCACACTAGGAGATTTGTTTTACATGGCAACCCACTATACACACACGTAAAAATATAAAAATAAAAATAACTGCAGTAAAAGTTTCACTAACTATTCTTAGCATTATTAAGTGTCATGCAATCATATTTTCTTTTCTAGTCTATTTATTCTATTCTACTCTGTTCTGTTCAGTTTGGTTCTATTCTCTCCCTCATTGCTGGTCGTAACCCACTAAATTGATTTCATGAACAAGAATTTTGTCCTTTCCTGCTGCTTTTCAGAGAGTTCCTCGAACTGATCTTTGAGCTCAATCCGTTCATCAGCTGTAACCATTCTGCTATTCATTCCATCTGTTCATTCTTTATTTCATCTATTACATTCTTTATACTTAGTATCACTACTAGTGCTCTTTTTATTATTTCTTTTTCTTGCTTCACATCACTAATAAGTTTCCATCCTGCCTTAGTGTATTTATTGTGCTTATTTTAAATTCTTGCTGTCCTAGTAATTATGTTTCACATTGTATGAACAGGTTTGTATCTTCTTTCACACTAATGTGTTCCTCAGAGATTTCAACTCAGCAATTTGGAAATTGCTCATTATGGAAAATTTGGAAAACACAGAAAAGTACCATATAAATGGCAAAATAAAAACCACCCATAATTTCACCACCCAGAGATAACCAATTGACCATTTAGTGTATTTCCTTCCAGTCACTATTCTATTTACATGTATAAAACCAAAAGCAAACCTGTTGCTGTGAGTTGATTCCAACTCATATGTATAGCATATTAAATAATTGAGAAAATACTGTATATAGTTTTCTATCTGGATTTTTCACTTAACATTAATCTTTAAATTTTTGAAGTTATTAAAATTGTTCACAGACCTACTTTTTAATGATTGAAAGGTATTCCATTATAGTGATAATATAGTAATATATTTAACTCCTGGATATTTAGAATGTTTTCAACTTTTATCCTTTTTTAAAAATATCACTGCAGCAAACATTTTTGAACATAAATCTTTGTTCATACTTATGGTTATTTCCTTAGGAGAGAATCCTAGACTGAATGTGTCAAAGGTTAAGGACACTTAAGACCCAAGCCCTGCATTGCCAAGCTGTTTGCTAGACAGTTTCGAGATGTATCAACAGACGGATGTAGTGCTGGAAGCACACGCTCATCTATGCCAAGAAATCTGGAAGACAGCTACCTGGCCAATAGACTGGAAGAGATCTATATTTGTGCCCATTCCAAAGAAAGGTGATCCAACAGAATGTGGAAATTTTCTTACAGTATCATTAATACTACATGCAAGTAAAATTTTGCTGAAGATAATTCAAAATCAGTTGCTGCACTACATTGACAGGGAACTGCCAGAAGTTCAAGCTAGATTTAGAAGAGGACGTGGAATGAGGAATATCATTGCTGATGTCAGGTGGATCTTGGCTGAAAGCAGAGAATACCAGAAAGATGTTTACCTGTGTTTTACTGACTATGCGATGGCATTTGACTGTGTGGATCATAACAAATTATGGATAACATTGCAAACAATGGGAATTCCAGAACACTTAATTGTGCTCATGAGGAACGTGTACATAGACTAAGAGGCAGTCATTCTAACAGAAGAAGGAGATACTGCATGGTTTAAAATCAGGAAAGGTGTGCATCACGGTTGTATCCTTTCACCATATTTATTAATCTGTATGCTGAGCAAACAATCCAAGAAGCTGGATTATATGAAGAAGAACAGGGCATCAGGATCTGAGGAAGACTCATTAACTACCTGTTGTATGCAGATGACACAACCTTGCTTGCTGAAAGTGAAGAGGACTTGAAGTGCTTACTGAAGAAGATCAAAGACCACAGCCTTCAGTATGGGTTGCACCACAACATAAAACAAAAACCCTCACAACTGGACCAATAAGCAACATCATGATGAATGGAGAAAAGATTGAAGTTGTCAAGGATTTCATTTTACTTGAATCCACAATCAATACTCATGGAAGCAGCAGTCAAGAAATCAAAGGAGGTATTTAATCGGGCAAATTCTGCTGCAAAAGACCTCTTTCAAGTGTTAAAAAGCAAAGATGTCGCTTTAAGTACTAAGGTGTGCCTGACTGAAGCCATGGTATTTTCAATTGCCTCATATGCGTGTGAAAGCTAGACAACTGAATAAGGAAGACCGAAGAAGAATTGATGCTTTTGAATTATAGTGTTGGTGAAAAATATTGAATATGCCATGGACTGCCAGAAGAGTGAACAAATCTGCCTTGGAAGAAGTCCAACCAGAATGCTCAGTAGAAATAAGGATGGCGAAACTTTGTCTCACATACTTTAGACATGTTATCAGGAGGGACCAGTCCCTAGAGAAGGACATCATGCTTGGTAAAGTACAGGGTGAGCGAAAAGAGGAACACCCTCAATGAGATGGATTGACACAGTGGCTGCAACAATGGGCTCAAGCATAGTAACAATTGTGAGGATGGCACTGGATTGGACAGTGTTTCCTTCTGTTGTACGTAGGGTTGCTATGAGTCGGAACTGACTCGACGGCACCTAACAACAACAACACTTCACAGGAAGTGTACAATTGAGTTCCTACCATCACTCCCATTATCTTCACGGTATTTGCTAACTTAATAGAGGAAAATGACATCTCACTGTTTTCCTAATTTGCATGTCTTTGATTAGTAGTGATCATTCATTATTTGTATTAACTCTTCCATAAATTTTGAGTTCAGACCCTTTCCCATTTTCTTCTGCTCTGGAAGGCTAGCCAGCCAAGCTTTCTAGCAAAGGCACGCTACTCACACATTTCTAGTGAAAGATATTGAGAATATCATCTGCAGAGGTGCCAGTGTTTGTACTTGAACCAACAGCCCCCAGCTTGGTGTCAGGTCAGTTATGTCAGGTGAAGTGATGCCACTCGAAGTGTAGACATCTAGGTTGCATTGTGTTTGTGTATGTATAGCCGAGAGGCAATAGAATTTCAGTCTTGGTTTAAGCATGTATATCAGCAAATAATACAAGAAGCTAGACTATGAAGAAGAATGGGGCATCAGGATTGGAGGAAGATTCATTAACTATCTGCGTTATGCAGACGACACAACCTTGCTTGCTGAAAGTGAAGAGGACTTGAAGCACTTACTGAAGAAGATCAAAGACTACAGCCTTCAGTATGGATTACACCTCAACACCTCAACATAAAGAACAAAAATCCTCACAACTGGACCAATAAGCAACATCATGATGAACAAAGAAAAGATTGAAGTTGTCAAGGATTTCATTTTACTTGGACCCATAATCAACATCCATGGACGCAGCAGTCAAATCAAGTGACGTATTGCATTGGGCAATTCTGCTGCAAAAGACCTCTTAAAAGTGGTAAAAAAAAAAAAAAAGATGTCATCTTGAAGACTAAGGTACGCCTGACCCAAGCCATGGTGTTTTCAGTTGCCTCATATGCATATGAAAGCTGGACGATGAATAAGGATGACCGAAGAAGAATTGATGGCTTTGAATCCTGGTGTTGTTGAAGAATAATTGAATATACTGTGGACTGCCAAAAAGAGCAAACAAATCTGTCTTGGAAGAAGTACAACCAGAATGCTCCTTAGAAGCAAGGATGGCGAGACTATATCTCCCATCCTTTGGGCATGTTATCAGGAAGGCTCAGTCCCTGGAGAAGGACATCGTGCTTGGTAAAGTAGAGGGTCAATGAAAAAGAGGAAGACCGTCAATGAGATGGACTGACACAGTGGCTGAAACAATGGGCTCAAGCATAGTAACAATTAGGAGGATGGCACTGGATTGGACAATGTTTTGTTCTGTTGTTCATAGGGTGGCTATGAGTTCGAACTGACTCGACGGCACCTAACAACATCAGGCAATAAATGTGTGTGTGTGTGTGTGTGTGTGTGTGTGTGTCTGTGTGTCTGTGTGTCTGTGTGATAGAGAAGGTTGGTTACTATACACATTTTAAATGTAAAAAATTTTTTTACAATTCATGAAAAGGCTTTCTTGTAACCTCATAAGCATCTCTTTTCATTTTCATTGTGTCCCTCATTGAGGGAGGCCTTTTCTTCTCAAGCAGAAAGATTTGTACATGTGCCAAGGAGATTTCTTTTCACAGACAGCCCCTGTCTGATGCACTATTTCTAGACTGGGAAATATTGTTTTTTTCAATTCTTACATTATGAATAAAAACACTAAGTCTATTTCCAGGAAACTAACTTATTAAGCAGTATAAATAAATAATAGGAGATCCACAGAGCTACGAATGTATACTCTTGAAGGTCTTGTATTGAAGGTAGTCTCCAAAAGGAGGAATCCTCTCTGGAATGGACGTTAAATTCATGATGAATAACATTTTGAACTTTTGACTTTGGGGTACAAAATTTAAGTGTGTGCAACCACAAACCACTGAGAATCAGGGCTAAATAAGTCTGTGTATGAGTGTGTATGTTGGGGTGGGAGGGCTAGTCCAGGTCAACTGTGGTAATGAAGATTCCTGAGTCAGGGTAAATAATTTTCCTATTCTACAACATATTTAGACCTTTGCTGACATTCTAAATTCTTGAGGATTTCTGAATCCTGCCTAGGCCACAAACTGCTTGTTTAAGGAGCTGTTGTGCAAGCACGGGCTGCCTAGTGAGACCCAGGAGGCCACTAAAGTATCTTCTTCACTGGGAATCTGCCCTCCCCTCCACAGTGCCTAAAGACCCACCTTTTGAAACAGGATTAAAGCATTGTATCGATAGGAGTTCCAGGTTAAAATGTACTCCTGGGAGAGGTATCAATCACTGTCAGCCAGCAACACCTTGCCTTGAACTAAATTTCAGATTACCTAATTGGCCCTGAAGAAGCTAGCTGGGGGTGGAGAGGGCCCATGGAGTCCCGTCTTGGGATAGGTTGCTGGATCTCTGAAGGAAGACTCGACTCTGACATTACTGCCTCCATAACTACTGGCAGCAACTGTCAAAGCCTGTTTCCTCAGCCATCACACTGAGGTACCACCTCACGGGTTGTTGTGACCTTGAAATTAGCTTAGTGGCACATGTGAACCAACCCCAGGATTACTCATGGAAGGTAATATTCCACTACAGGAAAATGCTAGAGTTGGGGTGGGCGGTGGTCCCTGGGCAGCCCGGGATAAATTTTAAAGGCCATCTTGGGCCGTTGGAGTTTAGGACAGATAAAAAGGATATAAACAGCATGATGGGGAGGTCACACAATTTTGTCTGGAACTAATTCAGGCGGAGTCTTAACTCCTTTTTTTACAGAAGATAATGTGCAGCATCTCAAAATTGTGAGCAAGTTGAAGGTAACAAATCCGGAAAGGTACACAACATAAATCCCGCTCATGCCCAGCAGGAACATCCCTAATGCGGTGCTCTGTTAGGACAATCAGGTTCCTTTGAGGATTTCTGGGGTGAAAAAGATGTAGGAAAATGAATATATTCAACATTTATCGGGCACCTGCTGGGTGCAGAATAGACTAGTGGAGATTTAAAAACGAACAAGGCCCAGTTTTTGTTGTTTGTTGCCTCCAGAAGCTTGAGTTTAAAAAGAGGAGGGAAGATGCATACGACCATAAAGAAGGGTGGCCAATGATAGAAGAATTGAGCCAACAGGCAGCGACCCGGAGGCATCCTTCATTTTTGGCTGGGCAGCTCAGGAAGTACTTACCGTCCGGCACAATAACTAAAACCAAACCCACTGCCCTAGAGTGGTGGAGTCGATTCCAACCCATAGAGACCCTATAGGACAGAGTAGAACTGCCCCGTGGGGTTTCCAAGGCTGTAAAGCTTTTAAGGAAACAGACTGCCACATCTTTTTCCCGCAGAATGGCTGATGGGTTCCAACTGATGACCTTTTGGTTGGCAGCTGAACGCTTTAACCACTGTGCACCAGGCTCCTTTCGGGCACAGTAACTACCTATTTACCCGGCTCCCGCATGAACCTGTAAAGCGCCCTCCGACTAGATAACTCCAGTTTTGTTCTTCCTCCTCTCTCCACAGCCCAGAGTGCCGGTCACCGAGTAGTATCTCAGTGCAGCCTTGTGGAGTGACTCTTCAAAGGAGGGACGTGCCCCCAGGTGTCTGCAAGATTTGAAAATATTTTCGTGTTCACGTTCAGGGGTAAATCCCAGGGATGCACAAGGAACGGAGAGAGGAGGAGCTCAGGTTCTTGCCCGGGAGCTTAAGAACTCCAGGTCTCGGCCAGCTTTCGCCCACCGAAAGAGGTCTCCGGGCTGCGGCGCTCTCAGCCGGGGCCGGGCCAAGGGCGGAGGCGGTGCGTCCCGAGGGCCACGCCGCCTCCTCGGCTCCCTGTCACCCCGTGCAGGAGCTCGGCCGGCTCCTGGAACGCTCAAACTGCCACAGAATAAAGCTGAAGCGTGAAGTCGAAGAAAACACTTCCGCGCCCGCCCCGTCGCCCCGGAGAAAGAGCTGGGGTCTCAAGAAAGAAAAAGCTGGCCGTTCGAAGGCCAGCGGAAGGCAAGCCGAGAGTCCTCCAGGTTGCCACACTGGCAAACGACAGCCGCAGGGAGCGCTCTGGGGGGCGGGGGGCCAGCACGGCGGCGCCGCCAGGGGGCAGCCCTCCCCACGCGGGCCCAGCCGCCCCGGCACCTCGGCCTGCGGCTTTCCGCGTCCGCACGAGCGCGTCCCGCGAGGTGCGCGGGGCGGGGGGGTTCCCGCGTCGCCCTGGCCCGCCTCTGAGAAAGATTTCCTGTCCCTTCTACCAGTCGGGGGTGAGGGGTGGGGCGTAGGAGAGGTGGTTCTCAGCTGCCGCCCAGAGGAGGGAGCGCGTCAGGGAGGGAGGTCCGGGGGTGGGAGACCAGGGCGGAGAAAGGGACACGCGCGGGAAAGGGGGGGGGGGGTCTCTGCGCTTGGGAATTTCACGAGAGCTAAATTAAAGGTCGCATACAAATGGGTAGCTTAACTAAAGCAAACAAAACAGGTGGAATTGTGGGACTTCAGTAAAGCTTGCCAAAAATCTCCGTTAACGCTCGCCGCCCCAGCTGGGTCCCTCTGGGTCGATCTTCGAGTCTGATCTTCAGTAAATCCCAACACTTTCCTCTGAGTCGCCAGAAGATAATTTGCCACTTATTTCAAGCATTTCCGGTGAAGAGCCCTTTAACCCTTTGGCGAGGGACCTGAGGACAAAGTTGCCAACGGAACGCAAAGTTCATCTCCGCGCTCTTGGCCAGACAAGTTGAGGGCGGTGGTAACCCTGAACCGAATGACGGCTGTAACTGATTGTCCATAGCAGCTATGGTCTGTGTACAAATCCTCCTTCTCAGTTTCATCTTTGAATTCTTCGTACACACCAACCCTCAGTGCAGCGAAAATAACGGTGTTTATTTAAATACTTAAACTTTCAGATGTAAAAGGTGAACTTCTTGGTAAGGACTCCTGGCTACATCAACAAAGCAATGTGATGCCTGATTAATGGTGCTGATAAATGTTGACTCAGGTTAGTGCTGAGCCCATTACAATAATTAAATGGCTCAGCCATGTATCAAACGGAGAGGCAATGAAAAATAATTTGTTTAGAATATTAAAACGTTCTCATAGATCTTAAAAAGATCAATGATAGACTTTACGGGTCATTTGTAAATGTAACCGGTGGTACCAATTCTCAGCACAAAAATCTGGTTTTTAAAAGAAGTCTTAAATGAGGAACAGGTCATTTTTGAGCTCCGTGATTGATAAGGGAAGTAATGAAACGTGAAAAGTACTTGGTGGAGAAAATGATATATACAAGGGCAGCTGATGATTGTGTCTACAGAAAACCGTTTCGTTTTAATTCTCAGTTCTTGTCAAGTGGTCATTTTGATTAGAAAGCTTAATTTTGAGGCAAGTGCCCTATTTTGATATAGAAGCCTTTTAGGCAATGCAGATATCCAGAAAGTATGGCTATGTGAGTGTGGACTCCACAGATTATTAGGATTTTCCACTAGCTAAAATAATATTTTTTTAAAAAATAAAACTAGATGTACTTAAAACGGTATATGAGAACTATTTCCCCTACCTTGTCCTCTGAAAAAGAAAATGTAATGGAACTTGAATCTTACAAAAAAATTATTTATTTTCACCAGTAGGTACTGGAAATATTTAGTGGATTTTCCAAAAACACATTTTTAAAAGCTGGTCTTAAAAAGTTTTTATCATTATAGTTTCTATTATTAAGCCCGCCTGAGTAGAGATGTGTATATGTTATTGTAAATATTTTGGAGTACGTGAAGTGTTGATAAGAATATTCCTAGCACTGAGACCTATAGACTCCCTTACCGCCATTATGAAATTCTTTTCCATGGAACAACTATTTTTTGAGGCATTCCTAGGTGCAACTATTTTTGTGTATTTGAGTTTTTATTAAATTTTTAAAAATTTCTGCCCTGCATTCAATTATTACTTGCTTCTTTAGTCCCAGGAAATCTGTCAGATCTTCTCATTAAGGTGGCTTAGTTAAACTGTCAAGTCTCTAGGGCATTCAAATGCGGATAAGTGACTAAAACGCCAGCCTAACAGCATTTTTATTAACAGATGGCGGAAAACAAACGTCCATGGAGAAGAACCTAAGCGGACGGGTTAAAGGGTCGATAAACAATTATTATTGTCCTTAAACTGGAGGGCTTCTAATAAGATTCAGTGGGGGAGCCGCTTCCCCAGTCTAGGGAAACTGGGACACCCCAACAGACCAGACCCCAGGGTCATTCCCCGAAGACTGCCTCTGAGGATGGGACGTTATCCCCCAGTTGGACGGCTCCTCAGGCCCTTGAGTGGTCAAAGCTTAGCTTTTCACGGGAGTGTTTCTGAGATTAGGGTTGCAGGCTAATTTAGGAGCAGAAGACTGGGACCTCTTAACTCGTGCAGCAGCTCTGGGTCTAGACCAACGCAGACCAGCATGGATGTTCAGGTCTCAGCCCCTTTGGCAAGGAATGGTGGGGTCCTCTCTCTTTCCGCCTCAGTTGCTGCCCCCTCCTACGGGTGAACTTTCTCTCCGGAGCAGGGCTGCTTTCCTAGGCTTTCTTCCCTTTCCTCGGCAGCGCTCTGACGTGCACACCATGTGACAGGTCCCCTTCTGCTATAAGCCGAGGAAAGGTCCGCCCTCTCCAGGACTCAGCCCCGGCCTCGCCGAGCTCTAGTCCGTAGACTCTCGCTTACCCTGCACCCTCCCGAGCGCCTGACCATCTCTCTCTCCAGCCCGTGGCCCCGTCAACCCCTCCTGAGCGGACTGGGCGAGGGGCGCTCCGAGAAGGGAAGGTCAAGTCCTCCGCCCGGGTCGGAAGCGCGAGGAGCGGAGAGCAGCGCAGAGCCCACGCGGCTGCCGCCGGAGCGCAGGAGTTACAGAGTCGCAGCACGAGCAGCGGCTAGCGCCGGACAGCCCCCGTGCAGCTCCCGCAGCGGAGGCCCCCCAGCGTGGCGTCCCCGGGCGGGGCCTGCCGCCCGGGACCCGGGCTGGGGCGCGGAGGGAGCCCGAAGCCCGGCGCCCCTATGCGCCGCTCCGCCGCCGCCGGGCCACAACTATGACCCTGAGCACGGAGATGTCCGATGCCTCTGGCCTCGCCGAGGAGACAGACATCGACGTGGTGGGGGAGGGCGAGGACGACGACGACGAGGAAGAGGAGGACGACGACGAGGGCGGCGGCGGCGGCGGGCCCAGGCTGGCTGTCCCCGCGCCGCGGCGGCGGCGGCGGCGGCGGCGGCGGCGGCGCTCGTACGCCGGGGAGGACGAACTGGAGGATCTGGAGGAGGACGATGACGACGATGACATCCTGCTGGCCCCGCGGGCAGAGGGCTCTCCGGTGCCCCCCGGCCCGGCCCCCGCGGCGGTAGCCGGGGGTGGCGGGGGGGGCGGCGGCGGCGCGGCCGCGGGCGGTGGCAGCGGGAGCGCGGGCGGCGGCGCCAAGAACCCCCTGGTGAAGCCGCCCTACTCGTACATCGCGCTCATCACCATGGCCATCCTGCAGAGCCCCAAGAAGCGACTGACGCTGAGCGAGATCTGCGAGTTCATCAGTGGCCGTTTCCCCTACTACCGGGAGAAGTTCCCCGCCTGGCAGAACAGCATCCGCCACAACCTCTCGCTCAACGACTGCTTCGTCAAGATCCCCCGCGAGCCGGGCAACCCGGGCAAGGGCAACTACTGGACGCTCGACCCCGAGTCGGCCGACATGTTCGACAACGGCAGCTTTCTGCGCCGGAGGAAGCGTTTCAAGCGGCAGCCGCTGCTCCCGCCCAATGCGGCCGCCGAGTCGCTGCTGCTGCGCGGCGCGGGTGGCAGGGGCGGCGCAGGCGACGCCGCCGCCGCCGCGCTCTTCCCGCCGGCGCCGCCGCCGCCCCCGCACGCCTACGGCTACGGCCCCTACGGCTGCGGCTACGGCTTGCAGCTGCCGCCTTACGCGCCGCCCTCGGCGCTCTTTGCCGCCGCCGCGGCCGCCGCGGCCGCCGCCGCCGCCGCCTTCCACCCGCATTCGCCGCCGCCGCCCCCGCCGCCGCACAGCGCGGCCGCCGAGCTGGCCCGGACCGCTTTCGGCTACCGGCCTCACCCGCTAGGCGCTGCGCTGCCCGGCCCCCTGCAGGCCTCGGCGGCCAAGGCGGGCGGCCCGGGCGCCTCGGCACTGGCGCGCTCGCCCTTCTCCATCGAGAGCATCATCGGGGGCAGCCTCGGCCCGGCCGCCGCCGCTGCCGCCGCCGCGCAGGCTGCCGCCGCCGCCGCGCAGGCCTCGCCCTCGCCCTCGCCGGGGGCGGCACCGCCCGCGCCCGGACCCGGCGGCGGCTGCGCGGCGCAGGCGGCGGTGGGCCCGGCCGCCGCGCTCACCCGCTCCCTCGTGGCCGCCGCGGCCGCCGCCGCCTCCTCCGTTTCCTCGTCGGCCGCCCTGGGGACTCTGCACCAAGGGACTGCCCTGTCCAGTGTGGAGAACTTTACTGCTAGGATTTCAAATTGTTAATAACGCTCTGTTAGCGCGTTTGAGAGAGAGAAGGTAGGAATCCCGGCACCTTTTTTCATCTTGGCGGTTTGGTGTTTTGTTCGCTCCGCCCAGCGCGGCCCCTACCGACCTCGCGCCCCCATTTTCGTCGCTTCAGATTCTCAGAGGAGGCTGTTTGGCAACCACAGCTCGGGCGCGTGTCTTAGCTCTGCGAGTCTCTGTTTATGCGAAGTCGCCCGGTGCAGCAGCCCTGGATCCAGGATGGAGAGGAAGGATGAGGATGGTGTGGGTCCAAAGTGTCCAGGCAAGAGGGGCTTCCTTGACATTTCGGAAATCAGAAAGAAAAAAAAAGTCCCACAGAATAACTAAGTCTTTTTGAGGTGTAGAGATTCTCAGGTCCAGGCGTTTAAAAATCAGTTACGTTCAGAAGAAGAAGAATACAAAAATAGCAAAGGTCCCGAAGAATGCCAGAGAAGCAGTTATTTTTTTATCTGAGGACACTTGCCTAGTGTACTTTTTTATGAAAAGGAAAAAACGATTAACATGTTTACACAAGGGAAAAGAGGCAAAATTACCGTTTTTTTTTAACCTGTGTTTTGTATCGTAATAGACATGCGGAATTTTTATTTTGTACTTACTGCGTATTCTTTGTAAGGAATATTGTAAAGTTTTCTGGCGATTATTGTACTATTCTAATGTAAGATTTTTACACTTTTTCAAAAATAAAATGCTTAATTTTCGAAGAAAATCCACCAAAATAATTAGCTTCAGTCGTCCCCTACTTATTTTCTTTTCTGTTCAGAAAGTTTCCATGAGAGTTAAGTAAAAGTCCTAGTATATAATGGACTAAAACGCATTATTTTCAAACGGAATTTACCAAAAGCATCATGCCAGGATTTTTTTCATGTAAACTTTCTAAGTCAGAACCATTGCAGGATGTTAGAAATTATTTTTAAATGACCACAAGTGAAAGAAATTATTTTGGTATACATTTTTGAATCTGATTCAGTTTCCAAGAGCGTTGAGACTATTTAAAATTAAAAGCACAACAAAATTTAAGAAAATTTTATAGGAATTTTTAATTTTACTTTTGAGCCTCGATTTCATTTAATTTCCATTCACTTTTTAGTGCCATATTGTATATTTCTGTACTTTTGTGGAAGAGTCTACTGCATAATATGTACTGTATTGTAATGGAAGCAACAGAAGCAAGTAGGCAATTTTTAGTTTCAAACAGTTAATAGAGACGATCAGTAGTTAAATACTTTTAAAATCCTGTATAAGAAAATATTTGCATATATAAAAGGGATTGTATTTGAAAGTTCTGGCACTTAAAGTCACTGTTTTCAAAATAGAAGGATGACAGTAATTGCATAAAGAAGTTTTGTTATAAAAGACAAACTTAACAGTGAAGTTCTAGCTTAATGTGTAACTTAGGGCCAATTTTATGATAATATGTACTTGAAGGGATAAAAATAAAACTGCACCAGGCGTTTACTAATTATATTTTGATGATTTAAGGTATCTTTTTCAAATTATAACTTTTCAATAACTGATTATTGCAGGCAATTCCTAGTTCATTGAAAAAAGTGAGGCTGTAGTTTTGATGACTACAGATGTTATTGTGAGCTCTAAATAAAGACAAATCATACGTAATACGTATTTTAAACGGTTAATCTCAGTGGGTTTCAGTGGAGGTTAAATCTGTTTACTCAGTTTCTTTAAAATGTCTGGTCAGGCATGCGTATGAAGATTTGCAGATTTAACCTAGTACATTAATCAAGTCTGCATTTTAGGCCAATGTTTTGCAGTGACATTCACATTTGACGACCTGTCCTTTCCTCCCTTCTGAAGAAGGAAAAAACTGACTTTCACAGTCTCAGAATGTAAGTATTCCTCACCCTCGGAAAGTTTGGAGGAGGTTGGATAATAGTTTAAACACACCCTCAAATTTACTACTAAATAAGTAAATACAAATTGAAATATCGTAAGACCAAAAACTTATGTGCAAAAGTTACTTTTACCCTAGCCCGGCTGAAAGAGAGGAGACGTTTGAAACGACAGCGAACGCCGCGATCCCCCACGCCGCCGGGTTGGAGCGGGGTTAGCCGGCGGAACCTTAACGGCACAGACACTGCTGGCGCGCCTCGCCGCCTTCTCTAATGTGGAGATCTAAACTTCGATCTGAAAATAATTACAAAGAGTCAAAGAACAAATAGCGTGTGTGTATCTTTTGCATGATGCGTGGATGTGTTGAAACCAGGGACTCCTGGCCAAAACTTCACTGTTCAGATACTTGCTGCTTAAAAAATGCCAGGACAGCTCTTCGTCCCAGGTTGTCAGTGCTTTTAGGAGCATGGCAAAGAGGCACTGGGCGGCCGGGCCGAGTTGGGGGTCCCACTTCACCTGCGCCCGCTAGAGAGCGCGAGCCTTAAAGGTGGACGCTTCGTGAGCTCACACGGAAAAGCAAACTCTATCTGCCTCATTCCCGAGTTTTTTGTCCGGCAGGTTCTGCGCCCCTACCCTCCCAGTGTGGGGTTCTGCCGCCGGCTTTCCAGCCCTGTAGTCCGGGCGTGCGGAAGAGATATGGGCCGCGAAACGAGGGCCGTGGGGCGGTTAGGCTAGGGCCCCAGGGTGGGCGAGGAGTGCGTGGGCCGTGGACACGAACTATGGGCGCGGGGCGCGCCCCGTCTGTCTGTCCCGGCGGGCGAGCAGGTGCTGGAACAAAGGGCGCCGGTCGCCGGCCCACCCAGGCCTTTGATAGGCAAGGACGTCTCCTCCTGGGGTTCTTCATTCGCATGCAAATCCAGCGCTGGTCCCCCTTTCTTTGAAGGCAAACAGAAGGATGTTTGTGTGTTTGTAGGGAAGAAGCCTGCTTGAACAAGCCTTCCCCAATAGACTGGGTCTCGAAAAATAAACCAGTTGGACAAACACGGGCCACCACCTCTCCTCCTCCCAACTACAAAGTGTGGATTTGCTACAACTCATTAACCCAACGCTTTTCTCCTCTTCTCCTTGTTTCTTTGCTCGTCCAATGCCCCTGTAGAGCCTCGAGACAAATGACCGAAGCGCAGTCGGGAGGGAATTGCAGTTAATAGGGAGAGGGATATATTGGGGCTAATGGTTCAGGCAGTTCCCGGAGAAGGACCACACAAAAAGGAGCCTCTGCATTCAGGGCTCTGTTGTGCTGCGGAGGTTTAATCTGCAGCTTGATTTAGCCAAATGTTATCTATTGCGGGGGCAATGAAGCCCTTATGGATTGAATTGCGCCTTGTACCACACATGGTGTCATGACCTTAGATCATTTCTTGGTTGATTTCTTTTTTTCTCTATTCGGTAATTATTTTATTTCTTTAAAAGAAGAAGCTCCCTCTTCTCAACAACGCGTTTCCTCTCCATACCTATCCCGTACATTTATTTAAGAGCCACTTCCTTTCCTCTTAAAAACAAAAGAAAAAGAAATAGGAGAAGGGGGGGGGGGGAGGCGAGGACCTTTCCCACTTTTTATCCACTGAGCCATCTGTATGTTTGTACATTTCTTCTTCTCTGTCTGCTACTCAGTGGCCCTTTCCTGCCCAAACTTTCTGCTGATGGAACTGGAATTTTGGATATATTTATTTTCAAAATTCTTACAGTGAATGTATTAAGCATTATCTCAGGAAAAAGTTTCTGCTCTTTACTTTTTTTTTTAACTCACCATTTCTTCCTGTAGCCAGTCCTCTGAGAGAGCTGGGGGAGGTGGTTATTCTGATAGAAGGTGATTATTTTGATGGACTACCAGGCGGTGTCATTTATTAAAGGCTGTCTGAGGCTGGTGGTTGAGCCTGTGCCTGTTTTGTTTTTCTGTTTCTGGCCCTGGTGGCTCTGATTTCCTTGCTTGACCGAGGACCAAGCTGGGAGCAGCTAACTGTTGTTACAACTGCTATTGATGGGTAAGGATCTGCGCTTACTACCCAAAGCCAGGAATCGAGAACTTTAATTTTCATTTTTAAAAATTCTCTGTTGGCTACATATTTTGCTCACACCTGTTTTTATTACTGACCGAGAAAAGTCATTTGGGGGCAACTTGAAGGTCATAGCCGCATCAAACTCAATCCAAATCAGAAATGTGCCCAGGAACTGCCTCGGTCTCTCTGGGCTCCTCCAGGGAAGTAACCACAGGTCTAATTGGAATGCTAGGGGGGTCCTCCTCCCCCCTTAGAACTGAACCAGACAAGGACAGGCCTGAGGAGCAGAGGACAAGTGACATGGGCCCAGCATTGTCTGCATCTATTCTTGTCTCTGCCGGTTTCCAGGTGGTGCAGCTGGGTCACGCATATACACATACAGGCATGCACGCTCCTTGCTCATCAGCTGCCACTGTCTCCCTTCCCTCTATGATTTTGTAATTAGGCATATGCTTTTTGTTGGTAAATGTGTTTGATGTCACGGCCAGTGAAACGTGGTGTGTTTATAGGGCCACGAATGTAAATGTGTAAATATGTTTAGTGTAAAATCTGGCCCTTTGACTTTAGCAATAAATACCCTGCCAAGTCGGATACGATTACATTTGACAGAAAGATGGAGATTCTGATCATGACCAGCTGCTCAGGGCTCTCTGGGACTTATACTTCCCCAACTGAATTCACTTTTCAGATAATTTCTTTGCATGTCACATCTCTCTAATCACATATTTCCCTTGATGTGAACAGGTTGGGCGCCTTTCTTTCTGTTGTTGACCCCTCTCGCATGCAGGAAACTTCCTGGTTCATTCCTCCTGCTTCTTTACCAGGAAGATACTATTCAGCAAGAAGCAATACACACACAGAGAAAACAACTCATTATTATTATTGATCCCTTTTTGAGTCCTGAGTCTTCTGAGTACGATGGGATGGCTATGCAGAGAAATGAGGACAAAGACTGTGAGCTTCTCACTCATATTTATAATCTTCCTTGTCATTAGCACCATCAGCCTGACACTTTAAAAATATTTTGAGCTACTATAGCTTTTTAAATGAAACGTTTTATTGAAATATAGTATACCTACAGAAAGGTGCACAAATCTCGATGACTTTTCACACAGTGAACACACCATGTAACCAACATCACATCAAGAAGCAGAGAATATTACCAGCACCCCAGAAACGCCTTTCCTGCCTATATTCCAGTCACTACCCATATCACACATTAATGTTGTAGAAGGACTTTCACTGATAATTTCTTTCAGCTACACTGTAGAATCGTATAGGAGAAGAATTATTATTGACCCCATTTTACAAATAAAGATATCAAGGCTCAAAAGAGATTAAGTGACTTGCCTAAGGTCATAGCTACTGGGACTTCAGCATTTAAATCCCATTTTATTTCCATTACACCACACTGCCGCTTTGTTGCCAACATTGTGATTTATTAAACACCCACTGTGGCAAGGCAGTTGCCTTAGAGGTCACTGTGAAGAATCATTTATTTCTTACACACTTTTTTTTTTTTTTTGACTTTTGTTAGGCCCTCCTCCCTTCCACCTCCACCCGTGTCTTCCCAGAGATGCCTCAGCCCCTCAGTTCACATGCCATTGGAATCCAGTAGCTAATTATTTTAGAGGTCTCAGCTTCCTCGGCCTTGTTCTACATGACACCTTCCTAGCATCCCCTTTCCAATTTTTTAAAATCACCAATCTTCTTCAAAACATTACACATACACACACACACACACACACACACACACACACACACACACACACACACACACACCTTACCTCAGTACTATTTATCTATTTCCTCCGTTTCTCTGGCTGATTTCTAATCTTCAAATTTATAATCCTCCTGTTTAGAACTTTTTGCTAAACCACTGAATGGGTCTTTACAACTAGCCCTAGGGACACATCCTCCCTTTGTGAAAAAGGGAAGAGTCAGATCAATTGATTTAACATTTAATGAGAAAGCAAAGCATTTTGCTGAGTACCACTCCCTCCAACACATACAATAAATGCACTGAGTTTTTTGTTTGTCTTGTTTTGATTTTAGTCTCTTTGAACAGCTGCATATGACATGGCTTGGGTTGGTCCTTTTAGCCCTCTGTACAATTAATCCTTTGCACAGGAGCCTCCCAAGTGGTGATCCCACCTGGAGCTCCGACCTGCCCTGCAAGAGGTCTCCCTAAAATGCTTTTGGGGAAGAGGGAATCCTAGACCACCAGCTAGCCCATCCTTGCCTGTTGCCACTCTGAAGCCTCACTGAAGTCCAGCCTCCTTGGGCAGGGGCTGGGACTACTGCTTTGTCCCCGTATGAGGACATCCACACTGGAGTCAGTGCAGGGATTGTGCCTGACTAATTGTGAACTGCAGGCTGCAAAGGAAAGTGTATATGGTGAGCTTTCCAAGGGATAGTATTTGATGTAAGATAACATTGATTTTCTAGAGAAAAGGCGTTTTGCATTTTACTCAGAAACTTTTTTTTTTTTTTAAATTCTAGACTTTAAAAGACACCAAAACTCCATTCGGGGCTGGGGGGAACCAGTCAATCAGTATAGAAAACCTGGATAACTCATATTCTGAATTTGAAGCCAGGGGACGGTTTGAAGTATATTTTTCTTCTCTTAAAGTCAGAGTAGCTTTATTTTTCAAGATAGGATGTTTTCTTGTATGTAGGATGCTATTACTGCGAAGAATGTATGCAGTCCACGAAATAGAAAGCACGCGATGTAAATACGAGTCCGCTGAGCATCGGGAGAGGAACAAGCACAACCGGGTGGTACAGGATGGACCCTAGGCCACGAGGAGGGAAGCCAGGAAATTCTATCTTACTTGCAACTATTTATCAATAACAGGCTGGCAAAGAAAAAGAGGGGAGGGAAGGCGAAGATTAATCACAGCAGAAGGCAGAGCCTCTTTGCACACTTGCCTAGGAATTTCTCTCAATACAACTAAAGGGCAGATATTTTCAGCAATGAAGGGAAGTAGAACAGTTTCTTAAAAGTCTATAGGAAAGGTTATTGTGAATGAAAAATAACTTGGTTTTCTATCTCTGATTTTGTTTATTTTTATGCAGAGTTTCACATATATGAAAATAACTGTGACCAGATTGTGTTCTGTTAGGTAGGGACTACGGAGAGAGAGAGAAAAAAATCACAAACCAAAATGTCTCTAAAGCCTGCAAGAAAAAGGGAGACAGGGCTGAAATGAAATGTCACATCAGTTTTCACACTTATAACTTTGGGGGGTTGTGAGAATAAAAAAGATAATTTATGTTAAAATATTGTCAAAAACATAAAACCTATAGAAATGTAAAGAATTATGATTCTTTTGTGGCTTCTCTCCCACATCCTTCTGGAAAAAAACAAAAGCAAAACTTCTAAACTGCAGTATACCTAAATCTGTAAATTAGTTGAGACAAACATTTAGCCATATATAAAGACTTATTTTTCTTCAAAACTCCCATCCTAGCTATGAAATAAATTGATACTTAACCCTTTCTAGAAATAATCAGGAGAAAAGAGACAGCGTTGTTTTCTCTTACTTCAGCCAGAGGTGTATTTGGACAGATAACTTTCCCTTCCTTTCTAAAATAAACAAACCAATG
Organism: Dugong dugon; assembly: GCA_030035585.1. Lineage (NCBI taxonomy): Eukaryota > Metazoa > Chordata > Mammalia > Sirenia > Dugongidae > Dugong > Dugong dugon. The sequence goes on along the minus strand of CM057460.1, from coordinate 77,195,470 downwards.
GTGTTTTAAATCCACTCTCCTAGTCTCTTGCTCTGTTTCTTTCCTCTACTTACTTATCCTTCGATCATCTCTTTAACCCCTAAGCTTTGAACAGTGGGATTAGTCTGCAGTATTTATTGAGCACCTGCTGTATTGCAAATCCTTTTATTCCCTCTTTAAATGTAGGAAACAAATTAAGGAATTCCTGCCATCAAGCTGCCTCTAGTAACATGAGTACGAGCTCATGGAACAAGAGGAGCAAACATTTTAGCAGGAAAACAATGGGGACGGGGGAGAGCTAGGAAGATAACTTGATCATTTCTCCAGGGAAAGAGACTTTTTTTTTTCATTACCAAAAGTCTCCCTAGTATATAAACTAAACTGAAGTTGTCAGTTGCTTGGCAGTATCTTCCTGGTGTGGCCAATTTACTCACAAAATGCCTAAAACACCTAAGTGCCTATGTGATATGCAGGTACTTCAATGGCAAAGGTCCTCCAATGTAGAGAATTATGAATTTGGGTTTCCTCTCAAGTTTTTAAGGCTTAAAAGAAACTTACAGATCCCATCTTCTCCCCAGCTACCAGTCTAGACCTGGAAAAGGGGGAGGGGGTTGTAATTAGGCCATTATAAAATGTTGATACCATTATGAACTAAGACTAAGATCTATTTGGAATGAATTTATGTTCACATGGGTTTGTAAAGAGTTAAATATAGAGAGACAATAAAATACCCGAGGGCACTTTTTTCTATACTTAAGTATTTTATTACAAATCGAAGAAAATTAAAATATAAAGCACGGTATATTTCTTTTGTATTATTTTATAGATTTTTAAATAGGTATTTTTCCATTTGCATAAATTGTAGGTACATCTTCAACATGCAAACTCAGAGTCCAGGTTTTGGACCAGTGGGGGTGCAAAGGCACCCAAGCGTTTTTCCTCATTCAGTTTAAACTTTAACCTCACCTCTTAGTTGCATCGCCAAGGAACTGAGGCCAACTCATCAAGTGTGAGTCTTGTTTTTATCTTCAGAAGTAACCAGGGGTACATAGGACAAAAATAAAATGCTGAGGCGCTCCGTGTTCTGTTTTTTTTTTTTTTTATTTAAGGGATTTCATGTTTCTTTGCCTTCCTCCCCTTCCCCTCGTTCCCACCCTCCATCTGCATGCACAGCAGGACTCCAGCAAACGATCTCCCACAGGTCTTCACAGTGATGTGGGATGGGATCCCTTATTTTAGGGAGTTGGTGGGTGCGGGTTGTTATTGTAACTCTACTCTGTAAGTAAAGCTTTGGCATGTAATAAATCTCTCCCCAAAGACTTTTGGATCTTTGATTTGAAAAATCGGATTCCTTTTGTGGAAACAGTTGACAGGAGCCTAAAAGGATTAGTTGCATTCCACACAGGATAATTTTTACTGGCAACATTTTGAAACGATTTGGTCCCTTTCAGACCTTAAACAACGTCCAGAAAAATGATCTAACGAGACTTGTATTGTTTTTCTTTGTCTGCGAATCCATTTGCCGCTTGTGCCAATGTCTCGATAGGGTTTTGACAGGGTTTCGCTCCCGAGTAGGGCACTGTGTTAACTTCCAATCTCTCTTTCTACTTGAGTTGTAACCTCCTTCGGCCAGGGGCCCAGCAGTGTTTTCCCAGCGTCAGCCCCTGAAATGAAGCGAGAGCGGGTGGTTTGTCTCTCGGTGGCGCCGTGCCTGGAAGGGGGTCGCAGGGGCCGGCTCCTCCCCGCTCTCTCGCCGAGGGCCGCGCGTCGCGCGGCGGATGCGCAACGGTCTGGGCCGCGGTCGCCAGCAGCTCCGGCCTCCGGACGTCGCTGCGGCGGGTGAGGCAGCGCGCACTTCCCAAACCTTCACAGCCAAACAGTCCTGGGCCCCTCTGCTCGCCAGAAGGTGATGCTTGACGAAGGAGGGCGGGAAAAGAAGATAGTTTTGTCTTCTTTCTTTACTTGCCGAGCCCCAAACAAAAAAACCGAGAGCGGCCTGCCTTCTCCTAGCAGATGGCCGCCTGGCTGCTGCGCGCGGGCCGCGGGCGACAGCGGTCCCCGCCTCCCCGGCCCTCGCCACTGTTTATTTGGTTGTCAGCGGACTTATCAAGATGTTAGTTTGCAGGAGGTTCTGACCTGCCTGGGCGCTGTGGCTGCTTGGCCCGGACTTTCCCCTCTGTTTTTACACCTGCACAAACTCCACCGCACTCCCCTGTCTGATTTATAGCCCAATTAAAGGTTCAGTATTCTCGAAGCCACCCGCGCTGCGCCCCTCTCCGCCTCCCGCCGGCCGCGGCGAGCGCAGGAATGCGCCGCGCCGGGCCCGAAGGTAGGGCCGGGCCAGCGCCCGTCCGCGCCCAGCGAGCACCCTGGACCCCGCGTGCGCGGCGGCGGAGACAGGCTTGCGCGGGGAGAAGGGCAGAGAACGCGCCCTCACGCCACGCAACCGCTGCGCAAAGTTAGGCCTGGTCCGCAAACCAGAATTGTTTCCTCCTGGGGCTTCGGTTGGGCCGAGGCGCGGCTCCCCAGCGCCGAAGGCCGAGCCCGGAGGGCGCAAGAGCCCGGAGAGCTGCCCCGGCGGCCACGTGGCGCGGCCGGAGGCGGAAGCCCCGCACCGACCTTCCGGCCGCCGTCGCGCCCGCCGCGCGCCTTCCCCCGGACAGAGGGGGCGGTGCGGTGCCACCCGGGCGGAGAGGCGCCGGGCTGGGCTGCGGGGCGGGCGTCCGTTGTGCGGTGCGTCGCCCGGCCCGAGCGCCCTCGCCCGGCGGCCCTGCTTTCCCGCCTCGCTCGGCGAAGGCCGGCAGGCCGCTGCCCAGAGAGGCTGCCCGAAGAAGCTGGTGGTTTCCGCCGGCAGCACCGGGCGCTGGGCCGGGGAGGCGCGGGGTCAGGGCCCGCCCGCCCGTCTCGGATGCGGCCGGGGCCGTGGCTCGGCGCGGGCGGGCCGGCTGGCGTTCCAACCACCTTTGCGCCCTTTCTTTGCAGGGAATAAGCGGCAAGCCAACCGAGATGGGCAGCGTTGAGCATCTTCCTAACCTAATGCTGTCTTCTTTCCATCTATCAATCCACCTTTCTAATTAGACTAATTAGGAGCTCTCTGGAGTGTCGCTAGGCCCAGGGACTGAACCGCTTAGGGGTTGTGAAAAGAGTCCTGAATGGCCACGCTGGGGGCCGGGCGGGGGCCTTTGCGACCCATTCAGCAAGTAGTAACAGTGGCTACATTTATCCTTGGCCATTGAAAAGAGGCTCGATTAAAATGTTTGGGAACTAATGCCACCCTGCAGCCCCTGTCTAATTAGAGGGGCCTGGGGCGACTGCAAGAGCGCCCGGGACCCTGCAGACACCAGACTTGCGTGCCGCTGCTTTCCGCCCTTTCATCGCAGCCGATTTCCTTCCCCAAGACAAAGGTCCGCCACCTCCCCACCTGTTGCGGACCCTCGCTTTCCTGTCCATCCCTAGCCCCCTCGCTGTCGTCCCAAGGTGATGGCGCAGTCAACTGCGTTAGGCAGCACAGCTTCGCAGACAAGTTGGGGGCAGCGGAGTGGAAAAAAGGCGGCTCGATCCCTCTCAGTGTCTTGGAAAGTACACTTGCGTTCGGTAGGCTCCGTGTTTTTCTCTCCATCTTTCCCCCTCCGTATTTCTCACGTTCTGTATATAGCTCAACTGCCCCCACCCCCGCCCACCCCGCGCCCCGATTTCCAAGTAAATCGTTTGGGAAATGAGAGGAAGGCAGGTCGGATGCCGTCCTCATTCACTGCCTTGGCCGCACATTCACTTGTATAAATAATTTTTACTCATTGCCACCAGGCTATTATTTTAAAGAAGTGTGTATTGAACGCTACTGTCTGCTTACATAGATCTTCACTATATTCCTCAGCCTTTTGCCTTCTGTCTTACCCATCCCAAAATATCTTAAGAAGTTAAATCTGACTTGAAGTTTATATATAGATACAGTTTATCTTTTTCATGGATTAGTAAACACAAGATATTAGCCAAGAGAGAGAAACGAGAAATAACAGACATATTGCGACTATAGATTTTGGTGGTGGTGGGGGTTGGTTGTTTTGGTAGTGAGGGTGGCACCTGATATTTTTACAAAAATTTGATACACACTCCCTAGAATAAAAGTGACCAAGAGGGTTTTCTGTCCACTCTTTTTTTTTTTTTTGGTCATAATCCTTCTTTTTGGAAAAGAGCCAGATGTACAAAGAAATATCATCAGGTCACTGTTCTTGATCTTTTTAATTTAGAAACTAGAATCACAGGAAAAGATGCTATTAACTAAATGTCAACCCACAGCATGCAAAATTCCTTGGATCTAAACTTCAAAAAAAAAAAAAAAAAAAGGGAATGAAAGATGTCATGTGAGTGAAAAGAACCATGGAATTTTTTTAAGGTCTAAACTGATCTTAATAGTGTTTTATTGCTTCCACACCCTGCTTCACGATATTTTAACAGTTACAATATTCATGACAATGCAACATAAATCTAGTTAAGAAGTTGGGAGGAGGGGCAGAGAAGGCGAAAGAAATGAAAAAAGCGGTTCACTTGCATTGGGGAAAATTACAATTTGTAAAGTTTAAAAATTTCTGGAAACTTTGAAATGAAAAAATGTATTCTGTCTGCTCTCAAACCTTATTTTTTTAAAAATTTCCACTGTTAGTTTAAATTGTAAGTAAAGAATAATATATGCACTGTAAAGCACACAAATCCTAACCATGCAACTTGGTGACTTTTACAGATATATGCACCTGTGTAACTACCACTTAGATCAAGTTATAGAACATTTTAAACACCCTAGAAAACTCATTCCCCTTCCCAGTCAATACCACACCCACGCCAACCACCCTTCTTCTTTCTGTCACCATAGATTAATTTACCTGTTCTTGAATTTCATGTAAATAAAATCATACCGTATGTATGTCGTCTTTTGCCTGGCTTCCTTTGCTCATCATCATGCTTGTGAGATTCATCTGTTCAAACACCTTACTTATCAAACAATATAAGTGGGAAATCAGTTTACACAGGTGAAAAACGGGAGATCAAACACTGGAAAGCTTTACCTCAGTTTGAAATAAAAAACAACCCCCGCCCCCCATGCAAGACAAAAATCCTCAACTCTTTATTATCTACTAGCAGAGGTAATTTTTTGATTATAAATAAGTAAATGAAATACTTCACCCTTAGTCACTGTTACACTATGTATAAGATGCAATTATGAGTAAATGTAAGGAGAAAAGAAGTCACAAGCTGCTTTTGTAATTGGATTTTATTTCCTACTTGCCATTCCAGCCCCTAACACTAGCAGTAAGTACTTTGGGCCTCTTCACAAAGAATGGTGTGAACTCGAGGAGGGGGAAAGTAAATTGCATCCAGTTCGTTCTACCTCAGATGAGCAAGTACTTAATGCAACAGCCTGTCAAGTGCACTGTGAATTCTGTTATAAAGTGTTCATTTTGCAGCTAACCTAGCAGTCTTTACTTTGTCTCATCTATGAATCACCGTATAGACCAGTTAACTTTGCACAGAGAAAAGCTGTTCCCTAGAAATGAAAGTAGGCCAGCAAACCTGCACAATTAGGATTGTCCTGCTCACTCCCAGCATCTCCTGGAATTCAGCTATGAAGACAGCTTTGTCATGAACTCAGCTGTGGGGACCAACCAGAAGCAACCAGTTGAGCCCATCACTAGTAACCACCCCCCACCTCCAATAAAAACAAGAGAATGACATTAGTAGGACTTTTTCCCCCAGGAACGACAGCATTTTTAGGGATAGGCATGTTTGGGCCATGGGAAAAATTATGAGACCAGGTGGAAAAATTTGAAGTGGGTTTTTGGTTGTTTACACTGGGTTGGTAAATTTGAAGGAGGGAACACATCTTTTTTTTTTTTTTTTTCACTGTAATTAAATGAAGTTTACATTTCAAGTGAGTCTCCATACAAGTTTTTTTTTTTTTTTTTTACATATATTGTTATGAGACCCCAACTGCTCACTCCATTCTGCGACAGCACACTCCTCCCCTCGGCCCCTGATTCCCCATGAACATTCAACCAGCTCCTAACTCTCTCTGCCTTCCCATCTCACCTCTGGACAGAAGCTGCCCCTTTGGTCTCTTGTATCTACTTGACTAAGAGGCACATTCTTCATGAGTATCACTTTATGTCCCACAGTCCAGTCCAATCCCTGTCTGAAGAGTTGGCCTCAGAAACTGTTTTAGTTCTGGGGCAATGGAGAGTCCAGGGGCCATGCTTTCCAGGGCGCCTCCAGTCTCAGTCAGACCATTAAGTCTGGTCTTCTTACTAGAATTTGAGTTCTGCATCCCATCGTTCTACTGCTCCATCAGGGACCCTCTGTTGTGTTCCCTGTCAGGATGTTCATTGGTGGTAGCCGGGCACCATCTAGTTCTTCTGGTCTCAGGCTGATGAAGTCTCTGGTTTATGTGGCCCATTCTGTCTCTTGGGCTAATACTTTCCTTGTGTCTTTGGTGTTCCTCGTTCTCCTTTACTCCAAGTGGTTGGGACCAATTGATGCATCTTAGATGGCTGCTTGCAAGCTTTTAAGACCCCAGAGCCACTCACCAAAGTAGGATGCAGAACATTTTCTTAATAAGCTTTGTTATGCCAATTGACCTATATGTCCCCTGAAAGCATGGTCCCCAGACCCCCCCATCCCTGCTACTCAGCCTCTCAAAGTATTTGATTGTATTGAGGAAACTTCTTAGCTTTGGTTTAGTCCAGTTGTGCTGGCTTCCCCTGTAATGTGTGCTGTCCTTCCCTTCACCTAAGATGATTCTTATCTACTATCTACTTAGTGAATACTCCTCTCCCTCCCTCCCCACCCCCGTAACCATCAAAGAATGTTTTCTTCTGTGTTTAAACCTTTTCTTGAGTTCTTATAATAGTGGTCTTATACACTATTTGTCCTTCTGTGACTGACTAAATTCACTCAGCATAATAAGTTCCAGCTTCCACGGTGTTATACAATCTTTCACAGCTTCATCATTGTTCTTTATTGTTGCATAATATTCCTTTGTGTGGACGTACCATAGTTTGTCTATCCATTCGTTCGCTGATGGGCACCTAGGTTGCTTCCATCTTTTTGCTATTGTGAACAGTGCTGTGATGAACATGGGTGTGCATCTATCTATGTGATGGTTCTTGTTTCCCTAGGATATATTCTAAGGAGCAGGATAGCTGGATCGTATGGTACTTCTATTTCTAGCTTTTTAAGGAAGTTCCAGATCGATTTCCAAAGTGGTTGTAACATTTTACATTCCCACCAACAGTGTATAAGTGTTCCGGTCTCTCCATAACCTCTCCAGCATTTGTTATTTTGTGTTTTTTGGATTAATGCTAGCCTTGTTGGGGTGAGATGATATCTCATTGTAGTTTTGATCTGCATTTCTCTAATGGCTAATGATTGTGAACGTTTCTTCATGTGTCTGTTAGCTGCCTGAATGTCTTCTTTGGAGAAGTGCCTGTTCATATCCTTTGCTCATTTTTTAATTGGGTTATTTGTCTTTTTGTTGTTGAGGTTTTGCAGTATCTTGTAGATTTTGGAGATTAAATGCTGATCGGATTTGTCGTAGCCAAAAAATTTTTCCCAGTCTGTAGGTTGTCTTTTTACTCTTTTGGTGAAGTCTTTTGATGAGCATAAGTGTTTGATTTCTAGGAGCTCCCATTTATCTAGTCTCTCTTCTGGTGCTTGTTCATTGTTACTTATGGTTTGTATTGTGTTTATGCCATGCATTAGGGCTCCTAGCGTTGTCCCTATTTTTTCTTCCATGATCTTTATCGTTTTCGATTTTATATTTAAGTCTTTGATCCCTTTTGAGTTAGGTTTTGTACATGGTGTGAGATATGGGTCTTGTTTCAGTTTTTTGCAGATGGATATCCAGTTATGCCAGCACCATTTGTTAAAGAGACTGTATTTTCCCCAATTAATGGACTTTGGGCCTTTGTCAAATATTAGCTGCTCGTAGGTGGATGAGCTTATATCTGGATTCTCATCTCTGTTCCATTGGTCTATGTATCTGTTGTATCAGTACCAGGCTGTCTTGACTACCGTGACAGTATAATAGGTCCTAAAATCAGGTAGTGTAAGGCCTCCCACTTTGTTCTTCTTCTTGAGTAATGCTTTATTTATTCAGGGCCTCTTCCCTTTCCATATGAAGTTGGTGATTTGTTTCTCCATCTCATTAAAAAATGCTGGTGGAATTTGGATCGGGATTGCATTGTATCTGTAGATTGCTTTGGGTAGAATTGACATTTTCACTATGTTGAGTCTACCTATCCATGAGCAAGGTATACTTTTCCACTTACTCAGGTTGCTTTTAGTTTCTTGCAGTAGTGTCTTGTAGTTTTCTCTGTAAAGATCTTTTACATCTCTGGCTAGATTTATTCCTAAGTATTTTATCTTCTTGGGGGCTATTGTAAATGGTATTGATTTGGTGATTTCCTCTTCAGGGTTCTCTTTGTTGGTGTAAAGGAAACCAATTGTCTTTTGTATGTTTAGCTTGTATCCTGAAACTTTGCTGAAACCTTCTATTAGTTCTTGTAGTTTTCTTGTGGATTCCTTGGGGTTTTCTGTGTATAAGATCATATCATCTGCAAATAGAGATACTTTGAATTCTTCCCTACCTATTTAGATGCCCTTTATTTCTTTTTCTAGCCTAACTGCTCTGGCTAGGACCTCCAGAATAATGTTGAATAATAGTGGTGATAGAGGGCATCCTTGTATGGTTCCTGTTCTCAAGGGGAATGCTTTCAAAGTCTCTCCATTTAGGATGATGTTGGCTGTTGGTTTTGTATAAATGCCCTTAATTATATTGAGGAATTTCCCTTCTATTCCTATTTTATTAAGAGTTTTTATCATGAATGGGTGTTGGACTTTGGGGGACACATCTTTTTATAATCTTAAATCTAAAAATTAATATAAAATAAAGCTTGGAGTTCATACTCCAGAAGACAGTTTGAAGATTAAAGCATCCCTACTGAAGTGTAAATAATTCAGATAAATTGAATTAGTAATTTCCAAAAATAAGTAAAAGAACTGCAGACCTATAGAAAAGCTAAAATTAAAAATTGAAAAATACTAAATGCTGGCAAGGAGGCAGAGAAACTAGATCTCTCATACATTGCTGGTGGGAATGTAAAATGGTACAGTCTGAAAAATAGTTGGGTTGTTTCCTCCAAAACTAAATATGCACTAACATGTGATCCAGCAATTGCACTCTGGGGCATTTATCCCAGAGAAATGAAAAATTGTGTTCCCAGAAAAACCTGTCTATGAATGTTCACCGCAGCTTTATTTGTGTTAGCAAAAAAATGGAGATAACCCACATATCCTTCAGTGAGTGAATGGTTAAGCAAACTCTGAAATACTCGTACAATGGAATACTACTCAGTCATGAAAAGAATAAAACACTGATGTGGGCAGCAAGCTGGATGGATCCCAAGGGCATTACGCTTAGTGAAAAAAGTCAATTTCAAAAGGTCAAGTACTAAATGATTCCATTTACATAGCATTCTCAAAAAGACAAAACTCTAGAGATTGATGGCTGCCAGGGAACAGGAAGAGGGGGCAGGCGTGTGAATACAAAGGGGTAGCTCAAGGGATTTCCTTTGTAGTGATGGAACAGTTCTGCATCTTGATTGTGGTGGCGGCTATGTGAATCTATACATGAGATAGAATTGCATAGAACTACACACACACAAATACATGTAAAAGATGGTCAAAACGGAGTAAAGCCCGTAAACTAGTTGAGTGTTATACAATGTTAATTTCCTGGTTTTGATATTGTACTACAGTTATATATCACTATCAGAGGAAGCTGGGTGAAGGGTACATGGGACTCTATGTACTATTTTTGCCACTTCCTGTGAGTCTATAATTATTTCGAAATAAAAAGTTAAAAAAAGTAAAAGATCCTTCAGTCAGTGTCTCATAAGCGAAACTTTCTGCTGGTGACGGGACTTCCGTTGGCTGATTTCTCATAATTAATAAGGTCAATTAATTTAGCCCTGTCCTTGGAACAGGTATTTTATAAGCAATATTTAAAAGATTGATAATTTTCTACTGCAGTGTCTACTGATAGGCCCAATGCTACAGTCTTTTTGGAATGTAAAAGATAACAGCCCATTCACTGGAAAAACTGCATTCTCTGAGGGTGGGTTAACTTTTGGAAATAGCCAAATGTCACTGAGAGTCAAATATGATGAAGAAAGCAGATGACCAAGTTTGCTAAAACAAGTTTTTGGCAAAACCAAAGTACCCCTGAAGATTTACTGTCTTTCATACCTTATAAACTGGTTCAAAAGGAGAGTTCTTGAATGGCCTCCCAGAGTAACTGCTTACAAGCAAACACTCATTTGCATGCGTAAATTCTGATGAAGTTTTGAAAATCTGCCTTATTTCTAGAGTCATGCTTTAGAGACAGTTCTTGAAAATATGTGTGTCTTATTTTGGAAATAGTATGTTAAACAAATACCAAGTGTTTAAAGAGTGCTGCTGTTGTTGTTTGTTGTCGTCACTGAGCTCTGACTTCATGTAGAGCAGAACAAAATGTTGCTGGTCCTGCCATCTTCATGATCATTTGTATTTTTGAGTCCATTGTTGCAGACATTGTGTCAATCCCTCTCATCGAGAGTTCCCTCCTTTTCTTTGGCCTTGGCTTTCTTCTTTATCAAACATGATGTCCTTTTGTCACGCTTGGTCTTATGATGACGTGTCCAAAGTAAGTGAGTCAAAGTCTTGCCATCTTGCTGCAAAGGAACTTTCTGGTTGTATTTCTTCTAAGACTGATTTGTTTGTTCTTCTGGCAATCCATGGTATTCTTCACCAACGCCACAGTTCAAACGCATCAGTTCTTTTTCTGTCTTCCTTTTCCATGATTCAGCTTTTGCATGCATATGAGGCAACTGAAAAGATTGTGGCTCGGGTTAGAAGCACTTTAGTCATCAAAGTGACATCTGCTTTCAGAAACTTTCAAGAGGTCTTTTGCAGCAGATTTGCCCAATGCAATACTCCCATTTATTTTTTGGCTGCTGCATCCATGGATGTTGACTGTTGATCCAAGTAGAATGATATCCTTGACAACTTCAATTTCCTCTCCACTTTGAAAAAGTAGCGCTCATTAATCTTTTTCTAAGGCAAAGCCACATACATTAACTTACTTGTTTTATAATTTTGAACTATTACAAGTGAAATTTTTATTAACTCTAGACATGGCCGTAACTTCCTTACTCCCTCTACCAAAGTATAAGAATGATATAACCAGCACAACCACTACTTAAGTGGTTACAAATGTCCATTGACCAAGAGTCTGTACAGTTTTCATGCTCAGCATTACACAATTACAGCAAGGGCTTAATGCAGATCCTGCCCGTGAGACCTGGCCTGCCTATCTGTCAGTGGACCATGACATAAAAACAATCTAACTTCCCAATGTAAGCAGGCCAAATCATGAGTGACTGGATTTCAGACACGTTTTGAGTCCTGATGCCAGTGTTTTAACCATGGCACTTGTTCTTCTCCTTGAATGTTTTATTGCTTTATTATTTTATTTCCACTAGGAATTGTGGAGTTCTAAATATTATTAGTGGTTTACCACTTGTGCACACATGTATCCTATAATTTTGGGAGATTTATATATGGAGAGAGAGACGGGCTTCTTTTATTTCACTCATTCATCTACCTGCTCACATAGATGGGCTCCTGTCTGTTTAAAGAAGCTGGAAGGGACCACACAGAGTCTAAGAAACTTGAGCAGAAGAACCAGATTGTAGGTAGCTGACAAAATTGTTTAATTACAGAAAAATCTCTAGTAATTAATTTAAAATTTTTGTTCACTTCTTGATTGCTTGAAAACACCTTATTATTTTTTGCTCTAAATACCTTTACAGAAATTCTTGAACAAATGTGAACATTTTCACTTAAAAAGCCAATAAAATATGTGAAAACTTAAAACAACTTCTTATGAAATGCTATAAAAATGTCTAAAACTTGGGAACTTGTTACCTGATTTTTGGGTCTATACAGCATTATACCCATAATATGGCATGAGTTGAAGAAAATACAAATAAAGATCATATTAATACCTGATATTGTGACTAAAATAAATGATCAAGGGAAGTCAAAGACCTACACTTGATCATTATTCATTCTTTCATTTATTCATCTCGCATTTAATGACCACCTACTGTGTGCCAGGCATGGTGAAATGTTCTGTGGATACAAAGAAAAATAAGACATCTAGGGCGTGGGGTAAAGACATGCATATGAATTAAAATACTATATGATATGCTTCGATAATAGTATGAACTGATTACTATAGGAAAAAATAACTGTCTGGGAGAGCCAGAGAAGACTTCCCGGAGAAGATGATGTTGGAGATAAGTCTTAACGAAGGAATAGGAATTATACATGGTAATAGAATAGCAATAAAATAGAATGGCAATAAAAGAATAGCAGCATGAAAGAGCAGGGTGTTTCCCACGGCAGGTAAGTAAATGTTGGAACCTTATCACACTGTGTAAACCAAATACGTATAAAGTAATCAATGGACACTCCTAGTCCGGTCTCCCAAAATCTGGGGTTAGTTTGGCAGTGCCTAGAACCACTTTGGATGGGAAGAGCAGGACAAGGGTGGACTAAGGATCCCTTTAGTTGAGTATGTGGCCAACTGCTGAAGTATGTTTAACCCTCTCAGCATATTTCTATGCAGTTCTCCTCAATGACAAGGTTCTATGGGATGTATAATCTTCCGAATGGGGAAAGGAGAAGAAGGGTGACTTAAGAGATGGCTTTCAGACATCTACACCCGTTGCCGTCGAATGGATTCCAACTCACAGCGACCCTATAGGACAGAGTAGAACTGTCCCATAGGGTTTCCAAGGAGTGGCTGGTGGATTCAAACTGCTAACCATTTGGTTAGCAGCCGAGCTCTTAACCACTGTGCCACCAGGGCTCCTCAGACATCTATGTTGTTGTTGTTGTTGTTAGGTTCCGTAGAGTTGGTTCCAACTCATAGCAACCCCATGTACAACAGCAAGAAACACTGCCTGGTCCTGCACCATCCTCACAATCCTTGTTATGCTTGAGCCCATTGTTGCAGCCACTGTGTCAGTCCATCTCATTGAGGGGCTTCCTCTTTTTCGCTGATGCTCTACTTTACCAAGCATTATGTCTTTCTCCAGGGCCTGACCCCTCCTGATAACATGTCCAAAGTATGTGAGATGTAGTCTCTCCATCCTTGCTTCTAAGGAGCATTCTGGTTGTACTTCTTCCAAGACAGATTTGTTCATTCTTTTAGTAGTCCATGATATATTCAATATTCTTTGCCGACAGCACAATTCAAAGGCGTCAATTCTTCTTCGGTCTTCCTTTTTCATTGTCCAGCTTTCACATGCATGTGAGACAACTGAAAACACCATGGCTTGGGTCAGGCACACCTTAGTCTTCAAGGTGACATCTTTGCTCTTCAACACTTTAAAGAGGTCTTTTGCAGCAGAATTTGCCCAATGCAATTTTGATTTCTTGACTGCTGCTTCCATGGGCATTGAGCGTGGATCCAAGTAAAATGAAATCCTTGACAGCTTCAATCTTTTCTCCATTTATCATGATGTTGCTTATTGGTCCAGTTGTGAGGATTTTTGTTTTCTTTATGTTAAGGTGTAATCCATACCGAAGGCTGTGGTCTTTGATCTTCATCAGTAAGTGCTTCAAGTCTCTTCACTTTCAGCAAGCGAGGTTGTGTCATCAGCATAACGCAGGTTGTTAATGAATCTTCCTTCAATCTGAGTGCCCCATTCTTCTTCACAGAGTCCAGCTTCTCAGATGATTGGCTCAGCATACAGGCTGAATGGGTATGGTGAAAGGATACAACCCTGGCGCACACCTTTACTGATTTTAAACCTCACAGTATCCCCTTGTTCTGTCTGAACCACTGCCTCTTGGTGTACAGCTTCCTCGTAAGCACAATTAAGTGGTCTGGAATTCCCGTGCTTTGCAATGTTATCCGTAATTTGTTATGATCCACAGAGTTGAATGCGTTTGCATAGTCAATAAAACACAGGTAAACGTCTTTCTGGTATTCTCTGCTTTCAGCCAAGATCTGTCGACATCAGCAATGATATCTCTTGTTCTACGTCTTCTTCTGGATCCAGCTTGAATTTCTGGCAGTTCCCTGTTGATATACTGCTGCAACTGCTTTTGAATGATCTTCAGACGTCTATAGCTTGTTCTTAATTTCTAGTCTGTTAAAGGACGGAGGGGATAAACGAGAGGGACTCACTGGCTGGGGCCAGTGAGCTGATCAAGAGGAGAGCAAATTCTGATGATTCACTGTGTAGACTTTCTTCACGCTTTCATTTATTTGCTTGGCCAAAAAGTTGACTTGTATTAAGTGAGCAAAAGTTACGCTGACTTACGTACTCACCAATCAATAATAAAAAAATAGCCATTCTATATATGACTTTTGGAAATTATAGTATTTTAAACGTCTCTGTACTCATAAAACAAGGAACTAGTACTACTCTTTTTTTAAATTAAAGACATTATAAAACCAGATTAGAAAATTTGCCATATTTCTTCCTGAATTGTGGACTTTAGTGTTTTGTTTTTTTTTTCACTTATGCGCACTAAATAGGACGGTTGGAATTGCTGTCATTTAGGCCTTGCTTCAGCATATTGTGAAGAAGAAGGGTATGCTCTTCAAAATTAAAATGTGTATAAACCCAAAAACCCATTGCTGTCAAGTCGATTCTGACTCATGTCGATCCTATAGGACAGACTAGGACTGCCCCATAAGGTTTCCAGGGAGTGGCTGGTGGATTCCAACTGCTGACCTTTTGGTTAGCTGCTGAACTCTTAACCACTATGCCACCAGGGCTCTAAAGTATGTATCTTATGGGTAAACTCTCCATTAGCTGTAGTCACAGAAATCTGGGAAAGAAGCGTCAAATTACAACCCAACCTCATTGCGATTTAGTGGATTCCAACTCACAGCAACTCTATAGGACAGAACAGAACTGCCCCATAGGGATTCCAAGGTTGTAACCTTTATGGAAGCAGATTGCCAGTCTTTCTCCTGCAGAGTGGCTGGTGGATTGAAACAGCCGACCTTTCGTTTAGCAGCTGAGCGCTTTAACCACTCTGCCACCAGGGCTCCTTCATCAAATTACAATGGTGGAACGCATTTCCCATACCCACCACCTACGTGCCCAGGGAGCAATTGAGGGCTCAGGCATTACTGCGTTGAGGAATCATTAGATGCATTATTATTGTGCTACAGGGGACTGGATGACTATAACCAATACAATCACATCAAGTTGCTATTCAGATTAATATATTTAATACATCATATAAACAATGAGAGTGAGTCTTTGGGAGAATCTCCCAAGTGAGATATTAAGAAGGAAGAGGAGAGAATGTCTGCACACTCTATACATGAATAGTTGACTAGAACATTTATTGTCCATATTATATGGCCCACTGTCTGCTTGCTGAAAATGTCCAGCCTTTCGGAAGGCATGACTCTGGATTCTCTAAAAACCTAACATTTATGGGGGGGCCTAAGGTGTACAAGATGTTACACTAAGCACTAGAGGGGATGCAAAGGGAAGAGAAGATGGCAGTAGATTTATTATGCACCTACTAGGTACTTGGAGCCCTAGTGGTGTAGTAGTTAAATGCTACAGCTGCTAACCAAGAGGTCGGCAGCTCAAAACCACCAGCTGCACCTTGGAAACCCTATGGGGCAGTTCTACTTTGTCCTATAGGGTCACTATGAGTCAGAATTGACTCGACGGCAACGGGTATAGGTACTTGGAGCCCTGGTGGTGCGGTAGTTAAGAGCTAACCAACAGTCCACCAGCTGCTCCTTGAAAACCCTATGAGGCAGTTCTACTCTGTCCTATAAGGTCTCTATGAGTCAGAATCCATTCGATGGCAATAGGTACACGTATGGGTAGGTACTAGGGACTTTTTGTAATATATCACTTTTAATTTATACATCAAGCCTATGAGACAGATGTTTGCTCTGTCTTACATTAGAAAATAGAGGCTCAGAGAGGTTAAGTAACTTGTTTAAGGCCACACAGGTAGTAAGTAGCAGAGCTTAGATTTGAACAGATCTTCCAACTCCAGGAGCTATATTCTTTCTATGATACTAGGGAGGCCTCTCAAAGATGATGAGTTTGAAAGGTTGGTAAAGAGACCAGAGGGGACACAATTGGAGAATGATGGAGATTTTATCATAGCATTCCGTGGCTAGGATGCTACCTCACCCAGATTTGCATTCCTACTTAGAAGGACCTCGTACATAGAATTAGCTATTCTTAGTCACCTCACAGTTTAGGAGTACACCTTTGGCTATTTAAAAAAAAATCCTTTTGAAGGGGGGTACAGAATTTAATGCTTAAGGAAGCAGCAGTCAAGAAATCAAATGACGTATTGCATTGGGCAAATGTGCTGCAAAAGACCTCTTTAAAGTGTTGAAAAGCAAGGATGTTGCTTTGAGGAGTAAGGTGCACCTGACTGAAGCCGTGATATTTTCAGTCACCTCATATGCATGGGAAAGCTGGACAATGAGTAATGAAGCCCAAAGAAGACCTGATCCTTTTGAATTATGGTGTTGGTGAAGAATATGGAATATACCATGGACTGCTAGAAAAATGAACAAATCTGTCTTGGAAGAAGTACGGTCAGAATGCTCTTTAGAAGCGAGGATGGCGAGACTTTGCCTGGCTTACTTTGGACATGTTATCAGGAGAGATCAGTCCCTGGAGAAGGACATCATACTTGGTAAAGTAGAGGGTCAGTGAAAAAGAGGAAGACCCTCAGCAAGATGGATTGACACAGTGGCTGCAACAATGGGCTAAAACATAGTAACGATAGTGAGGATGGCACAGGACTGGGCAGTGTTTTGTTCTGTTGTACATAGGGTCACTGTGAGTTGGAACCAATCCAACGGCACCTAACAACAACAACAGGGTTTAAAAAGAACTCTCTTAGGGAACTGAGGTATTTGAACAAATCTTGCATTTGAACCACTGAATGAAGTTTTCACTGTTGATTAGCTGTTTTGAAGGGTTGTTCAAGTGATCTAGTTCCCTTTGGCCTCAAGACCTACAAAGCACCAACCTGTGGGGTTAGGTGCATGAGGGCTGCAAACTGAAAAACTTAACTCTAAGGTAAAGAAAAAACAAACAACTCTTCTGAATTTGCCATATAAGGTACCATGGTAAGATGTCTCCTGGTTTATCCTGCAAGCAGGGACAGATTACCCAATAAGCAAGTTATGAAGGACTTACTTATGCTTACTTACTAATCTGTCGTGCACAATTTGACTTGTTTTTCACAGCATCAAAGATGTGGTGAATGAAACTCATGTGAAACTGAGCACTACAGATTAGTAAATAGACACAAGTAAGCTCATGCACACCTTGCTTACTGGTTAATCCGCCCCTGGTTGCATGTCATCATCATTAAAAACCGTCTGTATCCATCAGTATCTGAAGATGTGGGTAGACCTGACCATGAACAAGATCCTGGTCCTGCAGTGAGGGAAACTGGGAGGCCCAGCCAGCTCTGTTCCCTTTGCTTCTAGGGCAGTACTTCTCAAAATTCAGCATGCTCAGAACCACCTGGAGGGCCTGTTAAAACACAGCTGCTGGGCCCTAACCCCAGAGTTTCTGAGTTGGCAGGTCTGGGGCAGGCCTGAGAATTCGCAATTCTCACAACTTCCTGAGCGATGCTGATGCTTCTGGTTCAGGAATCACCCTGTAAGAACCATTGTCCTAGGGTAAAAAGTGGGGCCTAGCATGCAAGGGAATTATATCCCTAACAGTCACCCATGTGATAGGCAGCCTCTAACATGGCTCCCAGTGATTCCTGCCTCAGGTATCTATCCCCTCGCTTTGGACCTAGTGACTTGCTTCCATCAAAGAGAATGCAGCAGAAGTGATGGGATGTTACTTCCATGAGTCAGGTATGAGAGACTGTGACTTCATCTTGCCAGCACTCTCTCTTTTGCTGGCACTCTCTTGGTGGCACTCTCTCTTGCACTCTTGTTTGCTTACTCTGATGAAGCCAACTGACACGTTGTGAGATGGTCTGTGTAGAGGCCCACGGGGGAAGGAACTGACAGAGGTCTTCAGCCAACAGCCCCAGAGGAACTGGGGCTTCAGTCCAATAGCCCGCCAGGACCTGAATCCGACAACAAATGTGTGTGAGCTAGGAAGCGCAACCTTCCTAGTTGAGCCCCAGGGCAAGAGGAACCAGCTAGGCTGTGCCCAGATGTCTGACCCACAGAAACTGTGAGACAGTAAATGTGTGTTGTTTTAAGCCACTAAGTTTTGTGGTAATTTTTAAGGCAGCAATAGATAAGTAATACAAGTGACCTCCTCTCCTTTGGTGAGGTACTAGCTGGGCGATAGGATAAGAGTGAGCTTGTGCCTTAGCGCAAGTGATAAGACCCTGTATGCACACAGAGCTATGCTGGGTACCATACAGAGTCAGCTCAGAAGTCTCTATTCTTTCTATTCTCTTTTGTACTTAGAGCATCATCTTTGGATGGGGTTATTTATTTATTTATTTAGATAGCCTATTGCTAAATTCTCAGAAGTTTTCTTTTTGCACTCTAAGAAAGTTGTTGTGTGCCATCGAGCCAATTTTAGCTCATAGTGACCCTGTATGACAGAGTAGAACTGTGCCATAGGGTTTCCTAGACTGTTACCTGTACAGGAGCAGCTC
This sequence comes from Dugong dugon, assembly GCA_030035585.1. Lineage (NCBI taxonomy): Eukaryota > Metazoa > Chordata > Mammalia > Sirenia > Dugongidae > Dugong > Dugong dugon. Next base: position 77,176,741 of record CM057460.1, on the reverse strand, counting down.
GCCAGGTCTTTTCTCCTGTGGAGCCGCTGGGTGGGTTTGAACCACTGACCTTTCGGTTTGCAGCCGAGTGCTTAACTATTGCTCCACCAGGGCTTCTACTCTAAGAATAGCCACATGAGAAACAAAATCCTAACAAAAGCAGAAAATTTCATCTGTTAGTCTGCAATTATTACACACTTAAGCATCTAAGTATCGTGATTTCCTTTTTTATAACAAATTCACATCTCTTAGAAGCTAATACCTACGGTAAGGTAGGAGCTCAAAAAATTCTCATCTTTAAACATAACATTACACATTTAAAGTAACCAATATGATCACATAGGAGAAGGAAAATGATCACATCCACATGATTGTAAATGCTGCTAAATGTTGTTAGGTAGGTTTTTTTTCATGGTAGAGAAACAGATCAAAGGAAATATTCTTAATGTTTTCCATTTTGTCAACATGTCACAAGACAAATTTATTAATACAAGTCAATAATAGAATTCTGTCACAAAAGGCAGATAGATGATTGGGCTTTTTACAGTGACTACATGGCTTTTGTGGATTAAAATTGGGGTGATCTAAATATTAATAGATTATGTGGAAGAAAAGTTACAAATCATTCACTTAAAAATTGGCTTTGTGCCCACATTCTAGAGGCACACTAGGGAGAGTTGTAGCTGCCCCGTTAATGTCTACATAGAGTGAATTTCTGAACATAATTTATGTAGATGAAGTGTGCAGTATGTTTTTATTTGTTCTACATCTCACTGTCTCACCTCTGCATGAACTTACCAAACCCAGATCTCCTCCAAATACTCTTACTCCCCTTCTCCACACTTCCCTCCAACGTGTTTGCTTTGGCAACTTTCATGTTCTTACAAACAATTCTCCCAACGAAATCAATCACTCTTGCACCCGAAGAGAAATACTGTACACTCAGCGCGATGACAAAATGAAACATGTCTGAGGCAAACCATGTGTTCCCGCGTGTCCTGGATTATGCTATTTGCTCAAGGAACATGTTCCTAATGTGTTTGGCTTCTGTTACCCCTTGTGATTGCAACTTTCATTGTCTTTTGGAATTTATGATTTCAGAAGCAACTGCTTGGACTCATTTAATGGGACACTTTTGGAATGTGAAGCCTGGGGGATTCGCTGGGCGATGTCATTCTGTTCCCCTTCTGAGGCAAGTCTGGCCCATATAAGGGCACCTGGTGTTAGAGGAATTGTAGGGAATTGATTCTCTTTTCCATTTGGAACCCCAGACAAATGGCTTATCTAAACTACATGGAGCCATCATGCTTTGAAAGCTATTCAGCGCATCCATCACGTTATTTGGGAAAAAGTACTTTCTGGCCACTGAGTGAGGCAATGTCATTTATAAAAGAGCTTTTCCACAGTGCTTTCCTCAGAGACACTCAAGGTACTTGACCAAATTTGTCCTTCACTTTGACAGTATATTTACTTCGAAGAGAAGCACCAGTATTACCAGCTCCATTTTACAGAAAGGAAAACAGGTCATTCCCTTTGAGGAATGGGACCCATGAGCTAAGCAAGATTGCAGGCCCTGCTCTAATGCATGTCTACTTCCTTACCTCAAGGATCATTATAGTAGGAGGCCAGTTCCTGGCCCTTTGGCATCTGAACTGGGTTTCTTCACTCTCATCCCCTGGAGCTCTTCAGTAAGAGCTGGGTTCATTTCCTGCCCTGAATCCACCTACCTCTTGGTGGTCCTGGGAAACTCAGCTTCATGTCAGCCTGCTTTTCTTTTTCTTCCCAATATCTCATCAGTCTTAGATTTTTTTAGAATGACAAATGGGATAAGTAAATTTTCTCACCAGTCTGATGTCTAATACATTTAAAAATCAAAGCGATTCATCACTCTCATTGCAGCAAACGGACTGACGTAGACTCGGGGAAGGTACACAATAGAACCTTGTCGTAAGTGATGGAAATAAACCTTTGTTTAAATTAAAAAAGGGCAAGAATTAATATGTTGCTAGAAATATTATTTTTTCTACCCAGTGAGAAAAGTGTTGGTACTCAAAACTTTAAGCCTTCTACTAAGAGTAGTACAGCCAGAAATTTCCTTAGAAGTAAGGATGGTGAGTCTTCATCTCATATACTTTGGACATGTTATCAGGAGGGACCAGTCCCTGCAGAAGGACATCATGCTCGGTAACGTAGAGGGTCAGCGAAAGAGAGGAAGACCCTCAACGATATGGACTGATACAGTGGCTGCAACAATGGGCTCAAGCATAGCAATGATTGTGAGGCTGGCGCAGGATCAGGCAGTGTCTTGTTCTGTTGTGCTTAGGGTCACTATGAGTCGGAACCGAATCGATGGCACCTAACAACAGCATTAAGAGAACTATGATCTCAGGGACATTGAAACAAAAATTTTATATTATCTTCCTCTGCAGACATTTTTGGGCATCCCCTGTGTGCATAAAGAAGGGCTCATATAATAGTGCACTGATAAAGAGCACAGGCTCTGGAGCACATAGACCAATGGTCTGACACCTTGCTCTGCCACTTATCAACCTGGCAAATAAGCTATTTAACCGCTGAGAGCCTCAGTTTCCTCATCTGTAAAATGGGCCACGAGAATACTTACCTCTTAGGTTTATTGTGAAAATTATGTAATGCATGTAACACACTGGCACATGATCCAGGCTAAGTAAATGTTAACTGTTATCATCACCGTCATCATCACATTATCACTGTTATTAATATAACATTCTAGATGGGGCCATGGAATATATATTAATCCAAAGTAGTTTATGGTAGGGACTAAACAAGTGGTACCAAAAAATAAATGCTTTAATTTTTTTTTTTTTAAAGGAGGAATAAGGTGTCACAAAAAGGGAAGGCAGCTGAAGAAAACTTCAAGGCGGAGGTGGGCCCTTTGAAGGGCTTGGTCTGGGCTTTGAAACATAATTTGCTGTCCATCATCCTGTCTCACTAGTTCTGCAGCTGCTCTCTGGGACATGGAGGTGAGTGTGGCATCAGAAGTCTTCAGCTTGGGCATGGGAACATGCCACTGTTATCAGTTGAATGTGTCCCTCAGAAAGATATGTTGAAGTCCGCTATTCCCCCCCACCCCCATACCTGTGAATGTGACGTTATTTGGGAATAGAGTTTTTGCACGTTAAAGATGAGGTCACACTAGATTAGGGTATGCCCTCACCCAATATGACTGGTCTTTATAAGAAGAGGCAAAGAAACACAGACAGAGCAAGAATACCATGTGACAATGGAGGCAGAGATTTCAGTGATGTGTGTACAAGTCAAGAAACGCCAAGGATTGTGAGCAACCACCAGAAGCTAGGAAGAAGCAAGGAAGGATCCTCCCCTAGAGCCTTCAGAGAAAGCATCGCCCTGTGAACACCTTAATTTTGGACTTCTGGCCTCCAGAACCCTGAGAGAATAAATTCCTGTTGTTTTAAGCCACCCTATTTGTGGTACTTTGTTACAGCAGCTCTAGAAAACTAAGACAGCCACCTTCCAGACTGACAGACTTAACTGGTTTACTGAACACCCAGGCACCTTATTGATGTCCTTCTCTTGACTGGAAGGAGCAAGGTGTCCTCTTTTGGTTGGTGTTGGTCACTGAGTAAGGGAAATTTGAGTTGGAAATGTTGAAAGCCATTCTCTTCTTTGATTCCAAAGAATTTCAGTTTCTCGGCTATTTTTTTTTTTTTTTTTGGCTCTCTGAAGTTTTTCCTTAGTCCCCTCATCTCTGCCAACCAGTTTCAAAATAATATGAAGTGCAGGACATTTTGATTAGTGCTGTCTTTCCTTTTCTGTTTTAAATTCAGGCCAGGAATCACTTTGATCAAAAGAAACCACAAGCTACTTTCACACTTCATGGAATTGTAGATAACTCAACTTTGATTTAGGGGCTTGTGTGGGCCAAAATCAGACAGGTGGCCACTGTCTTTACTTTGTTAAGATCAGGACGCTTAATGTCCAATATCAACCAAGCAAATGAAGGAAGTATAGAAAGAAGGGAGACTGTTATAATTCTCCATATCTCTTATTTGTGCCCTCCCCACAAACTGAATAAAAGCCCTCTAATACAGACATCTGTACTGAGAATAAAGGGAGAAATGCATTCATGGTTCCTAATAGTTCATTTTACTTTCTATGTCCTTGTATTATCTTGCTTTTCAAAGCTACTAGATTCCATTGCTAACTGATATTTAGCTTAGGGTCTCTATGACTCTTCAATGTTTTCTTTCTGTATATATCTGAACCAATCCTGGCTCATCTTGCACTTGGGAAGTCGTTTTTCATGACTGGTAAATTTACTTCCTGTTTGCCTTAATACAACTTCATATTTTAAATATCTGTCCATTTACACTTTCCCCCAACACTGAGTCATAGAGAAGTCTCTTTAGGAGGCACTGTTTTATGGATTATTAAATTGTTAGAGGTTAACAATAATGAGTGCCTGCCATATCAGTCCATTTCCTTAATGAATATTACTGCTATGAATGGAGATATTTTTATCCGGTTCTCAGTCACTAATATTTAAAAACACTACAGTCTAGTATTTTTCCAGGTATCTTTTACAGCGCAAGCTTGTTTATTTACTATGATCCTTCCCTTATTTTCCGTTTTCAAGCTTGATTTGACTTAATTTCTCATCAGTTTTCCTAGACAATACTCAGCGGTTTTGCAGTGACTTAATGAAGTAGTTGTTTAATCACTTTCAGACTGGATTTACCAACGTCAGTCCAGTTTAAAGTGAATCTTGGGTGAGTGTTGGGAGGAAGAAAGGGGAAACTTAGCGTGATGCAGGGATGGGGTGCGGTGGGTGTTGCGTTGTATTAATCCAGCTTTGTCAATGTCTGAGTTTATGCTGGGATTTCCGAGCTCTGGCTTTCCTTTTTCCAGGCTGGGACGTTTCCCGCTATTTTTCCTTTTGTTGGCTTGGATAGGGAAGGGCGTGCGTTCCCCTTTTCATTCAGCCCAAACATAATACACGAAGTCTCCCGTACTTTGGGGGACGTGTGGTTGTGTTCTAAGCGCCATCTGCAGAAAGATGGTCTTGGGAATGCTTCTTCCCCAGAACCGAGAAACATCTCCGGAGCGAGTGATCTCCGGCGCGTAGATTCAATAATCCCAACCGCACTTGGCTCCGTCACAAACCTAATACGGCAGCCCATATTGTTGCTCGGGAAGTCTCCAGCCAAACCAAGTTCTTGTAAAAATAAATACTCATCAGCAAATATTTTGATTAGTTAAAAATGTTCTAAATGTCTAACCCCTCGCCCCCTCCTCCCCCCGCGGCGCAAACGCTGAGAAGAGCCTCCCCCTTCGGGGCGGTGGATGCGCGGCGCCGCGCGGCTCTCCTAGGCCAGGCGGGTCCCGCGCCCTCGCCCGCTGCGCTGAGCGCCTAGGCCCGGGGCCTCGTCTCCCGTTCTCTGTGCGATCGCAGCATCCAGGGCGCAGGGTTCAGAGGGGCTGAGAGACGTGAGCGGCTGGCTCCAGGCGGCCTTGCCCTCCCCGCGTCGCCAGCGAGGCCCGCACGGAGCTGCCCGCGCCCTCATTACACAGACTCGCCTGAAGCTCTTTATTAACTCCCCCGGAGGAGTGCGGCTGCGGCTGCGGCCGCGCCTCCTGCGCCCCGGTGGTCTGGCTCCTCCGCGCAGCGCACATGCTAAACAGATTAACATGCCTTGGCTGACCCACGCTTCGCAACCCGCGGATAGGGTTTCTGCAGCTCCATGTGGAAATTAACCTATCTGTACCCGTGGTCAGCTGCGCGGGCCGCTCCTGCGCCGGTCGGGCAATCCAAACAAACCCAGGCCGCTGGCTCCCTTTGTTACTCTTGGCCTCCCTTCCCCCTGCCCGGCCAAATATTTGTTGGAAAAAAGGGTTCTCCTCTTTGGCCGAAGGTAGGGCACATTTCTAAAAGATCTTTATTTGTGAATGATTTTTAGCAGGGCGAGACACCCTCCGGAGAGAATGGCAGGGAACCCAAGCTCCGTAACAGGCAGGGAGTTGTTCATGTTTACACAAGACACCCTAGTCCTGGTCATTAAAAATACATGTACTTGTCTATATTTTGCTTTTGTAACAGCCCCTCTGTTTAATACAGTTTCCTTTATTCTGTTATGTGCCCGTGCAGTTGATTCCGACACAAAGCGACCCAATAGAACAGAGTAGAATTGCTCCATAAGGTTTTCTAGGCCAGGGCAAGTTTATTCTCTTCCCCAGCCCCATTCATATTCAGTAAGCAAAGTGAGAAGATGCTTCTAGGTTTTCTTTCCTACTCAGTGGAACCGAAAAACCAAACTCAGAGAATAGCAGGTACCAGCCTGAGGCTAAATCCAAATTGCAGCATTTGCCTGCCAGCTACTCACTGCCTTTTCCAGCAATTCAGGAGGCACTGGTGGCGCGCTGGTTAAGCTTTGGGCTGCTAACTGACAAGTAGGTGGTTGAACCCACCAGTCCCTCCAGGGGAGAAAGATACGGCAGTCTGCTTCCATAAAGGTTACAGCCTTGGAAACGGGAAAATTATCCAACAGGCAAGGTAAGCACAGCGCTTACCTTGCTTACTGAATCATCTGTAGTGAAAAATTTCACATTTTTTTCTCACATCAAAGATTTTGCTTCTAGGTATGGCTGGCATCTGTCTCTCTCGCAACCCCACAGCACCATTCTACAGAATCAAAGTCTCTTCTTTTCCAGTTTACAATCCCTGACGGGAGCGGATGACCCAGAAAGCAAGGTAAGCACAGGCTAACTTGTGCTTACTTACTAATCTGGAGTGAACAAGTTCACATAGGTGGTAGGGTTCACTACAGATTAGTAAGTAAGCACAAGTAAGCCTGTGCTTACCTTGCTTGCTGGATAATCTGCCCCTGCTTGGAAACCCTATGGGGCAGTTCTCCTCTATCAGATAGGGTTGCTATGAGTCAGAATTGAATCAAGGACAATGGGTTTGGTTTTTGGTTTGGAAGATGACTAATGTACCTCTTGCTCACTTGTTAACCATTTTACTCCTATATTCTATTCATTCGTTTTATAATTATACATACACGTTTGGCTTTCGTTAGCTGTAGATTGGAGAGGTCTGTGTCAGTTGGAAGGGCTGCTGTAGTGCATACTGGTGCTAGGGAGACAAAGGTGACCCTTCATATTCTTTTCCATCATGTCTGGAAACCACAATGGCTATTTTCTGGGACTGCTGCTACTCGTGACCCACCTATGGCTGCCTTGTCCCATTACGCAGAATGAGTCCAGACTGTTTGAGGTTGCGGACGTGCCATCACTCCTCATCGGCTTGTAACTGTGTTGCCTCACTTTATTGTGGTGGTTTAGGTGTGTCCTTGAGTGTTGCTTCTCCAGGCCTGAGGCATATTCTACTCGTAGTTTCTCTCCAGTCAGCCTTCACCGTAGTGACTAGCTCTGTCTTGGCATCAGCGAGCCATGTCAGACTTACAGATGGCACAGATCAAAGTAAGGGATGGTGGCATCAATACGGCAGGGCCACAATGGACCCACAGTCAGTCAGAATTCTGGGCCCAACTACCCCTCAGATCACAGTCTGCCCCACTGAATGACATGCGGGCTGTTAATTCATCTTACCCTTTCTTTCCAACTAGTGTATTTCTTGGAAGGATGGCATGCTCCTGAGGTAGAAAAAGCTTTCAGAGCTGCAAGCTTCCAGAAAAACAATCAGGAATCAATTGGCAGCACATTTTAGGTGGTTTCAGTCTGACACTGAGGAGATGAACTAGAACTGGCGCTGATAATACACCAACAGCTAAGAACTGCATTGGAACTGAGCTATAAATAAATATGCTGAAAAAAAAAAAAAAAGCTGAGGGCAAGAGAAATCATCCCCCCCCGGCCCCCCGCCATATGCCTCGCCATGATAAACCTAGATTCTCAAGCAAAGGCGGCAAAAACCACTGAGACTGAAAATAAGTTTAGGATCAAGGTCCAAGACAACACAAGACCAGTCAAGAGCTGGTGGGTCTTTTTTTTTTTTTCTTTTTCCCCTCCCTCTCTGGTTATGGATAACATCTCAGAATTCCTTCCAGCTCCGGAATTGTGATGTTTAATCAGAGGCTCACCATGTGAGCATTGCTCTGCGTTCCTCACAAGGCAGCTGGCATCTTGCTTTCTGGCAATCCGGGTTTTTTTTTTCCTCTTCATCAGCACCTATACTCAACATTGTCCATATGGATCATGTGTGGGAACACACAAATTACAGCAACTTTTGTCTTCTGTCGTGAAGGACTGACAGGGCAATAAACACACACAGCCTTCCTCCTCCAGGAATTCCTAATCCTCCCTGTGTGGCTCTAGCCCTGTGGATAATATCATTACAGGACTAAACAAATAAACAGTCTATCTGAATCAACCAGGAGACACTGGGGACTACACAGTTCCTCTCTGCAAAGATGATACAAGTAAATTTACACTCACAGCTTGGAAGTGCTCCAGCGGCTATGAATAGTTGTTCAGTTCTGTCAGGCTGGGGAGGAGTGGGGGCACTGGGCTGACACCCCAGCTCTGTCTTTGCTTCAGTCAACGTGGGCTTTCAGGGTTCTGTTTTCCTTACTATCCTCCACTGGGAACATCAAGGACCAGTAACACTTTTTATGAACCCTGAGCTCAGAGAAGACGCTTTCACTACAAAGTTAACGTATTAAACCCGATGACATGGATGAAAGGTTAACACACTTCTGCCAGCCCAGAGCTTCCCTTTCTAATGTGATTTCCTGTGTTCAGGCTGTAGCGGCTGCGGCCACCGCATCACCTTGGCCACGGCCCCATTCTACAAGCGCATAGGTTCATTAAACGGGTACACTCCACTTCAGGAACCAACTGTAATGAGAGCAACAGCACACGCTTATGGTAATCATGACCAACAAATTAATTAATATAAGTATCTCATTGAAAAGAGTCAGTTAACAATGACTCAGCTTTCTTTTTCTATGTTTAAAAATCAGGCTTTCTAGTTCCATGTCTTTACAAATGTCTCAGCAGTTTCTAGGGTGTGTGGGCCTCTTTTCCTGCCTTCTTCCGTGACCTGAAACTTCCATTCTTTTTTAACCATCACACTGCCTGCAACTATTTGATACTTATGTGTGAGTGTCTGTGTTGGGGGATGGGAGGGTGTTGGCAAGAAGACTGAAATTCTCTGAAACATTAACAATGGTGGTGGGGTTATATATTTTTAATTTTTAAAATATTTTCCTGCTTTTTTCCAATTTTGGTCCAATAAGCATATACTATTTTTAGAGTTGGAGTCCCTGGATGGTACCAATGACAGCATGCTCACTGTCAGCTGAAAGTGCCTTGGAAGAAAGGCCTAGAAATCTACTTCCAAAAAATTAGCCATTGAAAACCCTATGGAGCACAGTGCTACTCTGACACACATGGGGTTGCCATGAGTTGGAATCAACCTGACAGCAACTTTTTTTTTTAGTGTCAGATAAAAAGAATATAAAAAAGATTGTTCTTACACAAACTTTATCCTCTCAAGGTAAGCACCAATTTCTGTTCAGTAGGACCCATACTCAGTGAAGGTAACCCCAAGGCATGAAGTTACTGGATTTTCTGGTTTATCTGTTAGAAACCTTGGGATCAGACATTCAGGGGGTCTGCCTACAGTTATTCAGGAAGGTGAAAGTGGACCAGTGGAGGAAAAAAACGGGAAACCAAAAATTAAATAGATGAATAGAAGTCACTATTACTCTCAACAGGTGCTTCCTAGTATTCATGATGCACTCTGGGACCTCAGAGAAAGCAATTCTGCCTTCTTCAAGTTCCTAGAAGCAGAGGCACAGTTCCACAGGCAACCCAGGGTTGGGCAGTATCTGGTTTTTCATCTTAAACTTCAAGGGTTCTGGGGTGACATGAAGGAGTGGTATGGCATCTACGAATTAACAAAAGGCCCTCAAACTGCGAGGGCAAGGAGAGGGGCAGCAGGGAGTCATCTGTGGCCCCCAGGTGACAGCAGCCACCCACAGCTTCTCTGAGGCTGGGGTCCTAGTGAAATCAAGCAGAAGAGCAAGGCAATGAGGTGTGGTTGCAAAGCAAACATAGATCTGGGTGTTAAATGACTTGGGCACCAGGCCCATCTCTGCCACTGGGTGACTGTCACAGCCTGGACAAGTTACTAATCATTGTCTCTCGGCCTTTAGTCTTCTCATTTGCAAAATGAAAAGGTTGGTCTGCTGATCTCAGGTCAGGCTTAGGAGCCATCTCCTGTTACGGAGTATGAAGGACTCCTGCTTTATGTGGTTGAAGAGCTCTAATAAGCAGAATAGTCCAGCATATGAAAAAAGTACTCTTTCAGACAGAAAGATCATTAAGTGCTCCAGAACTGGGTGGAGCAGATAACCTAAGTCATGAAGGACTGGCATTCAGGGTGTCTGTCATCATAATTCCAAAATTTGAGGAAGGTATGGCCCTAGGATTAGAAATTGGAATGAAGTGGGAAGACTTTAGATTACTCCAATCATTTGTATGAGGGAAAATATTGAAGTTTTGCCCAAGAGACATTACACTGAGACTTCACCATGTGCCAGGTACTAGGCCAGACACAGGGGTAACAAAGAAGAATAGTCCCTACTCTCTGCTAATAGTGAGTGATCACAGAACCCCCTAGTCCCTGGCTTAGGAGACTGGTGTCTTTTTGTTAGTCTTGTATTCATTCAGAGGCAGAACGAGCTTGGCCAGGCTCCTGGAAGTTAGAAGGACAAGCTATGGCAAGAGACTACCTGGCAAAGATTGGCAGGGAGCTGGGAAGGAAGGAACACAGCAAGGTGTCTCTGACACTGCACCAGTCAGACCACTGTTGTTAATACTGGCTCAGAATTCTTTCTACTCCTCAGAGACTTAACACCATAGTGTTATGCTGCTTATATTTTCTTTATTTCCTTTTGATTCTACCATAACACGCAGCCAGGTCATTTTTAAATGCCAGCCTATTTTAACTGCCTCAAGGGAAACTAAAGGAAGGAGGCTTATCTGTGCCCAGGCAGAATTTTAAAGGAAGAACTGGGTATTCCAGGGAACCAGGCACGGCAATGGCAGCTGGAATTGAAGTGTGATACTTAAGGAGAAGATGTAACTCTGGAAATGTCCTAAGTCTGGTGACAGAGGGAGAAGTGGAGGTTCACTTGGACAATCACTTAACTGGAGAAATTTTCTTCCAGACAACTTCTTGGTTCACACTATGTTTAATAAGGTATGCCATACTCTTTTAAGATCCCTTCCAGTTCTGAGATTCAACAAGTCTTCCCAGCCAACAACTCTCCCATGCCTTCCTGACTCATTGATTGATTCAAAATCCCAGGGACCAGAGCACAGTCTGGGGAAAATGGAGAGATATTTCCTTTTATGTCAGTCCCCGCAAACCTGATATTTAAAAACGTGATATATTAGTTTCCTAAGGCTGCCTTAACAAATTACTACAAGCTTGTTGTCAGGTGGCGTCAAGTCAGTTTCGACTCATAGTGACCCTGTGTACAACAGAACGAAACACAGCCCAGTCCTGTGCTGTCCTCACAATTGTTGCTGTACTTGAGCCCATCATTGCAGCCACTGTGTCAATCCTTCTCGTTGAGGGTCTTCTTCTCTTTTGTCGACCCTCTACTTTAACAAGCATGCACTTGGTACCACAAACTATGTGGCTTCAAACAACAAAAATTTATTCTCTCACAGTTCTAGAGGCTGGAAGTCCAAATTCAGGTTGTTGGCGGGCCATGCTCCCTTTGAACTTTCTAGGAGAAGATCCTTTCTTGTCTCTTCCACTTCCAGTTGCTCTAGGTGTTCCTTGGCTTGTGGCAGCATAACGCCAATCTCTGCCCCCATCTTTGCATGGCCATCTTCCCTCTGTGTCTGTCTGTCTCTGTGTATCATCTCCTCTGTTTATAAGGACACCAGTCATATTAGATTAGGGCCCATCCTACTCTAGTATAAACTCACGTTAAGTATATCTGCAAAGACCCTATTTCCAAATAAATTCACATTCACAGGTACCAGGGGTTAGGACTTCAACCTATTTTTGGGGGACACAATTCAATACCTAATATATGGATTTCCCATCAATTATTATTTTTCAAAACAATTTTTCATTTTACAAGACTTCCCCCACTAAGTTGCAGCTATGGCAGAGACTGCTAAATACCTCACAATATCTGCTGTCCTCTTCTTCTTTTTAGAGAAAACTCTCCTGAGTTTTAGACGGGCACATGATCGCCCCTAGTGAGTGTATTTCTCAGCCTCCCTTGCAGCTAGGTACGGCCGTGTGACCAAGACGTGGCCGAAAGGATATGAGTGAAAGTGGCCGTGTGCAACTTCTGGAAGCTGCTTCTACATCCTCTTTCTTTTTTCCTGAAGGCTGACACAAGGACAGGTGGTGGGGAGCCACCTTTGGCCATGCAGATGAGGACAACATCGTAAAGGGCGACAGAACGATAAGGGAGAAGGAACCTGGGTCTGTAGAGCAGCACTACCCTATCCTTGTGCACTTTTTATCAGCTTGGACTTATACATAAGAAACAAATCTATTTTATTGAAGCCACTGATATTTCATCTTTGTTAAAGTAGCCAAACCAATATCCTAACAAAGCTTGCAAGTTTTTTTTAGTGTATTTAAATCATGACCTGATTTATAAAATCTGCATTACACACAGGTTTTCAGGAAAACATTTATTGCATAAATTAGGTACATTTCTATTTGTCAGCGGCATCGCTATCCTTCTCGTCTCCAGGTTCAAAATTTTGCATTCATAGTTGACTCCTCTTTCCTTCTTCGTCTGTGCCCAACTAGTCATCAAGTCTTGGGAAGTTTTTCCTTCATAATGCCTATGAGATGTGACTCTTCCTTTCCATATCCTGAGTTGGCCCAAGTCCAGGTTCTGACCATGTTATGCCAAAGTCACTGAAGTAGTTCCTAATTGTCTCCAGGACTCCAGTATAGCCAAGTTCAAACCTATCTACTGCCAGACAAACTTTCCAAAAACATCAATTTCTTCACTTCGTCCTTTCAGGAACTCCTTCCAGTTGAGCTATATGAAATTCCCAATAATTAACTGTACTGACTTATAAGAATGGCAGTTTCATACAGTCAACCTAATATTTAGACTGGTCTTCAAAGAATCCTACCACCTGGGCCCACCTTTTATTTACAGCTCTAGTTCCACCAAATGATCTCTTTATTCAGTTTGTCCAGATGTTTTACAATCTTCCTCACACCTTCTCGATCACTCTTCTTGCTATGCCTTTGCTTATGTAGTTCCCCCTTCCTAGTAAGTCTTTTCTCTTTCTCTCTACCAGTGTTATCCTCTGCTTCTTTAAGACTCAATTCTCAACTCTTTCTCATTATAGTTGCCCTGATCAATCATACTCTATAGACAACTTAATCTTTAACTTGAATTCCTACAGCATTCTCTACCAGTACAAATATCTTCTTTCCTAAATAAACTTTAAAATCTTCAGGGATGACTGTGTCCTCTAATTTCTTAGAGGGCTGTTAACTTTCCTAGTCTGACTCTAGAAGGGGAACTATAGGAATGGCACTAGCTTAGGTGACTTCTCTCTCTCTCCTTTTCTCCCTTTCTCCTTCTGTCTCTCTTTCTCTCTCTCTGACAAAGGGACTTCCTTGAATCATTTCTGAGTAGCACTTCCTATTTCCCTCCTCTCCTCTAACCAGAGTTCTCTCTTGTTCAGAAATCCTCTTATTCATAGCATATGTTGTAACTCTGATTTTACATGCCTGTTTCCTCTGCTAAACTGTGAGTACTCAGGGGATGTTGCCTGATGTTTGATGAGCGCATACGTGAACAGCATGGAATTTTATTTCAGGAGAGAGCAAAATTAAAGGCTGAGAAATACCAGGTGTCAGGGCTAGGCCTTTCAAACTTTCTGGCTCTAACAAAATCAGAATGCTGTGTGTGGCCCTTACCAAGTGTCATTTTTGTGTTGATTCAAAAAGAAATGACTGGGTTTTGGTGAATAATTTCAAGTTCTCAAGGCTTGCAGAACTTCAGTTCATATGACAAGTTGCTCTGATCTTACCTCTGACCTCACCATTTCCCTGTCTCATTATCTTCATGTCCTCCTGTTTACCTACCACAGGGCTCAGAACACAAACAGCCCTTGAGCTGATACGTTTGTTTCTCCATTGATAAAAGTTAACACAAAAAGCTAACAAGAAGGAAGACAGAACTAGAGGCCTTCTACTTAGAGGACTCTGCCTACTAGGCTATTAATACTTACTTGAGTACCTTCTTCATGGCTGGAAATAACCCTGATTAGGATAGCTTCAGTGTGACTTCACTACATTTCAGATTTTTCTAACCTGAAATATGGAACAGTGTTCTCTCTTTCTATAACCAAAGGGTATTCTCTGTGAGTCTGGAGATGAAATGAATTTGACCAGAGTTTGTAGATGATTTAATGATTAGAAAACACACTCTATTAAGATTAAGGAGTGAATATTAATTTAATTTATATTATTTGGTCTTGAGGGAAAAAAGGAATGAGGAGTACCTTTATAATGGTGTTCAAATATGAGAAAATTTCTTGACCAGCTGTTCTTAATTTCACCTGAGAACAGGAAAAGAAAAAAAAAAAAAAAAGAAGGAATGAATTTAAGAAGCACCATGGGGAATGTAAGGCAGACTTTTGAACACTGTGGATCTGTGGTTCTCAAATTTTAGTGTACAAACCTTACCCTATCTCCGGAAGCTTGTTTAAAATGCAGGTTCCTGGCCCCTACACTTAACAGTTCTGGGGTGTAGCCTAAGAATCTTCATTTTTAATAAGCCCTCCAATTGAACTGAGGCAGGTGGCCCTCAGATCAGACTTGAGAAACCCTGGTGTGGATGGCCAAATGGAGTAGTTTCTTAGGGGATTCACTGAAATCTTCTTCTTTGGTACACCTCATAAAAGATGTTTTTGTTTTCTTTTATTTCACTTAAAACAGGAGGGATTGTCATTTGTTTAGGGTGGTTTGGATATAATCCTGCCACTAGGCGAAGAAGTAGATGAGATCTCAGTGTAAGGTATTTATTGTTTTAGATTTGTTAGCTTGTATTTTGAAGGGTTTCAGTATTCAAATATTTGGAATTGCCATAAACCAGACAATGCCTTACAAGTGTTTATAACATTCTCGCCCAAGCTAAGCATATACGATCTTGAAGCTTTAAGAAAAGCGGGCTTTATTATTTTTTGTCAAAAAAAGACAAAATGCACTTGTTTTGTTTACAATAAATAGAACACTCCAAACTTTCATAACAGAAAATAAATTCATTTTGAGGTTGGGTTGTTAGTCATGAACAGATCTGAAGTCATTTTCTTGCCTTGAAATTCTAGAAGTTAACTTCAAGAATAAATCTGGTTTCCTATCAATTTGAAAAGATGGTGAAATTTTGTACAGTTAGTTTATCTACTTGAATGAGAAGACTTCAATAACTTGGACCTAGAAGAAAAACTCATGTGAGAAATCAGGTTTATTTCCTTGATAAGAAGTATTAAGAGAATCCATCCCCCCCAACTTTTTTTGTAGTTGCATTATAATTGTTAAATTATACAACTAGATATCACTTTTCAATGCTGAAACCTCTTTATGCTTTTTGCTTAGAACTTCAGTGAACCTAAGATCTAAAAAGCCAATGATTTGCTGGCATGTGAACTCGCCATCCTCCTATTTCTCAGAGAGGTGCTATATATGGTGTAACGTGATAGAGAAGAGGCAAAGAACTTGGATTATTGCTGGCATTTCAGTTCTTTCCGTTAATAAAACACTCAACTGAGTCATTTTCTCTGGCCACTTTTCCATTGTGAAAAAACCTAAATCAAAGAACGTGACGGCTTTTATTGGCAAAACAGTAGATAAATCAGGGATGTAAAAATGCAAAAAGAAGGATTCAGTACAAGCACTACACAGAGCGGACTCGCTGGGTGAAAGGTTTATTCTGTCAATTTTCCTCTTGAGACACTTAAGTTTAAGGAAATGTTTGCACTGCTCTAGTGAAAAAAGTTGGCTGTGTGTTTTTCTTTTGTGTTTAGGCCACTCTGGAAGTAATTCCTTTGGGCACGATTATCTAACATGTGGTGATTTGGAAAAATCCCAAAGCTAAGGTCATTTGGATATTTCAGGCAGGAAAGAAGAAAATCCATCTTGGAGAATAAAATGAAGTCAGGAAGGGCTGAGGCACAACTCATGGTCAAAGAAACATGAAAAGTAGAAGTGAGATAGACATCAAGCAAAAATGCAATTCAAATTGTTTTGTTTTGTTTTGTTTTGCTTGAGGACAGTGCATATGGAGAAGAAAAAAAGGCCTTGGTATCAGAGAAATCTGGACAAGGCACACACGCTCTCAAGGCCAGCATGTAACCTGTGCATTTGTACAGGGTCCTATGCAGAGAAGGACCCCATGCTTGGTTTAATGCTCTACTGTTGCCGTCTAGAAATTTTTAACAATTTTTGAATTTAGGCCTGTATTAGTTTCTTGGTGGTACAATGCTTAAGCACTCAGCTGTTAACCAAAAGTTGATGGTTCAAACTCACTCAGTGGCTCCATGGGAGAAAGACCTAGTGATCTGCTTCTGTAAAGATTACAAATAAGAAAGCCTTATGGAGTAGTTCTACTCTTACACACGTGGGGTCACAATGAGTCAGAATCAACTTGACAGCACCCAACAACAACATAAACTAGTTTATGTTGGGCTTCTGTGGCAAATTACCATAAACTGGGTGGTTTAAAACAACAGAAATTTATTCTCTTACAGTTTTGGAGTCTAGAAGTCTGACATCAAGGTGTTGGCAGGGCTGTGCTGGCTCCGAAGCTCTAGGGGAATATCTGTTCCATGTCTTTCTCTTAGCTTCCGGTGTTGGCGGGCAATTTTTGGTGTTCCTTGACTTGTAGGTCTATCACTTCAGTCTCTGCCTCTGTCATCACATCACATGGCATTCTCCCCGTGTGTCTGCTCTGCTATGTCTTCTCCTCTTCTTATAAGACCCTTCTTATAAGGCCCTATTGGATTAGGGCCCACCCTGATAACCTCATCTTAACTTGACTGCATCTGCAAAGACCCTATTCCCAAATAAAGTCATAGTCATAGGTGTAGGGGGTTAAGACTTGAACATATATTTTTGGGGACACGAGGCCCGACATTTTTATTTTGCACTGGGACCTGCAAATTATGTAGCCAGTTCTGCAAAAGATAGTGTACGCTAAACCCCTCATTTTGTAGATGAGAAAATAAGGTCTGAAGAGGATAAATGACTTGCCTGGTAGAGCCAGGAATAGAGCCCAGATTCTGTGGAACAACACTGCCAATGAATTCACAAAGTGTCTAAACAAAGGGAAATGCATTTCATTCTTATAATGAAAAGAAATTTATTCATGCGTTGTTAATGAGCCAAATAAAAATTTAAAGACTCCAAAAGGCAGAGATCTCTGGACATGATTGTGACACAAATAAGGACAACCTCACATTGATTTTTCAAGTCACTTCTAAAAACCATTAGCTGCCGTATTGATCTTCCTCACTTTAGCATCAGGCCACCCATAACCCTCAGAAGTCAGGGAAAGCTGGCATACACTCATTGTCTTCTAACTCAAAAAGCCATGTTGTCAGGGAGTCTAAGCAGAAGATCAAGCTAAACTGCTGTTTTTATTCTGTGGAGAACAGACTGCCCTGCTCTATGCACCTTCATGGCAGGTGCTATCCTAGTGAAAATGGATTGACTTTAATAATGGCACATTTTTCTTCTTGTAGAGCCAGTAATATAATTCAGATCAGTCCAGCATCAGTCAAGCAATGAATATCACGACACATTACTGAGCATTCTGCAGTAGGGGCTACCGTCTAAGGCTTCCAAAAGGGAACCAAACTCCCAGGAAATCAGCCTGAGGAGCATTCTCCCTAAACTGGACAATGTCTCTCATAAGGAAGTGTGATGTTCTGTACCTTCAGGCTGCCATTGCTATCAGAATTCCTAAGTTCTGTGGATTCTAGATGAAGTGAGTGCTGTCAGAACAAAAGATACCACAAGTGAGTGGCTTTAAAGAACAGGGAATTTATTTTCTGGCAGTTTTGGAGGCTAGAAGTCCAAATGAGGGCATTAGCTCTAGAGGAGGGTCCTTCCTTGTTGGTAGCCCTGGGATTTCCTTGGCATTATGTGGCATACCTTGGTGCTGCTTGGCATCTGTCTTCCCCTTGTGTGTGTCTCTGAATCCATTCTGCTCTTTTTATAACTCAGAAGTGATTAGGTTTAGGACTTATCCTACTCTGACATGGCCTCATTAACATGACAAAAGAAAAACCCAAACAGGATCACATCCACAGGTACAGGGGCCAGGACTTTAACACATATTTTGGGCGGAGGGGGAGGGGCAGACACAATCCAATCAATAACAGTGAGCTACATTAACTATGTAGTTGGTTTTTAATTTCCTTTTAAGACTGGGAACAAAAGAGCTGCTTTTAACCACCACCCCCCAACCAACTCCCCACACCGTTCTGACAATAAACATTTATCAAAAATGTAGGTTTGTAACTCTGCCTAGGGGTTCTCAACTAGTGTTCTGTTGGACCAGAATAGGAAAATGAATTTAAAAAACACAGTCTTTTCATGAGAAACGTTGTACTTCAACGTCCCTCAGTGTATATCAGAGACAAATGGCTAGACCAGCATCAGTTTATACACGGAGAAAAAGATTTCTCAGATAACCAAATTTGGTATAAGACTCAAGCAATCGAAGAGAATAAGCTATCTTTCTGATGCAATGCTTGCTCATTATGATTTGAAGAGGTGGCAGGGATTTTAGCGGCCAAATTTTACAGAAGCCAAATGTGTAGAAAATATGACTGAAGCTCTTTTCTAAAAGAAACACTGAGATTTCTCAAGTGTCTGGTGAGGGTGTGGAAGGGTGAGGCATCAGATATTTTCCGTGTGCAGGTCAAGTATAAAGAAGGGAAATGTGAAACTACAAGAAAAAAAAAAAAACGAGATTTGTTTCGGCAAGATTTTACATCATATCATCGTGGAGATGGAAGACCCTCTAATCCCCCAACTGCATTTTATAGGCGAGGAAACTGAGGTCTGGGGAGATTGTGGCTTACCTAAAGTCACTTGGCTAGTTAGAAACAGAACAGGAGCACTAAACTTCACGTGCCGTCTTCTTTCCATGAAACACGCAGGCGCAGCCCTTCTGAGCTCTAAGTGTGGAGAGCTTCTGGGGAGAGGAAGTGGGTCTCTGTTTAACACTGAGTGGCATTAACTACCGGTGCCTTGATGGGCCAAAGTGCACAAACCCCTATCTTGGGACTGAGTTTCCAAGTTGGCTTGGGTTTTGGCTCTAGCAGCAGCTATGGAGAACTCATTCAAAGCATCTTCCTCAAACAAGTCCACACCGTGACCGCAATGGCAGGCAGCAAAGGGGAAAGAGAGCTGATTGCCCTGAACCACTTTGAATGTGTAGGACTGCCATAACCACAGAAACAATAGCAGCCTCAGTGATCCTAACAGAGGTTCAGGCAGACCTGCTTTTTCTTAAGTGTTCTATTACTGACAGCTGGAGTTCTTTTTTGACCTCAGAAACCTCGAGCCCTTAATCTGCCCGTGTTTGGATGAGCATCTCAGAGGAAAAGGCTGAAGAAATATGTAATCAAGCAAGAGTTACAATCATGTATACACGGAATCAGCTTCAGCAAGGTAGCTGTCACAGATCAGTTCACTGTGAAATATGAGAATCTGGGAGGACAAATGAATTCTCTTCCAGTAACACAAATAGTAGTAGCAATTGCTATTTTCCCAAGGATTGCTCTTTTCATTTAGTTGGTTTAGAAATGAAAATAATGCTATAGCTATAAAAGCACTACTGCTTCTGGACCTGACTCGTGGACCTCCTTGTGGGGAGAATCAAATTTTGTATATGACCTATAGTAACTGGGAATGCATGTGATTATGATGAGTTGCTATTACAGTAATGCAAATGGTAAGAGTTAATGGTGGGTTAGCTTTATTTACTTTCCAAAGTAGCTTCTATAGGCTATAAAAATGCCTCAGTTCTTCTTCCTCTGAGTCCCAAATGCTCATCAATTTCCATGGAGTTGAGCCTAGTATAAAATGACCACAGCATTGTATCTTTAATTGAGCACTTTTCAAATCCCCTGTGGTATGCACAGTTTGAATTACTCATTTGTGCCAGAAACAGTTCACATGAGGGGGTGTGAAGATTAATGAGTCATGGTTTCAAATCCCCTTAAAATCTAGAATGGAAGGTGGTTTGCAAATATATGGCTATACCCTTAGTAACAGATGTTGACTTAGTCCACTGAATAAATTCAATTTTGGGAAAATGTCTTCTCCAGCTAAGCCTGAATAGGACGAACTTGCTGCAGTAATTCTACACTTTGATAGCACAGGCTGCTGCAATTCTTCCATCTGACCATTCATCCATCCATCTATCCATCCATTCATCTATCCATCCGTAAACACTTATTAAATATGTATCATGTGTTAGCAACTCTGCTAGCCCCATGCATAAAAAGGGAAGTCACCTTCAAGTTGCTCACACATCAGTATGCGTATGTATGTGTGTGTGGGAGGAGGGTTTTAACAGTACACAAACCATTATAACATGTAGGTGCCGTTTAAAGAGGAATCCAAAATGCTGGAGGGTTTAGAAGAAGGAAAGGTCATTCATAGATGAGGGGTAGGGAATTGAGTAAGGCTTCACGAAGAAGATGATATTTGGATGAAGTTTGAAGGAGAAGTAGAATTTTTTAAAATAAACTTTTCATTTTGAAATAAGTTTAGATATACAATAAAATTGCAAAGACAGTACAGAAAGTACCCACATAGTCCTGAAAGTCCTCCATTCTTAATATCTTACATTTTCACTTGTCAAAACTAAGAAATCAACATGGGTACATTACTATTAAGTAAACTCTGTATTTTATTTAGATGTCACCAATTTTCCCATTAATGTTTTCTTTCTGTTGTGGGATCCAATTCAGGTAACCAATTTAGTTATCAGGTTTCCTCAGGCTCCTCTGGTGTATGATAATTTTTCAGTCTTTGATTGTTTTTCATGACCTTTACAATCATGAGGAGTATTGGCCAGGTATCTGGTCAAATGTGCCCCAGTCTGGGTTTGTCTGATGTTTTCCTCATGGTTAGACTGGGATTATGGATTTTTGGGAAGAATACCACAGAGGAGAAGTTCCCTCCTCATCACATCATATCAGGAGTGCCCAATAGCCACATGACATCATGGATTATGCTAACCAAGATGTAGAATTTTAATGGGGGAAATTGCTTCTCAGGTGCAAGGATCTGTGTGAGCAAGGTGTGGGTGTGCACAGTGTGTTTAAGGGTTAGGGGAAAGTCCAGATGGGTTGGCAGGTAGAGTACTCGCCATGGAGCAATGGGATATAAGCCATGTGTTGGCATGACACTTTTAAGTTTTTAAAAGATTTTGTGGGAACTGACTTTTTCACAAAGCTTAGTACCAAATGGCCAAGTGATTGGGTAAGAATTGTCGTTGTTAGTTGCTGTCAAGTCAGGTATTATACTCCCCATTAAAAAGTGAGAAAACTTAGGCCCAAGGAAATTAAAATTAAGAGGTTGGCAGAAGGTCACACAAATAGTGCCAGGACTTAGACACAGTTCTTCTGACTCCCATCCCAGGGTTCTTTCATCTTCATCTTGGTCACTACCTCTTGGAAAGGCCCGTGGAGCAATTGTTGAGAGTATATGGCTAGACCCACCCTACTCTGTCCCAATTTCCCATCTAAACCCTGTGCTTGCAAAAGCTACACAGAGCGACACCAACTCTTACTTCTGAGGAGATTAAAGCTCTCTGATGCACGTTTGGGAAAGCATTCTTCTGTGCTGCTGCTTCACCCTGGTACTTGACCTAGTCTATGTCTCTGTCTGTGTCTATTATTCAAATTTATGCACCAACAACTAATGCCAAAGATGAAGAAACTGAAGATTTTTACCAACTTCTGCAGTCTGAAATTGATCAAACATGCAATCAGGATGCATTGATAATTATTGGTGATTGGAATGTGAAAGTTGGAAACAAAGAAGAAGGATCAGTAGTTGGAAAATATGGCCTTGGAGATAGAAACAACACCCAAGCCACATGATAGAATTCTGCAAGACCAACGACTTATTCATTGCAAGTACCTTTTTTCAACAACATGTATGGCAACTATACATATGGACCTCACCTGATGGAATACACAGGAATCAAATAGACTACATCTGTGGAAAGAGATGATAGAGAAGCTCATAATCAGTCAGAACAAGGCCAGGGACCCACTGTGGAACAGACCATCAGTTACTCATATGCAAGTTCAAGTTGAAAGTGAAGAAAATTAGAACAAGTCCACAAGAGCCCAAATGCAACCTTGAGTGTATCCCACCTGAATTTGCAGACCATCTCAACAATAGATTTGATGCGTTGAACACTAATGCCTGAAGACCAGATGAGTTGGGGGATGACATCATACATGAAGAAAGCAAAAGGTCATAAAAAAGATAGGAAAGAAAGAAAAGACCAAAATCGATGTCAGAAGAGACTCTAAAACTTTCTCTTGGATGTAGAGCAGCTAAAGCGAATGGAAGAAATGATGACATAAAAGAGCTGAACAGAAGATTTCAAAGGGCAATGGAGAAGACAAAGTAAAGTATTATAATGAAATATGCAGAAACCTGGAGTTAGAAAACTAAAAGGGAAGAACACACTCAGCATTTCTCAAGCTGAAGGAACTGAAGAAAAAATTCAAGCCTTGAGTTGCAATAGTGAAGGATTCTTTGGGCGAAATATTGAATGACACAGGAAGCATCAAGCGAAGATGGAAAGAATAAACAGAGCCACAGTACAGAAAAAAATTGGTCAACATTCAACCATTTCGGGAGGTAGCATATGATCAAGAACCAATGGTACTGAAGGAAGAAGTCCAAGCTGCACTGAAGGCATTGGCAAAAACAAGGCTCCAGGAACTGACAGAATACCAATTGAGATGTTTCAACATACGGGTGCAGTGCTGGAGGCCCTCACTCATCTATGCCAAGAAATTTGGAGAACAGCTATCTGGCCAACTGACTGGAAGAGGTCCATATTTGTGCTCATTCCAAAGAAAGGTGATCAAACAGAATGTGGAAATTATCGAACGGTATCATTAATATCACACGAAAGTAAAATTTTACTGAAGATAATTCAAAAGCAGTTGCAGGAGTATATCGACAGGGAACTGCCAGAAATTCCATCTGGATTCAGAAGAGGACATGGAATGGGAGATATCATTGCTGATGTCAGATGGATCTTGGCTGAAAGCAGAGACTACCAGAAAGATGTTACCTTGCGTTGTATTGACCATGCACAGGCATTCGACTGTGTGGATCACAACAAATTATGGATAACATTGGGAATAATGGGAATCACAGAATACTTAATTGTGCTCACAAGGAACCTGTACATAAACTAAGAGGCAGTCATTCTAACAGAAAAAGGGGATACTGCCTGGTTTAAAATCAGGAAAAGTGTGCATCAGGGTTGTATCTTTTCACCATACTTATTCAATCTGTATGCTGAACAAATAATCCAAGAAGCTGGACTATATGAAGAAGAATGCAGCATCATGATTGGAGGAAGACTCATTAACAACCTGCGTTATGCAGATGACACAGCCTTGCTTGCTGAAAGTGAATAGGACTTAAAGCACTTACTGATGAAGATCAAAGACTACAGCCTTCAGTATAGATTGTACCTCAACATAAAGAAAACCAAAATCCTCACAACTGGACCAATAAGCAACATCATGATAAATGAAGAAAAGACTGAAGTTGCCAAGGATTCCATTTTACTTGGTTCCACAATTAATGCCCATGGAAACAGTAGTCAAAAAAATCAAGTGACGTATTGCATTGGGCAAATCTGTTACAAAAGACTTCTTTCAAGTGTTAAAAATCAAAGATGTCACTATGAAGACATTTTCAATCTCCTCATATGCATGTGAAAGTTGGACAATGACTATGGAAGGTCGAAGAAGAATTGATGCCTTTGCATTATGGTGTTGGTGAAGAATATTGAATATACCATGGACTGCCAGAAGAACAAACAAATCTGTCTTGGGAGAAGTACAGCCAGATGCTCCTTAGAAGCAAGGGTGGCGAGACTTCATCTCACATACTTTGGACATGTCATCAGAAGGGACCAATTACTAGAGAAGGGCATCATACTTGGTAAAGTAGAGGTTAAGTGAAAAAGAGGAAGACCCTCGACGAGATGGGTTGACACAGTGGCAGCAACAATAGCCTCAAACATAGCAATGATTGTGAGGATGGTGCAGGACCAGGCAATGTTTTGTTCTGTAGTACATAGGCTCTCTATGAGTTGGAACCGACTTGTTGGCACCTAACAAAAGCACGTTTCTTAAGCAAAAGTACGACTGAAATTCTAAGGGTGGAGTGTCAACCATGTAATTCCCACTAGCAAATGTTCATTAGTGCATTCCACTGGAGATCAAGGTATACAAATGACAGAACTCTTCTGGCAATTGGGAGCTAACTGTTGGTCTTTGTTGACTCAGGTCCAGATTGAGGTGAGAATGTGAAAAAAGACCAGAGAAGTTTCTCTTTCCTCCTGCAGTGAACTATTAGACTGGCCCTTTTCTATGTTAGAAAGGGAGCCTCAAGTTGGCTCATTGATACGTTCCCTTATGTCTAGTTTTTAGAATTTACATTCATTTATCTATTTCACAAACACATAGTATGTACCCACCATGGGTCTGGATGTGTGTTAGGCAGTGGGAATGTAAGATAAAAAGGCTTCTTGCTGACCAGCAAGGGAAGCTTACCAGGAGGGAGACAATAAGAAAAAAAAAAGTGAGGAGGAGAGAATAATGAACAGCTGGGCTTCCTAGCTTCATAGAAGATGTGATGCTGGAGCCGGCTTTTTCAACACAAGGATGAGTTTCAGTGGTGGAAAGCAATATAGAAAAGTTTGGAGGAGAGAAGCAGCATTGCATGTTGGAGAAGTGTGAGTCACTTGGTATTGCTGGAGCATAACAGGGTGGTGGGGACAGTGGGAGATGGAGCAGGAGAACCCAACTCCTGCACCAGGCCTCGGGCCAAAGCCATCTTCTGGAGTGAGTGGGTGCAGGGACCTCCAGGAAGGAGGCTCCCAGCATTCTACCTTCTCGGATGCCACCTTTCAGAGAGCCAGACACTTGGATCTTAAGGGTTTTGCCTGACTCCCCCATTATTGCAACTTGCTCTTGGAAGTACATATCCATAATGCCTAATCCCTTGAAATGTGTTGAAAGCATAACAGCATTTGGTGTGTGATAAGCAACAGATTCTCTTGCAACCCATTCTTATGCAGTGTCAAGACTGAGTAGAAACATCCCACTGAACTTCACGTAGTGTTCCTGTAAAACTGAAGTGTTCTTTAGGGGGAAAAAAGATTATCTGTTGATCTTTGATATTCACTTGCTCACAGAGCTCTGTCATTATACAGTGTCACATGGCTCCCTTGTAAGTTTCCAAAGCCATTAAATGCTAAAGAAAACAGGATTTTTCCAGCTCTGATCTCATTATATGTACAAATTCCAAGAGCAGCCTCCCAGAAAATAAAAGTTTTTATATAACAGAGTGGATGTGTTCATGAAGGATATATTGTTTATTTTCTTGGCACAGAGTTAACTCTAAAATAAGATTACTTAATTGAAGAAAACATTTCCTGACATGCTGAGAAGCAACATTTGAACCAAATCTCCTCTCTCTGAGATTAAGTCTAGGGTAGATGTGTTCTAGGCTATTTAATCCCATGTGAATATCAAACAAAATCATTTTAACTACTGAGGCATTTAGTTGGTAAGGCAAAATGTAACTCAATACTGTAGGCAACAGCTTGTAATCAATTATAATTTTTAGTTGGGAAAGTTCCTGGAGTTTGTTGTTACAGTAGTAGTTTATTTATTTATTTATTGGCACAAAGAAGTCTTAAATCTGGAAGCATTCAATTCAATTTTTCATAGCACTAGGCTGCTCCTGGCATTGATTCACAGAGTAACTCAACTAATTTTCAGTGATTCTTTTATGCTATTTTTAGGACTTTGGGGCCAGCACCACATTATTAAACTAGTCTATGTATGTGTGGCAGAGGCAGCTAGTTGTTCACCAAAACATGCTTTCATTTTTTTCCTTTCTTTCTGGAAACATGGCTGCCTTGCTGGAATGGGTTTCCCAGTCTTACTTGGAGTTGAGTGAGGCCATGTGATTAAGTTGTCACTCACAGCATGTTACAGAAGAGATACGTGCCACTTCCAATCCTGGGCTTTTGACAATGGAGATACCTCCTCCGTGTCCTCTTGCCCCTTCACACTGGCTGGAGTTTGGATGTGGAGACTCAGCTTTAACCATGTGAATGATCACAATGCCCTTGGATAGAAGTTCAATACAACGGAAAGAACTTGGGTCCCTGAATATCTGTGTGGAGCAGAGCTGCCCTGTGAAAGGGAATCGCTCACCTTTGAACTGTTAATGTGTGACAGAAATAAACTCCCCTATTCTTTAAGCCACTGTACCAGTCACAGTTCAATGAGAGAAAAAGAAGCACTAGAAGGTACATATGTAAAGGATAAGGAATTTGTTACAGGATTTGATCTTAAGAAACTGGGAGCTGCTTAAGCAGTCTCGGTAAGGCTATTGTCCTTGTGATTGCTGCTAGAAATTGAAGCCCAGAGGGTAGGCAGTTGGGAAGAGAAGGTAGGTGTGTAGGGGTGAACAAGGATAAGGTGGAGCCTACAGGTGCAAGCTGGCAGTTTATGCTGCCTCTGACCTTATTGTTACAGTGTCTGAATTGAAGAAGCTGAAGGAGGACCCAGGAGAAAGTGGAGCAGTTGCAGGCCTAGCTGCTGCACCATACCAACAGGGTGACCTAGCCAATCAGCGGAAATGGCTGCTCACTTCCACCCTTTAAATCTCACACATAATCTCTCTTGTGGTCCGCCTTAACTGGAAACACACAGAGAACGAAATTCTGTGAAATATAAATTCAGTGTAGCCAAGCTGATACATCTACAAAGCCAATACAGTCATCCCCTTGTCAAGTTGTACCATACACAGTTCCTTAAGCCATACTTTAACTCTAACAAAAACCGTAACAAAATTATGCCTGATATGATACAACTGTCAGGCAAACAACCAAAATCACGCTAATCAAAATCCTCCAAAAGATACAAAGTCCTTTTTTTGTCTTTTGGTGATATTCATTATTTTTAAGCTGATTTACAATCCCCTTTTGATATTCTGTAACTCAAATATTGATATATAAAGTTAATTACTATGTAACACATTTTATATCAGGTGATTGAAAAGCAAAGATGTCACTTTGAGGAAGAAGGTGCATCTGACCCAAGCGATGGTATGTCAGTTGCCTCATATACAAGTGAAAGCTGAACAATGAACATGGAAGACTGAAGAAGAATTGATGCCTTTGAATTATGGTGTTGGTGAAGAAGACTGAATATTCCATGGACTGCCAGAAGAACAAACAAATCAGTCTAGGAAGAAGTATAGCCAGAGTGCTTCTTGGAAGTGAAGATGTGAGACTCCCTCTCACGTCCTTTGGACATGTTATCAGGAGAGATCAGTCCCTGGTGAAGGACATCATTTTTGGTAAAGTAGAGGGTCAGCAAAAAAGAGGAAGACCCTCAACGAGATGGATTGACACAGTGGCTGCAACAATGGGCTCAAACATAGCAAGGATTGTGAGGATGGCACAGGACTGCCCGGTGTTTCCTTCTGTTGTACATAGGGTCGCTTTGAGTTGGAACCGACCCTATGGCACCTAACAACAACAAGGAGAGTCCTTCCTCGAAGGGTCCTTGCCTCTCTTGCATTCAAGGAGATCAAGTCTTGGAACTGAGTAGCCATAACTCTCTGTTTTGGTGATTCAAGTCAAACTTCTGTTCAATAGACTTAAGCTTTTCCACTTAAATAGATTAAGACTGTAGGCTATCCATCAATTTTCTCAGGACACTGTGATCAACTGGCCAAATGACAAAGATTTCTGCAAGTCAGATTATCTGATCATTTCTTTGGCTCCCCTGTCCATATGGTAACCATGCCCACCTTGTTTTTGATGATTTAGTGCTGCTACTTTGCCCCTGCCACCTCATAATCCCATCATCACCATTGATTTTAGGGATCCCCAGTTCAATGGTAGCAGTTTGCACTGGCTTACAGAGAAGAGCCAACACAGAGCTCTTCAAGGACGCTGGGGCTACCCTCACAAATTTATTTCTCACAGGCGTGATGAAAGGTACATCCTCTGGACCCTCCCAGGATGAGTAAAAGGGTCTCACATGATGAATTCCCTCTAGCATTCCAATCTCCCTAAGACTTTGCATATCTGGTTCTATAGTATTCCAAGAAATTCTGGCATTTCAACTTCTTTTAGTGTAGGCCACCTTTAAGTCCACATTTTAGTTAACCAACCCCCAGCCAAACTGTTAGAGCGCTTCTGAACCCCTCAGGCTAAAACATGGAATCCAGAATTTTGCTTAGTGGGCCCATATTAATAAATTCAGCCTAGTCCAGCTTTATATTCCTTCCACCTTGATCCTACACTCTTAAAATCCTTTCCCACACATACCTTCCAGGTTTTTGTTGAAATAAGTGAGTAAAATCAATGCAATTATTTTGATGTATATCACATCTCCTCACTGGTCATACTTTGTATCTCACCCTCTGGGGCTTGTTGGGATTTTAGTATGGTTATAATTCTAGAAGCAAGGAAAGGCAGTAGGAACAGGTCCAGTAGAGTATCAGCAATGTCTTATAAGGCAATCTTCAGGATCCAATTCCTTCTTAAAAGAGACCCTATGAGGTTGGAAATTCAATTTGCATTGTCATTCACCCACCTGCAGGATTAGACTTTGGGTTTGGTTTTCAGAAATCTTAGCACTGAGGCTACAAGAAATAAGGGCTTCCTTTTGGCAGTTGGAGCTCTGGTGGCACAGTGGTTAAGAGCTCGGCTGCTAACTAAAAGGTTGGTGGTTCGAATCTACCAGCTGCTTCTCGGAAACTCTATGGGACAGTTCTAGTCTGTCCTGTAGGTTGCTATAAGTTGCAATTGACTCAATGGCAATGGGTTTGGTTTGGTTTTTTGGCAGTTAGAAGCTTTTGAGTACCTTATGCAGACCTTGGGCTAAGAATTTAAAGACCTGCACTCATAATTTTTTTTTTAAAATTTTTGGAGAATTTTGTATTATTAATATTTAATTAATTTATTTTTATTGTACTTCAGGTGAAGGCTTACAGAACAAATAGTTTCTCATGAAACAGAAGTACACATGTTGTTTTATGACATTGGTTAACAACCCCACAACATATCAACCCTCTAACTTCTCAACCTTTTCTTTTTGGTGAAAATACACATAGCCAAAGATACACCATTTCAAAAATTTCTACATGCACAGTTCAGTGACATTGACTACAGCTTTTCAAATTGTGCTGTTATTCTCACTTAAGATGAAGTCTTACAGAACAAAAGTTTCTCATTTAACAGTTACTACAAATGTTGCCCTATGACAATGGTTAACAATCTCACAACACATCAACAATATCCTTACTCAACCTTGGGTTCCCTATCACTAGCTTTCTTGTCCCCTTCTGCTTTCTGGCCCTTGTCACTGGACTCCTGTACCTCATTAGTCTCCTTTGGTTTTACGGGGCTGTCCACTCCCAGGCTGAACAGTGAACCTCAGAGGTAACTTCACCACTGAGCTAAAAGGGTGTCTGGGGGCCATACTCTCGGGGTTTCTCCAGTCTCCTTTAGGCCAGTAAATCTGGTCTTTTTTTTTTTGTGAGTTAGAATTAGGCTCTACATCCTTCTCCAGCTCTGTCCAGAACCCTCTGTTGTGATCCTGGTCAGAGCAGTCAGTGGTGGTAGCCGGGCACCATCTAGATGTACTGGACTCAGTCCAATGGAGGCCTTGGTAGCTGTGGATAATTAGTCCTTGGGACTAATCTTTTCCTTGTATCCTGTTCTCTTCATTCTCCCTTGTTCCCGAAGAGATGAGACCAGTGGAGTATCTTAGATGGCCGCTCACAGGCTTGTAAGACCCCAGACACTACTCACCAAGGTAGAATATAGAGCATTGTCTTTATAAGCTGTGTCATGCCAATTGAGCTAGATGTTCCCCGAGACCATGGTCCCCAGAGCCCTCCGCCCAGCAATTCAGTGCCTCAGGGAGTTTGGATGTGTCTATGGGGCTTCCATGACCTTTCCTTGTACAAGTTGTGCTAGTTTCCCCTGTATTGTGTACTGTCTCACCCTTCACCCAATGCACTCATAATTTTAATTTCCCAAATTTCCAGCACAGTTAGAAGCAATAAACCAGGCCCACTATACTCCTTATTTTCACTGAAATGTTTTATGGTAGCAAATACTTGGTCACTCAGCCTTGCCTTTTGAGGCATTTGATTACCAGGACCTACAGGTGACAATTTAGTTAATTATTTTGCCACAGCATGCCATAGACCACCGATGTCCCCTTTACCACTGGAAACAGGGTCATTACTGCCTTTAAATCTAATTAGGCCAACCAGCTGCAGAACACTCAAAACCAATTCAGAGAACTCATGTTTAAGGCTCTGTGCCTCTGGAATCACTCTAGGTACAAAGTTGTGCAGCAGCTGGGGATCAATCAAGAAGCAGAATGGTAGAAGATATATATTAGTTGTAAGCAACAAAAAATTGGTCCGGTATTAAACATAAAAGGCATTTATTGGAAGGCTGTAAGTTTATAGAGTAAAGGGAAAGCTGAAGAACCAAGCCAGTGCAGACTGGAAACCAGAAGCTCTAGGAGGTCTCAACAGAAGGAACTTTCTGGCAGTCTCTCTCAGACACTGAGGCTAGAATGAATAAATTCCAGCTTTATCTTGTGTCTTTGTATCTTTTTGCTCAAGATTCAAAGTCTGAGAATAGGGAGTCTGATTGGCTGAGCGTAGGTCATATACCATGCCCACCTTAGTGAAAGGAAGGAATTCCCTGGGTTGGGAGGAGAGTTTGGGGAGGGGGAGGGGGAGCAGGGGAAAGAGGTCGCAGCAGGTGGTACAAACTGACTTTCTGACCTAGGAGACCTAACTTTGGCTATTTTCCAAAGGATTCTACTACACTAGGAAACTCTTAAAAAATACTTTTCCAACTTATATCAGGTTCATAAAAATTGATCCTCATAGGCTATAGTACTAACATATATGCTTTAACATAGAGGCATCAGTCAACGTATGTAGAAAGAATGGATAGCCTGGCACTGGACCATGCCATAGCTGAGACTTTTTTGAAAGTAGCCAAATGCAGAACAAACTGATTCCTGTTCATGCATCTACTCAGCAGTTGAAATTGCCTGACACGTGAACATCTACAGTCACTCAGTCAACAAGCATTTATTGAAAACCTACTATGCACCCAGTTACTATTCTAGACTAATCTTTTTATACCAATTGCTAGGGCTAGGTTAATTTTAAAGGACACATGACATCAATTTTGTAAGATTACATTGATTTCTCATCCAGGTTGAGCACATGTGTGTATCTGGGCCTGGAGAGTAGTAACAATTGCCTCAAAAGTTCTCAAAGGAGAAAAAAGGAATTTATTGTTTCCTACTAATTATACACCTAGCTTGCTGACATAGTCCACTTTTAAGCCTGGAAGGTTAAGGCCCATTTCTGATGATGGTTTTGTTCAACACTTTCAAGCTTTCCTCAGTGTTTGGCACATCATAGCCAAAAAATCCAAGCCAGTTGCCCTCTGAGTCGATTCTGACTCATGGTGACCCCATGTGTGTCAGTGTATATGCTCTATAGGGTTTTCAATGGCTGATTTTTCAGAAGTAGATTGCCAGGCTTTTTTTCCAAGGTACCTTTGGGTGGACTCGAACCTCCAACCTTTCAGTTAGCAGCTGAGCATGTTAACTGTTTGCACCACCCAGGCACTCCTTGGCACATGATAGAGAGTTATAAATAATTGGTGAGAAAATGAATGAGTTTTTTCACAGAGATCATGTCAAACACTAGTAACTTTCTGAGATGCCTCAAAGAGCTGACCTCCGTGACTGGAGAGAGCATAGCATGGTTAAAAAAAAAAAAAAAAAAAAAAAAGCACTGGGTCAGGGACAGGACAGCTGGGGTCTAGCTTTAGCTTTTCCACTGCCTGGTTATGTGACTTTGAGCAAGGCGCTTTCCCTTTCAGGGCCTTGCTGTCTTGTCTGAGGACACCTGAGATTTGAAAGGCTGCCATGGGAGGACTCTGGCTCTCAAAGATGTTTTGTTTAGACTGCACAATGTTCTAAAAAAGCTTGATTTGGATGCCTTTTGGGACATGCAATTGGCTACAGCTTCCGTCCTCCTCATCACCTTTGTGCAGTTTTACCACCAGTTTGGCCCATGTATGCGTCTTAGTTTGAGACTTCTGAGCATGATAGACTCTAGCTCTGACATTCTCTGAGGTCATGCCACTGGGGTATAAGCAGCACAACGGCAGGAGTTTTAGCCTGCTCTGACCACTACTGAATGTCTAGTCCTAAAACAGTATCTAGAACATAATAAAACCCATTGCTGCCAAGTCGATTCTGACTCATAAAGACCCTATAGGACGGAGTAGAACTTCCCCATAGAGTTTCCAAGTAGCACCTGGTGGATTCGAACTGCTGACCTGTTGGTTAGCAGCCGTAGCCCTTAACCACTACACCACCAGGGTTTCCAAAACATAATAGATGCTTGGCAATGTTTGTTGAATGAACAAATGAATGAATGCAGGAAAAAGAGGCAATACTACCAAAGCAGACCCAGTAGAAGGGAAGGTGGTGGATCTTGTCCAGAGATGTCTCCTTCCAATTTGGATAGTTTGTTTGCAGTTGAAATGGAGCAGGAGGCTCTCTGGTCTTCTCTGACTCCTTAGCTTGTCTGCGTCCACCAAGGGAATTAACACCACTGCAACAAGCTTCCATCTTCAAAGAATACAAGTTGGTTTAAATATTAACTGCCACTTTCAGAGCCTTTTCCTAAGTGAAACTGACCTCTTTACACAGCCGTGTTGCAGTGAGCACTGTCAGGAGACCAACTCTGGTCCTCTAAGCTAGAATTTCTAGCCCCTTTCCTCCCCAACTCAGTGTTCTCTTGCTACTGGAGCCAGTTGTAGAATTACCTGTGAGCTTCCTACTGTGTGTTTTTTTAAATTCCTTTCTGAGAGTGCAACCCCACAGCACTGCTGTTAACACTCAATAAAACTTTTTTTCTGGTAGTTGTTAAAGTTTAACATCAGATTGTACTACCCTACCCCTCAGCAGAGTATCCCACACAGGCCTTCCTTGCTATACACAAGTGGGTCCCTCCAACATACCAGCTTTGCGGGGAGTACAAAACCAAGCTCTCTTTCATAGCCACCCATAAAACTGCACCAAAACAACACTTTTCATCCTTCAGTAACAGCCCTGGCAGTTAGAAACATTAAAATATCTCTCAGACAAATAAACCAGATGCAGTTAGACTTGAGATTTAAAGACACAGTTCAGAATCAGAAACGAACACTGGATGACCTGTCAGCATGTATGCTATTTTCTTACATTTTTTTTTTTTGTTCTGATAATTTGTAGTGTAAAACTTCAATGTGTAAATTAAAAATGTAAGCAAGTTGACCAATTTTGTCTGACAAACTCATGCTAATACTTATCTGGATTCAAGAAGAAAAAACCCATGTTTGAACTCCACACAAAGAGGACAGAGCAAATAACTCTCCTGGTCTCTTGTAATTTAAAACAGCAACACTGGCCAAGGCCTGGAAGCTTAAGGACTCAGTCTGAGCTCCAAACTTCACTGGTGTAGCTGCCATTTCATTTATAACTTGGACATAGGACAGCATCTTGTCTGCGCTGACAGAGCTGGTGATGAGCAAAGCACGCCTCTCCTCAGAGTCCTCCGTGGAGGCTGACAGCCAGACGTTCTCCACAAACATACAAAGGAAACTCTCCTTTTCTCTGCGCCAATAGGTGTTTTCACTGGCAATATCCCTGCCAGACTTTCAGCTTTTGCTTTCACTTGGCATTTGTAGACAAATGAGCCCAGGTGCTTTCACTCTGCACTGCCCATCAAGGTACAAAGTCTGAGAAGTCTTGGGAAGATAAACATGCAGAAGAATCTGGGCCCACAGGGTCATAGGTTTTGCCCTTGCGAATGAGACTCTGAGATAGCACAGTACTGTGTCATCCTCACAAAGGATGCGTGTGGACTGTGAACTGCAGAGCAGCAAGCTTTAGGTTTGTTTACTCATCTCTGGAGTAATTGGCTCATACCTCATATGTGATTATCTTTATCTAACCACCTGAGTAAAAAATAAAGATGTGACGTTCGTTTTAACAGACAGGAGACTCGTTCAGTGGAACTCAAATTTAAAACCAAAGTGATTATCTAAAATTATTCCAGCCACGAGACGCTACATGGTAGCCTAGAGGAGGACAATGGGAGAAATTCAGAGGTTGGTTTATAGAAATGAGCCCGCAAAACTCTGTACCACGTTTAAGTAAATCTAGACTATCACATGGGTAGAGCTGACAAATAATAGCTTTATCTTTTTATTTAATGTAGGTGGAAAATATTGTTCTTCATTATTATATTCATCATCATCTTCAAAATCAACAAGAAAATATCCCAACCAAATTGTAAGTATTCACTGAATCAGGCTGAATTTGCAGCCCAAAGAAGACAGCAGTGATGGAGATGCCCATGTAAAGTACACATGATTAGAGAATGATTAACGAAAATACACACTGAGGGAAAGTCGATTTTCAGAGATAGGCAGCCATAGGAGTTTCAGAGCGGGTAAAATTCTTAAGGCAAGTCTCTTTTGAATTCATTTGTGTATACGCCATAGCAATCAGCACAATGGTCTTGCACAAAATTGGTGTCAGGAAGATTCTGTGGAGAAGGTAGGATTTCCAAATGTGTTTGAAAAATGGGATGAAGTGTATCTTTGAAGTTTACCTTCAAGATCTCTTAAAGAGAAGACAAACTTTTCTTCTGGCTCTCTTTATGTTTTCTCTCTAAACTTTTGTCTTTAAAAATAAAAACAAAATGAAACGAAACAAACACTCTCCCTCAATTTACCCCCAGGTTCTTCTTTCTAAATGGAGAAGCAGTGGCTGCCTCCACATAGGAGAACCCAAAGCAGTTCTGGAACATCAACCCTTAGAGACTTAACCACATTGTCATCTGGACTATTTTATGTCTGAGTTGTATTGTCTGTGCAAGTCAAAACTGAAAAACTTCATAGATACTGTGCTTTTGATTGAACTATTTTGGAATGCTGAAATTAGCTGAAAATGCTTTAAAAAGTCATAAACAGCCCAGATTTTTAGTAAGATTTTGAGGATGAGATTATTAAATTTGAGAATTTTTCATAAGAAAACATAGAAAGTAAAGTAATTCCTAAACTTCCAGAGTGTGAAATCGTAACTGCCTTCCTTGCTGCCTAGTTTTTGCTAAAGAGGGCTTTGTCTTGCTCCCTCTTCACTGCCTTGAGAAGAGATGTGTGCTGTACGTTCCCGCCCCACCTCTCACTAATCAGCCTCGCCTTGCAGAGGGTTCTGAGAAGCATCATGATGGATTAGGAAATTATGAGATTCGCACTAGTTTCACACTAGAACTAAAACAAATGGATGTGTGAGACTGCTGAGGCTTTTAGAAAGCAGAAAACTATTGAGCTGTGTACAATATCAAGTAGTTTTCAAGAATGTGCCAAGCATAAACTCTGTGATGATGTAATTTTAATTTAGTTTTTATTCTTATCAAAGCTATATGTGCACGTCTCAAGAGGCAAAGAGCTGTACAAGGTTTGTATGAAAAACAGTAGTCTCTACCTCCATCTCCCCCATTTCCCACTCTCTGAAGGCAACCTCATTCAACTTTCCCTAAGGATTATCTTGGTTATGAATGAAATCAGTTCCTGTGTCTTTAAATTTTTCAGTCGAATTTGTAGGTAAGTCAGAACAGTGCATATGGTTCTCATTTAGCCTTACTTTAGTGCAAGAAGGAGCCCTGGTGACACAGTGGTTAAGAGCTCGGCTGCTAACCAAAAGGTAAGCAGTTTGAATCCACCAGCGGCTCCTTGGAAACCCTATGGGGCAGTTCCACTGTGTCCTCTAGGGTTGCTGTAGTCAGAATCTGACTCAATGGCAATGGGTTTTGGTTTTAGTGCAAGAAAAGGCTCAAAGCCTTTTCAGTGATTTAAAAGCTGCACGTGAAGGTGGTTTGCAAGAAGAATTTGTTACGTAGGGGGTTGGTTCAATCGTTTCAAAGTGAGGGCAAATTTACATAATGTTAAAGGGCAAGTAGACTTGTCCGTAAGTGGGACTTTTATAACTTGGGGACTGCCTGTATTTACGTTCACATCTTTAAATCACAGGCTTTTAATACTACTTCTAAAATTTTCACTTTAAAATACTACCTTTAAAATGACTTTCCATTATGGAAGATAAGGATTTAGTGCCCTTTCTCACCCCCTCCTACCACCCATATTCACATGACCTATCGCCTTTCAACCCTGTACTCCCAAATAGTTTTACATGCTTTTACTTATATTAATGTATATGTCCTCATTTTACGAACATTTAATACGCTATTGAAAGCTGAGCTATATAATATACTATGTTTGCTTTTCCTTTTATCTACAATTTACTGTTTTCTCTGGCACTAATAATTGCCTTGCTTTTTCTTTTGCTTGGTTTTCTATATATTTATCACCAAATAAATCAAAAGATGCATTGCATTGGGCAAATCTGCTGCAAAAGACCTCTTTAAATTGTTGAAAAGCAAAGATGTCACCTTGAAGACTAAGGTGTGCCTGACCCAAGCCGTGGTGTTTTCAGTCACCTCATATGCGTGTGAAAGCTGGACGATGAATAAGGAAGACTGAAGAATTGACGCCTTTGAATTGTGGTGTTGTCGAAGAATATTGAATGTACCACGAACTGCCAAAAGAACAAACAAATCTGTCTTGGAAGAAGTACAACCAGAATGCTCCTTAGAAGCAAAGATGGCGAGACTATGGCTCACATACTTTCGACATGTTATCAGGAGGGATCAGTCCCTGGAGAAGGACATCATGCTTGGTAAAGTAGAGGGTCAGCAAAATAGAGGAAGACCCTCAATGAGATGGATTGACACAGTGGCTGCAACAGTAGGCTCAAGCATAACAAAGATTGTAAGCATGGCGCAGGACCAGACAGTGTTTCGTTCGGTTGTACGTAGGGTTGCTATGAGTCAGAGCCGACTCGACAGCACCTAACAACAACAACAACATCACCAGATAAACCCCATACTTGCTTCTGGTCATGGAAATCTTTCAATATGCTCAGCTACGTTAGATGCCCCATCAGAAGTCATTCTGAGAGCCTTGTGAGTTGTTCCAATCTTTATTGGTTGATCCCTTGGCTGGTCACATACCTGTTGTCTTGGGATTTCTTTATCAGCATCTTGGGGATTACCTTAGCCTCTTGTTTATGTTGAATACTCTGTTTCCTGGATCTCATGTTGTCCTCTTTCTTCATTTACTCACTTGTTTTGGTGGAGCACATCCGCCAGAAGCTTTCTGAGAAAGAGTAGATGAGAGGTGATTTAGAAAATAATGTTGGAATCGTTATTCCTTCTCCTTGAGCATAGAGAATGTGACCCACCTGGAGATGGGCTCACAAGGGCTCACAAGGACTCACGAGGACACATCAACTGGGCCCTGAGGTATAAAGACAATACATAGGATAATCTTGGAAAATATGTTTTAGGGAACCTTTCACATAAACCATTCAAACAAAACACAAAAGACTTTCCATTATCTTTTTCTATTAGCATTTAGTGAATAGAAAATTTGTTGGAACAATGAAGACCCTCTTGACTGTCATTACTGGAACCTTACCAATAATTGTTAAGAAAGACTATTCAAAATGTAGGATCACAGTTTCTAGCCAATGTGTGAAAAGGTGAAACCGTCAATGGTCTTCCCATCAGTAATGTTAATACATACTGATCACTACGTAAAGTTTCTTGGACTTGGGCAGACATGTCTGTGGCAGCATGTTTGTCCGTTTTCCCACTCTTGTCTACTCTGTGATATTCTTTGGATTTGGGCAGACATGGCTCTAGCAGCATGCTTTCCATTTTCCCACTGTTGTCTATACTGTAATATTTCCTTGGATTTGGGCAGACATTAACTCTGGCAGCATGCTTGTCTGCTTCCCACTTTTGCCTTTTTGAATATATGCCAAACAAAACTTTCTTTTTGCTTTACTAAACTTCATGATGTTTTTCCCCTACAACAGGTAAATTTTTTGAGAACTTGCATTATGAAGATATTTTCATTCTATAGAATGAAAATAGAGTTCTAGGTTGGAAATAATTTTCCCTCAGGATTGGAAGCCATTTCTTCTTGGCCTTCATAGTTCCAGTGTTGCTGTTGAGAAGTCAGGTGCCATTCTGATTCCTGATAGTTTGTACCTTTTTTTTTCTCTCTCTAGAAGTTTAGGATCTTCTCTTTGTCCTAAAGTGTTGAAATTTCAAAATGATGACACTTGGTGTGCACTTATTTTTATCCATTGTAGACAGTACTTAGTGGGGCCTTCAAAATTTCTACTGAGATTTTCACTGTTATTATTCCTACTTTTAAGGAGCCCTGGTGGCAAAGTGGTTAAGTGCTTGGCTGCTGATTGAAAGATCGGCAGTTGGAACCCACCAGCCACTCCATGGAAGAAAGATATGGCAGTCTGCTTCTGTAAAGATTTACAGCCTTGGAAACCCAATGGGGCAGTTCTGCCCTGTCCTATGGCATTACTATGAGTCAAAATTGATTCAATGGCAATGTGTTTGGTTTTTTTGGTATCCTACTTTTAATGTTCCCTGAATATTCTTGTTTTATACATAACATCTTATTCTTGTTTAATGAATGTGATAGTTATGTTTTTAAATGCTTCATGTGTCTGCATTGTATTTATCCAAGTTGTTATTTATTTGTTTGTTAATTAGGCCTCTTTCTTTCCTTTTAGAATTCTCCCTCAAAATTTGGGTACTCCTTGACCGTCTGTTCATATATAAGAGGAGAGCACTACAAAGCTGATCAGTTCTGTATGAAAAGCAGGGACGAATTAACCAGTAAGCATGGTGTGCACCAGCTTACAGTAAGCAAGGTATGCATGGGCTTAATTGTGCTAATTTACTAGTCCATAATGCACAAAAGGGAAATGGGAAGACGTCACTTGGCAGGCACTATTGTGTACTACAGATTAGTAAGTAAACACAATTAAGCCCTGTGTACCTTGCTTATTGGGTAATCTGTCCCTGAAGCAAAGGCAGGGCTTGTCAAACTCAGAGCTCTACAGTATAGTAATATGGCTGAGCCATTTCTTAGGTGAATCCCCAGTGGCAGTTCTCTAGGTCTTTTCTCTTAACTGGTCAGTTTCCCCAAAGAAGTCTCTTCTGATATCACCTTGGAGAGTTTAATCCTAGGGTTCCTGTTACTGTCAAGTCAGTTCAGACTCATAGTGACCCTACAGGACAGAGTAGAACTGCCCTGTAGGGTTTCCAAGGAGCGGCTGGTGGATTTGAACTGCTGACCTTTTGGGTAGCAGCCATAGCTCTCAACTACTATGCCACCAGGGCTCCAAGAAGGTAAAATACAGTGGGAGGAGGGGAAGGATGGTAATTTCAACATTCAGTATGTCAACTTCACTTATTCACCCTGTTTTTCCATCTCAACTATGCTTAGTGTTCCCTAGTCTGAAAATCCTTTGTTTTAGCCTCTCCAGGGGATAAACTTCCAGTCTTCTGCCAGAGTGGTAGAGGAGATATGGGGATCTCAGTGCTTCTTAAACAATCTCAACAATCTTGTTTTAATCCCACCATTACCCCCACTTCCAGAGATAACTGGTACTGCCAATTCCTGGACATATTGGGGATTCCATGGTGTAAATCAGATGGCCTCTCAGCTTTTCTTACTTTCTTGGGTCTGCTAAGCCATTACTACTCTTCCAAATGCTTTTCCGCTTCTAAAATGGTGTTACTGCTTCTCTTCTTCTCTTTGTTTAGTTTTTGTTTGTTTAATCAATCCCCCTTCAGTTGTCATTTTAGCAGAATTTCTGCAGGGAGTAGAGGCAAATGTGTGTATATAAGCAGCTTTCTTTAACTGGAAGTCCACTAAGCAATCTAACATATTTTTTAAAGAAAAAAAAAGTAATGTTCTATAGAGAAACATTCCGTGCCCACCTGACATGCACAAATCAAGGGCCTACTGTAAGTTGCTAAATTAAAGGGAAAATAATACCATTTTTGACTTCTCTCCAGTATCTGGCCTATAGGTTGGATCCTTGATCAGATGCCTGCTATATTGGACAGGGGTCCTCAGAAAGTGAGTGCTATGCCCTTGGACTTAAGCTCACACCTCAAAGAGAGTCTTAAGGAGGATTTCTGCCTCTCACTTTAGATCTCTGTCCTATTCACCTGTGACTGATTGCTGGGTAATGACAGAGAGGCTAGAAAGGGTAGAAGGTGAGATCCTAATTGGGGATGGAAGAGGAGAACCTGAAACTCTGAAAAATCCACTCCACTCCCTCCCCTGCACTGTGGGATTGCCCCTCCAGTTGCCCTTTTTGACCTCTTTCTCCCTGGTCTCCTTTGCAACACTGCAAACCATGCGCTTCAATAGTCAACTAAGAACTACCCAGCCTGTGGGGCCAGGGAGTAGAACTCTGTCAAGCCACTTTTCTCAGGAGCCAAGTGGATAAACACATCTCTACAAAGAGACAGTTTAATTTGCCTCCCATTTTCATCACTTTTTTGGAAGGGGAAAAAGAAATAAGATTTTAAGATTTTAAAAGCTAAGCTCTCTCAACCGGGCCAATTCTTAGTGGGGGAGTTTATGGACAAGGGAGCAGGAGCCCTTTCCTGAGGCCTATCACATGGAGGGACTTCTAACTACCTATCTCCCCTCAATGATTTTATGTAGGACAAGTTAGGCCTGAATGAATGTCAGGTAGACCTGTAATGGGAATTGCATCATTTCAGAGGGTGCTTGTGGGAAGGGGAAAGGGAGGACCATCAGCTTGGCAGGCACAGGAAGAATATCTTAAAGGACTGATTGTATGTTGATAGGTCTCAGGATTGTCTGTATTTTTGCTTTTTAAAGTCCCACCTGGCTGTCTAGTATCTCAAATTCTACACCCTGGGCATTTGTCAATTTGCTGTGTTCTAGAGAAATTGCTGGCTCGCAGGATTAGTGTCCCAGAACCAAAGCTTGCTTAATTTGGTTATCATTTGGATAACTCACCCAAAAATCTTTCACAGTCCCCGCTTAGGCTATGAAGAGCTCTCATCTAGTGGGTGCCTTCCATGCTCTTTACTTCAGGCTTGCTCCCATATTTCTCATTCAGATTTCTATTACTTCATCTGACTGCAGAGCTCAAAGGCTCAGGAACTGGAGGAATTCACGGAGTGTTGGGAAGCAGCTCAGACCTGGATTGAGCCCTGAACACTGCTTATTTCCAGCATCTCGGAAAGTGCTCCAGGCTCCATCCTCCTCCAAGCTCAGGGTGAGCATCTCTCAAAGCCAACACCGTTTTCTGCGTATGTGTATGCATAATTTTCAGTAATACTTTGCAGGCAGCTGCCTTTCTACATAGGATCAGCTGCCGGAAATGCAGGAAAGCACACAGGCCAGAAACAAAAAAGACACTCGAGGTATTGTTTAGAGAACACGTGTAAGATGTTAGAAACCACAACATCCTACACCTGTAGCAACATCAAGTGCAGATGGGAATGTGCTTTACAGCCTGTTTCAGGCTTGAATGTATACTGCTTCTAAGAAACAAACTCAGGCTGCCTTCCTGCCAAATTCCCTGCTGCCAATGATTGTTCCTGAAAGGCTGCGTACATTACAACTTTACTACCTCTGCAGCAAAGAGAAGCCTTCCTTTGCAAAGCTTTGCCCTGATTCAAGCCTAGGTCATAAACTGAGGTTTCTGACAGAGCAGTTTTGCCCCCAGAGACTTTTCTTGTTCTTTCAAAGTAAACAGGAAACCAAAACAAACTCTATAGGGCTTATGCCTAACAAAAAGCAGATTCAGCCTGCCACTCACTCATTCACTCACTCACCCACTCACCCACTCGCTCACCCACTCACCCACTCGCTCACCCACTCACCCACTCACTCACTCATTGTTGTCCAAAAGTAGCACTTACCACCTCAACATTAGTTATAAGAAAAACATATTAGCTCTGTGAGTTTTGACTTCCTCCCAATTGTATTTCCTGAGAATAGACCCAGGACCCAGTGATGGAGTCAGAGGCCTCACTGTGAAGTAGGAAACTTTCCATTGACTGGGGTTTGAGCACCTAATCAAACAGATGTTTATCTCTATTAGTTTCCTACTTAAATCCACCACAAACATTAAAAGTCTCACTGTTCAGAATATATGAATGTTCTCAAAATTGATGACTATCTACAATTTTGGGCAAGATCCAAGACCATAAACTCTTGTGTGCTCTGGGAACCAGAAGGGCCAGTGAGGCCAGGAGCAGTAGGAGTGTCGGATAATGCTGACTGCTTCTTAGAAAATATGTTTAAGTTAGGAACTCTTCAGGGATTTTTAAATCTATGGTTTATTTCATAGTGACTCTCAGGGTCTTTCTGCCTAAGCCAACTTCTAAACAGGGATACTGGAAAGTCTTGATGAAAGAGACCCTGAATACTTTTCAGTTAATTTTGTCCCTGTCTAACTTGAGTGCCTTGAGTAAGCCTGTCTGATGAGCCCTGATCTCCTGTATGGAAGGTGAGAATTCTACCACCGAACCACTGAAGCCTCCATATCCAAGTGCTGTATCTATATCTGAATCCTGTGTCCTACTACAGCACTCGCTCTCAGGAAGTCCCCTCTGTCTCAGAATCAGCACTATCTGGGGGAAGCCCAGGCCACAAGGAGAGGCCAGAGGATGTGTCCTGTGAGAGTCACCACTGAGCCCAGGCTTCCAGCCATCTCAGTCCAGGTGCCAGATGCAGTAGTGAAAAAGCCTCCAGTTGATTCCAGCCCCAGTTTGAGCAGGGCAGAAGGATTAACCAGCTTCCAGAGGCTCTGCTCTGCTATGTCTCAGGAAGCAGACCCCAAGTTTCTGTAGCGAAAGGCAGTGTTTGGGCCCAGAAAACTCCGTATCTCAGTCATCTGGTCAGAGTGGGTTAAGTGTCATCTGCCCAGAGGCTGCTTGCATCTTAGCAAAGATGCTTCTACCCTAAATAGGCTCTGATGGAGGAATGGAGAAGCAGGGTTGCAGCCAGGCCTTTCTTCCTAATGTATCTTTGTCTAGAAGCTCCACTGAAACCTGTTCAGCATCATAGCAACACGTAAGCCTCCAAATGACAGACGGGTAACAGCTACACTTAAGGGAATCCAACCCGAGTCTCCTGCATGGAAAGCAAGAATTCTGCCACTGAAACATGAATATCCCCGTATCTGTCTTATACGTATATCCCACCCCACCTTTTTTCATTATCCAGAATTTGAGGCCATTTATTAATTTTTCAAATCTGTATTTATTTATAAAAATGAAATATAAAATTTAATATAAAATTAAGTTATATTAATAAATATAAAATAGATAAAATAGATAAAAGCAAAAATAATATAAAATTAAATTTATTAAGCTAAATCAATCAATTTAAATGAAGAAATAAAACACAAAATAAAATAAATAAATTTAAATAAACAAATATTA
Source organism: Dugong dugon (assembly GCA_030035585.1). Taxonomy (NCBI): domain Eukaryota; kingdom Metazoa; phylum Chordata; class Mammalia; order Sirenia; family Dugongidae; genus Dugong; species Dugong dugon. The sequence goes on along the minus strand of CM057460.1, from coordinate 77,132,937 downwards.
AAATAAATTAATTTAAATAAAGTAAATGTTTGAAAATATAAAATAAAACAAATTAAGATAAAATAAAATTCATAATTAGGTTAAATTAAATTAAATGAATAAAATAAATAAAAATAAAATAAATTAAATAACTAGAGTAAAAAATAAAATATTAAATTAAATAAGTAAAATATAAAATAAAAAATAACATAAAATAAGTGTCTGAAATGACATTTTTCTTATTCCTTTCACAGAATTGCGGTGAAGACACGTAGGTTCTCCTTTGGAAAACTTCAGGTGATAAACAAATCTCAGGTTCCTTTTTTGCCTTTAAAGGTAAGGGGAAGTTTATATACAATTACCTATTGTATTAGATATCTCTTGCTGTGTAACAAATCACTCCTAAACTGAGTGGCTTAAAATAAAATGTTTACTATCATGAGTTTCTGTGAGTCAGGAATTCAGGAGTGACTTAGCTGGGGGGGGTCTGGCTCAGGGTCTTTCATGAGGTTGTAGTCAAGATGTTGACCAGTGCTGTGGTCATCTGAAGGCTTGACTGGGGCTGGAGAATCTGCTTCCCAAATGGCCCATTCACATGGCTGTTGGCAGGAGGTTTCAGTTTCTTGACACATGGGTCTCTCCACAGGGCTTCCTGAGCATCCTCACGACATGATAGCTGGCTTCCACCAAAGTGAATGATCCAAGAGAAAGCAAGACAGAAGCTACAATGTCTTTTATGACCCAGCCTTGGACATTACATGTGATCATTTCCATAACATCCTGTTGGTTACACAGGTCAGGCCTATTCAATATGGGAGTAGACGACACATAAGCGTGAATACCAGGAAGTAAGGATCTTTAGGGTGCCATCTGGAGGTTGCCTTCCACAAACCTGAACTATACTGACACATAACTAAGTGAATTAAAAGCAGTTATTAAATACATGTTTGAGCTCAGCATATTGCTTCTAAGCATTTTCCCATGCCTCAGTCACACAGGAGCCTATCATCATTTGAGGATCCTCCTATAAGCCCTGAGTGTCAAATCAGAGTTAAATACTCAGTCCTTGGAATCAGAGACTGATGAGTACACTTCCTGGCTCATTTACCTATGAGTCTGAGCTGATAGTTCCTCATTTGCAAAATGGGCTATAATATACCTACCTCACAGGCCATTAATTGAGAGACCATAGAACAGTACCTGAGTACTCAATCAATGGTAGGTATTTGTATTAATTATTATTGCTTTCATCATACAAGGAGCCCTGGTGACACAGTTGTTAAAATGCTGGGCTGCTAATTGAAAGGTCGGCGGTTCAAACCCACTAGCTGCTCTGTGGGAGAAAGAGGTGGCAATCTTCTTCTGTAAAGATAAATAGCTTTGGAAACCCTATGGGGCAGTTCTACTGTCTTTTAGGGTCACTATGAGTCAGAATTGATTGGATGGCAGTGGGTTCATCATACAGTTGAACTTGAGTGATAAGCACAAGTGCACGGAGTTTGCATTCTGGCATCTCTTTTACTTAAAAGCAAAAAGAAAGCAAGAGAGAGACAAGAGAGCCTTTTGTTTTCTCTCAGAATAGTGACACTCACCCATTAGTTTATGAGAGGGCAGATGACAACCAAGAGAAGAGAGGGCTTCCTGACCAAGATAGAGGATCCTGTCCCCTCAAATGTGTCCCTGGCCACTGCACAGTGCCTGTCCTTGGGGTTTAGGCCAGAGTGAATTTGAAGCAGTGAGCCCCAGCCTCAGCATGAAATGTTTGGTTGTGAAGAGGTGGCCACCACCTACTTCTTTGATAAGGTGAAATTTGACACATTTTGGATACCTTTTTTTTTTTAATTGTTCATTCCCTAAAACACGTTTTGTTTATAAAGAGCTTTGTTGAAAAAGTAAAAGCTTAATAATCCTGTAAAATGACTTTCAGAGGAAAATTCAGGCCTTATATATTGGTGGATCCATTCTGAGCTCCATAAAAGTAGGGACTGTTTTTAACTATCTTTACATCTATGAAAGGATTAAATAAAATGTGGTCTGTTATATCTTGTGCCAGAGTAATTTTCTGGTAATTTCCTACCACATTTTACTTGCATGTGAAATGGAACAGGTCCAAACACTGTCGGTTCTCCCCACCACTCCCCCTTGGAGACATATCTTTCTGGAGTCTTCTGTTCACCTACTCCAATGTGGATGAGACAATCTCTTGGTGTGCTGTAAAGCTGACATCCTGGATATTCCTTTTAAATCATTCTGAAAAACTCCCTTTACCTCCCTCCTATGTTAGATTTCCTATTTCTGGATTCTATGTCTTCTTCATTCTTCAAATTTGCCCTTACTGGTGGAGCATATCCTCCCGTAGTTCTCTGAGAACAAATGCTTTTGGCTGCAAATAACAGAAAGTCTAACTAATTTTGTTTAAATAATAAATAACATTTACTAACTCACTGTGATAGGATGCATCCCCTACCCCTGCAAAGATGTCCCTGTCCTAATCCCAGGGCTTGTGAATGTTACCTTACATGGCAAAAGGGACTTTGCAGATGTGATTAAGGATAAGAACCTTGAGATGGGGAGATTATCCTGGATAATCCAAGCAGGCCCAATCTAATTACATGAATCCTTAAAAGTAGAGAAATTTTTCCAGCTGTGGTTGGAGAAAGACGACAGATGCAAAGATGAGCCAAGGAATGTCAGTAGCCTCTAGAAGCTGGGAAAGACAAGACAACAGATTTTCCCCTATAGTCTCCACCAAGGAATGCAGACCTGCTGACACCTTGATTTTAGCCCAGTGAGACCTGTGTTGGATTTCTGATCTTCAGGACTGTAAGATAATACATTTGTGTTGTTTTAAGTTTGTGGTAAATTGTTATAGCAGCAATAGAGAACTAACACACTCACATAACAAGAAGCCTGGTTGTTGGCCAGTTTCAGGTTGATGATTGCAGTGGGTCAATGACATCATCAAGTACCCAAGTTCTTTTCATCTTTCTTTTCTGCATCTTTGGCATTTGGGTTCTCCCCTTGGGGTCATAAGATAACTACGGCAATTTGGGGCATCATGTTCTCACACAATTTCATCCACAAACCAGAAGAGTAAGACCCATCCTTTTGCTTCTTTTTAAGGTCAAGAAAATTTTCTTATACCTCTAGTAAACATTTTCTTGAGTTAATTTATTTGAATTATGTTACATGCCCATTTCTAAGCCAGTCACAGGAAAGGGGAAGGGAAGTACCAATTATTGGCTTAGATTAAACTAGGCAACTTCTTGGACTGAGAAGAGGCTTGGCTTTTGGGAAGCACATGGCTGTGTGATGCTTGAATAAAAATAATATGAAAGAAGTGTGGGAATGGCTGTTGGGTGGACCAACAGTGCTGTTACAGGGTGCATGGGAGTTAAACTTTGAGAACTTTCATGTCTGAAAATGTCTTTATTCTAGCTGCACATTTGATGGGTAGTTTAGCTGGGTACAGAATTCTATGATTGGAAATTAGTGTTCCTTAGAATTGTGAAGGCATTGCTCTATTTTTTTCTCACTTTCATTGTTATTTTTGACAGGTTTAATGCCATTCTGTGTGAGGAGGCAGTCCTTTGGACAAGCCTGGTGGCTATGTCTTCCTCATTCCTCCTCTTGCTAGCATCTTTAGGCTTTGGAACAACTACCAGCACCCTCCCTTCTCTGAAGCCTGATGGTTTGTCTAAATGCCATCAGGGTAAAAGAGATGCAATCCCAGGTTTGGTGCCAAGATGTCTGAACACTGTCTCCTCCTAGGGTGGTCAGGCAGGAAAAAATCCATGTAATGTGTCACATAGGCTGGGGGTTTGAAACTGCTGGAGGAGGGATTTTTCTCTGTCTCCTCAGCTATGGTGCAGGTGGGGTATGCATAGCATAAGCTTACAGTTTACCTAACTGGACCTACCTGGCCAGGGGGAGATTGGAAGAAGGTAGGCTCCCAATTTAGCCCCTCACCCATGATGTCAGGTGGAGGGCATGTGGAAAAGTTCTCTTTCTCCAGCAGGACAGCTTCCAGAACCAGTGGGTGGTGGGGGCAGCCTGTCATGTAATTGTTCCATTCAAGTTCTCCATCTATGGTACATAGGAAAATATACATAGAAGTTTTCCATCTCTGCCCGGACAGCTTTTGAGCCAGGGGGGAATAGCTTGTCTGTTGTATGCTTCTTTTTGTAAGTAATAAAAGTTACTTTTCATGTGCTATCATGTGTTCAGGCTCTGATCAGAAGGATGTGATATCCATGGAGGGATCACCTTTAGTTATTGGTGCTCTGTTTCTAATAGCCTCCTGGCTATCTAGAAATTGGGTACCACCTGTGAGTACATTACAGATATACTGTGTTACATCTCAGATTTTGTGCAGCGAAGCAGGGTCTGATGATGTATCTCATTCTGATGCCTGGCTTTTGGAATGGGACCTGTTTTTGTTTCTAGAATATTTTCGGAGTTTCTATTAATTCATGGGTTTCTGAAATATCATGATGATGTGCTTTGGTAGAGATTTGGGCACCTGGTTGACCCTTCTAATCTAGAAACTCGTCCTAGTAAGTTCTGGGAAATTTTCTTGTATTATTTCTTTGAAAAACTTTCTCCCCTATATTTCCTGTTACTTCTTCCTGAAATTCATTTTGAATATTTGATCTACTTCATTGATTCTCTAGTTTTCTTATCTTTTGTCCTATGTTCCATCTCTTTGTCTTTTTTCTTTTCAGAAAATTTCTTCAACTTCATCTTGACTCTTTTACTGCTACCATATTTTATTTCTGCTGCCATATTTTTTCATTCTAAAATCTCTCTTTTTCTCTTACTGTTTCTTTTTAAGAACACCATTTTCTTCCCTATTTCATGGATGCAATACCTTTTCTCATCTCTCCAAGGATTTATTTGGAGGATTTGTTTGTTTGTGTCTGTGTGCTTCTTTAAAGATTATCTCTATTTCTTCTCAGTTACTTATTTTCCCTCTTTTGGTGTTTGTCTTTTGTTAAAAGATTTCCTTAAAATATCTGGTGATGTTTCTTTGTTTTTTCATATTTAAAAGAAAAAAGCAGTTTCCCCACCTCTACGCCTACTAAAAAAGTAAGTTGTAATATTAAAGCAGGGTCACTATGAATTGGAATTAACTTGATGGCAACAGGAAAGAATTCAAAGAGCCTCCACATTATGACATGAGACCCAAAGTGAAATTGAGAGCAATCATTGCTAACATTTTGTTATGCTAACATTACATCCTCAAACTCTGTGATATAAGTAATATTACTATTCCCATTTTATAGATGAGAATACTGAGGCTCATAAAGGTTATATAACCTGTTCAGGGACATACAGCCAGAGATTGGAGAAGTTGAGCTCTTAGCCACAATACTATACTGCCTCCTAGTAAACAAAATTTGTCCTTGGCATTGGTTCACCTCCTCTCTCTCTCTTTTCTGAAGGTGGAGTTCTTGCTCCCTAATTCCTTGGTGCCCTCCGGTTACCTTAGGCTCCCCCACTTTGGAATGATGTTCATACCTATTATTCCTCAAAATCCTTTGTCCTTACATATTTCTCCATTTCCCACCCCTTTCCCCACTCTTTCACCAATCAAAATTTCCATTCTTTTATCCTGATCAAAAGGGGGAAATGCAGAACAGAATTTCAAATTCTCATGGACTCCAGACTTTCTGGAGCCATGGCGGCTGGATGAACCCCTGAAGTTATTGCCCTGAGATAAGCTTTAAACCTTAAACAAAAAATATTCCCTGAAGTCTTAAAACCAAACAATAGTCTAGCTTAACTAGTAAAAAACGTCTGCCTTGAGCATTATACTCTTTTAACAATTATCTATCTATACGGGATCAAACTGACAACAACTCGAAAGATTAGATAGGAACCTTAGGAGAGGGTAGTGAATTTATGTAAATGGAGGAGGAACAACTCAGAAAAGGAGGGTGGGAATGGTTGCAGAGCTCAAAGAATGTAATTAATATCACTGAATTATACATGTAGAAATGGTTGAATTGGTGTACGTTTTACTGTGTCTATTCTCAACAACAACAAAATTGTGAAAAAAATCCATTCTTTTAATGGGACTATCTCAGCTGGGTTTTAGAAGAAAAACAAGTGTATTGCCATAATTTAGAATGAAGCAGGAATGAATGAGGAAAGAGCTGGTATCTCCCCCCATACCACTCTAGTTATTAGCATTTTAGAGGGGACATGTTAACTCGAATTGTGGAATCAACATAGATAACATTTCTTGACCTAGCACTGTGCTGTGAGATAATATAGAAAATTAGTCTTGCTCATTGTCCCCAAGGGGTTTAAATTTTAGTTGAGGAGATAGATTGTTTACCTAAAAAGATATACCTAAGAAATTCACCTAAGATATACCTAAGAAAAGTACATTATAGTTTACTTGTGTGCTCTCTTTGAGATGCTGAACACCCTAAAGGTAATGACTACTTGACATCATAAAGGCAACTTGACCTTCTAAGAACACATTTCAGAGGACGGTTTGGGTTCAGAGAGAGCAGCTTGGTCTGCAAGTGATGGAAGTGCCCAGAGGACCCGGGGAGGGAGTATGTGGAATCTAGGTAAGGGAACACAATGAGTAAGGGTAGGGAGTTAGGAGAGGTCACCTAGCATTGCTTAGGTCACCAGAAGAACTGGGACCAGCTTCAGGGTCCGCCACTTCTAGTGGTCCTTGGAGCAACGGTGAGGAAGATGCAGGAGTGATACAAGATTCAGAGCCCACAACTACAAAGATACAGAGAAAGAGGGCTTCTTCAGAGAATTGCTCTCCCGATCTTCTGGGTGCTTTTTAATAAAAGTGATTTATTTTAATATGTTCGAAAAATTTGGAAGGAGTAATATAAATTAATGCCTTAAGCTTTATCAGCTTCAAGTTTAGTCATTTTTCTTGAACTGAGTTCTCCACACGGTTTAAAGAGTAGTAAGAAAGCAGAGTCATCGGCACAGAGAGCCAGACGATCTGCCAGATAGACTTTTATTCAAAAGAAACACCAAATTCAATTTTTATTCCCGTTACAGTGTATCACTAGCTTTCAAAAGCTGGCGCCCAATACCAGATTGAAAATGCCTTCTCTCTCAGTCTATTGTCCAAACCGTTGCCCCTGGTAAGGGTGAACCATTCTCCACCCACCTTGGGAGCATACTCCTTGGAGGCAGCCCAGGTCCTCCAAGGCCAGGAGGAACAATTTCCAGGAACAGAAGCTCAAGCCCCCAAAGCCCTAGAGCCCGCGGCAAAGCTGGGCATTGCAAAGACACTGAAGGGTCGCCAAAACCCCAACCCAACCACGCTGTCAAGCAAGCATGCCTGGCCCACTGCTGCTGGGGTGTTAAATGTAGGTTTTGTGTTGTTTCAATAAAGCCGGACACATTTCTCACATACCAGCATACTTCCCTGTGCCGGGCCTCTCCCTCAGGACACAACTAAAGAGGGTGCGTCTTGAGCTGCGGGCAGAACCGCGCAGGCCTACTCCAGCGGCCTTTTGGGCGGCGGGGACGCCCGGCACTCGTGCGGGAGCCTCCAGAGTGGCCCCGGGCTCATTTTCCACTCGACTGCTTCCCGGTCGAGCTGTAAACCTAACCTGACATGGACTCATTAATTTGGCAGCGACTGGAAGGCTGGGCCATGGCGGCGCACCCGGGAGGCCTTTGTGCGCCCTGGGTCAGGTCAGAGGGCAACCGAAACGCGGATGAACTCTGCACGCGGCTCCCGGGCGCGGGGCGGCACTGTCCCAGCCTCTGGCTCAGGACGCGGCTCCGGGGCCTAGCGTCCCCGCCAGCGCGGCTTCTGGGGGTGACCCAGGCCCTTGGCGGCGAGCGACCGGAGCTCAGGAGCAGGCTCAGCCCGCACGTTCATTCTTCTCTGCCTCCGCCCAGGCATTAACCTGGATGGTGTCAGGCTGGGGCTGGGCCGACGCCCTTTGGGGCCTCCCGCCTCTGAGATGCAGTCACTGGGGTTCTGGCCCGGTCCTGCCTACGCCCCTCCGCAGACCTTGACTCCCGCACTAGGCCAGCAGTGTCCGCCGCGGGCTCGGGTAGACACTCCCTCGGGCCCGCTGGCCCTGAAGCCTAGTCCGGTGTCGGCTCGGGTTTGTCCCTGAGGATTTTAGCCGCGCGACCCGTCCCCAGCGCCCCCACAGCCGGGCTTTGCGCAATTTGTGCACGTGCTACAGCCCTGACCTCGTCAGCCAGGAGGGATGGGCTGCCCAGTCTTCTGTGTTCTTTCTCCGCGGGGCCCGAGACCGGCGTGCGGGAGGAAAGCCGCAGACCTCGGGGCGGGGCAACAGCGCACGGCCGCCCTGGCCCAGGCGAGCGCCGCGGAGGCCACTCCTGCCCTCGGGGCCCCGGCCGCGGCGGGCCGAGCCGCTACTTCTCACCTTCGGCGAAACCCCAAGAGGTTTTTCGACCCTCCTCAGGCTGGCGAGCGCCCGTTCGATTTTCTTTCTTTCCCAATTCCTTCCTTGGCCGGCGGACTCAGACTTCGAAGCCCTAGCGGCCGGGTTCCCAGCTTTCCCTTGCTTTCACAAAAGCCTAAAACTCGGCGGGGGGTAGTTGTATCTGCTTCTTACAAGTGGCTGCAGCCCTGATGAATTTTAGCAAGTTTTGCAAAAACAAAGCGGCCTCCTTCTGTGCCTTTAGGTGACTTTTGTGACATTTAGCAGCAAAGATAACGATTTCCTCTGCCATTCAAAGCTAGCCACGTGTAATTGGCCCAGAAGCTTGTTGTATTTTGGGAGACTGTTGGCGATATCCCATCTGTTTTCATCTCGGCGTTTCAAACGAGTCTGTTTACCCTTCTGTTGGGGAAATTGGTTTACATGCGCGGCAATTTCGGTGCGACACCGAAGTACTCCCTTGAACTAATGCTACGGGTCCGACAGGCTTTGTACTGTTAATAACCCTCCATTATGTCGATCAAGAGACATTTACACAGCCCCGTGGTCGGTCCCATAAAGGAAATTAAGATCTTAGGTTTATCATAACTATTTGAAAATCAGTTGGACTATGGCAATGGCCGGAGACACAGGCCCGTAGGTCGGGAGGTGGTGGGTCGCTGGGGGCGAACCCTCAGCGCATTTTGTCATCCATGGGGCAGATTAGACTGGCACTTAGCGGCCCCCAGCAGCTTCCTCTCTTCTCATCTCAGACCTGGTGTTTTCGTCTCTCTTCATGGCACCAAGATGTCAAGCCGTAGGATGGGGAGGGGCTGTCAGGCGGCTCAGGGTCCCTCTGGCCGTCGCGGGGATCTCAGGGAGACGGTTCTACTCTCCCCGGAGAAGGTCTCCTGCCCGAAGACTGGGGGCGTGGAAAGTGACGGGATCAGCAGAGGGAAACGCCGGCCGGCCACGGCACTGGTGGGTAGCGCTGTCGTCTTGTCACGTTGTGGGTGCCTGCCAAGGCCGGCGGTGGGTGGGGAGCTCAGAGTCTGCCAGGTGGCTGCGCAGGAGGCTCCGCACGCCCCGGAGTGTGCGCGGGAGCCACGCCCCGGGCGGTGCCCTGACTGAGTAATCGGAGAAATTGCTCTGAAATCGCGTCGGCTGCGCTGGCTGAGAGGCCTGTAATTAGTCCCTGGCATGTGTGCAAATGCTGATTTTGCCGGTGTTACTTCATCCACACCAGCCATGAAGAGCCTTGGGGTGGTGGCAGGCTTCTCCTGAGCCTGGGGTGGGATGGGGTGAAGGGTGGGGGTTTGTGTCTGATGTCCAAGGTTTCTCTGGCTCAGGGTTGGGGACTGAAAAATAGTGTGAAAATGAAGCTGTTGACAGTCTGTCGCCTTAATGCATGCTCATTATCCCATATCCTGGCAGAAATTAGCCATTTCCCAGAATCCCATGCTAACTTGCTCTTTCTGACTCCCTCTTTTAAGAAGTTGGTAGAGGGAAAAACCTTAAAGATATGCACACAGTGCAAAACGTGGCCAAGGCTGTCTTGATGAAGCTGAAAACTGAGCAATATTCAGTTGTTCATTTAAACCCCATACTAACAATCGCCTTTTTTTTTTTTCCTTGTGGAAAGTCATAAAATCAATAAAAGACTCCTCTACAAAGGAGGAGTCACATTTTAGTCTTGGCAGTTTGGGAAGTGACCTTTGCTAACATCACTAGGGCCAAGGCCTGCTCCTGGGTAAGTTCAAGAAAACAAAAATCTAAGCCAGAACTGTGTGTCCTCACAGACAAACACCAGTCTTTTCCAAAGGAAGGAAGCAATAAGCTCCTCCCACCTCCCTCCTACCCCCTGCTGGACAACCCTAAATTCCCACCACCACCCTGAATTCCCTATTTCATTTGACTTATGTAGACACCGGCAGTAATTTTAAAAATCAAAACACTTGTTGGGGGGGGGCAAGTGAAAACTTCAACTGACCCCATCCCTCAAAGCTCAAAATGCAAAGTAGTCCATTAACTTATGAAACCCCCTCCAAAGGAAAGAAAATTTAGATTTACGTAACTACTTGGATATAGGTTTGAAAGATAAGGGGCTATCTCTCTTTTCAGATCTCTGAGTTTATTAATTTGTGGTATTTTCAGTACTTCCCACTACGAACAAATCTGCAGAGGATTTGAAGACCCCAGCTCTAGAAACTGGTTTTAGTCAATTAGTGAGGATGAGCTGGGAAGTTTGTCCTGAGCTAGTAAAGCAATGATGTACAAGTTAACATTCTAGTTTTTATGCATGGCCACGAGGCTTGAGCAAAGATAACAGGATTATCTCAGATGGCACTCACATATCCAGGCCAATCATCAAAACAGGGTTTTGGTTTAATGGGGTTTCGTAGCAAAGGCTGACTTTGCCTTGCTCATTGCCATTCCTTGATGTTTGCTTCTTTTGTCCTTTTTACACATCTAGTACAACTGACCCAAACTTACACCTATGAGACTCCTTACACAATTTCTTCTTGAGCAACTGCTATTTGCCTAGCACTGTGCTAGCAACGATGAAACAAGATGTGTTTCCTGCCCTTTAGGAGACTAATTTGTTTGGTCTTTCCTGATGACATGTCCAAAGTAAGTGAGCCGAAGTCTTACGATCCTTGCTTTTAATGAACATTCTGGTTGTATGTCTTCTAAGACTGATTCGTGTGTTCTTCTCACAGTTCATGGTATGTTCAGTATTCTTCACCAACACCATAGTTTGAATGCATCGATTCTTCTGTCTTCCGTTTCTGTTGTCCAGCTTTCACATGCATATAAGGTGATAGAAAAAACCATGCCTTGGATCAGGCACACTTTCGTTATCAAAATGATATCTTTGCTTTTTTATCAGGAAAAGGACATCATGGTTGGTAAAGTAGAGGCTTAGTGAAAATGAGGGAAATCCTCAAAGGGATGGATTGACTCATAGCCAAAATAATGGACTCAAACATATCAGCAATCGTGAAGATGGTGCAGGACTGGGCAGCCTTTCGTTCTGTTATACATAAGGTTGCTATGAGTCTGAGCCAACTCGACAGCAACAACAACAATTTTTGGAGAGAAAAGGCTTAGAAGACTTAGGATATTACTGTCTATTAGAAGTAGGAAGCACCTGCATAGTACTGTTAGGGAACTGAACAAGGAAGCTGCTGGCTTCTTGGCAACACTGTTAGAACATGAGGAACAGGTCATAGGAATCTTACCCAAGTGGTCTTGAGGTCATGTGGAAGAGAAAACTAGATGAGAAGACTGGGAAGCCAGCAGCCAGATGGGCCCAGCTTGACATTGTGCTTCTTTTCCTGCCCTCTCTGCTCCTGAAGTGGGCACCAGAAAGGAACTGAAGGGCAACTCTAGAATCCATGGTGCATGTGTGTGCGTGTGTGTGTGTGTAAAGAGGGGTATGTGTGGCAGATATATTGTCTGGATCATACTCTACCGGTGGTGAGGTTAGAGAGTTCCATTTTCCGGCTGTTGACCCAGAACTACTTGCTATTTGCATCAACATGATGCCCAAGTGTATGTAATCTCTGGCAAATAAACTAACGGGATGATAAACTAAAGACTCATGCGGCTTTTTTTTCTGCTAGGAGCTCTACAGCTGTCCTAGGACAAACACTACCCAATAAGACTTGATGAATCTAAAGGACTTAATTGCCTGGGAGTAATTTATAGAAAGTATTTAAAGTTTTGTATGAGATTTAGGAAGAATGACCAAAGTGGAACACGTGCTGCCTTTCTAAATGGTTTGAGACCATTTTTACCTGGTTGGTGTTTGAAAGCAAAATAGTTCTTTCTGCTTGAGAAAAACATTTGATTCTATTTCTTCACATGCATTTGAAAGAGTTAACAAGAAATCAGGACGTAGTTTCTGTTTTGTTTGATTTTTCAGACCACATACGCACACACAGAACTGAATGTTCCCTACATGGCCATAGTCTTATCGGTTCTCGAGTTGGCAGAAGACTTCATCTTTGACCACCTGCCTCTTCATAGCATTGCCTTGTGGGAAGAAGCATCCCTTAAGAATGTGGAATGTGGTAAAACAGCTTGCATGGCCCATCTGCTTTGTCATTTAAAATGTAGCTAGTCCAATTGGCCCGAGACCTGCCTCCTTCATATCCTGCCCAAGGTCATCAGCACCATAATCATCTGTAAAGAGGCTACCCAAAAATCAACCAAAACCCACTGCTGTCAAGTCGATTTCGACTCATAGCGACCCCATAGGGTTTCCAAGGCTATAAATCTCTATGGAAGCAGACTGCCACATCTTTCTCTTGCAGAGCCACTGGTGATTTTGAATCGCCGACCTTTAGGTTAGAGGTCAATTGCTTTAACCACTGAGCCACCAGGGCTCCTTAAAGAGCCTACACTGCCTGCCAAACCTGGCCAGTCCCTGGTGCCAGTAGAATGGATTCCAGGCCAGGGTCAGCACCACTGTTGAGGGGCAAAAGGAAAGAGCCTGGAGGAACCCCGAGGGTGTCCCTGGGCCCCTGTGATCCTACTTGGACCCTCCATGTTCATTTCCCTGCCTCCCCCTCCCCGACAAATTTAGCCTGAAGGACAAAAGCTCTGCCTTCTCCTAAAATATCTGAAACAAAATTCAAAATTCTAAAATTTTGTCAACTTGTAAGTAGTTGACTATTAACCCATTAATGAAATGATCAAACACTAAATTTACATTGCCTCCACATATGCATTCATCTGTTGATTGCCCAGCACACAGAACATTTAGCAGTCAGTTTCTTCCTTTTTGCAAAACCATCTTTGTGAGTTTTCAGGATGTTCAAAGGAGCCTAGGATTAAGCGTATATGTAGTTGGTGAAGCTTCCAACTATTAGAGGACATGGTCATAGCAGAGCAGTGAGTGGGGATAAGTAGGGCAAGGGGGAGAAAAAGGGAGTGGGCAGATGATCCAGAAATTCTAGCCTCAGACATTTCTTGGTAGGTTCTAGCCTTCACCTCTTCTGCTTGGTCAGCCTTCAGATACTGGGTGAAGATCGTAGGTATTAAATAAAAGCAGGAACGAAAGGAGCCGTTTTTTCTTTCAGCAACTTTAAAAAAATGCATGGTTTGATTCTAGCAGAACAATGATTATACACAGACAACATACTAGTTATTACCTGTGCATATGTGAATTTTTTTCCCTCTGTATTTCTTCCCTCTGAATAGCTCACCTAGGAGAGATATAAAGTCAAAGTCAAAATTTATAGCTTATCATATTATTCATATATTTTCCCTTAAAATATACATTATTTTTCTTCTGTGGGTTTCTCTGTAGATATGAAAGTGATTTGATTTCAGATTCTGAAAACACTTTCAAGTTGTTTCTTTGGCTAAGCTAGCTTTGCCCATTTTACTAACTGTGCTTATATACATTTATTTATTTTTGTGATTTATAGAATGTCCCCATCATTTTAATAGTCACCCCTGGGTGCATGGGCAATGGTTTACAGAACTTCCAAAATATGGTAATACTGCTATAGAAAAACACCATTACAGCAACAAAAAACATAAACCCCCTGAACACTAGCCCAGAACAACATTCCCCCAACTATCTGGGGAAAATAAACCAACAAGAGCTATCTTTCATCATGCCCGAAGGGTCAGCTAGCCAGGGCTGTCAGGAGAACAAGAGGAATGGTATTTTAGAGGGGACAGCCCCGTGTGGAAGACCCTTTGCTCTTCCAGCTCCCCAGAAATGCACTCCAGGGTGGGGCATGGAGACTGAGCTCATTCCCAAAGAAAGGTGAGAGGAATAAAACCACTCCAAGCCCCTCTACCTAGTGGGGGAGCTCTGGGCTCTGTGGATGAATAGATAAAATGCGCTCTTGTCCCAGAAGCTGGGGGCAGATGTTTTTTGTTGTTATTTGTTTGTTATTTTTGTTATACTTAAAGGACTGAAGAAAAGACTGGCATGTTGTGTTGCAGTATCGTGGTATACACATGGAATTTGAGTTCTAGCTGTGCCGTTTACTAGATGCGTGATCTTGGGCAAGTCACTCAACTTTTCTTGAATCTTAAGTATTTTTCTCCACTAAAAATCACAAACACCAATGGCTACTTCACTGAGTTGCAATGAGAATTAATGAAATAACATGAGAAAGCACTGCTTTCATGTATCGAAACCCATTCATTGCCATTGAGTCGATTTCAACTCATAGCGATCCTGTATGTCAGAGTAGAACTGCCCCGTAGGGTTTCCAAGGCTGTAGTCTTTATGGAAGCAGACTGCCACATCTTTCTCCCATGAAGCAGCTGGTGGGCTCCAACCACTGACCTTTTGGTTAGCAGTCGAGTGCTTAACCACTGCACCACCAAGGCTTGTTTATGTATTGAAAACACTCTATAAATGACTATACCATTATCTGGAGTTTTTCTTGAGCCTCAATTGTCAAAAGAATCTCCTGAACTCCTTGTTTTTGCTTGGATGCACACAGACTTCACCTGCTGTGAATCGGATCCAAGTGAACCCCTGATTAGCCCTGAGGAGGGAAGTGTAGCCTGGTCCCAGGGTAGAGCCTCATGTTACACCCCATCTGACAGCATAAAAAACCAAAATCAACCATTTGCCATTGACTGCCAAGTGGTTAAGTGCTTGACTACTAGCCAAAAGCTGGTGGTTCGAACCCACCCAGAGGTGCATGGAAAGAAAAGCCTGTTGATCTGCTTCTGAAAGGTCACAGCCTTGAAAACCCTATGGAGCACAATTCTACTCTGCACACATGGGGTCACCATGAGCTCTGACAGCACAGGGATATGCAAATAAAAACTTAGTCACCTACGAGTGTGAAGGGGGTTCTGACAGAGCTTGTAGTTGGAGAGTGTAATGGGGCAGAAGAAAAGAGGCATGAGTACGTTCAGTTGACTTTTGCCAGGCATGTCAAGAGGCAGTGTGGAGTGATGGTAATAAGCAGGGGCTCTAAAGCCTGCCTGTAGCACCTCTTGTTATACCAGTGACACTTACCTACTAACTCTTAATGTCACCTCTCATTGCCTCAGGCCCCACGTCTGCAGAATGGGAGAACTGTAGCACCTACCTCACAGCTGTGTTGTGAGGATTAAATGGGTGAGAGCATGTAAAGTGCTAACAACAGTGCTCAGTGTGCTGGGCACTAGTACTTTAGAAGGCAACAGAGAATCATGCTGAAGTGCATGAATCATACTGAGCAAGCTGCTCGAGTGTGGCTTTACCCCTCACTCACTGTTTGACCTTGGGAGTTCCCTCGCTTCTGGGCCTCAGTTTCTTCATCTGTAAAATGGGAATGGTAGTAGCAACTGCTTCCTAGGGTGGTGGTTGTTATGATTACATGAGTTAATAAATGTCAAGTGCCTACAACAGTGCCTGGCAGGTAGCACACATTTGCTGATATTATTGTTATTGTTCTTATTTTTATTATTGTTATTCAGGCAAGCTGCCCCTTCCTTTTCTCTTTGGCTGAAAAAAATGTAGATTGTTCCACATCGAGCTTGAAGGAGAAGACTGCATTACCTGGAGATCTGTCTACGATGCTCACCAGTACCACTAGCCATACCGATGCCATTCTTAAGCTCTCTCTATAACAATCCTCTATGGAAGAGACACATGCGACAGTCACCCCTCCCAGCAGGCTATCCCATACCGTGTCCTCACTCTACCTTTAGATAGAGTCTCCATTTTTCACTCAGGATTTTTCACCATCTTCAGCTCTGTATTTCGGTTCTTCCTCTTATTCTTGATCTCGCATGTGACCAAGGTTCTGAGTCCTGTAGGCCCTCTCTGTCGGGGGTGGTGTCTTTCACCAGTCAGACCAGGGCTGCTATTGGTCTGGATGGTTAGGTGGATGGATGGACTCCATGGGAAGTGCTTGATTTCTGATTCTTATAAAATCATCAGTAAATGAGTAACACAAAAGATTCAAGGCCCTGTTGGTTATTAATTAATTCTGTAATTCTTCCTGCTCCTGTATACCCAGGATGATACCGCTGTTATGTTAACAGATGGAGAATAAATACTAATGCCTTCCCAGAACATCGTTGCAGGACTCTGGAGTTCCCTTTAAAAACGCCGTTCTTTTTGGGGGTGGACTTGAACTCAACACAGGGAAGAGCATACCTAAGCATGCCCCCTTCTTTAGCAGTCTATTCCGACAACGGCTTATGACATTCCTTCATGATGGACATTGCAGAACAAATTAGACAGATCATTTAAGACTGAACTCCAAATCTCCAGATTCTGAGTACTTTAATTCAGACCCTCCACGGAGGTTTGCTATTGACATCTATTAGCAGAGGGTGTTGCTGCCAACACAAGTTTCGAGTAGATTGTGGTATAAACAGATTTCCTCTTTACACGTTCTAATCAGTGCAGAAGGACTGTTTTTACTGAAACCGTATCTCAGCTCAAGCATCTCCACACATGCAGACACACATGTACAGAGTTTAAATCCTATTTATGGTTGGTAAATGTTCTAATTATGGGGCTGCTTATGTTCAGAGAGGAAAATTAAATTAGTGAACATGGGAGGCCAGGACGCCCTTCCACTCTGGTTTGGGTTCTTCATGGACTTGGGCTTTGAGAAATCAATCCTGTGAAATGGTGGGAGACAATCTGGGCAGACATTTGTCTCCTGGCTGATTTACAGTGTTGTTTACAGATTTTTATTTTCCTTAAAGAGGTGGAGTTTGATTCCTTATTGTTTGCTTCATCCTAACACATCACAGAGCAAATTCTAGTAAGTGACTCTTCTGGATAATATCTTGAGCTTCATTTTCCATGTTGGAATACATGAAATGCTAAAATAAAAAGGGACATAATTGACATTGTGCCCACCAGCCCAGTCCAATGTTGTTTTCACACTGATAACTATGATCCTGTTGCCACTCACTGAGCAGTGCTCAAGCTCCTTTGGAACTTACCTAAAGAGAGGTTTTGACGTCTTTCCCAGTACCACTAAAGAACTGAGTCTTGGCCGCAGCAGAGCAAGGGGTGCTAAAGGGTTCCAAAAGTAGCTGCTGTTATTGCTATACAGTTAGCTCAAGGAGGATTTTAATTTGCAAAAATGGGCAAAATATGCACTCCAACGATGTGTAGAACATGATCTAGCCAGGTCTACCTAACCACAGTAATTTTGCTGCTTCAGGCAGAATGCCTTCCTGGTGTTGGTTTGAGTTGACAGATTACTGAGGGAAATTTTTGCCTCTCCCACAGTCCCAGATTATTCAACATGTTTATTAACACACCACTCAGCTCTCCATGTACATTGTGTGATATAGACCTGGCACCCTGAACTGAATGATCTCTTTGCCGACAGCTGAAAAGTAAAGGCATCTGTGGCAATCAGATGGGGTGCGTTCGGTTGGATCCAAATGTCAAGTTGACTAATGCTGGAGTTGGGGCTGCCAGCAGACAGGCCTCCTGAGTGTACTGATCCCTAGGAAACAGCCCTGGTGGCTGTGGGATCTTTGGGTAGAGATGTGCAGAGATACTGAACCAATGCCATCCCTTCTGTGTCAGCTTAGTAGAATGCCCAGAAAACAATGGGCTTCTTCAGGATTCCAACCCAACACATAAAACTTTTCAGCCATTTTTTATGTTCCTAACCCAGGGGATTTGTCCCCTTAAATTAATGTCATTTTTTATGTGCTAAGAAATTCAACCCAGGAAGACAACAGCGGGAAAAGCCCAATACAAAAGTTAGGTTCTGCCTAGCTGGGATTGGGAAGGACAAAGAAAACAAAATTAAAAAAAAAAAAGATAGTCTAGAAGAGTGTGATGACAAAACAGAACATTTCTATAATACTTCTGATTTTTCAAAGCATCAATGGATTTATTTCTTTTCTTTTTTATTTTACATCACTATGAAGAAGGTTGAGACAGGCTTGATCATGTAAGTGATCCAGGGTAAATGTTTTGAAATACTCTGTGGATATCAGGAGCCGTTGTTATTCCCCATCTTCACTGGACATTATGAGATGGATATATGATCTGTTGAAGGTCATGCAGGTTAGTCAGTGGCAGAGCCAGCACAAGAACCACAGACTCATCATCCATCACTCCTGCTCACCCTCTTAGACCAATGTTTCTCAAAGTGTGGTCTCTGGCCAGCAGCCTCAGCATCACCTCAAACTTACTGGATCAGAATCTCTGGGGGTGGGACCAAGCAACCTGTTCCAACAAGCCCTTCAGGTGACTCCAATGCATGCTCAAGTTTGAGAGCCACAGGGCTGGGCCAAGAGTTCCCAGCTCAGGTTCCCCGGCACTCAGGGCCCAGTGGACATAACGATGAAGCCCTATAAGCTGCTTTCAAAATTGCATAAAACTTAGTGGAATTGTACTCTTAATGTTGTTTCTAAAAATTGTATATTCCATTACACATGGCTGGTAAATGAAAGCTGGGAAAGGGAATTGACTATTAATCAATGCTATTTGGCATTTTTTTTTCATTTGTACAGTAACTCATTTTGTCATTTATTGATTATCTAATAAGCTCTGTCAATCACCCATCTGCCAGTTTGTCATATGGTGGTGGCTTGCATGTTGCTATAATGCTGGAAGCTATGCCACCAGTATTTAAATACCAGCAAGATCGTCCATGGTGGATAGCTTTTAACAGAGCTTCCAGACTAAGACAGACTAGGAAGAAAGGCCTGGGAATATACTTTTAAAAAATTAGCCAATGAAAACCCTATGAATCACTGCAGAATATTGTCCAATATGGTACTAGAAGATGAGCTCCCCAGCTTGGAAGACACTCAAAATACTCAGTGGCCACAACAATGAGCTTGAGTATACCAACAATCATGAAGATGTCAAAGGACCGGGCAATGTTTTGTTCTGTTGTACATGGGGTCACCATGAATCAGAGTTGACTTGATGGCAATTAACAATAACGACAATAAGCTCTGTGCTACATATTGGGAGATCCAAAGATGGCGTGAGGTTCCTGTCCTTGAGATGCCTATAGACCATTGGGAGGAGACAGATATGTAAACAAATTATTACAACACAACATAGTAAGTATTTACGGCAGATTTAAACAGTACTGTGATAGAAAAAAAATCTGCTAAAAACTTGGGGAAACACTCTTCAGACGAGGCCATGTTACTTCAAGACTTTGCGATTGAGATTGGGGGGTGGCACAGGGAGAGGTGAGATAGCAGGACAAGTCTTAGGTGGAAACCTGCCCTTTCTCTTTGTTCCCAGCAACCCACTGAGGACCAGCAGAAATATGAGCCCACTGCTGGTATTTGCCCCTCTCTTGGAATGTCTTGTTTTTTTCTGGGCAACAACATTTCTGGTTATGAGAAACACTGCTAGAGCATTTGGAACAGGACCACAGAGGCTCTGCGCTAGTGAGAGGAATTTTAAAACAAAACCCTTAACTTACATTTTTATAGACCTGCCTCATCTTTTATTATGATGGGCAGTTATTTGAAAGCTACTTCTCTATTTAATCAGGGACCTGAAACCAAATGAAAAGCCAGCTTAGTTCAGAGTCTACTTGAAGAATGTTTCAGAAAGTTTGATTTCTTTTGAAAATGCCTAGATTTAATTTCTGTTCATCTGTTTCACAGGTCTTTGTCTTTTTTTTTGTTGTTGTTGTTAAAAAAGATTATATGATTTATGTCTTAGGAAAAAAAACACTCTCTGGGTTAATTTTGCTTTTGTATTATAGTGAGGGTCGTCCTTGTTTGTTAGGCTCTGGTTCTAGTGCCCCAAGCCCAAGTGGATGGCTGCCATGATGCTTATGACATAAATGGAAGCATTGGGATGGCCCTACCTTTGTGCTTCCTCTCAGGTTTACTTTCCATCTGCCTAGAATTCTACTTTAGAATATCTGTGTGCACCAAGTACATACTGTTTAACTAAAACAAGATGAAAGGCAGGGGGAAGGGTGGATAGTAGCAATACAAGGAACCTTCATATCTAACAACTGAAAATTATATGTTGAGAATGTGAGCAATTGCTTTCTTCTGTCAGGGGTGCTTCTGGTTCTAAATGAAGTGTTAGTGTTTGTGAGGGTGATAACCTTGTCCCACTGAATTATGATGAGAAAACAATACAGTTACCCACAGAGCCAAAAACAAACCTCAGAACCGCTTAACTCATCCGTCAAACAAATTGTATTTTAGGAAATACAGGACAGAGAAAAATGTACAAAAGAAAAGGAGATTTACTTATTTGTACAAAAGTAGAATGACAGGCGTTTGAGTGGATCCAAATAGTGCTTAGGGAGAAAAAAATGTGATTCATTGCCAGCTATTAAATCTTGTTTATCCTTCTTTAAACTAACCAGAAACACATTTTGGAAAAAAGTTAGTTAACGGTTTAAGCACTGAAAGCCTCCGGTCGACGCTGTCTCTCCTTCCCCTGCCTTGCAAGGGGAAAATAAGGAGGTAAAGCAAGTGAACATTGATTAAACAGTCCAGGAGCAAGGGATGAATCACCTGTGCTGCTTCTGAAGCTTACCCTCAGACTCGGGGAAAATTTCTTTCACTTCCTCAAATAGCAATACTCACCTCACAGCAGCTGTAAGAAGGTTCGTGTTTACCTGGTGGTTTCAGAGGAAAGTGATCTAAGGATAGAAAACATTTCTTTAAGAACACAATCACTAACTGAGTGGTATGTCCTTCAGAGAGCACCATTTTCCCAATAAACCAAAACCAAACCGGTTGCCATCGAGTCGATTCATAGTGACCTCACAGGACAAAGTAGAACTGCCCCATAGGGTTTCCAAGGAGCAGCTGGTAGATTCAGACTGCTGACCTTTTGGTTAGCAGTTGAGCTCTTAACCACTGCACCACCAGGGCTCCATTTTCCCAATAGCTAGTTATTATCATAGTATCTCCCAGATCAACAGCTAACTTGACCAGTGCTAACTCCCAGCACAACTACATGACTAAAATTCTTCAGAGCATTTGACAAATGTCTGAAAAATTTGATGAAATCCTAGCCTGGTGGAAGAAACCCCTACAGACTGCACTGCTGTGGTGGCCCCTTCCAGCCTGCCCAACACTCTTCCTGCTATAGGGAACCCATGAGGGAATAGCTTTTATAGACATTTCTAGTATCCCCCCAAGAACCTCCCTTGATTGAAAGTTTTAGTATAAATATTTGTGTTGTCAATGCCCTTAGAATTAGAGGTGAATGTGCCTACCATGTTGTTATTAGTTTCCACAGAGTTAGCCACTGTGTGATTTATTCCAAGTACAACAGAATGAAAGGCTACCGATCCTGCTTGAGTCCACTGTTGTGGCCACTGTGTGTTCTGAGTACAGAGTTCTGCTTTTCAAGCCACAGAGCACTCAGGTGAAGCAAAAGACCCCATGCCAGCTTCTGTCCTTTATCCCTCGTAAACCTTCAACTGTTCTTTTTTGTCCAACACTCTAGTTTCCCTCACGTAGTTCTGTTAATATTATAAATTCCTCGAGAGCAAGAACTGTGTTTTATTCATTTTGTGTCACCTTCTCTTATCTACCACATAAAGGAGATATTTGACAGCGGTCGTTAAAATGAGTACTCCCCAGAGCAGACGTCGTCTTCTCAGCTTGGTCAGTGTGAGCCCTTGAGGCTGCATCTATGCAGGTTCAGGGTAGATCAGATATCTACATTAATGCCTCATGTTAAGGAGGCTCTTCCATTTTAGTCAACTCTAGAAACAACATTTCAACGTTCACCACAACAAGAAGAAAAAAGAGACTTCGTCATCATCCCATGGGGTCTCCTCAGCAGCCGTACTTTCAGAGTGAGAATCTGTTTGAACTATTACAACAGTACCTATAAAATTTATTTAGAGAGAGGAACATATTTGGAGGTGAGAAGAAGAAAAATGAGAATTAGAAGATAGGTGTGCCTTTTCTTCTGGCTATTTGGAGGGTGAAGTTTACTGAGGGAATAAAGAAAAAGGCACTGAGTATCATATTAGCTCAGAAATGTCATAGCATGCGCATTCTTCCAGAAGCTGCAAGTCCCAAATCCCTCTTGTATCAGAAGGAAAATTTGGACGGGAGACTGAAGACTACCTCCAGGAGCAAGGCAGATTGTTAGCAGGGGTTCAGCCTAGTGTGTCTCTGACTTTCACCACAAAACATATTTAAAAAAAAACCCAAAAAACCAAAACAACAACAACAACCTAAACAATCCATTGCCATCAAGTTGATTCTGATACATGGCAACCCTAGGTGTTATAGGGTAGAATTGCTCCTCAGAGTTTTCTTCTCTTTCTTCTTTTTATTATACTTCAGGTGAAAGTTTACAGAGCAAATTAGTTTCTCACTAAACAATTAATATACAAATTGTTTTGTGACATTGGTTGCCCACCCTGCAGTGTGTCAACACTCCCCCCTTCTCCACTCCGGATTCCCTGTATCCATTCGTCCAGTTTTCCTGTCCCTTCCTGCCTTCTCATCTTTGCTTTTGGGCTGGTGTACTCATTTAGCCTCTTATACATGATTGAACTATGAAGTATGTTCCTCACGCGTGCTATTGTTTGTGTTATAGACCTGTCTAATCTTTGGCTGAAGGGTGAACTTCAGCAGTGACTTCAGGACTGAATTAAAAGGGTGTCCGAGAGCTATACTCTTGCGGTTTCTCCAGTTTCTGTCAGACCAGTAAGTCTGGTCTTTTTTTGTTTACGTGAGTTAGAATTTTGTTCTACATTTTTCTCCCTGTCTGTCCAGGACCCTTTATTGTGATCCCTGTCAGAGCAGCCGATGGTGGTAGCCGGGCACCATATAGTTGTTCTGGGCTCAGTCTGGTGGGGGCTGTGGTAGTTGTGGTCCATTAGTCCTTTGGATGGGACCACAGGCTCGTGGGAGGAGTTGAACTTGACAGGAGGAGGCAGTAGGAGCTTTCCACAAGGGTCCTTGACTCTGGCCTGGCTTCCTTTGCCACAACACTCTACTTCCTCTTTCCAGGGAGTCTGTTGTCCCAATCACATTCCTGCAGGCACCAAAGCCTACACTAAACCGTCACTGACAACCTCTGTACCTACAGCTTTGTATCTAATAGTGTGGCAGCAAGGACAACACTGTGGTGATTTTGCCCCATATTCCTGCATTGAGAAAAAGAATTTCAAGAAGTAGTGAAGTCTATAAAAAACTCACAACTGGACCAATAAGTGACATCATGATAAATGGAAAAAATATTGAAGTTGTCAAGGATTCCGTTTTACTTGGATCCACAATCAATGCCCATGGAAGCAGCAGTCAAGAAATCAAATGACGTATTATATTGGGCAAATCTGCTGCAAAAGACCTCTTTTAAAGTGTTAAAAAGCAAAGATGTCACTTTGAGGACTAAGGTGCACCTGACCCAAGCCATGGTATTTTCAGTTACCTCATATGCATGCAAAAGGTGGACAATGGATAAGGATGACCGAAGAACTGATGCCTTTGAATTATGGTGTTGTCAAAGAATATTGAATATACCATGGACTGCCAGAAGAACGAACAAATCTGTCTTTGAAAGAAGTACAGCCAGAGTGCTCCTTAGAATCAAGGATGGAGAGACTTCGTCTCATACCCTGGACATGTTATCAGGAGGGACCAGTCCCTGGAGAAGGACATCATGCTTAGCAAAGTAAAGGGTCAGCAAAAAAGAGAAAGACCCTCAATGAAATGGATTGACCCAGTGCCTGCAACAGCAGGCTCAAACATAGCAACAATTGTAACGATGGCGCAGAACCGGGCAGTGTTTGTTCTGTTGTACATGGGTCACTATGAGTCAGAACTGACTTGATGGCATCTAACAACAACAACAATAAAGTCTATGACCCAGCAATTCCACTTCCAAGTATATGCCTAAGAAAGCTGAAATATATGTCCACACAAAAACTTGTACACAAATTTTCAAAGCGGCATTATTTGTAATAACCAAAAAGTGAAAACAACCCAAATGCCTATCAACTGATGAATGGATAAACAGAATGTGGTATATCTATACAATGGAATATTATTCAGTCGTAAAAAGGAATTGAAGTACTGACACATGCTACAACATGAATGAACCTTGAAAACATTATGTTAAGTCAAAGAAACCAGATACAAACGGCTATTCATTGGATGATTCCATTCATATGAAATATCTAGAATGGGAAAATTCATAGAGACAGAAAGCAGATTAGTGGTTGCCGGGGCTTTGGGGGACAATGCAGAGTGACTGATAATGGGTACAGGGTTTCTTTTGGGGTGACGGAAATGTTCTGGAACTAGACAGAGGTGAGGGTTGTACAACATTGTAATTTTACTAAAAACCACTGAATTGTACACTTTAAAATAGTAAAACTTATGTGAATTATATCTCAATAAAAAATGCAATTAAAGAAAAAAGAAGTAATGAAGTCAAGTCTTTCCTTCCTCCTTGAGCCACCTGGGAACCTGGTTCAAATACGTGCCCACAACTGACTTGCATTTTGCTCTATTGGTGGTCTGTCTTTTCTTCTGCCTTCCAACAGTATCTCACCACCTCAGTGATCATCCTTCAAGACTCAAATGGTGATTTTCAGTTCTGAATATTACTTTTTGTCTTTATCTAAGTGTTGGGTCCTTGGGGCTTGGTTGATCTAAATCGAGATCTCATCTCGCCACGCTGTCCCTGGGAATCCTGCTCCTGGGAGCTGTTCCCCGTTGAAACCGGATTTCTCAGTTGCCAAGGAAGCAGCAGGGAGGCTGGTTTCTGAGACTGACTGACAAACAAGCCTTGGCAAAATGCCAGCTTGGGCAGTCTGTTCTTTTTTGCTGCTGTCATTTTTGCTGCCACAACACAAAGCCTTAGGCAAAAAGATGCCTCTACCCTGGGGATCCCGAGGAAGCCTCAGTTTGCTCTTCTGCCTGTCCCCCTCCTCAGCAGTGCCATCATAAGAGCCTTGCTCAGGCCATTTGCATGGCATTCACACATCTGTTGAGCTACAGTGTCAAGGTTGCTCGGAGTACAAACCTCATAAAAGTAGCAGCTCAGGCCCTCGCTGTGCACTCCCTAAGGTCCCCTGCCTACCTCTCACAAACGATTTTGCTTCCTACCCGCCTCTCCAGGTTGACACACTCCTTCCTCCCCATCACAGGTGCCTCAATCTAGGCACACCCAGTCCTTGTTTACCTCTTGCCCATTTCAGATAACCTCCAGGAGCATTTTTATTCCCGTAGCTGACTCTGAAGGACATGAAATGGGAAACTTTCTACCACACTCATTCTGGGAAGGAAAGAGAAATCACAACGCGCCTTTAGAGGCTTGTAAGCAGGCTTGCTGAGATGAGATGTAACTAACACAGTACTGTCTCAATCTGGCCGCAATAGTTTAAGCCAGTTAGTAAAAACAAAGGCTGTTTTTTTTTAACTGATGAATAAACCCAGAATAGTGAAGTGCGTTGAAAAAAAAATTCATGTGATTCACATCTGAACACAGGCCATTGTTTATAGTCCAGAAGGAGTGCTAGCAGAACAAGACTGACATACGTGCCTGATCTGCAGAGTTAATGAAAACAAGTAGCCCTGACAATTAGTAGCTTACTGAGCTATCCCTCGCATGCTTAAGAGACAATGATGGAGTTAGAAGTATGTTTTCTTCAGTTGTGTTGGTGGATCAGTCAGAGGGCTGTGATGTAAGCAACAAACAAGATTCTGGCTGACCTAAGCAAAAGGGAGCCAACTGATAGGCTATTGGGTGCTCACAGAGAATCAGGCTGGGGATGGGCAGAAACCAAGACTTATCCAGAGCAAGGTGTACCGCAGTATAGCAATGTGCCGTAGCTGGAACAGTCTGGGTAAGGCAAAGCTGCCACCACCCTGAATATGAAAAACTGTTCACCCTTTGGGTTATGCAAGATTCAAAGCCTTTTTTAGACATAACCAAACACCTCGCAGGATGAAGTTCCTAGTCTCGCAGGTGAAGGACCATAGACTTGGGGGTCATTTATGTCAATTGGCACAACATAGTTCATAAAGATGAAATTCTGCATCGTACTTTGATGAGTAGCATCTGGTCTTAAAAACTTGCGAGAGGCCATCTAAGATACATCTGTTGGTCTCTTATCATCTGGAGAAAAGGGGAGTGAAGAAAACCAAAGACTCAAGGGAGCAAATAGTCCGAAGGACTAATGGACCACATTAACCACAGCCTACACGACCCCGAGACCAGAAGAACTAAACGGTGCTTGGCTACTACTACTGACCGCTCTGACTGGGATCACAACCGAGGGTCTCTGACAGAGCGGGAGAAAAATTGTAGAACAAAAAATGAAATTCACAAAAAAGACCAGACTTACTGGTCTGACAGAGACTGGAGGAACCCCCGAGACTACAGTCCCAAGATACCCTTCTGACCTGAAACTGAAACCATTCCTAGAGACCACCTTTCAGCCAAACCATAGCCAGGCCCATGAAATAAACAATAACACCCAAGAAGAACATGCTTCTTAGAACAATCAATTGTATAAGATCAAATGGGCAACATTTGCCCAAAAGCAGAGACGAGAAGGCAGGAAGGGATAGAAAATCAGGATGAAAGGAAACGAGAAAGCTAGGATGGAAATGGGGAGAGTGCTGACACATTGTAGGGAATGAAACCAATGTTATGGAACTTTTATGAACAAACTGTCAAATGGGAAAATAATTTGCTCTGTAAACTTTCACCTAATACACAATAAATATTAAAAAAAAAAAAAGATTCAAAGCGTTGAGAGGGGACATCCAATGGGTTCTTACCACAGGTGTTATCAGTGGCTATAGCAACATAAAATCAAAACTCATTGCCATTGAGTCTGACTCATAGTGACCATATAGGACAGAGTAGAACTACCCCACTGCGTTTCCCAGGAGCAGTTGATGGACTTGAACTGCCTACCTTGTGGTTAACAGCCAAGCTCTTAACCACTGTGCCACCAGGGCTCCTCATCAATGTGGTAAGAGGGAAAAGGATCTAGTCCCTTCAGTTTCTGTGATGAGAAGTGGGTGTAATCTCACCAAAACTACACACAAGGGAAAGAGGTCATTCCCCAAAAGGAAACCAGAATGCTAATTAGGAAGAGGGAACAGAGGCTAGATGGAAAACAAACAAAGAACAAACAAACAAACATGGTTTCTTTCATTCGAAGTATAGAAAGGAAATGGGGCAAAGGTGAAAATTTTGGGTTTCAGCTAAAGAAATACATTAAATAGTTACTAACTCTTCTGATCAGCTTGGTTGTGGAGACTTTGTTGCAGCGGAGACAAATTGAGCTAGAACATGGAGTATTTACCGAGTAAATCTGAATCAAATTAGGGAAGTTAACAAAATAAACCTACTTTGTGGAGTCTTCAGGCATTTTTTTCTATCAAAAGATTTGAAAGGTGATTAAAACATCAGGTACTGGGAGGGATGGTACAAGGAGAACAACAACAGAGTTAGAACCTGTCTGTAATTTGCTAGTGTTCACAGTTAATGTGTTTATTTTCCATTCACATATACTATAAGCCAATGAGAACAGCATAGGGACCAATGATCAGTAATGCACCATCCTGCACCTGCTGTCAGCCAGTGAGGGTTCTGCCAAGTTACCCCGGGTGGAGTGTGTTATGCAACACTGTTAAGTGGGCTGTTTACCTTGCTGTGGCTCTTCCACCATTTACACTTTGTTCTGGCAAATAGTGTTGAATCCTAATGGCTGAAAAAGGCCTACCATAATCATGCTGGACCTGTTCCAAAGAAACAGGGGAAGAGGATCACGCTGGAGCACAATGTAAGTTTTACAGCAGCTCTTGCTCCCTTAAGAATATGATTGAGCAAAGACTAGATAAAGTGCAGCAGCAGGCAGTTAGGGATTGGTGGAAGTCCCTTGATACTGTGGAGATCACAAATATCATGGCAGCTTCAGAAGCCTTAGCAACAATTAAATGAACAGGAGCTGGAAGAATGGTGTCCAGAGGCGTGCCATGCCTTTAGGAAATTGGAAAGAATGAAAGTGCGATTGTCGAGGCACAATCCGCTCATAATTTCCAGAGGGAGGAATCAGCGATGCTGCCTCTCCCAGGAATGCCGCCTCCTCTTCATTGGAGGATGCTTGTGTACAAGACACAACCTGCCTCAAGGAGCTACTCTCCCCACTGATTTTTTTTTTTTTTTTTGAGACTTGATTGACTCAGCTTTTCACTTTGCAGAGAAATTCAGCAGGGATTTAGGAGAAGGGAAGTCTGTTGCCAGTTTGTCTCTGTAGTATTCAGCATGGTTTTGAGTTTCTAGTGGATACTCCATTAGGCTTCTTGGTGGATGGACCACAGGTAATCTTTTCTGTGTCTCTTCGCATATAATGTCAGTAGTAAAATGCTTGGTCAATATTTTATTGATGATTGAGAACTGTGAATATTATTGGCTGTGCTAGCTTGAGAGATTTTGGGAAAAGATAAGTAGAAACAGATATTTTTGTGATGGCAATAAACAATTTTGTTAGTTTTTAAGGAATTCTACAAGAATTAGGATTGTTTCTTTTTTAAAGAAGGCTTTTAAAATAAAGATCATAACGCAATGCTAAAGATTTATTTGCTTGGACAACTTAGAAATTAGTTTGTAAGAAGAACTACTATTAGCAACGAAGAACTAAAATATATGTTATGTTTACGTGAGGTCCCTGGGAGGCACAAATCATTTGTGCTCGTCTACTAACTAAAGGTTGGCGATTCGAATTCACCAAGCAGCACCACAGAAGAAAGCCTGGTGAACTGCTTCTGTACAGATTACAGCCAAGAAAATCCTATGGAACAGTTCTACTCTGTAACAAATTGGGTCATCATTAGTTGGAATTGACTGGGCAGCAACAAGGTTGGTTTTTTTTTTTTTTAATGCTGATGCATACACACCCCCAGAAAGTTTGGTTTCAAGGAGCAGGAACATTGAGTTGAATTTAACTAAGCAGTGTTTCTCTCATCTCTTTGGGCTTCTACTAGAAACACAATCATGTATTTTAATACAAGTTTATAAAAACTTTAAAAATATGCAAAGGCTGTGTTGGTTGAAATCACAGTAACCAAATTATTTGTTTCATGTATAATAATAATAGTAATTATTATTACAGCATAGAACAACTATAATATATAACAATAATTATTTATTATATAATAATGGATAATATAAGGTATAACATATATTATTTATGTAAATAATATATAATAACTATAACCAAAAAACCAAACCTGATGCTGTCCAGTTGATTCCAACTCACAGCAACACTATTATAGGACAGAGTAGAACTGCCCCATAGGGTTTCCAAGGAGTGGCTGGTGGATTCGAACTGCTAACCTTTTGGTTAGCAACTAAGCTCTTAACCAGTGCACCACCAGGGCTCCAATTATAAAACAGCGTTTTCTAAAAATGGAGAGTTGTGGAAGTATGACTTCATGGTCTAGACAACTCTGTTTTTTAATTTAGGTCTCTAGACACACCTTAGGATGGATTCTTTGTAAAAATTAAATTTTAAAATAGTCAATGAATGCCTGTGACCTAGTATATTGCTCTAGGGGTAGATTCACAGGGAAAATACTTTCAAGTCTCTCTTAATATGTGATTCTTTACTGTTTCTCAAGCTTTGACATAAGGATGTAAAAATCACAGAGTTTCAGTGTGGTGGAAACTATCATTAAATGGGGAAAGAGGATGACTTAGGAGGCTATTGAAAAATTCAAGCAAGAAATGGTACCAATGGAGATAGTAAGAAGTAGTTGGATTGTGAATCATTTTTGAAAGAAGACTCAATAGGATTTGCTGGTGGATTCATGGGGGTGTAAGAAGGAATAGTCAAAGATGACCCCAAGGTTTTTGCTGTGAGGAGCTAGAAGAATGGAGTTGCCATTTGCTTATTTTTGGAAGGGCTGTGAGGAGGCTTTAGAGGAGGGATCAAAGATTTTCTTTCAGACTACTAAGTCTGAGATGCCTTTCACGCTTTGAAGTGAAGATGCCAAGTAGTCAGTAACCGTCTGGGTTCAGGCGAGTGAAATCTGTGACTCATCAGTGTGTAATCTGTCACTGTCAAGTCAACTCTGACTCATAACGACCTTATAGGACAGAGTAGAACTGCCCCATAGGGTTTCCAAGGAGGAACTGGTAGATTCGAACTGCTGACCTATTGGTTAGCAGATGACCTCTTAACCACTGCACCACCAGGGCTCCAGTGTATAGTGGTATTTAAAGACTTGGGAGTGAGTAAAGATGAGAAGAGGACTGAGGACAGAGAAGCCTGGGGCGTGTCAACAATCAGAGGTCAGGCAGATGCACAGAATCGGCAAAGGAGATTGCGACAAAGTGGCCAGAGAGGGAGGAAGAGAACCAAAGGCAAGCAGTGTCCTGGAAGACAAGAGAAGCATGTTGCTCAAGGAGAAAGGAATAATCACTTCTGTCCATTGCTTTTTTTACTGAGAAAGATAAGACTTGAGAAACAGGGCAATCAAGCATCCCTGCTTGCCTGTTCTCTCTCAGTTTGTCCTAAGAAACTCCTCAGTCCCAGGCAAACTGAGACAGTTGGTACCTCTACCATGAGAAATGACCACTGGGCTTAGCAACATGTTGGTCACGAGTGATCTTGGCAAAAGCAGTTTGTGTGGCGTAGTGGGGACAAAAACCCTGAGTGGAGTGAGCTGGTTTTAATAGAGAACAGGAGGGGTAGTTGTTACATAATGCGTATTATACTACTGTTTCATTATTATTTTTACATAATATTAAGGTTATGCCATCCTGAAGTATTTAAAGGTGAAATGTCGTGTTATCTGGGACTTGCTTTAAAATATGTCAGCAAATAAAATAGAAAAGAAGCAAATATGTATAATATTCATAATTATTAAATCTGGATGATATGAATATAGAGGGTCTTTAAAATATTCTCCACTTTTATACGTGATTTAAAATTTTCATAATAAAAGATTTAAAATTCTTTTAAAGTGAACTGATCTTTGACAAAGGAGCAAAGGCAATTCAAAGAGAAAGGATAGTCTTTTCAACCAATGGTGCTGAAAGAACTGGGCATCCCCATGCAAAAGAAAAAAAATATATATATATATATATACACATAGACCTTACACTTCGCACAAATATTAACTCGAGATGAATTGAAAACTTAAATGAAACACACAAAACTATAAAACTTCTAAAAAGATATCATAGGAGAGTATCTAGGCGATCTTGGGTTTGGCAATGACTTTTTAGATACAACACCAGAAGCACCACTAATGAAAGAAAAGATTGATAATTTGGACTTCAGTACAATTAAAAACTTCTGTTCTGTGAAATACACTGGGAAGAGAATGACAAGACAAGCCACAGACTGGGAGAAACACATGCACTATAAAGAACTTGTATCTAAAATATGCAACGAATCCTTAACGATAAGAAAACAAACAACACAATTAAAGAATGTGCAAAAGAACTGAACAGACACCTCACCAAAGAAGATACATAGATGGCAAATAAGCATATGAAAGATGCTTAACATCATTTGTTATTGTTGTTGTTGTTAGGTGCCGTGGAGTTGGTTCTGACTCATGGCGACGCTATGTACAACAATACAAAACACTGCCCAGTCCTGCGCCATCCTCATAATCACTGTTATGCTTGAGCCTATTGTTGCAGCTACTAGGTCAATCCACCTCATTGAGGGTCTTCCTCTTTTTCACTGGCCCTCTACTTTACCAAGCATAATGTCCTTCTCCAGGGATTGATCCCTCCTGATAACATGTTCAAAGTGTGTGAGACATAGTCTTGTCATCCTTGCTTCTAAGGAGCATTCTGGCTGTACTTTTTCTAAGACAGATTTGTTCGTTCTTTTGGCAGTCCGTTCAATATTCTTTGCCAACGCCGTAATTCAAAGGCATCAGTTCTTCTTCCGTCTTCCTTATTCATTGTCCAGCTTTCCCAGGCATATGAGGTGACTGAAAACACCATGGCCTGGGTCAGGCGCACCTTAGTCTTCAAGGTGACATCTTTGCTTTTTAACACTTGAAATAAGTCTTTTGCAGCAGATTTGCCCAATGCAATGCTTCATTTGATTTCTTGACTTCTGCTTCCATGGGTGTTGATTGTGAAACCAAGTAAAATGAAATCCTTGACAACTTCAATCTTTTCTCCGTTTATCATGATGTTGCTTATTGGTCCAGTTGTGAGGATTTTGGTTTTCTTTATGCTGAGGTGTAATCTATACTGAAGGCTGTGGTCTTTCATCTTCATCAGTAAGTGCTTCAAGTCCTCTTCACTTTCAGCAAGCAAGATTGTGTCAGCTGCATAATGCAGGTTGTCAATGAGTCTTCCTCCAATCCTGATGCCCCATTCTTCTTCATATAGTCCAGCTTTTCGGATTATTTGTTCAGCATACAGACTGAATAGGTATGGTGAAAGGCTACAACCCTGACACACACCTTTCCTGACTTGAAACCATACAGTATCCCCTTGTTCTGTTCAAATGACTGCCTCTTGATCTATGTACAGGTTCCTCATGAGCACATTTAAGTGTTTTGGAATTCCCATTATGTTATCTATAATTTGTTATGTTCCACACAGTCGAATGCCTTTGCATAATCAATGAAATCCAAGTAAAAATCTTTCTGGTATCTCTACTTTCAGCCAGGATCCATCTGACAGCAGCAGTGGTATCCCTGGTTCCACGTTCTCTTCGGCCTGAATTTCTGGCAGTTCCCCGTTGATATACTGCCGCAGCCGCTTTTGAATGATCTTCGGCAAAATTTTACTTGTGTGTGATATTAATGATATTGTTGATAATTTCTGCATTTGTTTGGATCACTTTTCTTGGGAATAGGCATAAATATGAATCTCTTCCAGTCAGTTGGCCAGGTAGCTGTCTTCCAAATTTCTTGACATAGACAAGTGAGCATTTCAGCGCTGCAGCCGTTTGTTGAAACATCTCAGGTGATATTCCGTCAATTCCTGGACCCTTGTTTTTCGAAAATGCCTTCAGTGCAGCTTGGACTTCTTCCTTCAGTACCATCGGTTCCTGATCATATGCTACCTCCTGAAATGGTTGAACTTCGACCAATTCTTTTTGGTATAATGATTCTGTGTATTCCTTCCATCATCTTTTGATGCTTCTTGCTTCGTTTAATATTTTCCCCATAGAATCCTTCACTATTGCATCTCGAGGCTTGAATTTTTTCTTCAGTTCTTTCAGCTTGAGAAATGCCAAGCATGTTCTTCCCTTTTGGTTTTCTATCTCCAGCTCTTTGCACATGTCATTATAATACTTTACTTTGTCTTCTTGAGCTGCCCTTTAAAATCTTCTGTTCAGTTCTTTTACTTCATCGTTTCATCCTTTTGCTTTAGCTACTCCACGTTCAAGAGTAAGTTTCAGAGTCTCTTCTGACATCCATTTTGGTCTTTTCTTTCTTTCCTGTCTTTTCGATGACCTCTTGCTTTCTTCACGTATGATGTCCTTTCACAACTCATCTGGTCTTTGGTCTTTAGCGTTCAATGCATCAAATCTATTCTAGAGATGGTCTCTAAATTCAGGTGGGATATACTCAGGGTCATACTTTGGCTCTTGTGGACTTATTCTAATTTTCTTCAGCTTCAATTTGAGCTTTCACTTGAGCAATTGATGGTCTGTTCCGCAGTCGGCCCCTGGCCTTGTTCTGACTGAGGATGTTGAGTTTTTCCATAGTCTCTTTCCACAGATGTAGTCGATTTGATTCCTGTGTATTCCACCTGGTGAGGTCCACGTGTATAGCTGCTGTTTATGTTATTGAAAAAAGGTATTTGCAGTGAAGAAGTTGTTGGTCTTGCAGAATTCTAGCATGCGATTTCTGTCATCGTTTCTATCACCAAGACCATGTTTTCCAACTACCAATCCTTCTTTGTTTCCAACTTTTGCATTCCAATCACCAATAATTAGCAATGCACCCTGATTGCATGTTCAATCAATTTCCGACTGCACAAGTTGGTAAAAATATTCAATTTCTTCGTCTCTGGCCTTAGTGGTTGGTGCATAAATTTGAATAATAGTTCGTATTAAGTGGTCTTACTTGTAGGTGTATGGATATTATCCTGTCACTGACAGCACTGTACTTCAGGATAGATCTTGAAATGTTCTTTTTTTTTCTTTTGTATTTTTTTTTATTTTATTGTACTTCAGGTGAAGGCTTACAGAACAAATAGTTTCTCATGAAAGAGTAGTACACATCTTGTTTTATGACATTAGTTAACAACCCCACAAAATGTC
This sequence comes from Dugong dugon, assembly GCA_030035585.1. Classification (NCBI taxonomy): domain Eukaryota; kingdom Metazoa; phylum Chordata; class Mammalia; order Sirenia; family Dugongidae; genus Dugong; species Dugong dugon. Next base: position 77,098,367 of record CM057460.1, on the reverse strand, counting down.
AACCCTCTAACTTCTCAACGTTTTTTTTTGGTGAAAATACACATAGCCAAAGAGACACCATTTCAAAAATTCGACATGCACTGTTCAGTGACATTGACTACGCTCTTCCAATTGTGCTGTTATTCTCACTTAAGATGAAGGCTTACAGAACAAAATAGTTTCTCATTTAACAGTTACTACACATGTTGCCCCATGACAATGGTTAACAATCTCACAACACATCAACAATATCCTTATTCAACCTTGGGTTCCCTATCACCAGTTTCCTTGTCCCCTTCTGCTTTCTGGCCCTTGTCACTGGACTACTGTAACTCTTTAGTCTCATTTAGTTTTACAGGGCTCTCCACTCCCAGGGTGAATGGTGAACCTCGGAGATAACTTCACCTCTGAGCTAAAAGGGTGTCTGGGGGCCATACTCTCAGGGTTTCTCCAGTCTCCTTTAGGCCAGTAAATCTGGTCTTTTTTTTTGTGAGTTAGAATTATGCTCTATGTCCTTCTCCAGCTCTGTCCAGAACCCTCTGTTGTGATCCTGGTCAGAGCAGTCAGTGGTGGTAGCTGGGCACCATCTAGCTGTACTGGACTCAGTCCAGTGGAGGCCTTGGTAGCTGTGGACAATTAGTCCTTCAGACTAATCTTTTCCTTGTATCCTGTTCTCTTCATTCTCCCTTGCCCCCAAAGGGATGAGACCAGTGGAGTATCTTAGATGGCCGCTCACAGGCTTTTAAGACTCCAGACACTACTCACCAAGGTAGAATGTAGAACATTGTCTTTATAAACTGTGTTATGCCAATTGCGCTAGATGTTCCCCAAGATCATGGTCCCCACAGCCCTCCGCCCAACAATTCAGTCCCTCAGGGAGTTTGGATGTGTCTATGGGGCTTCCATGACCTTTCCTTGTACAAATTGTGCTAGTTTCCCCTGTATTGTGTACTGTCTCACCCTTCACCCAAGATACCACTTATCTATTGCCTATTTAGTATTCCCCCCACCCACCCCTCCCATCCCCGGTAACCAACAAAGATTGTTACATTTTGTGTGTGAACTTTTTTGTGGGTTTTTACAATAGAGGTCTCATACAATATTTGTCCTTTTGTGACTGACTTATTTCACTCAGCATAATGTCCCCCAGTTTCAGCCATGTTATGAGATGCTTCACAGATTCACTGTTGTTCTTTCTCGTTGCATAGTACTCCGTTGTGTGTATGTACCATAGTTTGTTTATCCATTCATCTGTTGATGGGCATCTAGGCGGTTTCCATCATTTTGCTGTTGTGAACAATGCTGCCATGAACATAGGTGTGCATATGTCTATTCGAGTGACAACTCTTATTTCTCTAGGATATATTCCTAGGAGTGGGATTGCTGGATCGAATGGTATGTCTATTTCTAGCTTTCTGAGGAAGTGCCATATCATTTTCCATAATGGTTGTATCATTTTGCATTCCCACCAGCACTGCATAAGAGTTCCGATCTCCCCGCAGCGCCTCCAGCATTTGTTATTTCCAGTGTTTTTGATTCGTGCCAGTAATGCCGGGGTGAGATGGTATCTCATTGTGGTTTTAATTTGCATTTATCTAATGGCTAGTGATCGTGAGCATTTCCTCATGTGTCTGTTGGCCATTTGAATGTCTTCTTTGGTGAAGTGTCTGTTCATGAAATGTTCTTTTTGACAATGAATACAACACCATTCCTCTTCAATTTGTCATTCCTGGCATAGTAGACTATACGATTGTCTGATTCAAAATGGCCAGTACCAGTCCATTTCAGCTCACTAATGCCTAGGGTATCTATGTTTATGCGTTCCATTTCATTTTTGATGATTTCCAATTTTCCTAGATTTATGCTTCTAACATTCCACATTCCAATTATTAATGGATGTTTGCAGCTGTTTCTTCTCATTTTGAGTCATGCCACATCAGCAGATGAAGGTCCTGAAAGCTTGACTCCAATTCACGCCATTAAGATCAACTCTACTTTGAGGAGGCAGCTCTTTCCCAGTCGTATTTTGAGTGCCTCCCAACCTGAGGGGCTCTACTTCTAGCACGGTATTAGACAATGTTCCGCTGCTATTCATAAGGCTTTCACTGGCTGATTCTTTTCAGAAGTAGACTGCCAGGTTCTTCTTCCTAGTTTTTCTTAGTCTGGAAGCTCAGCTGAAACCTGTCCACCATGGGCGACCCTGCTGGTATTTGAATACTGGTGGCATAGCTTCCAGCATCACAGCAACACGCAGGCCCCCAAAGCGCAACAAACTGACAGACGTGTGGGGCGTATGTTATTAGGGAATTGTAAATTAAAACAACAATGAGGTATTACACACCCATTAGAATGGTTAATATATAAAACATTGACAACAGGATTGTGAGACAGCACTAAAGGCCAATCTGAGGCTAAGATCAGTCAGGAAGTCTAGAAGCTGCTGTCATTGGTGCCTGTGGTGCCCTGTCCACATCCTCTAGGCAGTCACCTGTACACAATGAAGGCTATTTACTGAGACCACCTCCAACTCTCTTCCTGAGGCTGTCTGTCCCGGAGCATGCTCTGCCTGAATATAGCGTAATCAGGAAGTGCCGAAGAGTTTCTGTCTTCCTGAAGCAACCCTCAACCAATGATGGACGGGGCACTCAGTCGGGATAATCTTAAGTCATGTTCAACACATTTGTCTGCATTCCCAAGTAGGATTTCCTAGCTGCCCACAGAGGTAGCTTGCTTGTTATGGAACCCTTTATTGGTTCTCTTTTCTTCCTTGTCTCACTGACTTCTCTACTGGTGTTCCCCAGAATCACCTCACAAAAAACCACTTGTACTGTAACTGTTGTCTCAGGGTTTGTTTGCTGGAAAATTAAATCTAAAACAGTATGATATGTGTCAGTTGTTTGAGAGCAGGTGCTCAGTGGGGGTATTTAACAAGGATTGAGCTTTCTTCAGGTGAGTTCTAAGCAAGGTAAGGAGAAAGGAGTTAAAGGTTTATGCAAGGATGTGATTATGATGATGGGCCATGGAATCTGTTCTAGGTAAGGAGGCAAGTGAAGCTATGTGGCAGATGAGAGTCATAAAAAGGGATATGGATTAGAGACCCCAGTGGGTTCCAGGAACTGTCAAAGTTACAGAAAGTGTAGGAGGTGGTAGATGGAAAGTGGTTGAAATTGAGAATGTGGGCACGTGGGAGTTATTAATGGGGACATTGGAGGAGAGGAAATGAAGGAACTGAGAGGCCAGGGTTTTGGATAATTATGACAGACTAGTGTTGGGGATAGTGATTGTGAGCATGGTACAAAATCTTTAAGGAATGAGGCATGTGACATGGAGGCTCATAAATGACCAGTCTGATTGCTTGAGGAGGAAGGAGAGACAATGGTCTGGAAAGGAAGGTGAGGAGCAAAGAGGACACCATCCCCAGCTTCAGGACCATGTGGGAGGACTGTAGGAAAGCAACGTCCTCAGAGAAAGTCAGGTTTCCTTCAGAGCCAGAGGCGAAGGAATCCTCAGTCGAGTGGTGGAAGGTATGGGGAATTTGTCGATGATTGTGCATTTTAGAGGGCATCTAGTGGAAGGGTTCGCGGGTTGGTGACAATGAAGAGTGGGTCAGATTGAGGGATGTACCGAGCTCTATGAGGATGAGTCCTAGTGACAGGTGGTGGTGTTATGGATTGAACTGCGTCCCCCCAAAATATGTGTTGTAAATCCTATCCTCTGCCTGTGGTTATAATCCCATTTGTGAATGGGTTGTGTATATTATGTTAATGAGGCAGGATTAGGTTATGTCAGTGAAGTTTGTTGTTGTTAGGTGCTGTCGAATCATATTCGACTCAGTCAGTTCTGACTCATAGTGACACTATAGGACAGAGTAGAACTGCCCCATAGGGTTTCCAAGGAGCGACTGGTGGATTTGAACCACCGACCTTTTGGTCAGCAGCTGTAGCTCTTAACCTCTACGTCACCAATACGTTTCCCAATAAAGATTAGGTTATGTTTATTATGTTAATGAGGCAGGATTATGGTGTATCGCTTCTGAGATATAAAAGAGATTAAAAACGCAAGCGAGAGAAGCAGAGATCAGGGAAGAGAGATGCCAAGCCACATAAAGATCACCCAGGAGCAGAAACTGAAAGAGACAAGGACCTTCCTCTGAGCAGGCAGAAAGAAAAAGCCTTCCCCTAGAGCTGGCACCCTAAACTTCTAGCATCCTAAACTGAGAGAAAATAAATTTCTGTTTGTTAAAGCCACCCACTTACGGAATTTCTGTTATAGCAGCACTAGATAACTAAGACAGGCTGTTTGGAATCTTGGTCTTCTTGTGGTGATGGGTAAACACACAGCAGTAAACACAGATGTGGGTATCATGGGATTAGTCCTGGTAGTCTCTCAGGCAGATGTAGGGGTGAGTCTGAGAGTTGTGAGGAGAGGGATGGGTCATCAGGAGCACGGGGAATCTCTGCAGGTGTGCATCCACCTCATGAAATCCGAACTCTCCCTGTGGCTCGACCCGTAGAGTTTGGGATCCAGAAACAATCCTGTCAGGAAGAGGAGAAAAATCAAAGAATGGAGGGAAAAGTCCAAAGTCACATGCTGAGGAAAATTAGAGAGGGATCTGCCTCTCCCAGAGCTGATAAGGTCAAGGTGGGAAGGCTCTTAGAACTGACAAGGGGTTGGGGTCCTTGGGCTTGTAAAAATGCCAATAAATTTGCCAGTGGGTCACAGGCCCACATAGTTCAAGATCAGTTTACTCTCTCCATTGATCATTCTGCAGACTTTCCAAGGGCAGCAAATTTATCATGTGAAATAGATTTTTCTTCTTTATGAGTTTGGAGGATTACAGATTAGTATTTATGAGGGTGTGGAACTTTTTCATTTTGGCAGCAAAAAACCAGAATGTTTAGCGGCCTCCCGTTAATTTCTCAAAAACTTGTGAGCATATCAAGGTTGCTGTTAGTTGCTGTCAAAGCAGCTCCAACTAATGGTGACCTTAAGTGTCACAGAACGAAACGTTGCCCAGTCCTGCACCATCTTCATGATCATTGGTATGTTTGAGCCCATTGTTTTGGCTATTGTGTCAATCCATCTCATTGACAGTTTCATTTTTGCTGACCCTCTACTTTACTGAACATGACGTCCTTTCCTTGAGATTGGTCTTTCCTGATGACAAAGTAGGTGAGCTGAAGTCTTGCCATCATTGCTTCTAAGGAGCATTCTGGTTGTATTTCTTCTAAGACTGATTTGTTAATTTTTTAGGATTCCAGAGTAACCTTATTAGAACAGTAAAGAGACTTGTGAACCTGGGCCTCTTATGGTGTACACTGGTGGTGCCTACACTTCAAGGGGCAGAAGGTCCAGCTCCATGACTGCTTCTCTGGGACACCCTTCCTAGCCAATGTAATCCAACAGTCTCCCTGTTGTGTGAAGTTTTGTGTTGGCCCTTACATCATCCAGTGTTGTTCCTGGCACAACCTGGGAGTAACCTTTAGTTATTTTGCCCCATGCATCTCATCTCTACACACCAAGATGGTATCTCATGGTCCCTCAAGCGACCTATTATTTTGAGTCTCTCACATTGCCTAGCACAATGCTTAGCACAAGGTAGGTATTTAATGAATATTTGTTGCATAGACACCAAATGAATGAATACACTTATTTACTTACTGAACACTTCATTTGTGGCAGGCGTTGTTCTAAGTGCTAGGGAAATGGTTGTGAATAAAAGAAATGACAATCCCTGCCACATGGATCTTACATTCTAGAGGGAAAGCAGTATGTGTTATTGTATGAAGCCACAGTTCCTGGGTAGGTGGCAAAAACTGCACTACAGAATGAAGTAAATTTTAGTGATTGATTACGGAAGCCTTATCACATGCCAGTTGTTTTATATGTGCTATCTAACTTCACCCATGGCTGTCCAGTTGTTGTTGTTATTGTTGTTAGAGGCTGCCAAGCCATTCTGACCATACTGACCCAGTGTGACAGAGTACAACTGCCCATAGAGTTTTCTAGGCTGTAATCTTCACGAGAGCAAATCACCAGGCCTTTCTCTCTTGGAGCGGCTGATGGGTTTGAACAGTCAACTTTTTGGTTAGCAGCTGAGCTCTTAACCGTTGTACCACAGGGCTCCTTGACTGTCCAGCAGGTGGTATTTATCCCTGTTTTTGAGGTATAAAAACCAAGGCTCAAAATGGATAAGTGAATTTCCCAAGATAATGGTGTTAAGTTGGCAGAGCACATACCTCTGACTTCAGGGCCTGTACTCCTAACCACTACACTGCGTTGTCTCTCATTTTATGTTGGATGCTAGTAGGTGCCTTTATGCTGGAAGACTAGGGACACTGATGTTGGAAGGTGGCCTGGACTCTTCATTCTCTCCCTCTAACTTGGTCATGAACTAACTTGATAGCAGATGCCTCACTTAAAGCCCATGTTTACTCTGTAGGGGCTTGATAGCCTCCAGCTATCTAGCTCCTTAGGTTCATTTCTGTTTGGCTATTCAGTCCACCCAGAGCACCTCAGAAGAAAGGCTGGGCAATCTACTTCTGAAAAATCAGCCACTGACAACCCTATGGAGCACAGTAATACTCTGACACACACGGGGTCACCATGAGTCTGAATCACTCGACGACAAGTGGTTTTGTTTTGTTTTTATGGATGCAGTGCCAGGACCCTATACCTGGGAGCTGTTTAACATCCTTATAAAATACCATTTTCCATCATATGAGTAAGGAAAAGAATGAAGAAGTTCAGCAATCTACAAAATCACCTGAAAGTCAGTGACAACACCCTTGTAAACCTGATGTTCTGAATCCTAGACAACACTCCTATGTTATTGTTTAAAAACTATATTTCCACAAAAAATAAATTAAAAATTGAAAAAAGAAACCTTCGCAATAAAATGCAAAAAAAAAAAGATTATATTACTGTATAAATACAAGCACAGGAGAATCGTTTATGTGGGGAGAAGTAGGAAGGAGAGGCCCCTCACAGAGGAGAGCCTGATTTATTTTTAAAGAAGCAGAGAAGGAAATTGCACAGCCACGGAGAGCTGTGAGGCCTCAGCTCCCTGGAACCGAACTGTGTATCTGAGTAGTGGTTACTTCCACATAGATGTTGGGTTGTACTCTGCCTCATTTTCTAGTCCCAGGACACAGTGAATGGTGGGGCCACCAACAGGTACCCAGGAAACTCCTTGTTTAAAATTCTCCGTGAAGTAGGTCTACAAGACCTGCTGCCTTCCAGGATGTGCCCCAGAAGTATGACATCTGGGAAGCACCCACAACAAGCAGAGCTTCAAACTGGTTCATTCAGGTTTGAACCCCTGCTGAGAATTTGCATTTCCACTCCAGATATACTGAATCCGAATCTACAGTTTAACAAGATCCCCAGGTGATTCTTATGTATAATAATTTCAAGAACCACCGGCTCAACTAGTGATTCTCAGAATTGGTCCCCAACCAGCAGCGTTAGCATCACCTGGGAACTTGTTAAAAATGCAAATTCTCAGCAGGGGTTTGAATTGGAAAGAACCAGTTCCAAGCCCTGATAACAAGGCACCCATAAGCCTACTGCTCTCCTGGAAGCGAGCCTTTGCGTCCCACCTTTCGGTCTTCCCAAATCACACGTTTTCCACTGTGGCTGGGGAAAGCTGCACCATTGTGGCCTAAGGCCTGGCATGCTGACAGTGGGAGCCCTAAGGTGCAGTGGGAAGGCCCCAGGACCTCAAGTTCTGCTCACTTTGGAGAGAGTATTGAGCCCCAACATGTTGTCTCTCTTTCACAGCTCAGAGGAGGCTGGCCCTGGTTACCACATGCAGAGGACGTTAGGAAAAGGGGAAAAACACTGAGTTTCCCGATGAAGGTTAAAACAAGAAATAAAACAGCAGGGGTTTGCTCCATTTGGTTGACTTAGAGCAGCTGCTGACCAGTGACTCCAGCCCCGAGTGCGGAGAAAGCAGAACTTTGCCCTGGGTAGGTGCTGCTTCCATCCAAACCAAACTTCCCCTCAATGACTTCATTGAAAGCTGGTTTACATCATGAAAAGAAACTGCATTTATTTATTTATAATAACTTTGGGATTTTATGGACCCACAAGAGGATGTAATTTAAGAAAACATTAGCAAGCTATTCCAACTACCAACGTTTTGAAACCTGCTCTGCCAAATAATCATCAATGGAAATATTTCAATATTAAAAATGAAAAGCTGCAGCAAAACTCCTTTTGAGCAGGGCTTTGGAGATGGAGTGGCTTTGAAACGCGTATTTCTGGTCACAACATCCTGGGGTCCGAGGAAAAGGCAACTGGACTTTCAGGAACCCATGATAAACAACAAATGACCTAATAGAAGTCAGGCCATTGAATGCCTCCCTTGTGGGACATTAGCCCTATAAATAACAGAGAAAATACAGGGGGCCAGTCCTCTCTCTGGAGCCTCACTTTGAACATAGTGTTGCAGGGAATTACATGGTGGTTTTATGAGAGTTTTTAAGACAGAATCATCAAAATATTGCCAAGAAAGGGGTGAGCTAAGAATGGCCCCTCACTGTGGAAATATGATGTTTTCCATGATCCCATTCTATTAACAATTGTGTGTTACTGATGCTTTTATTTTCTTAACTAACTAACATCGTAAGCCTTTAGAAATCTTTTCTGAACCATGTTAACCCTCCCCTTCCATTAGAAGCATACAGGATCCCATGGTGGAGAAGCAAATACTCCACTCACTGAGTTCTCATATTCTATCTCCAGGTGCTCACATGATCCATCACCTGCCCATCTCACTGGGATTATACATCTAGGTATCTCTCTCCTACCTCACCCCACTAGGCTGACCGTCTTGAGGACACAGTCAAATCTTCATCTATATAGCCCCAGACCTTCACTGGTATTCAATTGTTGAATGAGTTTATGGAGGATCTACCCTGCTGAACAGTATGTAAACCATCCTGGCCAGGGGGACGTGGCAGAATTTACAAAAGTGACTAGGTCACTCTTAAGCATTTAAAATCTTATGGAAAAGAGAGTTGTCACTTCAGAGAACAACTCAAGACCTTAAGATTATAGCTAACATTTAAATAGCAATTTATAGGTCATAAGATACATTCAAGGAGTCCCTGGGTGGTACAAACAGTTAACTTGCATAGCTGCTAACTGAAAGGCTGGAGTTTTGAGTCTACCCTGAGATGCCTCAGAAGAAAGGACTGGCAATCTACTTCCAAAAAATCAGCCCCTGAAAGCCTTATAGAGCACAGTTCTACTCTGACACACATGGAGTCGCCAGGAGTTGGAATCGATTCGACAGCAACTGGTTTTGTTTTTTGGTTTTATTAAAGTGTAATTCACAGTATAAAGTCTATCCTTCCAAAGTGTATAATTCAGTGGTTTTTAGCATATTCACAAAGTTGTGTAGTTATCATCACTATCTAATTCCAGAACATTTTCATCTCCCCAAAAAGAAAGTCCATGCCCATTAGAGTCACTCTCCATTTCTCCTTCTCCCAGCCCCTTGTAACCACTGATCTACTTACCGTCAGTACGGATTCACTTACTCTGAACATTTTATATAAATGGAATCATACAATATGTAGTCCTTTGTGACTGGCATCTTTTACTCAGCATAATGTTTTTAAGGTTCATCCATGTTGTAGCATGTATCAGAACTTTTAACAGGGGAACAACACTCCATTGTATGGACAGACCACATTTTGCTTATCTATTCACCAGCTGATGGAAAAAGATGATAGAGAAGCTCAATATCATCAGTCAGAATAAGGCCAGGGGCCAACTGTGGAACAGACCATCAATTGCTCACGGGCAAGTTCAAGTTGGAGTTCAAGAAAATTAAAACAAGTCCACAAGAGCCAAAATATGACCTTGAGTATATCTCACTTGAATTCACAGACCATCTCAAGAACAGATTTGACACATTGAACATTAATGACCAAACAGAGACGAGTTGTGGGATAACATCAAGGACATCATGCATGAAGAAAGCAAAAAGGTCATTTAAAAGACAGGAGAGAAAGAAAAGACCAAAATGGATGTCAGAAGAGACCCTGAAACTTGCTCTTGAACGAGGAGTAGCTAAAGTGAATGGAAAAAAGTTGAAGTAAAAGAGCTCAACAGAAGATTTCAAAGGGCAGCTCAAGAAGACTAAGTATTATAATGAAATGTGCAAGGACCTAGAGTTAGAAAACCAAAAGGGAAGAATATGCATGACATTTCTCAAGCTGAAAGAATTGAAGAAAGAATTCAAGCCTCGACTTGCAATACTGAAGGATTGGTCAGCATTCAACCATTTAAGAAGGTAGCATATGACCAAGAACCAATGGTACTGAAGGAAGAAGTCCAAGCTGCACTGAAGACTTTGGCAAAAAACAAAGCTCCAGGAACTGTTCACTACAGATTAGTAAATAAACACAAGTAAGCCCGTGCCTTACTTATTGGGTAATCTGCCCCTGCATATATATACCTACACATTTCTTTCTAAGCACTGCTTCGGTTGTGCCTCAAAAGTTTTAATATGTTGTGTTTTTATCTTAATCCATCTCAAAGTATTTTTTAATTTTTCCATGTGATTTCTTCTTTGATCCATTAATTATTTACAAATGTGTAGTTTAATTTCCACATACTTGTGAATTTCCCCAATTTTTTTCTCTTATTGATTTCTAATTATATTCTATTGTGGTTGGAGAACATCCTTTGTATGATTTCAATCCTTTTACATTTATTGAGGCTTGTTTTATGATTTAACATATGGTATATCCTGGAGAATGTTCCATGTGCACATGAGAGAAATGTGCATTCTGCTTTGTTGGATAAATGTTTTATAGATGGCTGTTGGGTCTAGTTGGTTTATAGTGTATTTTCTTGTTGCTCTTCTGCCTATTTGTTCTATTATTAAAAATAGGATATTGAAATAGCCCACTATTATTACTAGATTATCTATTTCTCCCATCAATTCTGTCAGTTTTTACTTCACGTATTTTGAAGCTCTGTTGTTAGATGCATATACGTTTATAACTGCTATGTCATCCTGATGGATTGACCCTTTCATCATTGTGAAATATCCTCTTTGTTTCTACCAACAATTGTCTTAAAGTCCATTTTGTCTGATATTAGCATAGCCTCTCCAGCTCTCTTTTGGTACTGTTGGCATGACGTATCTTTTTCTATACATTTACTTTCAACCTATTTGTGGGGAGAGGGGATGATGGAACTGTTTAATATCTAATTATTATTGTTGTTGTTTTTTTTAGGTTCTGTTGAGTCAATTCCACTCATAGCGACCATATGTACAGCAGAATGAAACACTGCCCATTCCTGAGCCATCCTCACAATTACTGCTATGTTTGAGCCCATTGTTGCAGTGTGTCAATCCATATCGTTGAGGGTCTTCTTCTTTTTCACTGATCCGCTACTTTACCAAGCATGATGTCCTTCTCCAGAACATGTCCAAAGTATGTGAGATGAAATCTCGTCATCCTTACTTCTAAGGAGCATTCTGGCTGTACTTCTTCCAAAACAGATTTTTTCATTCTTCTGGCAGTCCATGATCTATTTAATATTCTTCTCCAACACCATAATTAAAAGACATCAATTCTCCTTTGATTTCCTTATTCATTGTCCAGCTTTCACATGCATATAAGGCAATTGAAAACACCATGGCTTGGGTCAGGTGCACCTTAGTTCTTAAAGTGACATCTTTGCTTTTTAACACTTAAAAGGATTTTTTTGCAGCATATTTGCCCTATGCGATGCATCGTTTGATTTCTTGATTGCTGCTTCCATGGGCATGGATCCAAGAAAAATGAAATCATTTACAACTTCAATATTTTCTCCCTTTATCATGATGTTGCTTATTGGTCCAATTATGAGGATTTTTGTTTTCTTTATGTTGAGGTGCAATTCATACTGAAGGCTGTAGTTTTTGATCTTCATCAATAAGTGCTTCAAGTCCTCTTTACTTTCAGCAAGAAAGGTTGTGTCATCTGCATATCTCAGGTTGTTAATGAGTCTTCCTCCAATCCTGATACTCTGTTCTTCATATAGTCCAGCTTCTCGGATTATTTGCTCAGCAATCAGATTGAATAACGTTGGTGAAAGGATAGAACCTTGATGCACACCTTTCCTGAAAAACCATGCAGTATCCCCATATTCTGTTCGGATGACTGTCTCTTGATCTATGTACAGGTTTCTCATGAGCACAATTAATTGCTCCGGAATTCCCATTCTTCCCAATGTTAACCATCATTTGTTATGATCCACACAATCAAATGTCTTTGAATAGTCAATAAAACACAGGTAAACATCTTTCTGGTATTCTCTGCTTTCAGCCAGGATCCATCTGGTATCAGCAATGATAACCCTCATTCTACGTCCTCTTCTGAATCCAGCTTGAATTTCTGGAAGTTCCCAGTTGATGTACTGCTGCAACCTCTCGTTTTTAAATGATCTTCAGCAAAATTTTGCTTATGTTTTGATATTAATGATATTGTTCGATAATTTCTGCGTTTGGTTGAATCACCTTTCTTTGGAATAGGCATAAATATGGATCTCTTTCAGTTGGTTGGCCAGGTAGCAGCTGTCTTCCAAATTTCTTGGCATAGGTGAGTGACCAGCCAGTGCTGCATCCATTTGTTGAAACATCTCAACTGGCATTCTGCCAATTCCTGGAGCCTTGTTTTTCGACAATGCCTTTAGTGCAACTTGGACCTCTTCCTTCACTATCATCGATTCTTGATCATATGCTACCTCCTGATACGGTTGAACATCAACCAGTTCTTTTTGGTACGGTGACTGTGTGTATTCCTTCCATCTTCTTTTGATGCTTCCTATGTCATTTAATATTTTCCCCATAGAAACCTTCAATATTGCAACTCAATGCTTGAATGCTTTTTTCAGTTCTTTCAGCTTGAGAAATGTAAAGCATGTTCTTCCCTTTTGGTTTTCTATCTCCAGGTCTCTGCACATTTCATTATAATATTTTACTTTGTCTTCCCAAGCTGCCTTTTCAAATATTCTCTTCAGCTCTTTTACTTCATCATTGTTTCCTTTCACTTTAGCTACTCTATGTTCAAGAGCAACTTTCTGAGTCTCTTCTGACATCCATTTTGGTCTTTTCTTTCTTTCCTGTCTTTTTAATGACCTCTTGCTTTCTTCATGTATGATGTCTTTCCACAACTCATCTGGTCTTTGGTCATTAGTGTTCAACGCATCAAATCTATTCTTGACATGGTTTCTAAATTCAAGTGGGATATATTCAAGGCTGTACTTTGGCTGTGGTGGACTTGTTCTAATTTTCTTCAGCTTCAACTTGGACTTGCATATGAGCAATTGATGGTCTGTTCCGCAGTTGTCCCTTGGTCTTGTTCTGACTGATGATATTGAGCTTGTCCATCATCTCTTTCCACAGATGTCGTTGATTTGGTTCCTGTGTATTCCATCTGGTGAGGTCCACATGTATATTCTCTGTTTATGTTGGTGAAAAATTGTATTTGCAATGAAGAAGTCGTTAGTCTTGCAAAATTCCATCATGCAATCTCTGGCATAGTTTCTGTCACCAAGGCCATATTTTCCAACTGCCAATCCTTCTTCTTTGTTTCCAGCTTTCACATTCCAATCACCAGTAATTATCAATACATATTGATTGCATGTTTGATCAGTTTCCGACTGCAGAAGTTGGTAGAAATCTTCAATTTCTTCATCTTGGCCTTAGTGGTTGGTGTGTAAATTTGAATAATAGTCATATTCACTGGCCTTCCACGTAGGTGTATGGATATTATCCTATTACTGACAGTGTTGTACTTTAGTATAGATCTTGAAATGTTTTTTCTGAGGATGAACAAGATGGCATTTTTCTTCAGATTTTCATTCCCGGCATAGTGGGCCATGTGATTGTCCAATTCAAAATGACCAATAGCAGTCCATTTCAGCTCACTAAACCTAGGATATTGATCTTTATGCATTCTCTTTCATTTTTGACAGCTTCCAGTTTTCCTAGATTCATACTTCGTATATTCCATGTTCAAATTATTAACGGATGTTTGCAGCCGTTTCTTCTCATTTTGAGTTGTTCCATATCAGCAAACAAAGGTCCTGAAAGCTTGACTCCATCCATGTCATTAAGATTGACTCTACTTTGAGGAGGCAGCTCTTCCCTAGTCGTGTTTTGAGTGCCTTCCAACCGGAGGGGCTCATCTTCTGCTACTATATCAGACAATGTTCCACTGTTATTCAGTGGAACTGACAGACACATGGTGGAATACATTTCCATCTGATTATAGGGGTGGTTATATGTGTATATACGTGTCATGGATTGAATTGCGTCCCCCCAAAAATATATGTCAATTTGGCTAGGCCATGATTCCCAGTATTGTGTGATTGTTCACCATTTTGTCATCTGTTGTGACTTTCCTATGTGTTGTAAATACTACCTCCATGATGCTAATGAGGCAGGATTAGAGGCAGTTATGTTAATGAGGCGGGACTCAATCTACAAGATTAGGTTGCGTCTTAAGCCAGTCTCTTTTGAGATATAAGAGAGAAGTGAGCGGAGAGACATGGGACATCATACCAGGAGCACCAGGAGCATAGTGTGTCCTTTGGACCTGGGGTCTCTGCACTGAGAAGCTCCTCGATTGGGGAAGACTGATGACAAAGACCTTCCCACAGAGCCAGCAGAGAGAGCAAGCCTTCCCCTGGAGCTGGAGCCCTGAATTCGGACTTCTAACCTACTAGACCGTGAGAGAATAAACTTCTGTTTGTTTAAGCCATTCACTTGTGGTATTTCTGTTATAGCAGCACTAGATAACTGAGACAATATGTTTGTACAAAAAAAAGATGATTTTTACTGTATGTAAATTAAAGCATAATTTAAAAATAAATGAATAAAGGTAAACGTTATGTAGAAAAATAAAAAATAAAAAGGAGAAGCTCTACTGCTCTCTGCAAACAGGAAATCTGAACTCCAAGGTCCTGACCATTTCCTGGGCAGCTCCTTCCTGCAGGGGGCTGCCTGGCTCTGACCTTCAGTCTTTCCTCCATTTAACTGAAGACCCATAAACTCCCAGAGATCTAGGTTGGAAGGGACTTCCATGACTTTGTGCTGAAGTCACTCTATTCCAAGAACATTTTATGACTAACAATCCCACCTTTCAGTTTGTGCTGGAGGTAAGAACCCCTCAATGGCTGATCACTTTGGTTACCCTGTAGGCATAACAAAATGCACAGAGAATAGTCTAGAGGCATCATATTTTTGCCCCTACAATATCTTAAAGAGTCCATTCTGGTATAATGTAAATGTTATTTAGGCTACAACTTTGAAACTTAAATGAAAAGACAATCAGTTAAAAAGAGGTAAGAAAAAGAAAACGAGTGGCATTAGTGAAGGAAAATGGAACAATATTAAACATGTTGTTGTTTTTAGGTGCAGTTGAGTCAGCTCCGACTCATAGAAACCCTATGAACAACAGAACGAAACACTGCCCTGTCCTGTGCCATCCTCACAACTGCTGCTGTGTTTGAGACCATTGTTGCAGCCACTATGTCAATCCATCACACTGAGGGTCTTCCTCTTTTTTGCTGACTCTCTAGTTTACCAAACATGATGTCCTTCTTCAGGAACTGGTCCTTCCTGATAACATGTCCAAAGTATGTGAGATGAAGTCTTGCTATGCTTACTTCTAAGGAGCATTCTGGCTGTACTTCTTCCAAGACAGATTTGTTCCTTCTTTTGGCAGTCCATGGTATATTCAATACTCTTTGCCAACACCATAATTAAAAGGCATCAATTCTTCTGTGGTCTTCCTTATTCATTGTCCAACTTTCGCCTGCATACAAGGCTATTGAAAATACCATGGCTTGGGTCAGGCACACCTTAGTCCTTAAAGTGACATCTTTGATTTTTAACACTTTAAAGAGGTCTTTTGCAGAAGATTTGTCAGTGCAACGCGTCATTTGATTTCTTCACTGCTGTTTCAATGGGCATTGATTGTGAATCCAAGTAAAATGAAATCCTTGACAACTTCAATCTTTTCTTCATTTACCATTATGCTGCTCATCGGTCCAGTTGTGAGGATTTTTGTTTTCTGTATGTTGAAGTATAATCCATACTGAAGGCTATAGTCTTTTTTCTTCATTAGTAAGTGCTTCAAGTCCTGTTTGCTTTCAGCAAGCAAGGTTGCGTCATCTGCATATCTCAGGTTGTTAACGAAGCTTCCTCCAGTCCTGACGCTGCATTTTTCTTCATATAGTCCAGCTTCTCAGATTATTTGCTCAGCGTACAGATTGAAAAAGTATGGTGAAAGGATAGAACCCTGACGCATACCTTTCCTGATTTTGAACAGTGTAGTATTCCCTTGTTCTGTTCTAATGACTGCTTCTTTTTCTATGTACAGGTTCCTCATGAGAACACAATTAAGTGTTCTGGAATTCTCATTCTTTGCAATGCCATCTATAATTTGTTATGATCCTCACAGTCGAATGCCTTTGCATAATCAACAAAATACAGGTAAACATCTTTCTGGTATTGTCTGCTGTCAGCGAGGATCCATCTGACATCAGCAATGATATCGCTCGTTCCACATGCTTTCTGACTCTGATTTGAATTTCTGGCAGTTCTTTGTTGATGTTCTGCTGCAACCTCTCACTTTTGAATGATCTTCAGCAAAATTTTACTTGTGTGTGATATGAATGATATTGTTTGATAGTTTCTGCATTCTGTTGGATCACCTTCCTTTGGAATGGGCACAAATATGGACCTCTTCCAGTTGATTTGGCTAGGTAGCTGTCTTCCATATTTCTTAGCAGAGACAAGTGAGCCTTTCCAGCATTGCATCTATTTGTTGAAATATCTCAAGTGGTATTCCGTCAATTCCTAGAGCCTTGTTTTCACCAATCCCTTCAGTGCAGATTGGACTTCTTCCTTCAGTACTGTTGGTTCTTGATCATATGCTAACTCCATCAATATCTGAATGTCAACCAATTCTTTCTGGTACAATAACTCTCCGTATTCCTTCCATCTTCTTTTGATGCTTCCTGCATCATTCAATATTTTGCCCATAGAATCCTTCAGTATTGCCGCTTGAGGCTTTAATTTTTTCAGCTTGAGAAATGCTGAGTATGTTCTTCCCTTTTGGTTTTCTAACTCCAGATCTTTGCACATTTTGTTATAATACTTTACTTTGTCTTCTCAAGCAGCTGTTTGAAATCTTCCATTCAGCTCTTTCACTCCATCGTTTCTTCCATTTGCTTTAGCTACTCAATGTTCAAGAGCAAGTTTCAGAGTCTCTTCTGACATCCATTTTCGTCTTTTCTTTCTTTCCTATCTTTTTAATAACCTCTTGTTTTCTTCACGTATGATGTCCTTGATGTCATCCCACAACTTGTCTGATCTTCAGTAATTAGTGTTCAATGCATCAAATCTGTTCTTGAGATGGTCTCTAAATTCAAGTGGGATATACTCAAGGTTGCATTTTGGCTTTCATGGGCTTGTTTTAATTTTCTACAGCTTCAAGTTGAACTTGCATATGAACAATTGATGATCTGTTCCACAGTCGAAACTGGCCTTGTTCTAAATGATGACATTGAGCTTCTTCATCACCTTTTTCCACAGATGTAGCCAATTTGATTTCTGTGTATGCCATCTGGTGAGGTTCAGATGTATAGTCACCATATATGTTGTTGAAGAAAAGATATTTGCAATGAAGAAGTCATTGGTCTTGCAAAATTCTACCATGCAATCTCTGGAGTCATTTCTATCACTAAGGCCGTATTTTTAACTACTGATCATTTTTTGTTTCCAACTTTCACATTCCAATCACCAGTATTATCAATGCATCTTAATTGTATGTTTGATAAATTTCAGACTGTAGAAGTTGGTAAAAGATCTTCAATTTTTTCATCTTTGGCATTAGTGGTTGGTTGGTAAATTTGATTTTAGTCATATTAACTGGTCTTCCTTGTAGGTGTATGGACATTATTCTATCACTGACAGCATTGTACTTCAGGATAGTTCTTGAAATGTTCTTTTTGAAGATGAATGCAACAACCTTCCTCTTTAGTTTGTCATTCCCAGCATAGTAGACCATAGGATTGTGTGATTCAAAATGGCCGATACCAATCCACTTCAGTTCACTACTGTCTGGGATATCTATCTTCAAACATTCTATCTCATTTTTGATGACTTCCAATTTTCCAAGATTCATACTCCATCTCCATGTGTCTGTCAGTTACCCCATGTGTCTGTCGGTTTGTCTTACTGTGGTGGCTTTCATGTTGCTGTGATGCTGGAAGCTATGCCACCCATATTTCAAATACCAACAGAGTCTCCCATGGTGGATAGATTTCAGTGGAGCTTCCAGACTAAGACAGACTAGGAAGAACTTCCAGTCTACTTCTGAAAACATTAGCCAGTGAAAACGTTATGAATAACAGTGGAACATCGTCTGGCATAGTGCCAGAAGATGAACCCCTTAGGTTAGAAGACACTCAAAATATGACTGGGAAGAGCTGCTTCCTCAAAGTAGAGTTAGCCTTAATGAGGTGGTTGGAGTCAAGTTTTTGGGATCTTCATTTGCTAATATGGCAGGACTCAAAATGAGAAGAAATAGCTGCAAACATCCAATAATAATCAGAACATGGAATGTACAAAGTATGAATCTAGGAAAATTAGAAGTTGTCAAAAATGAATTGGAATGCATAAACATTTCTATCCTAGGCATTAGTGAGCTAAAATGGACTGGTATTGGCCATTTTGAATTGGACAATCATATGGTTTACTATGCCAGGAATGACAACTTGAAGAGGAATGGCATTGCATTCATTGTCACAAAGAACATTTCAAGATCTATCCTGAAGTATAACGCTGTCAGTGATGGGATTATAACCATACACCTACAAAGAAGACCAGTTAATTCGACTATTGTTCAAATTTACCACAACCACTAACGCCAAAGATGAAGAAATTAAAGATTTTCACCAACTTCTGCAGTCTGAAATTGATCAAACATGCAATAAGATGCACTGATAATTACTGATGGTTGGAATGTAAATGTTGGAAACAAAGAAGAAGTAATAGTAGTTGGAAAATACGGCCTTGGTGATAGAAACCACGCTGGAGATCACAGGATAGAATTTTTCACTGCAAACACCTTTTCTTCAACAACATAAATGGTGACTATACACGTGAAACTCATTGGATAGAATACACAGGAATCAGATTGACTACATTTGTGGATAGACACAATGGAGAAGCTCAGTATCATCAGTCAGAACAAGGCCAGAGGCAGACTGTGGAACAGAACATGAATTGCTCATATGCAAGTTCAAGTTGAAGCTGAGGAAAATTAGAACAAGTCCAAGAGAGTCAAAATATGACCTTGAGTATATCCCACCTGAATTCAGAGGCCATCTCAAGAATAGATTTGACTCACTGAACACTAATGACCGAAGACCAGATGAGTTGTGGATGACATCAAGGAAATCATAAATGAAGAAAGTGAAAGGTCATTAAAAAGACAGGAAACAAAGAAAAGACCGAAATGGATGTCAGAAGAGACTCTGAAACTTGCTCTTGAACCTAGAGTAGCTAAAGTGAAAGGAAGAAATGATAAAGAGCTGAACAGAAGATTTCAAAGGGTGAGTGGAGGAGACGAAGTAAAGTATTACAGTGAAATGTGCAAAGATCTGGAGTTAGAAAACCAAAAGGGAAGAACGCGCTTGGCATTTCTCAAGCTGAGAGAACTGAAGAAAAACTTCAAGCCTCAAGTTGCAATACTGAAGGATTCTATGGGCAAAATATTAAACGACGCAGGAAGCATCTAAAGAAGATGGAAGGAATACACAGAGTCACTGTACCAAAAAGAATTAGTTGACATACCACCCTTTCAGGCTGTAGTATATGACCAAGAACCAATGGTGCTGAAGGACGAAGTCCAAGCGGCACTGAAGGCTTTGGCGGAAAACCAGGCTTCGGGAATTGTTGGAATACCAATTGAGGTGTTTCAGCAAACAGAAGCAGCGCTGGGAGTACCCACTCATCTATGCCAAGAAATTTGGAAGACAGCTACCTGGCCCACTGACTGAAAGAGATCCATATTTGTGCCCATTCCAAAGAAAGGTGACCCAACAGAATAAAGAAACTATCAACAATATTGTTCATATCACACACAAGTAAAATTTTGCTGAAAATCTTTCAAAAGCGAGAAGTTGTAGCAGGGCATCAACAGGGAACTTCCAGAAATTCAAGCCGTATTCAGAAGAGGACGTGGAACCAGGGATATCATTGCTGATGTCAGATGGATCCTGGCTGAAAGCAGAGAATACCAGAAAGATGTCTACCTGTGTTTTATTGACTATACAGAGGCATTTGACTGTGTGGATCATGACAAATTATGGATAACATTTTAAAGAATGGGAATTCCAGAACACTTAATGTGCTCAGGAGGAACCTGTACATAGATTAAGAGGCAATCGTTGGATCAGAACAAGGGAATATTGTGTGGTTTCAAGTCAGGAAAGGTGTGGGTCAGGGTTCTATCCTTTCAGCGTACTTTTTCAATGTGTATGCTGAGCAAATAATGCGAGAAGCTGGGCTATATGAAGAAGAAGGTGGGAACAGGATTAGAGGAAGACTCATTAACAATGTGAGATATGTGGGTGACACAATCTTGCTTGCTGAAAGCAAACAGGGCTTGAAACACTTATTGATGAACATCAAAGACTATAGCCTTCAGTATGGATCACACTTCAACATAAAGAAAACAAAAATCCTCACAACTGGACCAATAAACAACATCATGATAAATGGAGAAAAGATTGAAGTTGTCAAGGATTTCATTTTACTGGAATCCATAATCAATGCCCATGGAAGCAGCAGTCAAGAAATCAAAAGATGCATTGCACTGACAAATCTTCTGCAAAAGACCTCTTTAAAGAGTTAAAAATCACAAATGTCACTTTAAGGACTAAAGTGTGTCTGACCCAAGTCATGTTGTTTTCAATAGCCTCATATGCATGTAAAAGCTTGACAATGAATAAGGAAGATCAAAGAATTGATGCCTTTGAGTTATGATGTTGGTGAAGCATTTTGAGTATACCATAGACTGCCAGAAGAAGGAACAAATCTGTCTTGGAAAAAGTGCAGCCAGAATGCTCCTTAGAAGAAGGATGGCGAGATTTTGTCTCACATACTTTGGACATGTTATCAGGATGGACCTGTCCCTGGTAAAGGACATCATGTTTGGTAAAGTAGGGGATCAGTGAAAAAGAGAAAGACCCTTAACTAGCTGGATTGACACAGAGGCTGCAACAATGGGCTCAAGCATAACAACTATTGTGAGAATGGCATAGGACCAGGCAGTGTTTCATTCTGTTCTATATAGGGTTGCTATGAGTCAGAACAGACTCGAGGGCACATAACAACAACATGCTTCATAT
Organism: Dugong dugon; assembly: GCA_030035585.1. Lineage (NCBI taxonomy): Eukaryota > Metazoa > Chordata > Mammalia > Sirenia > Dugongidae > Dugong > Dugong dugon. The sequence continues at coordinate 77,076,950 of CM057460.1, read as the reverse complement.
GTTTCATGTTCCGATTATTAATGGATCTTTGCTACTGTTTCTTCTCATTCATCGGCAAATGAAGGTCACGAAAACTTTATATCAGCCACGTCATTAGGTCGACTGTATTTTGAGGGGGTAGCTTTTCCCCAGTTGTATTTTGAGTGCCTTCCAACCTTCCAGCACTATATCAGACAATATTCTGCTGCTAATCATAAGGTTTTCACTGGCTAATTTTTTAAGAAGTAAATTGCCAGGTTCTTTTTCTTTGTCTTAGTCTGGAAGCTCCGCTGAAACCTGTCCACCACGGGTGACCCTGCTGGTATTTGAAATACCAGTGACATAGCTTCCAGCATCACAGCAACGTGCAAGCCACCACAGCACGACAAATGGACAGACATGTGGTGGGTATTAAACATACCACGTGGGAAAGGTTTTCAATCTGCTCTGATTTTATAGACTATCTACACAGGACACAGTTTCTCGAGTACGGGTTTCTACATGGGTTGCCTTCTGGTATGAACCTCTGGGAAGATGCTGGGGCCAGCCTGGCTTACCCTCACTATGGAAGATAGTTGCAATGATGCTAATCCTCAGTTTTCACCCTTGTCTTACCACCCTAGGGTTTCTGATCACCCACTGTTCAAGGAGCAAGATTAGGAAGAGAAATTCCTGGGAGACAGGGGTAATGATAGCGAAGTCTTGGGTAGATTCCTGAGCTGTCCAAAGCTGCTTTTCTCCCTCCTTGCTTGGTTTATTCTGTAGGGAGCGTGGGCTACCAGGGCAGGGAGTTGGCCCAGACGCATTAATGGTAGGTATCTGGGGAGCCTGCTCGTAGCCTTCTGGCTCAGGAAAGTTGCATTCCAGATCAGGGTGTGAAGGTGTCATCTGTAGTTCTTGAAGTTGGTTCTGGGATGTTGCTGGGTGATCAGAGACTGGTCTGTAGTGAAAGCTGCAATAAGGGCAAGCAGCTGCAGGTAGGTTCAGACGAACAGCTGGGGCTTTGGTGGGAGACCTATTGGCAGTATGTGTGCATTTGGAGGAATGGGGACTGTGCAGTGGGCTTGTCAGAGGAGAGACAGGGCCCTGAGCAAATTCCCTTTGAAAAGAGAGTTTTCACTGACTGTGCTGAGCGCTAAGGATATTCAAGCCCTCAGCAACACGAGGTAGGGGGAAGGTCAGTGCCTCCACCCTTCTGGGAGGCGTGCTCAGGGCCTGGCCACCAGGGAATTCTCCCTTTAACACTGGGTGGGGTGAGAGAGGAAACTCTGGTGGCATAGTGGTTAAGTGCTATGGCTGCTAACCAAAAGGTCGGCAGTTTGAATCCCCCAGGTGCTACTTGGAAACTCTATGGGGCAGTTCTACTCTGTCCTATGTGAGTCGGAATCGACTTGAATGGGTACGGGGGTGAGAAGGATATTACAAAAGCAACATAAAATCATTAAGAGGCCCCTAGATGATGCAGCCTCTAATTTCTGACTCTTCTCAGAATACGTTTAAGGGCTCCCTGGCTTTCTTTGGCCCTTCCTACTTCGCCAGGTGAATGATACTAAGACAGACTGGCAATGGGGGATAGCAGGCTGGAGTGCTACAGCTGAGGGTTGCTGGAATGCTGGGCAGGTGGCAGCCCTGGCTCCTTGGGAGCACTTAGGATCTCTGTGCATCTCCCTGAAATCATTCTACACTAGATTACTACCATCATTTACTATCATTATCTGCAGCCTGTGTCCCTTTCCCAGTGTGACTCATGCTCTCCCTGCTCCCTTCACAAGTAGGGGCTTCCAGTACCTTTACCCTCTTTCTTCCATTTCAGTCCAGCTCTGTAGGTTGCTAAAGCTCTACTAGCAATATGCCTGTGGCTTATTTTCTTTGATCTTTACTTTAGAGAAAAAGGAACATGAGTGTGTGGGCTTTTTTAGTTTTTAATGATAAAATGTTCAACTCTTGCTAGCCCCATAATGGAATCCATGGGTGGTACAAACGGTTGAAATGCTTGGCTGCTAACCAAAGGTTTAGTGGTTCTAGCTCAACCAGAGGTGTCATGGAAGAAAGTCCTGGTGATCTACTTCTGAAAAATCAGCCATTGAAAATGCTATGGAGCACAGTTTTACTCTGCCATACATGGAGTCACCAGGAGTCAGAATTGACTCAACAGCAACTGTTTTTTTGTTGGTTAGACACATAATAATACTGATAACTAAAACTGAGCCTTTACTGTGTGCCTGTCCCTGCTGAATGCCTTACATACGTTATCCTATTTAATCCTTAACACAAGGCTATGTGATTTTCCCCATTTCACAGATGAGAAAACAGAGTGGTATAAAGAAGTGCAGGGATTTTGAGCACAGGTCCACCGGCTGCAAAGCTCCTGCACCTAAGTTTTATATTAGACTACTTCAGAAGGAAGTATGTGGCCCAGGCTGCCCTCAGAGAGGTGATCTGGTAGAGCAGCAAGTATTCACCCCAGGAAGTCAGAAGACCCAGGCTCCATTCCTGACTCTGCCACTGCCTATGAGGGCCTCCAGTGGGCTGAATGGTCACCCTCCCAACTGCTGTGTTCACATCCTAATCCCTGGAACCTGAGAATGCTACCTTATATGGTAAAAGAGTGAATATTACCTTATATGGCAAAAGATGCAATTAAGTTAAGGATTTTGAGAGGAGGAGCTTATTGTGAATTATCCAGTGGGCTCTTAATGTCATCTCAAGTGTCCTTGTAAGAATGAGGCAAAGGGAGATAACACAGAGAGAAGAGAAAACAGACAGCCACATAAAGGAGAAGACAGTGTGAAGACAGAACAGAGACCGATGTGGCCACAAGCCAAGGAACGAAGCCACCAGAAGCTGAAAGAAGCAAGGAATGGACTCTCCCCTGGAGCCTCCAGCAGTAGTATGGCTCTGCTGACAACTTGATTTCAGACTTCTGGCTTCCAGAACTGTGAGAGAATGTATTTCTGTTGTTTTAAGCCACCCAGTTTGTGGTAATTTGTTAGACCAGCCATAGGAAACTAACACATCAGTTTACTCATCCATGAAATGGGCATGTTGGGTGAGACCAATGGTTCTGAAGTTTGGCTGCTGCACTAGAATCACCTAAAACAAACAAACAAACCAAAATAGTTGCCATCACATCAGTTTTGACTCTTGGAGACCCCACGTGTTTCAGAGTACATCCTGCACAAGGATCTTCAATGACTGTGATCTTTCAGAGGTCGATTGCCAGACCCTTTTTTTCTTCCGAGGTGCCTCTGGGTGTATTGGAACTGCCAACCTTTCCGCCTTTCAATTAGTAGGTGAGTGCTTAATTGTTTGCGCCACCCAGGAATCACCTAAGATGTACCTTAAATTTTTTTAGGTTTGAGCATCACCCCAAAGTAACTGAACCAGAACCGCTTGGGTGTGGGCTCAGGAAACAGAATTTTTTAAAGCTCTCTAGGTTGATTCTAATGGCGCCCAAGCTGCAGTTCCCCTGGTTCCCATTTCTAGGTCCTTCTAGCTCTGAGGGTCTGTGACGTTATGTGGTTCTCACAAAAGAGAACTCAGTGTTCCCTGCCATGTCCTTCCCCATAGCCTCAAGGAACAGCATGAACTTTTGAGTAGGGAGGGAACCAGGCTTTTCTAGAATAGAAATGGGTGTCAGGGGAGTCCTCCCAGGGCCATAGAGGGGAGAAAGGGAAGACGCCAGCAGAGCAACGGGTGGAAATAAAAACGTTTGGGAGGTCTGGGGAGCCTTCAATAACATTGGCTCAGACAACGGAGGTGGCTGTGGGGCCAGGGGGAGGCACCTGTGAAAATAGCAAAGAGTGGAGCTGGAGACGGTGCATATCCTGCCCTGGTTCCTTGGGGTTTCCCACAGAGGCAACAATCATGGGGCAAGGGAATGCGTCTCCCACAATGTCAGTGTCCCTGAGAGCCCGTCAGGAATTCAACAGGGGAACTAGCTTCGGGCTTCTAGTGACATCTGAGAATGGCACAGGAGAGAGACAGAGTGAGGCACAGCAGATGGTCATTCCCAAAGATATCGCTTTCACCTCTATTCCTCCTGCCTGCAGGCTCTGGCGGGTCCTACCAAGCTAAGAAACCCTCTAAAAAGTATGGGTGGAGGGTGCGGGTGGGAGGCGGGCCCCTGCCCAGCGCCATCTTCTTCCCCCAACCACACCGCTGACAGACACTTGAGAACTTTCCTTCCCAAGCCTGTATCCTGCTGGTTTAGGGCAAAGTGTGCAGCTTTCCCACCAGGATCAGTGAGGAAATGGCCTGGTTTGGACTCAAACAGACTGATTTGTTTTTCCAGCAAGGCCTCAGCTCAGTTCAGGGAGCCCCAGTCATGCCCAGTTTTCCAGGGTGTCTCCCCTCCCCACCTCCTTGCCCTCTCTGAGAACACATCACCTAGTGTCTGTAAGGCTTCTGCTTCTTGTTTGACATCCCTTATTTACAAAGCAAACAAAATGTTCCTTTTAACACACATCATGCTAAGTTTATTAATGCAGAAAACAATCCCAGGGGGCCGACCCAGGGAACCCTTGAAACCTGCCAGCACAAACTCTTCAAACGTTCAGCACGTCAGATCCTCCAGGACAATATTTCACACAATGGAGTAAAAATAATATTTTTCTTTGGGCCTTTCCAGCCGCTTTTGTGGCTAGTAGACAGACATTATTTTCTTACTCTGCTCCCAGAGCAGAAATCTGGACGAAGCTGCGTTTATTTGTTTAACACAATGATTTCATCCTAAATGTCTTGACAGCAAATAGTTGGTGGTTTAATAAAGGGCCTTTGAAAAGAACTGGAGCTGGGGAAATGGGAGGCATGCAGCTCTCAGGGACTGAGAGGGCTCTGGGCTGTGGGGACTGGGATGAGGTGGGCTGGGTGCCCCTCTTGGGCCGTTGGGGAGATCTGGGGGTTGTGGCATGTTACTGCTCCCTCATCTGACTAATTTGTGCTGCTTCCATCCCAGAGAAGCAAGGCGACTGACCCTTTGGTCACAAATGCCAGGCATTCCCCCAAGACCAGCCCTGACAAATGCAGTCAAAAATCTAAAAGCAGATGCTTAAACCTGCTTGGGAAAAGAGGCCTTCTGTGTTCATTTCTGCCTTCTCTGATTAAAAATTATGTCCGGTGTCAACCAAACATTGGCTCCTGTTCTGATGCCAGAAGAGAGGCATCCAGCCAGAGTTCAGGGCTGTGACTGGGGTGAAAGGAGGTAGACCAGGGCCAGCTCAGGCCTACCAACTCCTGACCAGCACAGAACCTTCACTCTAGCCAGTCAGGGCCAAAGCCCGCAGACTCTTCCAGCCTGCAACTAGAAGCATCAACACAAACTCAAAACACTCATTTTTGTTTCACTTCTTTTCCTCCGGGGAGAACTATCAGGAGAAGTGAAACGGAAGGAACAGAGCACATAGGAAAATAACTAGGAAAAAACGGCATAAAAACTGCCCGGGCAGTCCCTAGATCTTCTAAGCCCAGCTTCATCATTTTATAGAGGAGGAGGGAGGCCCAGAGAAGGACAGTGATGTGTCTGACGGCACACAGCTATCAGAGGCAGAGCTGTGACTGGAACCCAGGCTTGGAACTTCCAGGTTTGAAAGGAAAGAGCCCGATCTGGTCTTACAGCTAGGTGACAAAAACTGCCTGAATCACAGGTCTCATTTTGACCAATGGGAACTCAGATGAAAATCTGATTTGGTTTTTCAACCAGTTCCCAGCCAAGATGCAGGAACCAGTGAGGAGGAGAATATCTGTTCACACACACACACATACACACACACACAATTTTCAATTGCAGTGAAAGCGCCAACTCGATGGGACGGCCTTGTTTTTCCAAGTCTCACAAGTTTTCTGCCTTTGAGAGGGTGCCGTCTTACCACTTTTCTATGCTTCTATTAAAAGGAACAAAAACATTTGAGTTTTCCTTCTCCGACAGGTTTCTGCCTTACCCAGGTTTTAGCTTTTGCAGGTTTTACTGTATAAAAGTAATACTCACTGAAGATTATAGAAAATATAAATGCTTGTCTATATAAAACACAGACAAGTATAAAAAAGAAGAAAACAAAATATAGTTATTTTAATTACTTACGATAACTTACCACTGTTAATTTACGGATGCATCTTCTCTGTCTTTTTTCCTTGTCTATATACGCTTTTTTTTCAAAATTAAGGTCGTAATTGTTTTATTTGAAAAATGATTTACTTATTTTATAAAACGTTTCCCCATGTCGTTAACAGTTTCTCTGAAGCAGAACCTTTGAAAGGAGACCTGATAGCCCATCATATGGTATGACTCTATCATAATTCCTTTCCTCAAAACCCTAAGGCTGGTCATAGAAGAGAATACTTTTGAGTAGGCCTTGAAGAACAGCCCCTGGAAGTCATCAGGCTATGTGGGAGGCAGCCCTCAAGTTCTCGCAGCCGTTCCAATCTCCTCCCTCTACCTCAGAAAGCCTTCAGATTGCTTTCAAATCCAACTGCCTCTCCCACCCCCAGCCCTCTTTCATCCTTCCCACTTCTTCTTTCTTCTTCTTACTTCCTTCCCATACCTGTAACAGGTAGATATTAATTTCTTACATCTGCATGGTGTTTTACAACCTCAAAGAGTTTTTATAGAAATGGCCTCATTTGATCTTTTAACAACCCTGCAACATGGGCAACGCAGAATCATCCAATTTTCCATCAACAGATGCTTCTTGACTGCCAACCCTTCAAAAAGCACTGTGGTGGTTACTGAAGGAGAGATGCAAAGAAGTAAGTCCTTGACTCAAGGGAATTTTAGTCTAGTGAGGGCACTGGTTGGTGCCCAGTAAGTGATGGCTGTTGTTACAATTATTATTGGCTTAAATGACTTACCTTCTGTCACATGGCTAACCAGTGGCCCAGGGAATTGACCCAGTACATCCTCTCCATTTTCAGTTCTGTACTCTGTCCCCTGTACCACATGACAGTTAATCAAGAGTAGGTTCAGAAAATGTGGTGTATAAAACAGTGGAATACTACTCTGCCATAAGGAGAAATGAAATCCTGATACCTGCTACAACATGATGAACCTTGAAAACATTATGCTGAGTGAAATGAGTCAGTCACAAAAGGATAGATATTATATGATCTCAGTTAGAGACTAAAGTTCATTAGTGGTTACTAGGGGTGGGAGGGAGGGGGAAATGAGGCTCATTGCTTAGGGGGACTGAGTTTCTGTTAAAGGTGATGGAAAAATTTGGAAACAGTGGTGCTGGCTACACAACATGATGAATTTAAGTAAAATTTTAAAAAGAAAAAAAAGAGCAGATTCAGAATTGGGGGAAATTGAGAGAAATTGGGGGAAATGATTAGGGCAGGTGGATGATGGGAAACCACTAGAATTTCCATCGAATTCATCTCAAGCCTCAGTGAAAGGTCTTAACATTTAAGATGCCAAATTTCCCTAAGAGAAATCCATAGATTGAAGCTTTCTTTGTGTTGGAGGTGGGGATGATATAATTTATCTTTTCTTTTTTTATTGTGTTTTAGATGAAAGTTTATAGTGCAAATTAGTTTCTTCTTGAAAAATTCATACACAAATTTATAATTTATCTTTTAATGAAAAAGTGTTTATTTGGAATTAAACCACTTTGTAATACCTAAAGGATAAAAAGAAGAAAGGAGAAATATATATTAACTATCTTCCATGTACCACTCTCTGTACTAGATACTTTACATATATTATTTTATTTAAATCAGAGTTCACAGCATACCTGCCTGTTGTATTCATCACTGTCTGCTTAGGATCAGTCACAGTGCTTGCCACATAATAAGCACTAAGTAATTGTTAAATGAATGAATAAATGGCCATTTTATAGATAAGAAAATGGGGGTCATGAGAGATTCAGTTTCCTGTACTAGGTCTCATAGCTAGTGTCTTAGGCTGGGTTCTCTAGAGAAGCAAAACCAGTAAAGTGTATAAATATATATATATAGAGAGATTTATATCAAGGAAATGGCTCATGTGGTTGTAGAGGCCATAACGTCCCAAGTTCATGGGTCAGGATAGAAGCTTCTCCTGATTCAGGTAGCTGGAGGGGCTGGCAAACCCAAGATTGGCAGGTCAGGGAGTAGGGCTCTTGCTCACAGGCTGTGAAGTTTGAAGAATCCCAAGATCGGCAGGCTAGACCACAGGTAAGCTGCTAGGTCGAGTCCCGAGAACCGGAGGGCAGATGAACAGCAGCCAGCTGTAGGATCCAGAGCAAGCAAAAGCCCCTGAGCCTTGCCAGAATGTCTGCCCGCACTAGATGCAGGCCATATGCCCAGGGAAACTCCTCTTCCGCTGATTGGCTACTCATAGCAGATCCCATCATGGGGGTGATCACACATCAAATTTCAACAGTGAAATGACCACAACATCACACGACTGCCAAAACACTGAGAATCACGGCCTAGCCAAGCTGACACACAATCTTAACCATCACAGCGCGTACGGAATGGAATTGGGATTCAAACCCAGTCTGCCTGATTCTGGAGCTGTACTGTCCCCACCAAACCACCCTGCATCCCTTGGTAAGCTAGTACATGCATTAGGTCATGGAGGGACTATTCAGTAATCATTGTTGTGGTGGCTAGGAAAATCTGGTTCACTGTGCAAAGACTAGGTGTCCTGGTGGCACAGTGGTTAAGTGCTCAGCTGCTAACTGAAAGGTTGGTGGTTTGAACCCACCAGCTACTCCATGGGAGAAGGATGTGGCAGACTGCTTCCCTAAAGATTACAGCTTTGGAAGCCCTGTGCAGCAGTTCTACTCCGTCCTATAGGGTCACGATGAGTTGGAATTTGCCTTGATGGCAGTGGGTTTGGTTTTTTTGATTGGTGCATTGACTGTATTGTTGTTATTAAAGGCCATCCAGTCGATTTTTGACTCTGGATGCAGCTGCTTTATATCATTGCTAGCCTTGGGGGTCTGACTCCTTGGGAGTGGAGAGTACGTTACTTTAAGTATTACAGGAGATATGCTTTTACATTCTCTTTAGAGACATGAAGAAAACTGGCATCTGCAGAAGCTAATGCAAAAAAGGAAAGTCAAGTTATCTGTCCCTTTACTGGAGACCCGCTAGGCAGGAATAGCACACAGCTGAAAGAGCTGCCTCATTTACTCTAGGGCGTCAGTGTTCTCATTTAGGTTGACTGCTTGGTCCTGGCCAGGGAGCTACTTGTTAGATCTTGGAGGAAAAGCTCTTTGAGGAAGACTGCCCACCTAGCATGCATATCTTTAAATCAATTATGTATGCCATTGTGTAGATGTCTATGTGGGAATTCAGAAACCAGGCTCTTACGTTTCATTCATTTCCAAGATGTAACATTAGATAAGATTTGGGAAACAGAGCCTTATGAAATAAAATCAGAGTAAACTATTTTGAGTCTGAACACCATTTAATTTTTTTTTTTTTCTTTCTGAAAAGTGAGATCATTGCTGATAATACAGATATTGACATAAGAAAAATAATGATCGCTGGAGGGTTATCGGCACTCTCTGGGAATATCAGGTGGATACTAAAAGGCCCTGTCAGGTCTGTTTGGGAAAGAAAATTGATGTGTGTCAAAGAGAATTGTTTTCAGCTCTTTGTGGTGCTGTATCATGCCCTCTCCTCTCCCCCACCCCGAGACTCACATGCTTTGCTCAAGTACGCAGTGCTTAGACGAACCAACACCAGCAAAATCTTCCCCGGGCTGCTCCAGCATTGTTTCTTTCTTTCTTTCCTCTTTTTTAAAACTGTGTTTTAGGTGAAAGTTTACAGTGCAAATTCGTTTGTCATTCAAAAATTTATAGTCAAAATGTTGTGCGACATTGGCTGCAATCCCTACACTATGTCAGCATTCTCCCCCTTTCCTTTCCATCCCAGGTTCCCAGTGTCTATTTATCCAGTTTTCCTGTCCCTTGCTGCTTTCTCATCTTTGCTTTTGGGCAGGTGTTGCTCCAGTGTGATTTCTTTGTCTTCATCACCCAAGTGTGTGTCTCACCCAAGCAGTTCCTGGGTACCTTTTTTCTGGAAGGGACAGAGGCTTTCCAAAAGAGATGGTTTTATTTTGCAACTTGCAAAAAGTAATAGGATCCTTCCTGAAATATTTGCTTTGAATCGCAGAATTTAACCTGACACTTCTGATCATCGCTTTTGCTCTAGGGAACTTAGACTGTTTCCTGGGGGCTCATTAAGTGATCTAGTAGGTCTGTCCATTTCTAGCCTGAGCCAAATTTAAATGGTTCCAGGTGGTGGTGACCTAGGAATTTTTTTTCCTCACCTTTTGGGGTTTGGGGATGTGTATTCCTGACACGTCCACATATAAATAATGTAACTGATTGGGGATACTGAGTAGACCACTCAGCTGTAACATACCTTACCTTCTGACTCGAAGCAACAGTAAACAGAATCCTCCTAAAATCTCAAAATGGTACTAAATGTAATAAAGCCTCCTTTACTCAACATTGAGTCATTATAAGCACAGTGACGATCTGGCACTTACAATATTCTTTTTCATGACATGTCATATCTATCACAGGTTGAAACAGGTCCCCCCAAACAAAACAATAACATCGAGTGAAAACCTATATAAAGTATCTCTCTATTAGAAAAGTTACTTTGGGCTCAAACATCAGCTTTTACAGGTTCCTATAAAATCTTGGCTATTTCCTAGCAGTAGGATTTTCCAAGACTTGCAGTGGAATTCTTTGTTATGCTAGTTACTTTAAAATGCAGAGCGAGTGACTTCAGCTCCAGAGAAGATGGAATAGATATACTTTTCCCCATTCCCCCCACTAAATACAACTAAAAACCCTGGACATTATATATGAAACTAACATAAAAAGAGTCTGAGCGGTGGAGAGAAGAAGGCAGACCAGCTAGTGATCTCAGGATCCAAGAAGGACACGGTGGTGAGTTCCCTGGGTTTTGTTTTTTTTTTTTCTGGCCTCATATATCCCAGACTTGGACTGAAGAAGTCGACATTCAAAAAATACCAGTAGACACAGTCATAAAAAGCCCCAACAAATACCTGCTCTCTAGCCAAAGGACCAGGAAAGGGGCTGCATTGCAAGACAGAAAATTTTTAGATTGTAACCACTCTGTTGTTGTTGTTAGGTGCTGTCCAGTTGGTTTGACTCATAGCGACCCCATGTATAACAGAACAAAATGTTGCCCAGTCCTGTGCCATCCTTTCAATAGTAGGTATGTTTGAGCCCATTGTTGCAGCCACCATGTCAGTCCGTCTCGTTGAGGGTTTTTCTTTTTTTCACTGACCCTCCAGTTTACCAAGCATCCTTTTCCAGGGATTGGTCCCTCTTGATAACATGTCCTCAGTAAGCTTGAAGTCTCGCCATCTTTGCTCCAACTCAGATTTGTTCAGTCTTCTGACAGTCCATAGTATATTTGATATTCTTCACCAACAACATAATTCAAATGCATCAATTCTTCCTTACTCAGTGTCCAGCTTTCACATGCATAGGAAACAATTGCAAATACTATGGCTTGGGTCAGGTGTACTTCAGTCCTCAAAGTGACATCTTTGCTTTTTAACACTTTAAAGAAGTCTTTCTGCAGCAGACTTGCCCAATACAATGTGGCATTAGAGTTGAAGGAAGACAAGTAACCACTCTACTAGCTAAACACTACAGAAAAAAAAACAAACTGTGGCTCCACCCCACCCATGCCAGCAAAGGCTGAGTGGACAGTCTAGACTTCTACTCTCGAGAGGCTGTAATGAGGTGCCCCAAATCCCCTGCCAGGGTGGGGTCAGAGAAGGCCAAATATAGAACCAGGACAGATGATAAAAAAACAACTGTGGAAACTGCCAGAAGTTTCAAGCCGGATTTACAAGAGAATGTAGAACAAGAGATATCATTGCTAATACTCATATTTAGGAGTGAAGGAACAGGTTGATAACACAGGAGGATAGAATGCATCTTTTTCTGCTGTTGAGTGGGCTTACCTAGAACTCTTGTGATCAATTTTTCTTTGAAAATGTCTTGGTTATAGTTTATAGAATGGAGAATTGGGATTTGCCTATCTCCATGACTTGAGCAATTCATGTATTACCCATGATATTTCAAAGATTAACAAGAACTCTACTTGCAAATTGTAACCTAAAGTGATGAAGAAGTCAAGAATGAAGAAAAGCTGGTTTTAAAAGGATAACAAGCAAAAGAATATGTTCAGGAAGAGGTGGTGGGAGTAGAACCTTGATATACAAGTTCTCGATTTCTGCTGATTACTGTAGGAGCACAGTGCCCCCTCCCCCACCCCTCCCTCCCCCCACACTGTGGCCTGTTCATGAATATTTATTGAATTACTTTTCTTTTCCTCTCTAATTCTTCCCTTCTGTTAAATAAGAAATCATTAAGACCATTCACAAGTACTTTGAAATGTTTTTAAATGAAAGATTATTTGAACCTGTGTAGCGTGGATGTGATTTGGGAGAGCAATTACTCCATGCCCGGCATTGTAGAACTTGATGTATTTATTTTATTAAGTCTTGATGACAGCCCTATGAGGTGTAAAAGATGCTGTTGTTGCCCTGTTCGTATCCCCTCTCACATTAACTCTCCTCTGGCTCTGCACAGTGTTACTGCAAGGACCTGCAACTCTCTGCCTGAATAAACTACCCTGCCACCCCCACTCCCCCCACTCCCCCCACTCCCCCACCCTCCAACTGCAAGAGCACGTTTAGCCCGCAAACAGTTACTGGGGATACTGATACTTAAGACTCTTAGAAACAGCTCTCAAGCAATGACAGATGGGGATCTGGCGGATGAATAGCCCAGCTTCTTTCCTTTCAGTTGGGATAACTCTGGGGTGTGTTCTACACACTCCCTCAGAGTTCCCTGGTGGAAGCAAGCTCCAGTTGCCCACAGAGGTAACCCTTTATCGACTTTTCTTTCCTTCCCTGTTTCACTTTCCCACTCCCCTACCTGTATTTCCTAGGAGCACTTTCCAGATAAACTCCTGACTCTCAAATTCTTGCCTCAGTATCTGCTTCTTGAGGCACCTGAACTAAGAGAGGTAGGTAATATTGTTGTCCCCATTTTGCAGATGGAAAACCTGAGGCATCGAGAGACGGGTTACTTGACCATGGTCACAGAGCTAGGAAGTGGCAGGGCCAGGATGCAGAGTTCAATATTATAATGCCATAATGTTGACTATGTGCCAGGTACCATGCTAAGTGCTTCATGCAATTTATTTTACAGATGATTAAAGAAGCTAAGATAGGTTACGTGACTTGTCCAAGGTCATGCAGGCAGTAAGTGGCAGAGCCAGGATTTAAATTCAGGTCCACGATCTTAACCACTCTAACACACTGCCCCCACGCTGGCCTTCGATGTTGAGCTGCATTTTCTATTAGATGGCTCTTTAGTGGAGGTAAGCAGGGTCTGGTGGCATGTTCAAGCGAACATGACTTATAGTCCTCAAATAGTTGTATTCCTTGTCTGAAGTCTTTGTGGTGATGAGTCTCTAAGTCTGCCTGGATCAGGGTCTCCAGGCTGTCTTCTTCCCTCTGGTAATACTTTCTAGCCCTGCCTTTTCTCCACACTGGTGCGTTTCTGGATGCTGGTCTTATCCACGTTAATAAGCCCAGGAAGCACACCAGCACCACTGAAGAACAGAAAGAGAGAAGCCAGGGAGAGGGAAGAATGCGCTGCCAGAGGGCAGGGGTGGGTGGAGTAGGGCAGCCAGTCATGACTGAGCATTTTCTCTGTGCCAGGGCCTTTGCATAAGTTATATCATTTCATCCTCTCAGAAATCCTTTCATGTAAATGCTCTATTCCCCATTTTAAAGTCCAGGAACAAGAGGATAAACGAAGTTAAGTGATTAACCTAAGGAATTCATCCAAGGTTAAGTAATTCACAGCCCAAGTCTCTTGGACTCTTAAGCAGTCCTCTCTCCCCTGAGCCAGGTGAGGGTCTGGCAAGGCAAGGAGAAGGTAGGAAGCTGCCAAAAATTCCAGAGCTCTCCTTGCCTAGCACCTGCTGAGACGTGCCAGGTGATTTCTGATTAGGAAGTTTCTAGCATAAAATCCCAGAAGCTTTGCGCTCAGATCACAGCTGGCTGGGCATCAAGGGTGGATTACCCAATAAGCAAGGTAAGCACGGACTTACTTGTGTTTCCTTTCTAATCTGTAGTGAACAATTTCACTATGTAGTGAAAAACAGGTGAAATTGTTCACTACACATTAGTAAGCACAAGTAAGCCCGTGCTTACCTTGCTGACTAGGTCATCCGTCCCTGTCAGGGGTTGTAAATTTGAAGAGGCTTTGATTCTGTAGAATGGTGCCGTGGGGTTGGGAGAGACAGACGCCAGCCATACCTGGAAGCAGAATCTTTGATGTGGTGAAAAATTGTAAAATTATTCACTACAGATAATCTGGTAAGCAAGGTAAGCACTGTGCTTATCTTGCCTAATGGATAATCCATCCGTTAGGCATTAATGGCCATAGTTATAGCAGCAGATTTGTCACTACCCAGAAATTAAGTCAGCGCACAGCTGACAGGGATTGGGCTCTGTGCTGAGTGTTACAGGATAAAGGTAGAGAACAAGGAAAAGATCTGGTTCCTACTTAGGAGGATCCTAACGCATGGTTGGAAACCCTGGAGGTGTAGTGGTTAAGAGTTTACCTGCTAACTAAAAGGTTGGCAGTTCGAATCCACCAGGTTCTCCTTGGAAACCCTATGGGGCAGTTCTATTCTGTCCTATGGGGTTGCTCTGAGTCAGAATCGAATAGATGGCAACGAGTTTGGTTTTGGTTTTTTGGTAATGCACGGTTTGGAAAAGTAGACCACATGTAGATGAGGCAGCTAAGTAGAGATGGGACACTTGTTCATAAGCTACATCCTGTGAGGGAGCCAGAAGCAAGTGGGTTGGTTGGTGTGTATTCTGAGCTGGATCCCACAGCTTGAATAAGATGAGAAAGTTTGGAAAGGGGCCACTATGTGTATGATATGAATTTCCCTGTGACACTCAAATTGTAAGAAATGTCACATTTATTTTTTCAGTTAAAATAGATCTGGTACAGGTGCCTACTATCGTAGTGTCTTAGTGCCTTAGTCATCTAGTGCTGCTATAACAAAAATACCACAAGCAGATGGCTTTAACAAATTTATTTTCTCACAGTTTAGGAGGCTAGAAGTTCCAATTAAGGACACTGACTGGCTCTAGGGAAGGTTTTCTCTCTCTGTTGGCTCTGGGGGAAGGTTCTTGTCTCTTCTCAATTTCTGTTCCCTGGTTCCTTGGTGATCTTCACGTGGTGTGGCATCTATCTTTCCCCATCTCTTCTTGCTTCTCTGTGCCTAATCTGCTCCTTTTATATCTTAAAGGTGATTGGCTTAAGACACACCCTATACTGATATGGCCTCATTAACATAACAAATATAACCCTATTACCAAATGGGATTACATCCACAAATACAGGGTTTAGGATTTGCAACACGTATTTTGGCGGAGCACAATTCAATCTGTAACACCTAGGTTGTTGAGAATGCCATGGCCACTTGTTGCTGGGGTTCCACGTCACCTTCCTGGTCCTCACCTGTCAGTCATGTTTGAAGGAAAGTGGCACCCTGGCATCTTCTTCCCTCTGTGCCAGGCTTGGTCTTGGGGGTTGTCGTTGAGGCTCCCATAGTCACGGAGCAGGGCCCTTCTCCACAGGCACAGGGTGTCCTGGGTTATGCCACCTCGGGGTCCCCGCATGTAGATGGGCTCAGGCCTCTGCCACTCCTGGAACACCATCTGTACATACCCTTTCCAAGACTTGGGAGACCATCCTAGGGGCAGACATTCTTCTCTTAATCCTCAGACTCACAATCTCTATCCCTCCCTGCTGCTAGGCCATCAGCCAAGTTCCCTTCCTGGGTCTTCATCTTTGAAACTAAAGGCCTAACAACTGGTTATCTCCCAGGCAAATTCTCTGAACCACACTACACAAAACAAAACATAACACAAAGCAAGGAGTAGTTTACCACCTTCCACATATCCAACATACATACACACTGCTGCAAACCAAGCAAAGCAAGTCCTTTTACAAACCAGTACAGTAAAACCTGTGAAAGCCAGAACCTGTGTAAGGCAGAAACCTGTCAGAGAATATTTTCCACTAGACTGAGAGATAGAAAAGTGGTAAGAATGCACCCTGTCAAAGGCGGGAAACTTGCAAGACCTGGAAAAACAAGGCAGTCCTATCGAGTTCACAGGCTTCACTGTATATTGCAGTGGCTAAGAGCATGGACTGCTTCTATTCATGTCCCAGCTCTGCCATTTATTAGATGAGTAATTGTGGGCACATTGTTTAACCTGTTTTCTGATGTGTAAACTGGGGGGTAATAACTATCTCACCCAGAGCAGAAGTGCTAAGAGGTCTCACCATGCCTCATCTCAGCTCTGCCCTGGGTGCAGCAAAGTCCTTTCGTGAGGTCTAAAGATGAAGGGAGCATATGACCTGTTGCCACTGAGTTGATTCTGACTCATGGTGACCCCATGGGTGTCAGGATAGAACTGAGCTCCACAGGGTTTTCAAGGCTGATTTTTTGGAAGTAGATCACCACAACTTTCTTCCAAGGAACATCTAAGTGGACTAGAACCTCCAACTTTTTGGTTAGCAACCAAATGCATTAACTGTTTGCACCACCCAGGGACTCCTCTGATCATTATAGAGACATTGTTTTTTCTTTTTATAATTTATTTTATTTTTGTTTTTGTTGAGAATACACACAGCAGAACATACACCAATTCAACAATTCCTACATGTGTATTTCAGTGACATTGATTACGTTCTTCGAGTTGTGCAACCATTCTCCCCCTCCTTTCCTGAGCTATGCCTCCCTTGTTAACATAAACTCACTGCCCCCTAAGTATCCTATCTAATCTTTTGAGTTGTTGTTGTCAATTTGATCCCTTATAAACCAAAAAAACCAAACCCACTACCATCGAGTCAATTCTAACTCATGGTGACACTATAGGACAGAGTAGAACTACTGCATAGGGTTTCCAAGGCTGTGAGTCTTTACAGAAGCAGACTGCCACATCTTTCTCCCATGGGACAGCTGGTGGGTTCAAACTGCTGACCTTTCGGTTAGCAGCTGAGCGCTTAACCACTGCAGTCTCATATAGATAGATCTTAAAAGAGCACAATGCTCAAGGCAGACATTTTTTAATTAGTTAGGCTAAACTATTTTTTGGTTTTAAGAAGACTTCAGTGGATATTTTTGGTTTAAAGTTTAAAGATTATCTCAGGGCAATAGTTTCAGGGGTTCATCCAGCCTCCACGGCTCTAGAAAGTCTGGAGTCCAGGGAATTTAAAATTCTGTTCTGCATTTCCCCCCTTTTGATCAGGATTCTTCTATAGAATCTTTGATCAAAACGCTCAGTAATGGTAGCTGGGCACCATCCAGTTCTTCTGGTCTCATGACAAAGGAGACAGTCATTTATGGAGGCAATTAGTTACACATTCCATATCCTCCTCCTGTTCCCAACTCTCTTTCTGCCTCTGTTGCTTCATGTGAATAGAGACCAATTGTTGTATTTTGGGTGGCAGCCTGCGAGCTTTTAAGACCCCAGGCACTATGCAATGAAGTAGGAGATAGGAGTACTAAACACGTTATTAGGCCAATTAACTGGGATGTCCCATGAAACCATGACTCTAAATCTCCAAATCAAGGAACCAAATCCAATGAGGTGTTTGGTTGTACATAAGCAGCCTCAGCAGCTACTTTCTCTTTTTTTGTCTTTGTTGTAAATATAGAGGAATTTTAAAATAAAATTCATCCCAGAGATAAAGTACTGTCAATGTTTCTAAAGTGCATCATTGAGAAAAACAACAGTACAGGGAGGTTATATGACTCTACTGGATTGCAGGGCAGGTGGAAGCTAGGGAAGTTGAAAGGAGGGAGGGAGGGGTCCCCTGGGGTGGGACCTAGGGAAGGTGTATGGGTGGGGATTCAGGAGAATACCCTGGAGCTGAATGCAATGCCCGGCTTCCAAAATATTGTGGTGTGATAGTTAATGCTATGTGTCACCTTGACTATCCTATGATTCTCAGTGGTTTGGCAGACACTGGACTGGTTGCTCTTCCATAACGTAACATAATGCAATTACTTTCCATATTGTGATCTTATGTGATAAGCCAATCAATTGAAAGGGAGTTTCCTTGAGGGAGTGACCTGCCTCCAGTATATAAATGAATGTTCTGGCAAAGCTTGCTCTCTCAACCTTGAGCTCTTCTTGTCACCTGACCTCCAGTTCCTAGGATGTAAGCCTGCAGAAGTCTCCATCCTGCCACCTGACCTGCAGATTTTAGATTCGCTAGCCCCCACAATCCCGTAAGCAAGTAAAGGTCTCCAGCCTGCCGCCTAACCTACGGATTTGGGACTTGCCAACCCCCACGATTGCACGAGCCATTTCCTTGAATGTCAATCTCTCTCTCTCTTCCTACTGGTTTTTGCTCCTCTAGAGAACCCAGACTCAGACATGTGGATTCTTGTACTTCTTCTCCACCTCCAGTGCAGAGGAGCAGAAACTGCCTTTGGCATCCCAGGAACTGGGGCTGCTTTGGAGAGAGCTGCAGTCCCCTCACACCGGGCAATGTCAAAGACAAAATTATGTTGAAGACAAAATTAACACAGGTCGTTGATTCATAAACTGCAGCGAGGAAACCCTTCTGCTCGCCACTTTCGTTTCAGCAGGGGTTCAAGTGTGTTACAAGGAGACTACGTGTTTTTACAGAGTAAAATGAGGAAATACTGAGACAATCTCTGATTGGCAAGCATTGTATTAAACTGGGAGTTTTGGAAGCAGAGGAGGCTTTCTAATTGGTCCTTGGGTACATTTTGTAACCCTTGGTTGGCTGCAATGGGACACATGAGCAGTTTGGGGACATTTCAAAAGAGGATGGATTCTGGACAAGGCACAACTATAGAGACAGCAAAAAGGTCAGTGACTGCCAGGAGTTCAGGGAAGGGGAGAAGAGATGAATAGGTATACAAGGGGACATTTTTAGGGCAGTGAAACTCTTCTGTATAATACATGACATTATGCATTTGTCAAAACCCTATAGGCCTGTACAAGACAAAGAGTGAACCCTGATGTAAACTAGGGACTTTAGTTAATAGTAATAGATTGATATTGGTTTATCAATTATGACAAACTTACCGCATGAATGCAAGATGCTAATAATAGGAGAAAGACTGTGCAGAGGAGAGGGGATATATGGGAACTTTCTGCTCCAAAAAAATATTTTCTGCTCTAAAAAAATAAAGTCTGTTAAAAGAAAGAAAGAGGATGGATTGTTCCATGTTAGGGGTGAAGTGTTTTTGTGGCTGACCATTTCTCGGAACAAGTAAGGGTAGAAGGGGTGTTTTTTGTGATCAAACTATCATCATTGCCTCCACGGTGCGGGCTGTCACGGAGGACAGTTTCTCAACAGAGATCCAGACAAGAAGGCCCCTGACCCCTGGGTTCTAGGCCCAGCTGGCCACTAACTGGATTGGTCATACCGCTACCCTTTATACTCGACTCAGACCGACCGTATAGGACAGAGTAGAACTGCCCCCATAAGGCTTCCAAGTAGCGGCTGGTGGATTCAAACTGCCTACCTTTTGGTTAGCAGCTGAGCTTTTTTCCACTGTGCCACCAAGATTCCTCATCTCCCCGGTCCTGTTTATTATCTGGACATTGAAGGGGCTAGACTCTTCAAGAATGCTAAGTATCTGACTGTTAGGCAAATCCATCCTGTAATTGTGTTTTCTTTGGCCTACAGATTATTTAAAACATTTTTATTTTGCATACCTCTAGAAAGGTGTGTATTCTCCTATCCACAGCCCCTCCATGTTGGGCTCTACCTGTCCAGTTCCTGCACTCAGGTCACCTGCTCTGTCCCTCCAGACCTCTGAACCTGCAGCCCTTGAACCAGATGACTTCTAGTCCCCTTTCTGCCACTGGCCTCCTGTGGTTCTATGATTCTCAACGGCACCTTCTTACTTTTGTTGCCTCTCCCAGTCACCTCACACCACCTTCCACAAATATTTGACATTCCAGCCTCTTGAGTCAATTATGTCTTTCAGAAAACCAGAGACATAAATGATATAATTAATTCCCTGAGAGAAAATTAACAGAGGCAATGGCTATAAATATCCTGACCCACAATCAAGGGCTGAAACCCAAGGCCCCTCTTAGCCTGGTCTGACACCTCACTGATTGGAAGGGATCCGTCAGGCAGAGCCTGGCTCATGCGTGGAGCCACTGTCTTCACACAGCAGTGCAAGATGCAGCCTCAGCCCAGCCATTCCACCACCCCATGGCGACCAGGCCAGGGAGCAACACCCCTCCCCCATCCAGGCACGTCCCCCCAAGTAGCTGGGATCTGAGTCCAGACTCCAGAAGGGCACATCTTTCCTCACACACCTGTGCCCAGGGAACAGTTACTGTGTCCTCAGTTGGGGGCCTGGGCACTGTCTTGTCATCAGCCCCTTCCACCCCACCCCATGCCTTAACTACGGACCAGATAAATGGAGTTGAACAGGCTTCAAAGCAAAAGCTGAGCAGAACCATCTGTGGTTCGTTCCTGAGTGGGTCCTTTTTCTAGTGATGTAACGAGAGAGATCCAGACAGAAGGACACGGATTATAAGGACTGGGTTTTTTTTAACCTCACACGTTTACAATGGAAGTCCCCGGGTTAATACTTATGACTTAAGAAGGAACTACCGCAAAGCCTATTGTATTAAAAATCTGAGTTAAATACAATGGCTCATAATAACAAATGCACGCACTTCTTTGTGACACTCATGAAAACATTGCAAGCCTTCAGCAGTTGCTCGGCTTGAGGAAAGAGAAGCCTTCTGCCGTAACTGATCCCTTTGCCATTAACACTGTGCTGAGTGTGTAACTTTGTATTTGGTTTAACTTTTCCTGTTGTTTACCCTTGTAACAATGCCTCCAAAGCGTAAATCCCATGCAAGTGCTGGTGATACATCAAAGAAAAGGAAAACGATCATGATGGAAATAATAAAGCGATCAAAAAAGGGTGAAATGCCACCAGGTGTTGGAAAAGCGTTAGGCTACTGTCAATGATCGGAACAATTTTAAAGGATAAAGTGAGAATAATGGAGCATGTGAAAGGTTCTGCCCTGATGAAAGCTACAATTATGTACTGTATACCTACACACAGATGCTCTCTCTTCAGTACAGTATGTATATACTTTTATTATTACTGTATTACGATTATGTTTAAGATGTTTTAGTGTATTTGGAAGTGTTTCTTAAGTGTTTTATATGCATAGATAGATAAAATATATACTATATACTAAGACAAACATTTGACTAACTGATGCTGAATAAGAACTGTTACTACCTGTTCCGACTTACCTACAAATCTGACTTAAAGACAAACTTAGGAACGGGATCTGTTGGTAACCCAGGACGGCCTGTACTGGGATAATTATGGCTTTCATAGCGTTGATTACTTTAAGCTGTCAGTAATTTGAGTCTTTTTGCAGAGTTGATGACTAACTTTTTGTAATTGCATTCTGTCTTCCCACTTCCATCCCTAAGTAAAGGAAACCAAATCCTGAGTTCACAAGGCCTCAACCCCGGGCACCTTGTTGTCACACCCTGAATGCCACCATGGACACATCTCCTTCCAAATACCTCCTGGGCTTGTCACACTCGTACTTTCCACTCGGTCGTCTTATTAGAGAACGTCCATCAATCTCCTACCTCACATTTCTTTCACGAGAAGAAATGTGAAGCTTTAGGTTGGCCAGGGCTTTTCTTTTCTTTTTTTTTTTAACTTTCTTGTAGTGATATATACGTAACAAAATATTTGCTGTTTGAATCATTTTTACCTATTCAATTCAGCGACATTATTTATACTCACCATGTTGTGCAGCCATCACTACTGTTTCCAATTTTTTCCATCACTCTTAATAAAGCCTCTGTATCCCTTAAACACAAGGAACCCTGGCGGCACAGTTGTTAAGTGCTTGACTGCTAACCCAAAGGTCAACAGTTTGAACTCACCAGCTGCTCCGCAGGAGAAAGATGTCGTAGTCTGCTTCTGTAAAGATTTACAGCCTCGGAAACCCTATGAGGCAGTTCTACCCTGTCCTGTAAGGTCACTGTGAGTTGCTATGAATAGGAATCAACTTCATGGAAACAGATTTTTACCCCTTAAACAATAACACTCCCACCAGCCCCTGATAACCACTAATAAAGTTTGATCTCTATGCATTTGCCTATTCTTGGCTAGGGCTTTTGATGTAAATTATTCATGAATCACCCAAGCTATTTTGGCTCATGGAAAAAGGGTAAATGACAAATACTAGATACTTGAAACTGTATTTTCTACATAGTTGCAATTTTTGAACACTTTATTTTCCTTTAATAAATGTAATACCTACTGTCTTTGTTATCTAGTGCTGTTATAACAGAGATACCACAAGTGGATGGCTTTAACAAAGAAAAATTTATTTTCTCATAGTCTAGGAGGCTAGAAGGCTGAATTCAGGGTGCCAGCTTCCAGGGGAAGGCTTTTTCTCTGTGTCAGTTCTGGAGGAAGGTCCTTATCATCAATCTTCCCCTGGCTGGCCCAGTAAGCAACATCATGATAAATGGAGAAAATAATTGAAATTGATGAGGATTTCATTTTACTTGCATCCACAGCCAAAAAGCAAAGATGTCACTTTAAGGGCTAAGGTGCTCCTGACCCAAGCCATGGTGTTTTCAATCGCCTCATATGCATGTGAAAGCTGAACAATAAATAAGGAAGACCGAAGAAGAATTGATCCCTTTTAATTATGATGTTGGCAAAGAATATTGAATATACCGTGGATGGCCAGAAGAATGAACAAATCTGTCTTGGAAGAAGTACGGCCAGAATGCTCCTTAGAAGCAAGGATGGCAAGACTTCATCTCACATACTTTGGACGTGTTAATCAGGAGGGGCCAGTCCCTGGAGAAGGACATCATACTTGGTGAAGTAGAAGGTCAGCAAAAAAGAGGAAGACCTTCAATGAGATGGTTTGACACAGTGGCTGCAACAATGGGCTCAAGCGTAACAAAGATTGGGAGGATGGCGCAGGACCAGGCAGTGTTTTGTTCTGTTGTACATAGGGTTGCTATGAATGGGAACCAGCTCCATAGCTCCTAACAACAACAGGAATGTCTCAGCGCAGGGAACCCAGAGCCAAAAGACATGCTCTGTTCCCAGCTTTGCTTTCTTGGTAGTAGGAGATCCCTCTATCTCTCTGCTTGCTTCTCTCTTTTATATCTCAAAATAGATTGACTCAAGATACAACCTAATTGTGATTCTTAAGATTATGTGTCAACTTGGCTGGGCCATGATGCTCAGTGTTTTAATGTGATCACTCCCATGATTGAATATAATGTGAGTAGCCAATCAGATGAAAGGGAGTCTCCTTGGGGGTGTGGCCTGCATCTAAATATAAGCAGACCTTCTGACTTTTTGCTTTCTCTGGATTCTGCAGCTGCCTCCTGTCGTCTCATCTCCAGTTCTTGGGACTTGAGCTGTCAGCTTATCTGCCGAACTTGGGATTCGTCAATCTTCACAGCCTGTGAGTGGGAGCCCTGCTCTCCAACCTGCCGATCTTGGGCTTGCCAGCTTCTGCTGCTGTGTGACTTGGGAGAGGCCTCTACCCTGATCCACGGA
This sequence comes from Dugong dugon, assembly GCA_030035585.1. Taxonomy (NCBI): domain Eukaryota; kingdom Metazoa; phylum Chordata; class Mammalia; order Sirenia; family Dugongidae; genus Dugong; species Dugong dugon. The sequence continues at coordinate 77,053,310 of CM057460.1, read as the reverse complement.
CTTGGGACGTTCTAGCCTCTACAATCGTGTGAGCTGTTTCCTTGATATAAATCTCTCTCTCTATATATATATATTTATACACTTTACTGGTTTTGCTTCTCTAGAGAACCCAGCTTAAGACACTAGTCTTGTAGATTGAGTCCTGCTTCATTAACATCATAGAGGTGGGACTTACAACACATAGGAAAATCACATCAGATAACAGAATGGTGGACAATCACACCATACTGGGAATCATGGCCTAGCCAAATTGACATATATTTTGGGGAGACACAATTCAATCCATAACACCTGCCAATGTGAAAATTCTGAAAAGTGTGAAAAAGAAAATAATTATCCCAAATTCTTGCCTGGGAGGATCATTTAAACAATAATTGCTGTTAATACTTCACATCTTTCTTCAGTCTTTGCTTCATCAATATTTATATTTCTAGAGTGGAGACTATATGGCCCATATAATTTTGTATCCGGCATTTGTACTTAAACATTTGCCCATATAATAAAAATGCAATAATGAAATAATAAAAATTGCCCATATAATCAAAAATTTTTCAACGGCAACACAGTTTTAAATGAAGTTGATGTGCCATATTTTTAAGTATATATATATATATATATATATATATATATATATGTCAGTGGGTATGATTATTAAAATATACACAACACCACCAAAAAAATGTTGACACCCATGCTAATTTTAGATGTTGGAAAAGCAATCAAATTAGCCCTTCCCTTCTCTCCATACCCTCTCCCTTGGAAGTTTCATCCAATCTTGTGTTGACTCCAAGATGTGTATTTCAAACCATGTCATTTCTCTCTATCACATTTCCAACTTCCTGCTTGAGATCACAGCCTGGTTAATTTGTCAGAACTTCATATGTACGAAATGGAACTTATCTTCTCTCCAAACCCTGCTCTTTCCATCAGGTTCCCTATTCTGATAAAGGTACCACCGGGCCTCTAGCCTTGAAACCTGAGGCAAAAAAGCAAATGTATTGTATAGATAAGGAGTTTTCTAAAGTGGTGACTAATTTTTAAAATTCATGTATGAGTAGAGGACAACCAGCAACAAGCAAGCTGAATAAATGCATTTATTCACTAAATATTTATTAAGTACCTACCATGTTCCTGGAGGCATAGTTCTAGGAATTGAGGTTCATTGGTAAATAAATAAGACAAGAGTCTCTGTCCTCATGGAATCTTCATTCTAGAAGTACCAGGCTTCTGGTTTTGGCCCAAGAGCAGCAAGCTGTGCCCTCTTACCAGAGCATCAGGAAAAATCAGGAGGGACAGATCCCCACATTGTCCTGCTGTGAGCTAGAGTGTGCTGCTATTAGCACTGGGTTCTGGAGTGTGAAGCAAGGATAAGAAGGAGTAAGAAGACCCCATCGCCTTTGTTCACCCTCAGAGGCAGATTACCCAATAAGCAAGGTAAGCACGGTGCTTACCTTGCTTACCAGATCAAAGATGTGGTGAAACCCATGTGAAATTGCCCACTACAGATAAGTAAGTAAGCATAAGTAAGCCAGTGCTTACCTTGCTTACTGGGTCATCTGCCCCTGTCAGGGGTTGTAAATTTGAAGAAGCTTTGATTCTGTAGGAAGGTGCTGTGTGGTTGGGAGAGAGATGCCAGCCATACCTAGAAGCAGAATCTTTGATGTGGTTGAAAAATGTGGAATTGTTCACTATAGATGATCTGGTAAGCAGGGTAAGCACCATACTTACCTTGCCTATTGGATAATCTGCTCTTGGTTATCCTACATGTTTGGTTATCCTAGATGTTACCTTACATGGAAAAAGGAACTTTGCAGGTGTGGTTAAGGATCTTGAGATGGTGAGATTATCCTAGATTATCCACATGGTCCTGATGTAATCACAGGGTCTTTATAAAAGGAAGGCAATGTCAAAGATGGAAAAAGGAAAATGGAAGGGATAGTGGAAGCAGAAGTTGGAATGACACACTTTGAAGATGGAGGAAGGGGCCATGAGCCAAAGAATGCAGGTGGCTTCAAAAGCTGGAAAAGTCAAGAAAACAAATTCTCCACTGGAGCCTTCAGAAGAAATGCGGCCCTGCTGACACCTTGAGACTCACATCAGACATCTGACCTCCAAAGCTGTAAAATAATAAACGTGTGGTAAATCGCTAAGTTTGTGGTAATTTGTTACCGCAGCAATAGGAAACTAATACGCCAAGCGAGTAGATTGGCTTGCTTCAATTCCATAGACACCAAAAGTAGACTCAAGTCTCTCTGTGAGTTTATTACTCACAACACAGCAAACAGCAGGAGTATCCACGTGGTAGAGCTGGTTCCCTTGTCCCCAACTCCCATGGAGAGATGTGATGGACCCAGATGGTAGCTGTGCACACAGTGAGCTGTGCCACAGCTGAGGAGCTCAGCGCCAAGAGCTCAGCACCTTTCATAGCAAGCAGTAAACAAGGCAATCCCTCTGGCCTGGAGAATGAGTAGTCAGTACAGTGTAGACTCACACCAGAGTTACCTTGACCTGTGCACGACTAGCCACAGAAATGACTCAGAATCAGAAGACTGTTAGGCCTTGCACTATGGCACACTGAGCAAGGATGTGCAGGGACACTTGGGTCTAAGCTGGACTCCCTCTTTCCAACATGGAACCCCGCCCCTGCACCCTGCAGGCTGCCTTCCCAACCTCAGCCTTGTGCTACCAAGCCTCAGAAATGGCCTTGGTTCACCTAGGGGAGGTTCATTTTCAGTCCCCAGCAAATGCCTCTTTGTCCTCAAAGCGATTCATTTTAGGCTTGAGAATTGGGCAGAGGCGTTCCCACTTGGGACCGCAGAAATGTCCCCACACAGTCTACAGTGGGCCACTCAAGGTCAGCAGGAAGTTATAAATGCCACTCGGACAAGGTCTGCAACCCAGCCAGAGCTGAGCCTCAATTGGATCTCTGTGCGAGGCTGAGTGTTTGATTCTGGGTGCCCAAGGTAGACCTGGAGGAGGATTAACCAGCCAGCAGCCTCACGGGAGGGACGGAGACTTGGTCTCTTCATCACAACCAATAAGATGTGTGGGGGAGATACCATTAAAAATGGCCTTCCAAATATTTTCCTTAGAACAGAGCTTGCGTTTACTCTCAGAGGCAGCTACCGGCGACTGGCCAGTGATTAAAACAACGCTGACTCCAGGGTTCTGAAGACTAAGAATCTAGAGAAGATAAAGGACTTGCGTAGTGTCTCTCTTTCTCTCTCTCACACACACACGTGCACACACACACACTCATGCACACACACACACACACTTATTTTTCCCTTTGGCATGGAAAAATATGAAATAAGAAAATCTCGCCCTTTTTTTTCCCCCTCTAAGACATTGCCTTTGAAGATGATCTTCTCATTCCAGAATATTATCTAAGACAGGACAACAGTTTCTCTGCAGGGTATGAGAACAAGCTCGCTTCCTGCTGAGGAAATGTTTTTCCTTGTGGTTGGTGGCATGATTTAGGCATAGTTTGAATATTAAAATCCCTCAGTAGACATTTAAGAAATGTAACTGTTCTATATTGCATATCAGTAATACCCAAACCCAACGACAGCAAAACAAAGTGTATTCTCATCTAAACTCAAAGAGAAAAATGTCTTTTGGCTTCATAGGATTATACAAAAATGTATGCCACAAAGCACGATTAGATAATATGTTTCTTCCATTAAATTTTAGAATTTAATACAAAGTACCCCCGTGGAGGGTTTGCAATCAGATGCTTCAGCTAGTAACCAAAATGTGTGTTCTCCGAAGGTTCAAGAGGTAGGTGACAAACGTCCACAATAAGACAATGAGTACTGATCCAGGGAAGTCAACCATAAGGGCAGGGACCTCTTCTCTCTGTATCCCCAACACCCAGAACCATGCCAGGTATACCATAGACACTCAGTAAACGTTTGTTGAATAAATTAATGCACAAAAGAGAGGCTTTTCTTGGAAAGCTGGCTTGCACCCTGTTCTATCACAAGAATTTAAAGAAGTCTCACTAAGAAAAAGGCAAATTAAAAAACAGTATGTATAGTACAATACTTTTAAAATTTTTTTTTACAGCTATATGCTTTAGAAGAGCCTAGAAAAGTATTGAAAGGACACACCCTGCACTACCAACAATGATTACTTCTGAGGACTGGGAAGGACTTCAGGTGAGAGGACTGTGACATTTCACATAATTTATACATCTCTGCAATGTACGATGTGGTAAAATAAATTTGTATTAATGTATTGGTTAAAAAAATAAGGATTTTTTTAGATCTCACTTAAAATGTGCAAAGCACTCTAATACACGGTATGGTGGTAAAGAATGAGAAGCCAAGGTTTAGGACGGTCCATCACTTCTGATCAGGTGTCATAATAATTTCCTAACTTCTGACCAGATGATCTCTATTCACCAGGCCAGCAGTAAGTTATAAGAAGAAAAAAAAAAAAAGAAGAATGCTATAAAAAAAAGTTAGTAGAATGTTAAGAACTGCATTAGGTTCAATACTTATGTACTCAACAATTATCTGAGTGCTATGCTTAAAAGGAGTCCCTGGGTGGAGCAAATGGTTAAGCACGCAACTCCTAGCCAAAAGGTTGGCAGTTCAAACCCACCCAGAGGCACCTCGGAAGACAGGCCTGATGATCTGCTTCTGAAAGGTCACAGCCTTGAAAACCCTATGGAGCAGTTCTACTCTGCACACGTGGGGTCGCCATGAGTTGGAATCAACTCAGCAGCAACTAACAACCAACTTACTTTAGGGACTTGTAAGTACAACAGGAACAGTGGCAGAAAGGGTAACATGGTGGAAAGAAGTCAGGGTTCTAGGTGAATGTTTGAAAGTCACCAAAAGTTCCTGTCAGATTTAGAACCTCAGACTGGAATTTCCTTCTTCAAGTTTGGTTGTTACAGACTATTCTTCATCTAACCCCTATGCTTTATTGCTCTTCCATTTCATGTGTAGAATACCCATTGAACATAATGTGGTCATGTGATGTTTTTCCTGTAAATTTATCATAATTGCAATTGTAGATACACAGCGATCTATAAATGCAAAGAAAATAAACCTTCTAATGAGGACTCAAACTAACCACCTTAGGGAATCCCTCTTTTTGATTGTATTTCAAGGCCATTAAAATATTTGTTTCGTGATTTATTCTTCCTGTGGACAGATGCAGGGACCAGGCTATTTTTCACATGACAGTGGAGTTTTCTTTTCAAATATTCTACTTGGCCTTGCGGTGAAATGTGCATTGTGATACTTCCTCATAGTGAAACACACAAAGCGTTATTCATCAAACCGTATTTTCGGGCATACTTCTCATTATTCTTTCAAGTACATAAACATATGAAAGCCCTATACTCTCTCCACAATATAAAAATAATAAAAGCTGTGGTACAATTCCTGACACGTATGTACGTGGATTTTAAGGACAGGGTTGCCATATTTCACATAAAGTTCTCTCTTGTTCTCTGTCCTCCTCCCTCCCCCACACCAAATACATAACTGTACTGCGTCTGATGCTAAATCAGGGTAAATGAGACGTGACCTATTAAAAAGGAAATGAATAATTTGAATGAGGGAAAAATTGCATTCTTGGCTAGAGGCATGGACGTCATGGTTTGAATGGGTAGGTTTATTCTACCACTTCACCAGATGATTTTGCATTTTGGGTGGCATGTCTTCCATCATGAAAATTACCTCAAGGAGTCAGCAAAATAAGTCAAACCATGTTTTGGTGCTAGCTACTTTTTTTTTTTTCTAGAGTAAATGCTACAGATTCTTTTTAATGGATGTGTTTATGGCAGAATTTTCTTTAAGGGGTCCCTGGGAATAGTTCTTATTAAATTCCCTAAAACTTGATCTAAATTAGGAATTAAATGATCTGTGTGAGCAGGCACACAGGTCAATGTTTTCTGGGTAAAACTATTAGTAGAGTCCCTCATGTGTTCTAAGCCCGAGTGGAATGAACCTCACTCCCTGCTTACGGACCATGAAGGAGGAGGGGAGAGGAGGCTAGGGAGTCATCATCAGACCATTCCTTCATGTCCTTGGGGCTGTCCGAGTGATGCAGGGCTTATCTGCTGGAGGCTGTGTCTACACACAAAGAGCAAATATCTGGATTTGTTAGTTGCAGAATAAATAGAACATTTTATACAGTTATCAGTTGCCTTTGAGCTGATTCTGACTCATGGTGACTCCGTCCATGTCAGAGTAGAACTGTGCTCCACAGGGTTTTCAATGACTGATTTTTCAGAAGTAGATTGCCAGGCCTTTCTTCTGAGGTGCTTCTGGGTGGACTTGAACTTCCAACATTTCCTTTAGCAGCAGAGCAAATTAACTGTTTGCACCACCCAGGGATGGTACTCTCTGAATGTCAGTGACCAACATGGCTTTGATCAGGCAACTCCAGTAGAAAGCAAAGACAATTTGATAACCTATGAGGTGGCCAGTTCCTGTATTCCATGTCACTCTCTCACAGACTGCTGTATGCTGGTGGTTGCACAGTTTTTCACTTCTTTTTCTGTCTCTTTTTACTTAGAACAAGGAGGAAGAGGGACGGAAAAGAGTTTTAAAACATTATAATCAGTATTGTCTCCTTTATGAAATGAATTAAAAAACCAAAACTAAACCTGTTGCCTTCGAGTTGATTCCGACTCATAGTGACCCTGTTGAAATGAGAGTTGTTGTTGTTAGGTGTCATCTAGTTGATTCCAACTCATAACGACCCTATGTACAACGGAACGAAACACTGCCCCGTCCTGTGCCATCCTCATGATCCTTGTTATGCTTGAGCCCATTGTTGCAGCCACTTTGTCAATCCATCTCTTTGAGAGCCTTCCTCTTTTTCACTGACCCTCTACCTTAGCAAGCATGATGTCCTTCTCCAGGGACTGATCCCTCCTGATAACATGTCCAAAGTATGTGAGACATAGTTACACCATCCTTGTTTCTAAGGAGCACTCTGGTTGTACTTTTTCCAAGGCAGATTTGTTCTTTTTTGGCAGTCCATGGTATATTCAATATTCTTTGCCAACACCACGATTCAAAGGCATCAATTCTTCTTCGGTCTTCCTTGTTCATTGTCCAGCTTTCGCATGTATATGAAGCGTTTGAAAACACCATGGCTTGAGTCCGGTGCACCTTAGTCTTCAAGGTGACATCTTTGCTTTTTCACGTTTTAAAGAAGCCTTTTGCATCAGATTTGCCAAATGAATAGTTCCTATTATTTCTAGATAATTAAGTCAACGTTGAGAGAAATAATAAATAAACTACCTGTACTATGATTGAAGTAATCAGAAAACACACTATGATAACAGGATTTTTTAGGATTAGTTTTTTTTTAAAGGTGGGGATGTGATAGGGAGAATAAATCCTCCTCTACCCCAAGTACACTGCTACTGTAGCAGTGATGCTCCTTTCAGTAAGAGAGTCTTTAGGGTTCTTACTTCTAAGTTAGAATTAGATGCATGAAATAAAGAAAGGAGATGTGTTTGCAGATGTGTTACAACACCTAAAGTTGAAAAACAGGTAGTGAGTTGCCTATGGTATGCAAAAGCAAGGTCCAGGTTAACTTCTAAGCTTGCAGTTTCTCAACTCCAAACCATAGTATCAAGATTGGGAAAAGCCTATTCTCTTAGAGAAAGGACTTAATTGTTTTGTTCTCGAGACAACAATCCTTTATCCTTCATATATCCTTTATCTTTGATGTATAAATGCCCTTATATTTTTTGGGGGGAACTGAAGAGGAGTGTTTTAATAGCCTAGCATTTATAGGATTACTAAACAGTATCAAGTTACTGCCAGAGATCATTTCTGAAATTAGAGTCTGCACATTGGAAATATAATGTAAGCATTTAATGTTAAGTATTACCATCATTATAATCACGATTAAAATGGTCTATCTGTACTTTCTGCTCACGTAAAGATGTTTGCCTTAGAAATGTTGTTGTTGTCTTGTGCCATTGAGTTGATTCTGAGCCGTGGAGATCCCACGTGTTACAGAGTAGAACTGCTCCACAGGGTTTTCTTGGCTGTCGTCTTTATGGAAGCAGATCGCCAAGTTTTTCCTTCCACAGTACTGCTGGCTGGGTTTGAACTGCCAGTCTTTACGTTAGCAGTTGAGGGCAAATCCATTTGTGCCACCCAGGAATTTTGCCTTAGAAATAATGCCTATTAATATGCTAAGAGTCGGAATCAACTCAACGGCAACCAGTTTGGGTTTTGGTTTGTAATTACCAAGCTCTGAATTATAGGTCTGAGCTAATTTGGATTTGCTCTCTTTTTTCATAATTAAAAACAACAGATAACAGCTTTTGGGGGCTATTCATAATAACCCCAAACTGGAAACAACTCAAATGTCCAACAACAGATGATTGGATGAACAAATTATAATACTTCCATAAATGGAATACTACTCAGAAATAGAAAAGAGCTAACTGCTGATACATGTAGCAACATGGATGAATGTGAGAAACATTATGCTGCCAAAAAAAAAAAAACACCCAGACACAAAAGAGTACATACTGAATGATTCCATTTGTACGAAATTCTAGAAAAGGCAAAACTAATCTGTAATGACAGACTGCAGATCAGTGGTTGCCTGGGGCCAGGGAATGGACAGCAAAGAGGCATAAGGGAACTTTTTGGGTGATGGAAATGCTCTGTATCTTGACTGTGGTTGTTAGGAGGGTGTACTATATTTTTACACAAATAACGTGCACCTTCTATGTTTGTTTGCCAATTGCTCCCTCCTCTTCTGAGGTATTTCATAAGTGCCACTATACTGATTTATTTTTACATGTTTCTGTAAAAAAATTAGCATAGCGTGCTTACAAAAATACCTCTGGATGTGGAGGGTGAGATTGGCAAACAAGCATAGAAGGTGCGCATTATTGTGTGAAAACATGGTATACATTTATCAAAACTCATCAAACTGTACACTTAAATGGGTGTATATTATTGTATCCTCCAAATGTCTGTCAGTTTGTCATATTGTGGGGGCTTGAGTGTTGCTGTGATGCTGGTAGCTATGCCACCCGTATTCAGATACCAGCAGGGTCACCCATGGTGCACAGGTTTCAGCTCAGCTTCCAGACTCAGACAGACTAGGAAAAAGGACCTGGCAGTCTACTTCTGAAAAGAATTAGCCAGTGAAAACCTTACAAATAGCAGTGGGACACTGTCTGATATAGTGCTAGAAGATGAGCCCCCAAGGTTGGAAAGCACTCAAAATACGACTGCGGAAGAGCTGCCTCCTCAAAGTAGAGTCGACCTTAATGACATGGATGAAGTCAAGCTTTCGGGACCTTCATCTGCTGAGGTGGCACAATGTAAAATGAGAAGAGACAGCTGCAAACACTCATTAATATTCAAAATGTGGAATGTACGAAGTATGAATCTAGGAAAACTGGAAATCTTCAGAAATGAAATAGAATGCATAAAGATCAATATCCTAGGCATCAGTGAGCTGAAATGGACTGGTATTGGCCATTTTCAATCAGACAATCACATGGTCTACCATGCTGGGAATGACAACTTGAAGAGGAATGGCGTTGCATTCATCATCAAAAAGAATATTTCAAGATCTGTACTGAAGTACAACACCGTCCATGATGGGATAACATCCATACGCCTACAAGGAAGACCAGTTAATGTGACTATTTATCAAATTTACACACAAACCACTAAGGCCAAAGATGAAGAATTGAAGATTTTTACCAGCTTCTGCAATCTGAAATTGATGGAACATGCAATCAGGATGCATTGATAATTACTAGTTGTCATGGACTGACTTGTGTCCCCAAAAAATATCTGTCAACTTGTCTAGGTCATGATTCCCAGTATTGTATGATTGTCTATCATTTTGTCATCTGATGTGATTTCCCTATGTGTTGTAAATCCTATCACTATTATGTAATTAGATGGATTAGCGGCAGTCATATTGTTGAGATCTACAAGATTAGATAGCGTCTTAAGCCAGTCTCTTCTGAGATATAAAAGAGAGAAGCAAGCAGAGAGACAGGGGAGCCTCATACCACCAAGAAATCAGCACCAGGAGTAGAATGCATCCTTTGGACCTGAGGTTCCTGCGCTGTTATTTGCTATAATTTGCTCCCAGACCAAGGGAAGACTGACGCATCACAAGGACCTTCCTCCAGGGCCAAGAGAGAGAGCAAGCCTTTCCCTGGAACCGGCAACCTAAATCAGACTTCTAGCCTACTAGACTGTGAGAGAATAGACTTCTCTTTGTCAAAGCCATCCACTTGTGGTATTTCTGTTATAGCAAAGGAACAGACCATCAATTGCTCATATGCAAAGTCAAGTTGAAACTTAAGAAAATTAGAACAATTCCAGGACAGCCAAAGTACAACCTTGAGTATATCCCACCTGAATTTAGCGACCATCTCAAGAATAGATTTGACGCATTGAACACTAATGACCAAAGACCAGACAAGTTGTAGAATGACATCCAGGACATCATATATGAAGAAAACAAGAGGTCATTAAAAAGACAGGAAAGAAAGAAAAGACCAAAATGGATGTCAGAAGAGATTCTGAAACTTGCTGTTGAACGTGGAGTGGCTAAAGCAAAAGGATGAAATGATGAAGTAAAAGAGCTGAACAGAAGATTTCAAAGGGCGTTTCGAGAAGACAAAGTAAAGTATTATAATGACATGTGCAAAGAGCTGGAGATAGAAAACCAAAAGGGAAGAACATGCTTGGCATTTCTCAAGCTGAAAGAACTGAAGAAAAAATTCAAGCCTCGAGATGCAATAGTGAAGGACTCTATGGGGAAAATATTAAACGACGCAAGAAGCATCAAAAGAAGATGGAAGGAATACATAAAGTCATTATACCAAAAAGAATTGGTCGATGTTCAACCATTTCAAGAGGTAGCATATGATCAGGAACCGATGGTACCGAAGGAAGAAGTCCAAGCTGCACTGAAGGCATTTTCGAAAAACAAGGCTCCAGGAATTGATGGACTATCAACTGAGATGTTTCAACAAATGGCTGCAGCGCTGAAATGCTCACTTGTCTATGTCAAGAAATTTGGAAGACAGCTACCTGGCCAACTGAATGGAAGAGATTCATATTTATGCCTATTCCCAAGAAAAGTGATCCAACCAAATGAAGAAATTATCAACAATATCATTAATATCACACACAAGTAAAATTTTGCTGAAGGTCATTCAAAAGCAGCTGCAGCAGTATATCGACAGGGAACTGCCAGAAATTCAGGCCGAAGAGAACATGGAACCAGAGATACCATTGCTGATGTCAGATGGATCCTGGCTGAAAGCAGAGAAAGATGTCTACCTGTGTTTTATTGACGATGCAAAGGCATTTGACTGTGTGGATCATAAGAAATTATAGATAGCATTTCGAAGAATGGGAATACCAGAACACTTAATTGTGCTCTTGAGGAACCTGTACGTAGATCAAGAGGAGGTTGTTTGGACAGCGCGGTTTCAAGTCAGGAGAGGTGTGCATCAGGGTTGTATCCTTTCACCATATCTATTCAATCTGTATGCTGAGCAAATAATCTGAGAAGCTGGACTATATGAAAAAGAATGGGACATCAGGATTGGAAGAAGACTCATTAACAACCTTGCTTGCTGAAAGTGAAGAGGACGTGGAGCACTTACTGATGAAGATCAAAGACCATGGCCTTCAGTATGGATTACACATCAACATAAAGAAAACAAAAATCCTCACAACTGGACCAATAAGCAACATCATGATAAATAAGCAACATCATGATAAATGGAGAAAAGATTGAAGTTGTCAAGGATTTCCTTTTACTTGGATCCACAGTCAACATCCATGGAAGCAGCAGTCAAGAAATCAAGACACAGTGCATTGGGCAAATCTGCTAGAAAAGACCTCTTTAAAGTGTGGAAAAGCAAAGATGTCACCTTGACGACTAAGGTGTGCCTGACCCAAGCCATGCTATTTTCAATCGCATCATACGCTCGCAAAAGTTGGACAATGGATAAGGAAGACCAAAAGAATTGACACCTTTGAATCGTGGTATTGGTGAAGAATATTGAATATACCATGGACTGCCAAAAGAACGAACAAATCTGTCTTGGAAGAAGTACAACCAGAATGCTCCTTAGAAGCAAGATGGTGAGGCTACATCTTACATACTTTGGACATGTTGTCAGGAGGGATCAATCCCTGGAGAAGGACATCATGCTTGGTAAAGTACAGGGTCAGTGAGAAAGAGGAAGACCGTCAATGAGATGGATTGACACAGTGGCTGCAACAATGGGCTCAAGCATAACAAAGATTGTGAAGATGGCGCAGGACAGGGCAGTGTTTTGTTCTGTGGTCCACAGGGTCACTACAAGTCGAAACCAACTCAATGGCACCTAACAACAGCAACATATTATTGTATATAAATTACATCTCAATGAAGTTAATTTTAATATAAGAGCTGAAAGCAGCAACAACAACAGCCTGGAACTGGAGTATTTATTGGATCTTTGATTTCTGTGACCTGAATGATACATATCGAACTGTTAGAAATGGTTACTCCAATGGAGTCGGATTTGGGGAGGAGGAATGAGAGGAATGTATTTTGTTTTCTTTTTTATACTTTATGCCCTTCTTACAAGTAGATGTTACCTTTGTAATAAGAAGAGGAAGGAAGAAAGAAGAAAAAAAGGAAAAGTCCCAGATAAGATAACGCTACACTGAGAGATGCCACACTGTGTTCTTAATGTGCTTACTCTTACGGTATGGGTGTAGCTGTATGTGTAGTTATTGTGTGGTTAAATTAATGTCAGGCTGTGGGCTTGCAAGAGGGTAAGTTTTTCTAACACTTCCCTGTGTGGAGGCTGCTGGCTCATAACCTGGGTTGGGGTGTATTAGGGGTGGGCAAACTCCCCCAAGCAGAAAATAATAGGGAGTCAGCCATGTAGCCATGAAAAATACTATGCCAACCCTATGGAGATCCGGGTGTAAAAAAATCTTCAGATAAAGGACTTGGGGCTCAGTGAAGAGCTTCAGAGATTTCATAGATTCTGTACCCCCACTTCTCCCACCCCATGGTTTTTAGTATTTCTTTTAAAAAATGCTGGTCCTACTTTGGCGAGTGGCGTCTGGCATCTTAAAAGCTTGCAAGCGGCCATCTAAGATGCATCAATTGGTCCCAACCACCTGGAGTAAAGGAGAATGAAGAACACCAAAGACACAAGGAAAGGATTAGCCCAAGAGACAGAACGGGCCACATAAACCAGAGACTTCATCAGCCTGAGACCAGAAAAACTAGATGGTGCCTGGTGACCACTAATGACCACACTGACAGGAAACACAGCAGAGAGACCCGGATGGAGCAGGAGAAAGGTGGGGTGCAGAACTCAAATTCTAGTAAGAAGACCAGACTTAATGGTCTGACTGAGATTGGAGGAACCCCGGAAAGCATGGCCTCTGGATTCTCTATCAGCCCAGAAATAAAACAATTTCCAAGGCCAACTCTTCAGACAGGGATTGGACTGGACTATGGGACATAAAGTGATACTCGTGAGGAGTGTGCCTCTTACAAGAGACTAAACGGGCAGCTTCTGTCTGGAGGTGAGATGGGAAGGCAGAGAGGGTTAGGCGCTGGTTGAATGGACATGGGGAATCAGAGGTGGAAAGGAGGAGTGTGCTGTCACAGTATGGGGAGAGCAATCAGAGTCACATAACAATGTACGTATAAATTTTTGTGTGGGAAAAAATAAATAAATAAATGCTGGCCCATCTCAGCTAGGTTAAGGGGGATGAAAAAGCTTTTTTTGTTGTTGTTTTGCTTGTTCTGTCATTGAGCTTCAGAGAAAAAGAGCTAGGTGTCCTGGATGGCCAGACTTTGTGGTGACTGAAGGCAAAAAACTGAGGAGCAAGGAGCCAAGGCTGCTTAAACAGATGTTCCCCCACCCTTCCCCCGCCCCAGCAGTTCTTCCAGAATTTTCTGTGAAAACCTTGGGGTGGGGGGTGGGATGGAAGGAGGGAAGGGTGCTTGGTTATGATAACATATACTCAGTAGAAAACGATAATTTAAAGGTTAGCTTGTATTGCAATGTGCCTTTCCACATGGCAAGAAGCAAGTTTGGTTGGCCTCCGCTTGTCAGGGTGATTGAGAGAAGTCTTTGAACACCGACGCTTGTGGTCCTGTGACTGACTGACCTGTCTGTGTACGGTCCACTTCGGAAACAGAAACTTCCCCGGTGGCATGGGAAAGAAAACACCGACCTAATCCTGAAAGGGTAACTTTAAACCAAAGCCCAACCAAGAGAGAGAACAGGAGAGAGGCTGCCAGCTGAGCCAGACCAGAAATAACAGCTCCATTGTCCGGCACAGGATGGCTCACAGAGCACACTCCTGCCTTCTTTGGCATTCTCTACACACTGACACTTCTATTACCCTAGAGAATGCATTCCAGTGGCAGACAGCCTTCATCTGACACTACAGCTGGGGCAAAAATCACACTGGAGGCATGGGATGTCAGGTATGGGGAGGTTGTGATGTGAAAAACCATTAAACATAAATGGAGCTAACATCAAATCTGCAGAAAACAGAAACTCGGGGTCTGGGAGTGTTGGGTCCATGGGACAGGAGCAAAAGTGGGTCAGAAATAGGGGTGGTAAGAAAGGGTGAGCACAGAGAGCATGCAGCAAGGAATGAGCCCAGGTACTAGAAGAGTTTAGTGGCCTGAGAGCCAAAATCCCTCCTAGGCCCCTAAGAGCTGTGAGGAGGATGTCAGCTGGTGAGAGCTCAGGCAGCAGTATAAACCCCCTGGGGGCAGGGGCTATCTGAGGCTCCCCATTTACCACATAAAAATCCTTTAGGAGGATTAAAAGCCACACCATAAAGGTTTTAAAGCAAAAGAGTGGATAGATAACTGCCAGAATGGCAAAGTGGAAAGAGGCTTTGGTGGAAGTCAGGAGCCATGAGTTTTAGTCTATGATGCTGGGTAAGTCACCCTACCTCCGCCAGCTTGGGTTTTGACCAGGGCTTGGAATGGGTTCGAACTAGTTCAGTGGTGGCTGTTGAAGCGAAATCAGAACATGCTTGAATGTTTTAAATTTGGGTGAAGCAGAAGGATAAGCAGAATGGGAAAAATAGAGTTGAAGCCCTAGAATGGGAGATTGGATTATTGCCAGGACTGTGGAGAGTGACACACATTCAAAGCCGCGCTATCGACTGCCATCTCTGAGTGGGACACCGCTGTTTCCGACTCTGCCAATCAAGAGATTTGGTTGCTATGCAACTTGCAGCCTGTCCTTGTTTCCTAAGAGGAAGATCAAGTTTCTAGCAGGGCTTCGACTCGTAATGTCTCCCATTCCGCTTATAGTTCCACTTCACTCACATTTTAAACATTCTGGTCTGTTTGGGTTTCACTTCATCAGCCATGACTGAACTGGGCAGAACTGGTTCGAAGCCCTAGTTTTGACATCAGCTAGCGAGTGGGTTCAAAACCACCGGCTGCTCCGTGGGAGAAAGGTGTGGCAGTCTGCTTCTGTAGAGATTTACAGCCTTGGAAACCCTATGGGGCCAGTATGAGTTGGAATCTACTCAATGACAGTGGGTTTGGTTTGGATTTTGGTTAGTGAGCTGGTAAGGAGCCCTGGTGGTGCAATGGTTCAGTGCTCGGCTGCTAACCAAAAGGTCAGCGGTTGGAACCCACCAGCCGCTCCTCAGTAAAAAGATGTGGCAGTCTGCTTTCATGAAGATTACAGCCTTGGAAACCCTGTAGGACAGTTCTACTCTGTCCTGGGAATGAATCAGAATGGACTCCATGGCAACGGATTTGGTTTGGAGTGATGTAGCACAGGATGGTACTTCTGACATCCCTTCTCCGTCTGTACTTCTCTGAGCATATGCCTCCTGGGTCCAAAGAAGGGGGTTTCCTTACCTGCCTTCTCCTTCCCCCTTTCCAGTCCATTCTCATACACTTTTCTAGGAATCTCTTAGGTTTCCTCCAGCTAGGAAATTACCCCATTCTGTAATAAACCCATTCATACTATAAGTCTCAAGAGGAGGAGAGGTGCTTGGAGGACTTGAGGGTTCTGAACTTTGGGGAGGGAAGATGTTGCCACCACAGTGACAAGGGAAGAAGAAAAGGAGTCTGGACATGCTGAAGACAGACTTAGAAGACTGTGGCTTTGCAGTCTGCGTCCACCTGCCCCACCTTCTACTGTGAGAGGAAAAATGGAAGCCGGTGCTAGTTGCTCTATTAAGCTGGATGGCAAATATGTGCAGGGCTGTTTCTAGAATTTAAGAACATTTAAAAAAAAGTGTCCATTATAAATGGGTTGCATTCCCAGAGGCCTTGTTAATCTAGGCGTGACTATGTATATGTTAGCAGAAAGTGCCCTGGGCTAGCATTCAAGCCTGGGTATTGGCCTCAGCTTTGGCATTAACTGGAGTTCCTGGGTAGTATAAATGGTTAATGCACTCAGGTGCTAACTTAAAGATAGGAGGTTCAAGCCCACCTAGAGGCACCTCAGAAGAAAGGCCTGGTAATCTAGCTCCAAAAACAGCCATTGAAAACCCTACGGAGCACAGTTCTACTCTGACATACATGGGGTCATCATAAGTCAGAATCAACTCAACAGCAACTGGTAAATGGTAAATGGCATTAACTAACTCTGAAGCTGTGATAGAACACACCACGTTTCTGGACCTCAGTTTCCTTATCTGTAAAGTGAGGGGATGGGTGACAGGATCTCTGACAGCCCTTCCTGGCATTTTCTGATGCTACAAGCACCGGCCATCCTTGGTGTACCCTGCTCTGTCATCCTCTCCTGTTTTTCCTTTTTTTGTCGGCCTGTAGAGGTGAGGGTGGCTGGAACCTGAGCTCATGGCAGGCAACAGTGAGCCGGTAGCCTTGGTGGAGCCTCTTAGATGTGCAGCAGTGCTGGGAGAACTAGAGCATCTGATCATCAGCCCTTTGCCCCAAACCATGCTGTTTTCCAGTAGCACAGACAGAAAATGCAGAGAGGAGGGCCGGTTCATGGATGTACTTGGTTTAATGCTCTCCTGTCACCATTTTGAAATTCTTAATAATTTTTTAACAAGGGGCCTCACGTTTCCATTTTGCACTGGGCCTCACAAATTATGCAGTTGTCCTGGCAGGAGGCCTTGTCATCAGGCAGCTTCCTGGATCAGGAGCTAGGGGTCCAGATCCAGCAAGGGCATTCTTGCCTTAGGTGCTGGCTCCACAGACTGTGGGGCCAAGAGGGCCACAGAGTGTGGGGATGTGGTTAAATACATGGGGGTACAGACACGTAACAGCAAAGAGATACTTGGAATTCTTATGGGAGTTAACTTTTTTTAAAACAAAGAGCACAAACATTTGCATATATCCAATTTGGGTTCATACACATACGTGTGTGTATGTGAATACAAGCACACACACACACATACATATACACAGAGAATACTTTAAAAAATGTCCAGAGAGACCTTGAACAATGTAAGGCCAATAATAAAGCAAATTACATATGCTGTAAATTGAGAAAATTTTCTAAATCAGTTCATTCAAAGACCTTGATAAGACGTCTGTACTTTGAAAATTTACAAAGGTGAATCTAAACACAGTATGATGGAGGAATCAGGACTGGCCCTTGGGCAGGGGTATATGCCTAGTCCCGGCTCAGATCAGAGGGGGTTTACACGTTCATTACAAAGGGGATACATGCCACTATGTTTTGTGGCCTCCGCATTGATTATATAAATTTAGGCAACATTTAGATATCTACAGATACATGAGTATGAGAACTTAATATGTTCATCTTTGTGTCTTTCACAGAGCCTAGAAGTGTGTCAGCCATGGACTTTGTTCAACAAATATTTGCTAAATGAATGAGTACCCATCTCTAATTGGACAAGACTTTCTTACAAACAATAATACATTTGATTAAAGTGTATGAATGTATATTTAGCCTTGAAATAATATCACGGATACTTAGAACGTTAGGCAGCAAAGGGCCTTGGCTATTATCTAGTGCACCCCTCTAATTTTACAGATTAGAAAACCGAGCCTCAAAGGGCCTAAATAAGTTATCTGAGGTCACATAGCTAATCTGTACCAGAATTTAGCTCTTTTGGACAGTTAATCCGGTGAATTTTTCCACAAAAGCACCCTGCCTTAAGAACCAGGAAGCTTAAATAAAGACTCTTAGATGTTTACTCAGCACATATATATAGTCTTCATAACCTTTCATTATGCAGGGAGAAGAACTCAACTGTTTTAATTGCCACCTGCAAAAGCACTTCACGACTCAGTATAGTTACATTTTGGCAAATCCTTGTGAAGGACAATTTGAGATCTAAGGCAAAATGAGAAGGAAAGAAGTTCTAATAAAAGCTTTTCGTTTGCAGATTGGAATTAAGTGCTCTGTGCCCAGGCTGTTGGCTTTATACTGACTTCAGAGTTGCTGCTTTAATGCTTCAACAAGCAGAAAATTGGAGAGTAAAACCGTCAATCACTCAGTCCTACCAAGCTCCTCCCCCTCAAACCCAAGCTAGATGTAATACTTTGCTTGCTCTGAACAACTCTGAAACCACCTCAGCTTCATTCATACCACGAGTAGTTATTTGTGTCGCCAGAGGTTTTGCCCCTTGAAGCTGATTCCTTAAAGTTGAATTACTCAAAAGGATGGTCCAGGTCATAGGTGCCCAATCAGATGCAGCCTCGAAGTCCCAAACAGCAAACTGCTGGGCAGACAGGTGCAGCAACTGGCCACTGCTTTTGGGGAGGGTGGAGGTAGGGTGGAGCAATGACCAGACAGCGCTAAGGCTCAGCCAGGAAATTTGTTGAGGTGCAAATTGCATGGTGGTGGCTGCAGGGCAAGAGGAAAATTGCAGGCCCTTGCCTGGAGAGAGAGACAAATAGCAGGGAGGTATTTTGGGTCCTGGCGACAGGGAGCCACTGGGCATGCTCATCATTGCCTTGTGGAAAAACCTTTTTTACCGAAGTAAAATATACAAGGAGAAAAGTGCACAAAGCATACCTGCACAGCTCAGCGAACTTTTACAACCTTAACGTACCCCAAAACCTCTACCCAGATGAAGACAGAAAACACCCTCTCCTATCCCCTTTCAGTTACCACCGCCTCCAAGGGTAACTGCTATTCTGATTTGTCCCTGTCTTTTAAATGTAAGCCAAGTGGCAACTTAGGAGGAGACAGCATATTGGAGTTTGTCCAGATTCTTCTCTCAACTCAAGCATGAAGGCCTGAGCCAGGCAGCCTGCTAAGTTCCTGTGTCCAGCACCTCCTGGACTGCAAGTGCGTCCTTGACAAAGGCAGAGGAGGGGTGAGTTGTCCTTTGGAGGAGAGAAGGCCTGAAGATAAGAAAAAAACCAGTTGCCATCTAGCCGACTCTGACACATGGCGACCTCATGCGTGTCAGAGTAGAACCATTTGCCGTAGGGTTCCCAATGGCTGATTTTTCTGTGTCAACTCGAACCTCCAACCCTTGGCTTAGCAGCCGAGAGAGTGCTAATTGTTTGCAACACTCAGGGACTAGCAAAGGAGGAGAAGACAGTCCTGAGGATTGGCCTGCATGCGATCCCCTCCTGCCTCACTGCAGAGCTGGTCTCGGCCCTGAAGAGGCTGGTGAGGTGAGGCAGCGAAGTCTCCTCGCAGTGTCGAAGTTCCTGGTTATACTTTACAGCTTTGGGCTGTTCATATAGGGCTTCTTCTGTTTCTTTTTTGGTGTTTTTGTGGGTTTTCTCTCATTGTAGGCTCTGTAAGTTTCCTTATAGTGGTCAACCATTCTGGGGAGGAGTATAGGTTGTTTTGCTCCGTGGGTTTCCTGTCAGGCAACAAAGTCAGGCCTCGAAGGCTTGGCAGTTCCCACTCTGATTTTTGTGGCCTGGAGTTATGGCTGGTTTTGCTTAGTTTGCCACCTGGCTGTAGTGGACTGTTTTACCCCAAGTTAGACACTGTTTTTGAGAAGAATTAAGCATGTTTTAAATAAGTTTCATAATCTGGCTCGGCGTTTTGGTTTGGCTTCCCTGTGGCATACAGTGCTCTTGTGTGCTTGTGTACATGTTTGTACCTGTGGGGAGAACCCCATTTGTATTTGGGCATCAAAAATAACAGCCAAATTCTTTTTATATTTTCTGTGGGCTGGTGAAGAGAAGCTTACGCTCTCAGGGGAAGAGATCTCTCTCAATCATAAGTGCATCTTGGCTTGGTAAAAGACATTTCATTGTCTCTCTTGGCTCACTGCCATTTACTTCTCAACTCAGTGCAGTTTGCTTCCTTGGCCCCACCATTTCCCTCTTCTTGCTGAGGCCACCCAAGTCTTCGTAGATGTCAAGTCTAGGGAAGACCTTTCAGTCCTAATCTTAACTCAGCCTCTTGGTGGCATTGGCACTATTGACCTCTCTGTCCACCATGACATTCCCTTCTCCCTTGGCTACCAGGAGGCCATTCCTCCAGGGTTTTCTCCTACATCTCAAATTCCTCCAAGTCAGTCTCTTTTGTAGTCTCTTCTTCCTCCATTTACCTTATTGGTGTTGGGCTTTCCTATGGTTCTGTCCTCGGCTCTCTTTGACTCTAAACCCTTTCCCTGGGCAAGCACACGCACCCATATGACTTCAGCCTTAGATCTGGCTCTCCAGCCAGACTGATCTCCTTAAATCCCAGGGCTGACTGTTGGTATTCCCACGTGGATGCTCTGTAAGCATCTATAACAATTGATCTCAAATCTGAGTGCACGTTAGAATCATGGGCAACTTAAAAAAAAAATATCTACGCCCAGGCTTCACCCCCTGAGATATTGATCTGAATGCAGCCTGGGCATGATTATTTTTAAAGCTCTTCAAGTAATTCTAGTGAGCAATCAGACCTTATGACACTAGGGCGCAGGTACATATATGTAGACAGCTGAAGTGCTTTCCTTAGGAATCCCTTTGCATGCCCACACTGGGCCCACCTCCAGGATAATAAATCACAACTCTGGCCCTTAGACTTTACAAAGTTCTTTCAAAGGCATAAACTAAAATCTGTGGCCTCACTGGGAATCAGAATTGATCATTGGGTGAAAAATATGAAGCTGAAAAAAAAAAAAAGACTAATTCAGAAGACTAGTTCTCCACCCCTTCACCCCCTTTCCCAAACACAAAACCTGCTCTGACCCTGCTTAAATCCTGGGACTGATTTAGGTGTTTTTAAGGTCCAAGCTCAGTTTCCCATCTGTCAAGTGCTTCCTATGTCTCCAGGTGCCCTGAGGTCCTCCATTTGTAGAATGACCTACAAAACATGAATGCAGGAGCTGGCAGGAGACGTATTTCTAGGAGTAGTACTAGAAACTGCTAGGGGAGTCAGAACAACTCTGAGCCTCAGTTTCCCTAACGATCAAAATAACCTTAGCAAGTCTTACTTTTAGAGAAGGTGTGAAAAGCCACTAAGAGATTATGTAGATGCTAAAATATTGCCATTTCTATTTCCAATTTGAGTCCAGGATTGAAGTTATTCCCACCAAGGCCTGAACTAACCATAAACTGCATGAGCAGGAAGCAACCTTAGAGATAATCCTATCCAACCACTTTGCTTTACAGGAGAGGAAACCAAGGCCCAGAGGTTAAGTGACTTGCCCAAGGTAACACTGCCAGACAGTAACTCCACTGGAACTAGACTTTAGGCTTCTTGACTCCTAGCTCAGCGCTCATTTTACTACTCCAGGCTGCCCAAAAGGCCATACTGCACCCATGTAGCAGGACTTGACCTTTCCATACAGTAGACCCAGGGCATTCTGTCTGAGGCTCGGTATCATGTGAGGATCTACCTTTTCCAAAGAAAACCAGAGCTATTCTTGTCCCCTTCTCCCCATCCTGCCTCCCTGTCTACTCAAGACTCTGAATTTAGATAGTCTGATTTTCTGTCTAAAGCTGTGAAAAGGTAGTCCCTTCTTATTTCTGCCTGCTGTAACCTCGGGGTGTCTCCTCAGTGGGGTAAAACTTTTGAGATGGGGGGAGAGTAAAGCTAGAAGCACTCAGCCCAGAGAGGCTGGTTGGATGCCTGTACTCTGGCATCAGACTAACCTGTGTCTGACTCTGGGCTGACCTTAGACCAAATGCAGAGCCATTCTAAGCCTCAGCTTTTTTCACCTATGAAATGGGCATAATAATGGTATTTACCTTGTTGTGAAGATTAAGTGAGACAATTTCCCAAAAGCAAAAAAAAAAAAAAAAAAAAAACCAAACTCACTGCCATTGAGTCGATTCCAACTCATAGTGACCCCATAGGTTTCCAAGCCTGTAAATCTCTGTGGAAGCAGACTGCCACATCTTTCTCCCGAGGAGCTGCTGGTGGTTTTGAACCACTAAACTTTTGGTTTGAAGTTGAGTGCTTAAGCAGTGACTCTCAAATATGGCTGCATATTTGAGATATTACCTAGGCAACTTTTAAAGAACATTGATGCCTGGTATTACTCCTAGAAATTGTGATTTAATTGCTCTGGGGGCTGGCTTGGGCATCCAGATTTTTAAAATTCCCCCAGGCTATTCCAGCGTATAGCCAGGATGGAAAATATGGCTGGAAAGGGCTTAGCATAGGGCCAGGCAAGTGGTCAGCATTCAAGTAATTAGCTTCTCATATGATATGATCATGATGCTTCAAAGCGCCCTTCCCTGTTAGAACCTGACAACCTTACTATGGAGATTCTTCTTCCTTTTGGATTTTCTGGGAAGGACCTTCCCTCTCCCCCTCCCAGTTGTGCCCAAAGCTCCCTGCTGAGTTTTTTCTGAAATACTGGTCTGGTATTTCCTGCCCCAAGAAGTCAGTGGGGAAGGGAAAGGTGGCTTGATGTCAGGTGACTGTCCATTGCTGCATTCCAGCAGAAACCGAAGCACCTAGTGGCTCCTGTCCACCTCTTGGTATCTTCCGCTTACAAAATAGGAAGGAGGAGCCCTGGTGGTGGAATGGTAGAGCCTAGATCGGTGGTTCGAACCCACCCAGAGGCTGCACAGGAGAAAGACCTGGCGATTTGCTTCCGTGAAAATCACAGCCTAGAAAACCTAATGAGGCAATTCCACTCTGTCACATGGGGCTGCTCGACTCACGGCACCCAGCAACGATACAAAAGAGGTGCTGCTCACTGTATTGAGCGACTAGGACAGAGTGTCTGTTCTAACTGGGACGATAACGGCTACCTGGTGAGTTAGCTGCGGAGATGAAATGTGACAACAGCCACCCGCAAAGAGCTTTGCGACAGGCCCGTCCTGCAGGCCTGCCAATAAATAGGATAAGAGGCTCAGACCGTTGTCTACGTCTTGCAGATCTGCAGGTCGCTACTGACTCCACCTTGCAGAGATGAGCGGAGGCCCGTAGGCGGAGGCGACTCTGGTGGCTGGTGTTACCAGCACGTCGCGGACACAACCTCTAAACCACCCCCTCCTGGCCAATTTGTGGGATCTTTCTCCACTCCCTCCCACCTCTCGGCTACGCTGACATGAGATCAAATCCACCGCGCGGAGTGCGTGTACCAGCGTGGGACGTCGTGCGCCCCCCTGGGGTGCGTGCGGCTTGTCCTGGAGAGGGGCACTCCAAGTACGCTCTCTGCGGCGGCAGCGCGGTCTGGGTCCGGAGGGAAGTGCCAGTGAGCCCCTCCTGGGCACGTAGGCCGCTAGGCGCCCACGCACAGGTCTCCAGCAGGGCAAGGGTCCAGCCGCTCCGCCAGCCCCCCTTCCAATCGCCTCTCCATCTGGCAGGTTGGATCCTCGAGTCCCCGCGCGAGTCCTCGGGCTCCAGAAGGTCGCGCCGGGATCCCAGGCGGACTGGTCCCTCCTTGATTCTTCTCAGATGTGTCTTTGCGTAAACAAACTGCTACCCAGGCCGCGGGGGCTTTCGCGGTCTTGGTTCCGGAGCGGAAACACGGTCCACGCTTACGGTTCTTTGCCTGGTCCGCGCTGTGGGTGCAGAGGGTGATTCGCCGCCCTCTTAACATTTCCGGAACCGCCAGCCCTGGTCACTTACCACTTGGTTCCAGTCCGCTTCTCCGAGTCCTAGCCGGAAACTTTCATAAGCCTCAACTCAACTTACCCAACTTATCCAAGTCCAAAGTCACCTTTTTTTTTTTTTTTTGGTGGTATAGTGTCCTGGTCAAAAGCTCAGAGTCTGGATTCCAATCCCAGCCCTGCCACCAATGGCCGGGTGACCTAGGACAAATTGCATAATTTCTGGGAGCTTCAGTTCCTTACCTGCAAAAAGGGAATAAAAATATTCCTATCCACACGGGGATTTTGTAAAGAACACGTGAGTGTAAAACACCACGGTTCTAGGCACATAATAAACACTGGATAAGTATTTGATACTATTAACAGAGATTGTAATGTCCACCCAGCAACATTGCTTTAAGTATAGAGTGAGATAAAGGAGGTAAATTGCCTGCATCAAGTAGGCACTGTATAAATAGCACTTATTAATGTTTCTATTTAGGTGTCCCTGGGTGGAGCAGTTAGTTAATAAGCACTCGCCACTAACTGAAAGGTTGGAGGTTCAACCCACCCAGAGGCGACTTGGAAGACTGGCCTAGTGATCCGCTTTCAAAAGGTCACAGGTTTGAAAACCCTATGGAGCACGGTTCTAGTCTGCACACATGAAGCTCACCGCTAGTCAGAACCCACGGGAGTGCAACTAACAACAACGTTACTATTGCTCCCAAGGAGTCTGATTTTCTTTTTCTTTTTAAAATCTTGGCTTCCTAGGTGTTCATCCAGAAAAAGAACTGCGCGAATTGGGCTTCAGGCTCAATATAAAATGGCCTCTGAATTTGTGCCCAATTGTAATTTCCGTGGGAGTTTTTGAAAGGGGCTCTTCAACGTTGCCAGGCTAGCGCAGAGCTTTTGTTTGCAAGAGGGCCGTGAGTAAATTATATCCTGGGTTTACCAAAGCAAAAAATAAACATGTTCACAGTAGGACTCTTCGGATGAACTATTTTATTTCTCTTTTGCATTTTTTCCGTCGTTGATGGTCCGCTGCAGACTAATGTGATGCTGATGTGTCTTAATATTAATGGAGCTGAAGGCAGCCGTTCGCCTCACGCTGGTACAGCCACCCGGGAAGGGTTGAGAACGACCGTGAGGCCTAGGCTAGGGCAAGGGAAGATTCTTGTCACTTTCTCCCTCTCTCGCCCAATACCTCACCTCTGAGTTCCTGGGGAGACATCTTTCGGATTGCGGGTGAATTTCAACATCGCTGCCTCTGCGAACATAATTTTCTGCTTGAGCAAAAAGCCTGGTTAACCGAGCAGGAGTGCCCGCCAGCCTCGGGGTGCCCCTCTCTGCCGCGGTTGGAGTGAGTGCGTTTAACCCCTTATACATGAGACTTGGCTGAGCCAGGAACCCGCACTCCAACCGCCCTCACCCAGGCACCTGCTGTGAAATATTGAAGGCAGGCGGAGGCCATTGTTAGTGGGAATACTGGTAATGGCAGTCTCCTAAAAACCGGCCTTGGCGGCAGATAAGGACTGACTCAAGGATTGCTTTCCCCCCTTCATCCCCCAGGAACTGTTGGCCTCGCAAAGCCCAGGCTGGGGGGAGGGGAGATAATTAGCAACCCCTACCTGTGGCTTTCATTCGGGGAATTCAGTCGCTGGGGTGCTTCCAAATGTGTTCGCGATTCAGTGCCCGAGACCAGAACCCTCCTTCCCGGGACTCCAGTGCAGCACCCCTAGTCCAGGACCCTGAGGGGAGATGGGTCAGCGTCCAGGGCCGGACCCCTGCGCCCCCAGGTGTGTACAAGCTCTGAGGGCGCATAGAAGGCTCTGAGGTAGAGATGTGAGTAGGCACCCTCAGGGCGCAGCCAAACTTCTGCCTTTTAAAGAAAGAATTCCGCGCCTGCCCTCGGCATCACCGGAAAGACAAACGCAAAGGCAAAATTAAGCGGCTGGGCAGCTTTTAGGAAAGGGGGTCTCAGGAGAGAAAGCGGGTGCAAGGCCGAGTGCGCACTCCCCTAGTGCACCCCAGAAACCAGGCGCGCCGGGAGGGAGGTGTTCGCAGCCGGACTCGTTTACCCGGGCCACAGATGCGCTGTTGGTGATAAACACGTTGCGGGCATCAGGGCAGCCGCGACGCCGTTGGTGTTGGATGGCTTTCCTCCTGGAAAGGAAGAGCAAACAAAACAATCTTTGGCAACACTCAACCTCCCCGTGGCATTTGGATGCAAGATGATTTTCAATGTCAATGTATTCGTAAATGCCGAAGCAACAAGTCAGTTTGTTTGTTTTGGTGTATAAAGGTTAGCAAACGCACCCGGAGCCCTCAGCCCTTCTCTTTGATTCTGTCTGAGATTTGCGGGCGTTTACTGGACAACACCGCCCAGGCACCCGCCCGCCTGCCCTCGGCCCGGGCAAAGAGAGCCCCAGGCCCTGGTCCCCGCCAAAGACTCGGAGGAAGGTGATTGCAGGATTTATCAGCTCCCTCCCCAGGACCTCGGATTTCATCTTTCTTTTCCCTCTGCATGTTCAGTTTGTTTTCTCAAGACCTAAGCAATTTTTAATGTACTCTGTACTTCCCGCTTAATCCTCATCGTTTATTGTATAATTATAGTTTCAAAGTGATTATGTAATTAAAATCATGTTTCGTTGCAGGAGGACTTCAAAAGGGCGGCAGACCCCCGCTCTGGCATTATTTTCTGGTGATGTAATAATTTCCCTGTGATATTTAAAATAAACACATTAGTTCAAGAATTCTAAACATGTCTCAAAGTATATAGTAGGCTTGATTGGCACGAGGCTGGGTTGTAAAGAAATGGTAAAACCCATCACTAGTTTAATATATTTCTATGCTCCCATGCAGGGTAAATTATAGGATAATGGGGCGCAGGCGATGGTAAGCTCTGTTTATATAATCCATTTCTTCACACGAGTTCCCATTGCTTTCCCTTCCCTTTGCTGTATGTGGTGGTTCTCTGATCCCTTGACCTCAGCCATGTGTTTTCACTTTTTCTTCTGATCTCAATTCCATGACCAGCGGGGAATAAAATACAAATTGAATAGTAACCATTCACAGGCCGCTCTTTTCAAACTGTTGTTAAAACCTCTTTGTCTTGTCTAGCGATTGATAGATAAATGTGGTGTGTTTCGCCTGACTTTTTTTTCTTCCTCCTTTTTTTTTTTTTTTTTAGCCAAGAAAAAAAATAAAATAACCCTCCTCGGCCCAATTATGCTCTTTAAAATTTAAAATCCACACCTCCTCTCAAAGCCTCTCCTGCGCGTCCCGCTATCCCCCATCTGCCCCTTGGTTTGGCCGCGGTTGGAGAGGCAGAGGATTCACCATGTGGAATAAAGAAGCGGCGAGAGCCGAGCGCGGCTCGGGGAAGGCGCGGTGCCCCCGTGTGAGGTCCGCGCCATTGTCCCTCTGCCTGAAGGTTCATTTAACATCGAACCTGTATGGCCTCTGATCTCCTAGCGGAGCGCCCAGAATCCGCTCCGAGGCTGGGCAGCCCCCTCCTGGAAATCGGAGGGGGTAGGGGGTAGGGGGTGAGGAAGCCCGGGAGAGGGAAGTTATAGTGGTCTGAAAATACACCTCCTCCTTCGCCCGCCTTTTTCTTTTCATGGCCGGACCTGCTTTGGGGACGAAGTGGATAGAGTTCGAACTGCTCGTGCAGCTTTTCTTCAAGACGAGAAAAACAATGGCTCCTTATTTGTGGGCCGTGATTTTCCATCTCTCTCTCCTTTCTACCTCCTCCGCTTCTTCCCAGAAACGTAAAGGCAAAATAAAGTAATTGTAGAAATTTCTATTGCGCAGCCTGCGTTCTTCAAGCGTTTCTGCGGAGTCAACGACACGGGAGCGTCTTTGTGTTACTACCCTGCCAGCCTCTGAGGGCGAGAAGGGCCTCCTTTGGGCCCGGAGGGAGGGAGAGGAACCTTCTCCAGTGGACATGGGACCCACTATTTTTGCACCTCCATATTGCGAAGTGCCCCAGACTCGAGGCTATTTTAAAGCGAGCTAATTCTGGTTCTTCCCAGGAGGGAAAAGTGTCACCCCAGGGTGGCTATCGGCGCCCTTTCGTCTCCGCGCCGCGCCGGGGGCGCACGGCTCTGCGCCTAGGGTTTGTACTGGACCGCGGGCGGGCTCGGCTGGGGCGCCTAGCGGTGAAGCGGGGAGCTCGCAGCCGACCTCGCCCGCGCCGCACCGCCAGGCTGCTCGACGCGCTTGGGTAGGATTTCCAGGGCGGCGCAAACCCACCCGGAATCAGCGAGGCTTGCTTGACAACGCTCTTCGCTGTCGGCCTGCGTACCTGTAAGCTGAGCCACCCTCACATGCTTCACATTAAACCTCAGTGCCGGGTGCCTTTTCTCTTTTTTTCCTCCGAAAGGGTTCTTATAAACTTCCCTTCGTTTATTTAGCCTGGTTTTCATTGCTCCAGTTTTGCATGGGTTGCCTTTGTTTAGTTTATTAACCCACGGGGTTAGTTTAACTAAACATTTGGGCTGAATACTTTGGGGTTGAATTTCAACGTTTTCTAACGAAATTACCGAGTTTTTTGAAGCCGCACAGAGAACGCTGTGTTGAGTTTATTAGTCAATTTAACAGACTATAAGGGAGGAAAAAAAATGAAAGTAGGACAGTCCGGGTTCGTACCCACAGGAGGGAACGCGAACCCTCGGGGTTGGAGCTTCCGCCGCGCGTACCACGCGCCGGGTCTGGCCAGGCGCGCTTCCCGCGGCCGCAAAGCGCGCGCCCGGGGCCTCGGCGTCTTCCCCGCCCGCGGGCAGGGCTCCCCGAGGCGCGCGCCCGACTTGGCCGCGCTGCGCTAAATTCCGATGGGCCTCCCAGCTCTGCCCGAACCTCCTGCAGGCGCCAAACAAGATGGGTCGCAGGCGAGAGCTGGGCAGGCCCTGAGACTCGGTCGGACTCTGGCACTTTCCCTCGGGTCGGTTTGTTTGCTGCTAGCCCGAGGCCTGGTGCGTGCGGAGCCCCAGGCCTTTCTGGCTTTTGGTGGGGGATCTCCACAGTCCTTCCTGGTGGGGTGGTCCAGGGGGATGAGCTTGTGGTGGAATCTAGACAGATGGGAGACCAACGGGCCATCATCAGGGGTGGATGGGGATCAGGTTGTCCGCTCCATCCCCTGGCCAGGGTGCGTTCCTAGTCCACTTGGAGGCAGTGGGGGCTTTGTCCCAAGTCCAAGAAAGACCCGGCTTAGCCCGGGAAGTTGGACATACTGGTAGGTAGGTCGACCTACCCTCAGCAAAGCAGCGGTTCAGAGACGGAACCGTGGGCATCCCACTGCATCCTTGGCCTAAATGAGCAGAAAGAATGAAGATAGAGATAACTGAGGCTTCTTCCCAGGTCGGTCTGAACAGTATCAGTGACAGGGACCTCCCTCCAGTTTTCTTTCCTCGCCAGCCAAACCAGCTTCTTATCACACTCTCATCTTCCCCCAGATATTGGCACAGTGATGCCCCATAAGCGGTGCCCTAGCTAAAACTTCCTTGACCCCTAGGCATCTCAGATGAAACTGAGAACTTTATTATGTTTTTTCGGTGGAGGTAATGAAGGGGAAGCCCAAACACGGAAAAAACTTTCAGTTAGCTGGGGGTGAGGGGGTGGGGGTGGGAGGGAGTGGAACACTGAGTTTCCTTAATGCATAGGCTAGGCTGGACACTTGAGCAACACATAGGTGAAAAGCAAGGTTTCTTTACCAAAACATGCAGCCCCTACCACCCTGGACCCCCAGATTTTAAAATTGAATTCTAAAAGTAATATGTGCATGAAATTTCAAAACACACACACACACACACACACACACACACAGAAAACAAACCTGATGCTGTGAAGTCAATTCAGACTCTTGAGGATCCCATGTGTTACAGAGAAGAACTGCTGCATAGGATCTTCTTGGGTGTAATCTTCAGGGAAGCAGGCCTTTCTTCCGTGGAGCTGCTGGGTGGGTTCAAACTGCCAGCCTTTAGGTCAGTAGTCCAGTGCAAAAAATACAAAAGGGTATAAACAGGAAAAGCCTCCCACCTCTATCTCTCAGACTTCAAACTCTACTCACACTCCCCACCCCCAGAGGCAACCATTGTTGTAGGTTCTTGTGAACTGTTCTGAGAAAATCCAGGCTTTGCAAAAGGCTTTCCCACTTCCTTCCTCTTTCTGCTTCCATGTCTAGCACTCCCTGTTTACACTCAAACTGTTAAAAGTCTCCAAGAGAACCTCCCCCTACCTTCAAGGTTGTTGCTTGTCACCTCCCCTTTTCACTGTCCTGCCCAGGACATCCACTTTCAGTTCTGCTCGGCTGTCAAACTCAGGCTAGCTCTGAAGCGCTTACCATCTTTCCTTTACACAATGAAGTCCAGTCATCTCTGCTGCTTGTTCTCCAAGTCCATGCCTTTCCTCTTCTGCAGCACTGCTTTTACATTTTCTTTTCCATTTCCTCTGCTGCTACTCTAGGTCAGTCCCTATTCCTCCTTATTTGGACCAATGATGTCACCAGGGGGGTGTGGGTGGTGTGGACTACACCAGGTGACACTCAGAGGGAGTGACACCAAAATGATTGTCTATAAAAAATCCCTATAGTTATAACAACAAAAAAATTTTTTGTAATCCCAGCTTACATGTATCGATATACCTACAAAGCTAAAACTCTATGCTAATGTGTATCTTGAACCTTCTAACGCACTCCTGTCAGAGCTGCCGTTGTTACCCAATTACAGTGATGCTTCCAGTCATGTGGTGGTTTCATCTACAGCTCCACAAGCACGTGCTGCTGTTTTCATTGCTGCCAGTGTTTTTATAGTCACTGATCTTGTCAAATATTCTGGTGTTTTCGCTACAATATTGTAGTGATTAGTGTTTGTGAACCTATATCAATAACTTTTATGGAGAATGAAATAGTAATTAAAGCAAAAGAAGGACTGATATATGGGAATTAAGATTTACAAGCAACGTTAGTACAAAAAAAATTACTAAGGATTCTGTATGATCGGGTACAGGAGGAGGTCCATGGGGAGGGGTGACACCAACTCTGGTGACACCAAATGATTTGGACCATTGGGACAGCCTCCCAGCCAGTCTTCTGTTCTTCCTTTTTCTTTCCTTTAATTCACCCTGCAATCACCACCACATCAATCGCCTAAGTAAATTCAATGTCTCTTATCTGACCAAAACCTCCATGACTTTCTATGGCCACTTTGTGACTTGGCTGCAGGCTGCTAATTGAGCAAGAACCCATCCTATCCATCACCAACCATGGTGGCCCCCCCGCCTCACTGATACACGGACCTCCTTGGAATGACCCCAACTCCCCTTTCTGCCCCGTCACCCCTGTCCTATGAGCACTTGTCTAACTCACGCTGTTCTCTGGCAGCTGACTCCTTCAGCTCTCCTGCTCCTAGGCCTTTTCTCAAACCTTCTAATGTCTGGCATACGTTTGCTCTATCCTCCAAGGCCTTGCTCAAATGCTACCCACCCCATCCCACTCCCTAAGCATTTGAAATCACTTACTCCCCTGACTCTCAGAGTAATTTCTTCTAATACTATTTATATGTTGTTGTTGTTGTTATGTGCCGGTCAGTTGATTCTGGCTCAGAGCGACCCAGTATGACAGAGTAGAACTGCCCCATAGGGCTTCCCAGGCTGTAATCTTTATGGGAGCAGATCACCAGGTCTTTTCTCCCGTGGAGCCGCTGGTGGGTTCAAACTTCTGACTTTTTGGTTAGTACCCAGCGCTTAACCATTTGACCACCAGGGCTTCTTTACTATTTATATAAATGTATTTAATAGTTGGAGTCCTGGTGGTACAGTGGTTAACTGCTTGGCTGCTACCTGAAAGATCGGCGGTTGGAACCCACCAGCAGCTCGCTCCTCAGAAGAAAGATGTGGCAGTCTGCTCCTGTAAAGATTTAAAGCCTTGGAAACCCTATGGGGCCGTTCTACTCTGTCCTATAGAGTCGCTATGAGTTAGAATTGGCTTGACAGCAAAGGGTTTGGTTTGGTTTAATAGTCATTTGGGTGTTGGTCCTATTTCCCTTCTAGATTATAAACTGTTAATTCCTAGTACACACAAAGCAAGCAATAATTTTTTTTCAGTTAATAACAGCCCCCTCACTGTTCCTCTTCTCTCCCTAAAGGGGAAGAAGGAGAGGAGGAGGGGGAAGAGGGAGAGGCAGGGAATAAGCAGAGGAAGAAGAAGAGGAGGAATAGGAAGAAGAAAGAAAAAGAGAAGGAATTCTAGTAAAAATTAAAGTACCTTTGTCTTTTTATGTGCTAGTTAATATCAGCTGTTAGATTATTTTATTCAAATAAATCTTACTGAGGTATGCCTGATTGACCAGATGAACCCCTCTCAAATACGTATGTATTTAAGGAGAACTGATTATTCCAATGAATCTCCATGTTAGTCAGGAATGAGGGATGGGCCACACTGGGATGTGGTTTCTACCAGAAGAACAGTGAATAGTAACTTAGGACTCCTAAGGTTTTAGATGTCTGGTAAAGATACTCTCACTGAAGAATATAGAAACATTGCAACTGAAGTTAAGGTGACTGTTGTGGCCGTTAGGTGCCTCACAGGGTTTTCTAAGCTGTAATCTTTATGGAAGCAGATCACCAAGTGTTTCTCCCATGGAGTCGCTGGGTGGGCTTGAACCACCAACCCACTGCACAACCAGGGCAATTTGCAGATGCTTCTCTTCCTGCTTCCTGCTTTTTGTTGTTGTTGTTAGGTGCCATCGAGTTGGTTCCAACTCATAGGGACCCTACGTACAACAGAATGAAACACTTTTTAGGGGATAGGAAAGCAGACTCCTGGAAATAGAAAGGAAACCTCTCTCAAGCCCTGCATTTTTTGGTCACATGCCACAGAGTCCCCTTAGCACAGCTTCATTCCTGTAGTCTGGATATAGGTTTGAGACAGTGGGGTGCCAGGAAGTAGCAGGAGAGCTTTTTGTCCCCTCCCTCATGGACTCTATCAGGGACCCTCAAGCCACCCCCAAAAAATGCAGTAGAAGTAAAACCATATTGACTATGCCCATGCCTCCCCAAGTCCCAACACCTTGCTCTTCAGCCAGATTGCCACCCTTAAGCTCTTTTTAGAGCTGCCACTGGTCTGGCCAGAGTGTTAATGCTTGGGCAGTCCTGCTTTGCATAGAGATGCTATGAAGTGAGCCCTTCCCCCACCCACCCCGCCACTGTAGGGGGTGGCAAAGAGGAATTCATGATTCAGCAAGTATGTGCTGCCTGCCTGCTGTTACACCAGACATGGAGCAGGTCTGGGGCTGCAGTGGTGAACAAGATAAACAAAGGCCCTGCTCTCATGGGGCTTACCTTCATAGTACAAGGACTTTAGTGAATGTATTTTGGACTTAACCCCATGGTACCTGTCTCAGCTGTTGGAGAGAACCCTGAGCTGGGAGTCAGCCTCGGGCACATTAAGTCCATCTGGGCTCTTTATGTCCCTAGAATGATTGGCTTAACCTTGTAGGTCAGTTTCTCACCTCCAAACTTGGAAGGTTTTGGGAGATTTACCAAGCTGTTGTGCATTCAGTTCCTCTAGACATGAAGCCTTCATCCCATCAGGTCTGGAAATTTAACTGTGATTATAAAAGGAAATCTGATCAGTTCTGTATAATAGCAAAAACAGACACTCACTCCTCTCGCCTGCTCCCCACCCCCAAGAAAAAAAAAACAAACACCCTGGAAAGAATCTGAAGTTAAAATAAAAGGCAGCTGGCAATAGGCCCATCATGTGTGATGATAATTAGACAAATGTTTTCCAAGTATGGGATGATCTTGTGAAGACAATGGTTGGGGGTGGGGGGAAGTTCAGGAAAGAGAATTCAGTAAAACAGTAATCCCTGCCTGCCTGCAAAGGATTTAAATGGCACACGATGTCACAAAATCTCCAATTTGGTACCTTTTATTTTATTTGTTCATGCATCCTGGGAACATGTCTTCAGCTAGAAGAGTGAAGAAAAACTTGAGGCTTTGATTTACAAAAATTAAAGCCACGACTAGGCTTTCGATCAAGGTTGTGTCCCAGGCCTGGAAAGCCTCATCCTTCAATGTCTCAAACCTTTCCTGCCTCGAGGAAAAAGAGTTAAGAGTCTTAAGCTAAAGCAGCTCTTCTGCCATCTGGGGGTCTGACTTGGTTGACCCTCTCCCAAATTATTGTAATCCTGAGTCTGGAATGGTTATGGATCTGGTCAGGAAGACGGGGGCTGCCTTCTGCTTCTGGGTGGCTTGGGATCTTCCGAGCAGGCCTGGGATGGGGGCAGGGCTGGCGGTGGAGGGGAAAGCAGGTACAGCCAGCGACCTGGCCAGCTCTGTGCAAGATTTGTGCCTCTCCTTCCTTACCATCCCCCATCAAATTTTACTTTTTAGAAAATTATATTAGACATTTACACGTTAGTGTGAATATTAAGGCCATGTGTTAACTCACCCAGGGTTATTTACATTTTAAGCTTGGGCTTTGATTGTAGAAGAAAGTAATTTATCCCCATTAAAAGAATTTCGAGTATGTGAACATGTGGAGGAGGCTTTTGATGGGGAAGGGAGTTACGGGAGAAATAGGAGACTCTCTACTAACCTAGATAGTGCAGGGCCGGGGATAAACTGGTGGAATCCCTTTGACCTGAGCAAAAGAGAGGTAGCACAATGGAACGCATGCGGATTAGACTGCAGAAGAAAGATGAATGGTAGGGAGAGTATTTTCATTTAATAAATGGAGCCACGTGCTCTCTGCTTCAAAGGGAGGAGGAACAGATAGCTGAAAATTTCTACAGCGTTTACCCTGAACTCTCGGTCCCTCCGACCTCTCCCCTTCACCATCCCTAGATTTTGTCACAGGTACGTATCATCATCAGTTGACAGGAAGGCGGGTGGCTAATCTGTTCAGAACCAGCATTGGGAATACTTACAAGCTGGGGCAGTTGAAAAGCATATTAGATGCACACAGAGTATGTTATGGCCCTGGTTGATATGCTTTTGGTATTTACTGGTTTGCTTCTAAGGAAAATAAAAAGCAGGTGTTATTTTCTTTTTAATCAAGGAGTTGTTTCAAACAATAAAGACTGTTGACTGAGTAGAAAATAATACCAATGCAGAAAGGGAAACAAATACAGAAAAGTACTATAAAGAAGAAAGCAAAAGTAAAAATCACCCAACATCCTACCCAGAGGTGAGCATGGTTAACATTTAGGAGAACTATTGCCCAAGCAACTTTCTGCACCTGTAGGTACTTAACCAAAAAAACCAAACCCACTGCCATCCAGTCAATTCCAACCCATAGCAACCCTATAGGACAGAGTAGAACTGCCCCATAGGGTTTCCAAGGCTGTAAATCTTTATAAAAGCAGACTGCCACATCTTTCTCCTGCAGAGCTGGTGGGTTCAAACCACCAAACTTTTGGGTTAGCAGCTGAGCGCTTTAACCACTGTGCCATCAGGGCTCCTTATAGGTACTTACGACTTAATCTGGCTGCTGCTTATGTAGGTGTGTTCACTTTGTGAAAATTCATTAAGTTGTCCATGTATTGTTTGTATACTTTGTGTTTATGTTATATACAAGAAAAGGAAAAACGATGATGCAAATCTACATTGTAGTCATGGAAAGATATTCACACCCTACTCTAGAGGGAGAAAGCACACGCATATATTCCATTTATGTCAAGTGATAGATATCAAGTCAAGTCATAAGTAAGCATGGGTACTTATGACTTGATATTTGGATTTGGGACTTGCCAGCCTCCACAATTGTGTGAGCCATTTCCTTGAGTTAAAAGTCACTCCTTGGAAACCCTATAGGGCAATTCTACTCTGTCCTATAGGGTCACTGTGAGTCAGAATTGACTCGACGGCACCAGGTTTGTTTGTTTTAAGTATGTGTGTATACACTTCACTGCTTTTGCCCCTCTTGGGAACCCAGCCTAAGACAGTTTATAAGATTCCATATTGTTTCGTATGTTGTAGTTTAACCACCTTCATTGCTATATGACATTCTACTATATCACTATAAGCACATTTTATTTATCTGGTCTACTGTTGATGGACATTTGGGTTGTTTCCAGTTTGGAGCTACTATGAATAGGGCTTGCAGTGAACATTCTTGTACATGTTTTTTTGTGAATATATTATATACAGATTTTTGTTGGGTATATACAAAGGAATGGAATTGCTAGGTCATAGGGTAAACTCATGTTCAACTTTAGTAGATACTACCAGGTGTGTCATCATATTTTTAATGGCCACATTAAAAATATGTGTTCAAAAGCTTATAAAGAAAATGTTCTGCATCCTACTTTGGTGAGTGGCGTCTGGGATCTTAAAAGCTTGCAAGTGGCCATCTAAGATGCATCAATTGGTCCCAACCACCTGGAGTAAAGGAGAATGAAGAACACCAAAGACACAAGGAAAGTATTAGCCCAAGAGACAGAAAGGGCCACATAAACCAGAGACTTCATGAGCCTGAGCTCAGAAGAACTAGATGGTGCCCAGCTATCATGAATGACCGCCCTGACGGAACACAACAGAGAGTCCCAGATGGAGCAGGAGAAAGGTGGGGTGCAGTACTCAAATATTAGTAAGAAGACCAGACTTAATGGTCTGACTGAGACTGGAGGAACCCCGGGAAGCATGGTCCCTGGATTCTCACCCCAGAAATACAACAATTTCTGAGACCAACTCTTCAGACAGGGATTGGACTGGACTGTGGGACATAAAGTGATATTCGTGAGGAGTGTGTCTCTTAGCTCAAGTAGATACAAAAGTCTAAATGGGCAGCTTCTGTCTGGAGGTGAGATGGGAAGGCAGAGAGGGTTAGGAGCTGGCTGAATGGACATGGGGAATCGGGTGGAAACAAGGAGTGTGCTGTCACAGTACGGGGAGAGCAATTAGGGTCACGTAACAATGTATGTATAAATTTTTATATGGGAGACGATCTGGAAATGTAAACTTCATTTAAACTACAACAATTAAAAAAAATATGTGTTCATGCACCACATTTACTTATTTATTTAGCCAGACTCCTCTGATGCACATTTACTTTGTTTCCAGTTTTTTTCTATTAGAAATAATACAGGACAATGAGCAGGAGGCTAGGACATCAACTGTTCTCTGCCTGCTGAAATCACAGCTCAGGTCTAGCCAAGCTTGTGTAGCTTAGGCGGTTTTCACCTGCAGCGTCATTATTTACTCAAAGAAGCATAATTAGGCTTTTCCATTCTCAGTGCAGCATTTTTAATGATTACTGAGAAAAAAACCAAGTCAGGGGTCTACCACCAGAATTGGAAACATCCCCGAGCCTGCAAGTCTCTTCGTCTGTGAAGACATGAACACAGCCTGCCCACTCTCATTCATATTCTTTACTCTAAGACACTGACAGAGGAGCCCTGGTTGTACAATGGTTAAGCATTCCACTGCTAACTGAAAGGTTGGTAGTTCGAACCCACCCAGCTGCTTCATGGGAGAAAGCCTTGGTGATCTGCTCCCATAAAGATCGTTGTTGTTGTTGTTGTGTGTTGCTGAGTCAATTCCCACTCATAGTGACCCTGTAGGACAAAGTAGAACAGTGCCATAGCATTTCCTAGGCTGTAGTCTTTACAGGAGCAGGTCGCCAGCTCTTTCTCCCATGCAGCCACTGGTGGGTTTGAACCGCCCATCTTTCTGTTAGCAGCTGAGTGCTTAACCTTTGCGCCACAAGAGCTCCTTCCTAGAAAAGCCTAACGGGAAGTTCTACTCTGTCACATGGGGTCACTATGAGTTGGAATCGACTCGTCAGCACCCAAAAACAACAAGACACTAACAGTGGCCTTCCCAGCCTGAATGTCCAATCTTACATACACCAAACCTTAGCAAGGTAAGGATCCCTGAGCTACAAAGCTCCTGTTGCTATCAATTATATGCAAGAATCATTTTAAAATTGTTTAAAATTAAATTTTGCTTCTTATAATCGTTAATAAATCATGGGTTCAAAAATCAAAACAATATGGAGAGAGATGCATTGGGAAGTCTCGCTCCCATCCTATTCCTCACTTCATCTGCCTCAAAGTGTAAACACTTTTATTAGTTTTTTACATATCCCTTTAGTGTTTATTTAGGGGTAGGGAATCTGAGCCATGATTTAATATGAAAATGGATTTTTTTAATCCCATCCTACGTTTTTAATGCAAAAGGTAGCATATAGTTGGCACTGTTCTGCACCTTCCCTTTAGGTTTAGCTCTATATTCTGAGCTCCCTCCGTATCAGTACACACATACACACAAAACCCAAAAACCAAACCCATTGCCGTTAAGTCGATTCTGACTCATAGCAACCCTGTAAGGATAAAGCAGAGCTACCCCATAGGGTTTTCAAGGAGCAGCTGGTGGATTCAAACTGCTGACCTTTTGGTTAGCAGCCGAGCTCTTAACCACTGTGCCGCCAGGGGTCCAATATCAGTACACAGGTAGCAACAAAAATCTTGGTGGTTCTATTAATGAAGGCATCAGGCAACTGCCACACGGCAGAGGACTTAAAGCTATTTGAGCACACATTCACTACCTTTTAGTTTTTTCTTTCATTTTTTTTTCTAATTTGGCATGTGTACACAATTTCACTGGAAGGAACAGAAGCCGTGCCAATCTTCCTCAAGGAAAGGGGATGAAATGTAAAACAACTAGGTTAGAAAATGGATCATCTTAGCTGTTTCTTCTCACTTTGATCTAGAATGCTTTTTGAGAGAGCATTTTCTTACACTGACTTGCGTTCTACCTTAGGCTGGGGTCTCTAGAGAAGCAAAACCAGTAAAGTGTGTAAATATATATATAAAAAACCAAACCTGTTGCTGTCAAGTTGATTCCGACTCATAGTAACCCTATAGGACAGAGTAGAACTGCCCCACAGGGTTTCCAAGGAGTGGCTGGTGGATTCGAACTGCTGACCTTTTAGTTAGCAGCCAAACTCTTAAATATATATAAAAATAGATTTATATCAAGGAAATGGCTTACTCGATTGTAGAGGCTGGAGCATTCCAAGTCCAGGGGTCAGGCTGGAGCTTCTCCTGATTGATGTAGCCACAGGGTCTAGTGTCTGATCAGCAGGTCAGACAGCAGGGCTCTTGCTCACAGGCTGCAAAGACTGAAGAATCCCAAGATTGGCAGGCAAGACGACAGGTAGCTAGCTCAAGTCCCAAGAACAAAGGTCAGACGAACAGGAGCCAGCTGCAGGATCCAAAGCAAGCAAAGACCCGACAACCTTGCCAGAAAGTCCACCTATACTGGATGCAGGCCACACCCCCAAGGAACCTCCCTTTCCATTGATTGGCTACTCACAGCAGATCCCATCATGGAGGTGATCATGTTATATCAAATCTCATCATGGAAGTGATCACATCATCATGTAACTGCCAAACTATATCATAACTGCCAAACCAATGAGAATCGTGGTCCAGCCAAGTTAACACACAACCTTAACGATCACAAGTTCATTATCCAAAATTGGTCATAAAAAGAGAGTTTGTACATGGTTTTGGCTTTGTCAGTCACACTTGAGACTTACATCTTCAAACTTCCCCCATCCCTGAGCTGTAAGCATATATTTCCACTGTGATCCAAACGTCACCACCTGAGTGCCTTCTCTGTACCGGACACTGATCCCATCTCTGCAGATACAACCAGACTGAGCATAGGGGGAAGTTTCTGCTCTCCTGGAGCTCACATTGTAGACATAGACCATAAACCAATAAACAAACACACAAACACAAGAACTTCAGGGATTGCTAACATGGGGAAGCATGGGAAAGGGACAAGAAACTAGACAGCTACTTCAGGTTGGGTGGTTAGGGAAGGCCTTTCAAAAGAGCTGACATTGAATCTGAGCCAACTATGGGAAGATCTGGAAGAAGAGCTTTCCAGAAAGAAGGAAAATCCATTGCCATCAAGTTGATTCCAAATCATAGTGACACTGCAGGACAGAGTAGAACTGCCCCATAGGATTTCCAAGACTGTAAATCTTTTTTTTTTAGATTTTTTCCCATACAAAAATTTATACACACATTGTTATGTGACTGTAATTGCTCTCCCCATACTGTGACAGCACACTCCTCCTTTCCACCCCTGATTCCCCATGTCCATTCAACCAGCTCCTAACCCTCTCTGCCTTCCCATCTCACCTCCAGACAGAAGCTGCCCATTTAGTCTCTTGTATCTACTTGAGCTATGAGGCACACTCCTCACGAATATCACTTTAAGTCCCACAGTCCGGTCCAATCCCTGTCTGAAGAGTTGGCCTCGGAAATTGTTTTAGTTCTGGGGTGATAGAGAATCCAGAGGCCATGCTTTCCGGGGCGCGTCTAGTCTCAGTGAGACCATTAAGTCTGGTCTTCTTACTAGAATTTGAGTTCTGCACCCCACCTTTCTCCTGCTCCATCTGCGACTCTCTGTTGTGTTCCCTGTCAGGGCAGTCATTGGTGGTAGCTGGGCACCAACTAGTTTTTCTGGTCTCAGGCTGATGAAGTCTCTAGTTTATGTGGCTCTTTCTGTCTCTTGGGATAATACTTTCCTTGTGTCTTTGGTGTTCTTCATTCTCCTTTACTCCAGGTGGTTGGGACCAATTGATGTATCTTAGATGGCCGCTTGCAAGCTTTTAAGACCCCAGATGCCACTCACCAAAGTAGGATGCAGAACATTTTCTTAATAAGCTTTGTTATGCCAGTTGACCTAGATGTCCCCTGAAAGCATGGTCCCCAGACCCCTACCCCTGCTACTCTGTCCTTCCAAGTGTTTGATTGTATTGAGGAAACTTCTTAGCTTTGGTTTAGTCCAGTTATGCTGACTTCTCCTGTAGTGTGTGCTGTCCTTCCCTTCACCTAAGATAATTCTTATCTACTATCTAGTTAGTAAATAACTCCCACCCTCCCTCCCCACCCTCGTAACCATCAAAGAATGCTTTCTTCTGTGTTTAAACCCTTTCCTGAGTTCTTATAATAGTGGTCTTATACAATATTTGTCTTTCTGTGACTGACTAAATTCACTCAGCATAATGACCTCCAGCTTCCTCCTTGTTATAAGATGTTTCACGGCTTCATTGTTGTTCTTTATCATTGCGTAGTATTCCACTGTGTGGATATACCATAATTTGTTTATCCATTCCTCCATCGAAGGGCAGCTAGGTTGTTTCCATCTTTTTGCTATTGTGAACAGTGCTGCGATGAACATGGGTGTGCATCTATCCGTGTGACAGTTCTTGTTTCTCTAGGATATATTCTAAGGAGCAGGAGAGCTGGATTGTATGGTACTTCTATTTCTTGCCTTTTAAGGAAGCGCCAAATCAATTTCCAAAGTGGTTGTACCATTTTACATTCCCACCAACAGTGTATAAGTGTTCCAGTCTCTCCACAACTTCTCCAGCATTTGTTATTTTGTGTTTTTTGGATTAATGCTAGCCTTGTTGGGGTGAGATGATATCTCATTGTAGTTTTGATCTGCATTTCTCTAATGGCTAATGATTGTGAACATTTCTTCATGTGTCTGTTAGCTGCCTGAATATCTTCTTTGGAAAAGTACCTGTTCATATCCTTTGCCGATTTTTTAATTGGGTTGTCTGTCTTTTTGTTGTTGAGGTTTTGCAGTTTTTTAGAAATTAGATGCTGATCAGATTTGTCATAGCCAAAAATTTTTTCTTAGTCTGTAGGTTGTCTTTTTACTCTTTTGGTGAAATCTTTTGATGGGCATAAGTGTTTGATTTTTAGGAGCTCCCATTTATCTAGTCTCTTTTCTGGTGCTTGTGCGTTGTTACTTATGATTCATATTGTGTTTATGCCATGTATTAGGGCTCCTAGCATTGTCCCTATTTTTTCTTCCATGATCTTTATCGTTTTCAATTTTATATTTAAGTCTCATCCAGTTTGAGTTAGTTTTTGTGCATGGAGTGAGGTATGGGTCTTGTTTCAGTTTTTTGCAGATAGATATCCAGTCATGCCAGCACCGTTTGTTAAAGAGACTTTCTTCTCCCCGATTAACAGACTTTGG
Source organism: Dugong dugon (assembly GCA_030035585.1). NCBI lineage: Eukaryota > Metazoa > Chordata > Mammalia > Sirenia > Dugongidae > Dugong > Dugong dugon. The sequence goes on along the minus strand of CM057460.1, from coordinate 77,011,358 downwards.
GCCTTTGTCAAGTATCAGCTGCTCATAGATGGATGAATTTATATCTGGATTCTCAATTCTGTTCCATTGTTCTATGTATCTGTTGTTGTACCACACCAGGCTGTTTTGACTACCATGGCAGTATAATAGGTTATAAAATCTGGTAGTGTGAGGCCTCCCACTTTGTTCCTCTTCTTGAGTAATGCTTTACTTATCCAGGGCCTCTTCCCTTTCCATATGAAGTTGGTGATTTGTTTTGACATCTCATTAAAAAATGCCACTGGAATTTGGATTGGAATTGCATTGTATCTGTAGATCACTTTGGATAGAATTGACATTTTCACAATGTGGAGTCTTCCTATCCATGAGTAAGGGATGTTTTTCCACTTATGCAGGTCTCTTTTGGTTTCTTGCAGTAGTGTCTTATAGTTTTCATTGTATAGATATTTTACGTCTCTGTTTAGTTTCATTCCTATGTATTTTATCTTCTTGAGGGCTATTGTAAATGGTAATGATTTGGTGATTTCTTCTTTGAAGTTCTCTTTGTTGGTGTAAAGGAATCCAACTGATTTTTGTATGTTTATCTTGTATTCTGAAACTTTGCTGAAATCTTCCATTAGTTCCAATAGTTTTCTTGTGGAATCTTTGGGGTTTTCTGTGTATAAGATCATATCATCTGAAAATAGAGATACTTTGACTTCTTACTTCCCAATTTGGATGCCCTTTATTTCTTTTTCTAGCCTAATTGCTCTAGCTAGGACCTTAAGCACAATATTGAATAAGAGTGGTGATGAGGTCATCCTTGTCTGGTTTCCATTCTCAGGGGGAATGCTTTCAAAGTCTCTCCATTTAGGATGATGTTGGCTGTTGGCTTTGTATAAATGCCCTTAATTATACTGAGGAATTTCCTTCTATTCCTATTTTGTTGAGAGTTTTTATCATGAATGGGTATTGGACTTTGTCAAATGCATTTTCTGCATTGATTGATAAGATCATATGGTTCTTGTCTTTTGTTTTATTTATGTGATGGATTACATGGATTGTTTTCCTAATGTTGAACTATCCCTGCATACCTGGTATAAATCCCACTTGGTCATGGTGAATTATTTTTTTGATATATTGCTGAATTCTATTGGCTAGAATTTTGTTGAGGATTTTTGCATCAGTATTCATGAGGGCTATTGGTCTGTAATTTTCTTTTTTTGTGGTGTCTTTACCTGGTTTTGGTCTCAGGGTTATGCTGGCTTCATAGAATGAGTATGGGAGTATTCTATCCTTTTCTATGCTCTGAAATACCTTTAGTAGTAGTGGTGTTAACTCTTCTCTGAAAGTTTGGTAGAATTCTCCAGTGAAGCCATCTGGGCCAGGACTTTTTTCTGTTGGGAGTTTTTAAATTACCTTTTCAATCTCTTTTTATAGGTTTATTTAGTTGTTCAACCTCTGTTTGTGTTAGTTTAGGTAGGTAGTGAGTTTCTAAAAAATTTTCCATTTCCTCTAGCTTTTGAAATTTGTCAGAGTACAATTTTTCATAGTAATCTGTTATGATTCTTTTAATTTCAGTTGGGTCTGTTGTGATATCACCCATCTCATTTCTTATACAGTTATCTGCTTCCTCTCCCGTTTTTCTTTTGTCAGTTTGGCTAGTGGTTTATCAATTTAGTTGATCTTTTCAAAGAACCAGCTTTTGGTCTTGTTAACTCTTTTAATTGTTTTTCTGTTCTCTATTTCATTTAATTCTGCTCTAATTCTTATTATTTCCTTTCTTCTGGTGCCTGAGGGCTTCTTTTCCTGCTCTCTTTCTACTTGTTCCAGTTGTAGGGTTAATGTTTTGATTATGGCCCTTTCTTCTTTTTGGATGTGTGCATTTTTTGGTATAAACTGACCTCTGAGCTCTGCTTTTGCTGTGTCCCAAAGGTTCTGGTAGGATGTGTTTTCATTCTCATTTGATTCTATGAATTTCTTTATTCCATCCTAATTTCCTCTGTAACCCAGTAGTTTTTGAGCAAGGTGTTGTTTGGTTTCCACGTGTTTGATTTTTTTCCCTTGCTTTTTCTGTTGTTGATTTCTACTTTTATGGCTTTATGGTCAGAAAAGATGCTTTGTAATACTTCGATGCTTTGGATTTTGTTAAGGCTTGCTTTATGGCCTAGTACGTGGTCTGTTCTGGAGAGTGTTCCATGTGCGTTGGAAAAGAAAGTATACTTGGCTGCTCTTGGGTGGAGTGTTCAGTATATGTCTATGAGATCAAGTTGGTTGATTGTAGCATTTAGCTGTTCCGTGTCTTTGTTGAGCTTCTTTCTGGATGTTCTGTCCTTCACTGAAAGTGGTGTGTTGAAGTCTCCTACTACTCTTGTGGAGCTGTCTATCTCTCTTTTCAGTGCTGTTAGAGTTTGTTTTATGTATTTTGGAGCCCTGTTGTTGGGTGCGTAAATATTTATTATAGTTATGTCCTCCTGGTGTATTGACCCTTTAATTATTATATAGTGTCCTTCCTTATCCTTTGTGGTAGATTTTACTTTAAAGTCTATTTTGTCAGGGATTAATATTGCCACTCCTGCTCTTTTTTGAGTGTTGTTTGCTTGATATATTTTTTTTCCATCCTTTGAATTTTAGTTTGTTTGTGTCTTTAAGTCTAATGTGTGTCTCTTGTAGGCAGCCTATAGACGGATCGTGTTCTTTTATCCAATCTGCCATTCTCTGTCTCTTTATTGATGCATTTAGTCCATTTACATTCATCATAATTATTGATATGTATGAATTTAGTGCTGTCATTTTGATGTCTTTTTGTGTGTGTTGTTCACAATTTCTTTGTTCCACTTAATTTTCTGTGCTGAGTCATTTTTCTTTATGTATTTTCTTTTCATCTTTTTCATTGTCCTTGATTTTGTGTTTGCTGAGTCTCTATGTTTTTCTAGTTTTTTCTTTTGACTTGTAGGATTGTTAGTTTCCTTTGTGGTTACCTTAATATTTACCCCTATTTTTCTAAGTTTTTACCAGTCTGTTATTTCTTTATATTGCCTTGATTTCCTCTCCATATGCAAAATCTATGTCTACATTTTTTAAGACCCTCTTTTTTGTTTTAATGTTGTCATCTTTTACATATTGACATTTGTTTCCCTATTTTCAGTGTTTTAGCTTTTATTTGCTTTTGTGACTTCCCTATCTGGGTTTATGTCTGGTTTTCTGTCCTGTATTCTAGTCTTGGATTGCTATTTGATGTTACTGATTTTCTAACTGGAGCACTCTCTTTAGTATTTCTTGTAATTTTGGTTTGGTTTTTGCAAATTCCCTAAACATCTGTTTATCTGGAAATGCCCTTATTTCGCCATCATATTTGATAGACAGTTTTGCTGGGTAATATAATTCTTGGCTTGCAGTTTTTTTCCTTCAAGACTTCGTATATGTCATCCCATTGCCTTCTTGCCTGCATGGTTTCTGCTGAGTAGTCCGAGCTTATTCTAATTGACTCTCCTTTGTAGATGACTTTCTGTTTATCCCTTGCCACTCTTAAAATTATCTCTTTATCTTTGGTTTTGGCAAGTTTGATTAATTATGTCTTGGTGACTTTCTTTTGGGATCTGCCTTATGTGGGATTCGATGAGCATCTTGCATAGATATCTTGTCATCTTTCACCGCGTCAGGGAAGTTTTCTACCAACAAATCTTCAACAATTCTCTCTGTATTTTCTGTTATCCACCCCTCCTTCTGGTACTCCAATCACTCATAGGTTATTCCTCTTGATAGAGTCCCACATAATTCTTAGAGTTTCTTCATTTTTTTAATCCTTTTATCTGATTTTTCCTCAAATAAGTTTGTGTCAAGTGCTTTATCTTCAATCTCACTAATTCCGACTTCCATTGCCTCAATTCTATTCCTAAGACTTTCTATTGAGTTGTCTAACTCTGAAATCTTATTTTTAATCTTCTGGATTTCTGATTGCTGTCTCTCTATGGATTCTTGCAGCCTGTTAAATTTGTCGTTATGGTCTTCTCTAATCTTTTTAATTTCCTGTATTGCGTTTTCTGCGTTTTGCTTAATTTCCTTCCTAATTTCTTGACGAGCTCTGTATATTTATCTTTTGTATTCTGCCTCCAGTAATACCAACAAGTTTTCCTCCCCTGGAAAATTTATAGATTCTTTATTTTGGGAGCTTGCTGAAGCCATCATGGATTGCCTCTTTATGTGATTTGATATTGACTGTTGTCTCTGAGCCATCAGTAAGTTATTATATTTATTTAGTTTATGTTTGCTTACTGTGTGCTAGCTTCTTGTTTTGTTTTGATATGCCCAAATAGGCTGCTCGTATGAGCTGGTTTGCTTATTGGCACCTTTGAAGCTCTAATGTCCTGTCACCGGGTGGTTAGATCTGTTATTAGGTATGTGAGCTCAGGAGTCTGCCCACTCCTCCTGTATGGATTCAGCTCAGGTGCCCAAGTAGATAGCCACCAAGAGTGCAGGCTCTCACTTACAGTCCTAGACAGGCATGGGTGGTTGGTGTAGGCAGAGGCATCTGGCTGCAGCAGGGGGACACACTCTGAGCCAGGCAGGGGGCTGACGGCCACCCCCGAGTGTCCAGGAGGAAGGTGTGTCCCTGTTCCCTAAAGCACGTAGGTGGGTATGTTTTGCAGCCGGACCATGAGCACCTAATGCTGTTGGCTGTAAGGACTGGGGGGCACCTCTTGTTCATGGGCCCCTATCACAGGTAGCTAGGTGGTGTGGGTGGAGCCTCCAGTCCTCAGGCCCCTGATGTGGGTAGGTGAAGACCCTGCTTAATGGGCAGAGCAGTGTCAAATGTCACGAACCTGCCACTTCACAGCTGAAACAGTTGAAGTTAGAGTTCCAGTATATACCCTGTTGTATTGCGGTAATGAGGGGCCTACACTACTGAGATGGGCGCACACAAGTCTACGCAGGCGGAAAGGCACTCAAAGTCCATGGATCCCTTATGCCTGTGCCTAGGCAAAGGAGCTGTACCTACCCTGGGTTCCTGGCTTAGAGGAGCCGGCAGTTTATTTTTTCCCCTGTTTGGTAATTTGTTCACTCTCCAAGGCAGGGAGAATGGGTCCGGGTGAGTGACGGATCCTACTTCTGGCCCAGGGGCTTGGCAATTGCTGAAGCTGGTCTGCGACCCAGTGCAGAACAGGAAGCAGGGAGGTAAATGGGACAGAGATTTTTCCTTAAGGTGAGTGTTTTTGATCCATGTGGTAGGCCATACACAATTACTCATCTTTTGCCAGATCGAGGGCTGCTTTTCACTGGTTCTGGGTGGCCATGTAGATTCTCTGGTGCTGGATCTCTCCCGTGCGGAAAACGCTCCTCCCGAGAACCACCTCTTACCTGCCTCACCGCTCACCCCCAAGCTGATCAGGCCTGAAGGGCTCAGGCTCTCGTAGGGTCAGGTTTGGCAACTCCTCGCTGCTTCCGAACTGTCTCTCCCTCCCTCACCACTCAGTCCAGTTCCTCAACTCTGCCTTTGATGTTCAGGGCTCCCAGATTGCCATATATAATCAAATCACTTGTTTTTTCAGGTCTTTGTTGTAAAAGGATCCACTGGAAGCATCTGACTACTCCACCATCTTGGCCCTGCCTCCAAGACTGTAAATCTTTATGGAAGCAGACTGCCATATAACGTCTCTTGTGGAGCAGCTGGTGGATTCGAACCACCGACCTTTCAGTTAGCAGTGAAACGCTTTAACCACTGCACCACAAGAGCTCCAGAAGGAAGGAAGAGCTAGTGCAAATCCTTAAATTAGAGATGAGAGCAACATAGCAGAGAAACAAGCTAATGGTTGGTGTGGCTAGAGCATAATAAGCCTGTATAAAAGTGAATGAAATTCATCATCTTTCCTTCCAAATTAACTTGACCTTCACACTTCTCTGATTCCATCAGCGATCATATCAAACTCCTGGTAGCTCCATCAGGAATCCTGCAGCCCCTTTGTCTTATTCCTTCTTCCACCCCCACATCTAGCTAATCCCAAAGTCTCTGCCATCAGCTCCTTCCTCTCTATCTCTACTCTTCACTTACACCAGCTCTTATTGCCTCACATTCCTGCATGAAGTTACACCAAATTTTAAAAAGAAAGAAACCATCAAAGTGATTGGAAAGAAAGATGATTTAACAGTAATTAGGGCCCAAAGGAGCCCTGGTAGCACAGTAGTTGGGAGCTTGGCTGTTAACCAAAAGGTCAGCAGTTTGAATCCACCAGCCACCCCTTGGAAACCCTATGGGGCAGTTCTACTCTGTCCTATAGGGTTGCTGAGTTGAATTGACTCGATGGCAACGGGTTTGGTTTTTGGTTTGGTTTAGGGCCGAAAAGTCTTGGTTTTATTTTCATTCCTTTTACATGGTTATTACCTAGGCAAAAAAAAAAAAAAAAAAAAAAAATCAATTTGAAATGATCAGTTTGGGACTTTGTGTTTTGTTTGGCAGCTGATTGTTTTTAAGGGCAGGAGAACTGCAGGAGAGAAGCAGACGGGGAACAGGAAGCCTCTAGGCCTCGCAAGTCTAAAAGGACAAATTGGGCATCAACTTGGGGACCTGAGCTTTCATCAAATTTTTCTGTCTGAATGGTGTGCTGTGAGTGAGGTTTAGTCAAGCAAACCAGAGTGTCTTTTATGTTCTTTTTCTTATCGTATTAGCAGTTCCTTACACTTAGTGGGCACTTGCCCTTGGTTTGTTCATTCAGCAAATATTTTATAGAGCACTGATTGAATTGTGCCCCTCCAAAATATGTGTTGTAAATCCTATCCCCTATACATGTGGAGATAATCCCATCTGGGAATAGAGTTTTCTTTGTAATGGTAATGAGGCTGTATCAGTGTGGGGTGTATCTTAAGCCAATCACTTTTGAGATATAAAAGGAGTAGTTTAGGTGCAGAAACAAGCAAGGACGAACTGGGAAAGACTGATGCTATGTTCTCACCAAAGAACTAAGGAACAGAAGCTAAAAAGAGACAAGAACCATCCCCCAGAGTCAACAGAGGAAGAAAGCCTTCCCCTGAGACTGACTCGAACTTGAAGCCTTTTATACTGTGAGAAAATAAATTTCTGTTTGTTAAAGCCACCCACTTGTGGTATTTCTGGTATAACAGCACTAGATAACCAAGACACCCACCCAAGCACTGTTCTAAGGGTTGGGAATACACCAATTAACAAAACAGACAAAATCCCTGTTCTTGGGGAGCTTACTTGGTAGTGGAACTTAAGCTTTTTAGAAATATTGGGGTAGTTCTTTCTGCCCCTTCATAAAAGGATAATCCCAGGAAAGTTACTTATTTTCTTTTTACTTCAGTTTTCTTTTATCTATCAAAATATTTTATTAAAGCCTTGGTAGACCATCGATCTGACTTCAAACTCAGCTATATGACCTGGGCAAATCACTTACTCTCTCTGAGCTTTGGTTTTCTTAACTGAAAAATAGGCAAGATAATGCCTTATCAGAAATACTGTGGGTATTAAATAGACAGCATATATAAAGTACTATGTCTGGAATACAGTAAGTGCTTAACAAATGGCCACCAATATTATTACTGTATGCTATGTGCGTATTATAAAAATACATAGAATATGGTTTCTGTTCCACTAGGGTTCAATATTTACTCAGGAGGCCAGACTAAAATGAAAGAATTAACATACACAAGAGTATATAATTAAGTGGTTCAGTAAATTGTAGGGTGCTAACTATAAACACCATAGGAATTCAGAGGAGGAAAAGATGAATTTGGGCTGGAGGAAGATTGGACTTGCGCCTGGCTTTTCAGGAAAGGCATGAGGAAGGACTCAGAGGGCCCCTCCAGGCCCCAGTACTGAGGCAGGAATGAGCATTGCTTGCTTATGGTTGGTGAGAAGATAGGCTGGATGGAAAGGGTACAATCGAATCCTAACAGGCTTGGAAAGCTGGGGAATGGAATTGAGACCGGTATGTGGTACAAACGGTTAATGAGCTCAGCCGCTAACAGAAAGGTTGGAGGTTCGAGTCCACCCCGGGGGTGGCTTGGAAGAAAGGCCTAATGGTCTAGAGAGCTATTTTTGAAAAATTAGCCATTGAAAAGCCTGTGGAGCACAGTTCTACTTTGACACACATGGAGTTACCATGAGTCAGAGATGACTCGAGTGCAACTGTTTTCTTTTTTAATGTAGAGAGAGAATAGGTATCAGCCTTAAAAATTCCACTCAGGTCAATCTAGGTCAAGTGAAGGGAGGAGAGTACTCCTCTTGTCTGTCCTGAGTCCTCACTGAGATGGGAAGGCTCTGGGTGGGTAATTGGGGCTCTTAATTAGGGCTGGTGCAGGGAGATATAAGACCCTTTGACAACTCCCCACACCACTAGTGGAATTAAGGTAGCTGGCTTGTGAAAAGCACTTCAAAAATAAGCAGTTTGGTTTTTAATTTTAATTTCAAGGTATAATGTAACCTACAAGTTTTTGCCCACGAGGATGGCATATACTATTTGGTCTCCCAGTTTGGGGCAGGATGTTATGAAAATATTTGGCAGGGACATCAAGAGAATGGACACAAGGTTTTTCTGCCTTTCTCCCACCAGTCTGCCACCTTTCTCACAGAAACAAAGGTGGTAGGGGGCACGCAGGACAGTGACAGAGCTGTCTTCACTTGGTGTCCCTGGATGTCAAAAAAGGTTTGCTCTAGGCTACTAACCAAAAGATTGGTGGTTCAAATCCACTGAGCTATGCCATGGAAGAAAGACCTGGTGATGTGCTTCCCTCAAGATTGCAGCCAAGAAAACCCTATGGGGCAGTTCTACTCTGTAACACATGGGGTTACATCAACACAGTAGCAATGGGTTTGGCTTGGTTTGGGTCTGCACTTCAGTGCCAGCTTCACAATTTGGCCAGAGGATTCTGTCATCTCTGCTTTCTGCTTCCCTCCTTCATGCGCGAACTGTGTTCAGAAGACAGAGAATCAGGCAAGCTCAACAGTCAGAAGAACCCTTTCTATTTAGCCTTGTTTAAATCTAGGGGGCTCAGAGCATTTCCCAAATATTAACTCAGTAGCTTCCTTCAAAGCCTGGGTAGAGGGAAGGTCACAAATGAGATTAGACAATCCCAGAGGGTTGATTTATCATAGTGACCAGGAACCTGAGTGGAAAAGCATCAATACAGAATAATCCAATTAAGGTATCAGGGTTGGGAAATCGTGTTCCCACTTTTCAAATTAAACAGAAAAAATGAAAGCAGAAAGCAATCAGATAATCTGGCCTTGCTGAAGCCGAGGAAAAGGCCACGCAGAGAATGCAGACTCCTGAGGCTCGGGACCTTCAAGCCCTTGAACTTATCACACCAGAAGGCTGCATTAAGGACATTCATACATGGGATAACCAACTCAGTTGAATCAAGTGTTCCCTTATTTTGAAGGCAGCTATTTTTTATTTAATGTTTTTTTATAGGATATACATTCACATGGTTCAAAGTTCAAATAGTATAAAAGAGTAAATGGCAAGAATCTCCCTTCTTGCCCCAACCATCCAGTTCCTTTCTTCACAGCCACCAATGGAATCCATTTCTTAAGAATCCTTCTGTATATGTAAATATATGTGCAAATGGTAGTATATTATACTCACTGTTCTGCCACTTGCTTTTTTTGACTTAACATTTTTAGGGATATTTACATACATATAAACTATATATGGAGACCTGGTGGCATATTGGTTAAGAGCTCGGCTGCTAACCAAAAGGTCGGCAGTTCGAATCCACCAGCGGCCTCTTGGAAACCCTATGGGACAGTTCTACTCTGTCCTATAGGGTTGCTATGAGTCAGAATCAACTTGATGGTAACAGATTTGGTTGTTTGGTTAAACTATACACACATGCATGTGCAGACACACATGGAAGTGCACACACACACGATTTATTTAGTGAGTCCTCTATTGATGGACATTTACATTGTTTACAATCTTTTGCTATCACAAATAATTCTGTGCTGAATAAATAACATTGTACATTTGTCATTTTGCACGCATGAGTGTATCTCTAGGGTAAATTCTTAGAAGTGGGATTGCTTCATCAGGTATTCATTTGTCAAGAACGGACATGGGGAGGCCAGGGTAGAAAGGAGAGTGCTGACACATTGTGAGGACTGCAACCAATGTCACAAAACAATTTGTGTATAAATTTTTGAATGAAAAACTAATCTGCGCTGTATACTCTCACCTAAATCACAATAAAAATTTTTAAAAATGTTAATTTGTCAAAATGTGAGATTATGATAGATATTGCCAAATTGCCTTTCATTGGGGTTGCACTCATTTCTACTCCACCAGCAATGTGCGAGGGCTTGTTTCTCTACACCTTTGCTTACGTGGTGAATCACTCACTCATTATCAATATTTTTAATCTAAGCAGCTCAAACTTTAAAGCATTGTAAAGTATGCCATAAACCCAGTGAAAATAACACTCTTATTCTTTCTCTTTCTCTTTCCTCTTGGGCGATTTTCAGGCCTTCTGCATCTCTGGCTGAAGACTGATTCATGTTTCAGGTTGGTACTGAGGTGTGGAGCATTTCACCTGGGTCATCTATGCAAAGGGAGCAGGTCGACAGTGAGTGAATGCTCTTACCATCCAACGGCTGTTCTGTGACCTGCATAAAATGACTCGGTGGTTTGCATACAGCGCCTCCCAAGCAGGTGTTCACCACACAAAACTCTCTCGACAATCAGCCCTAATTGGCCACCTCCTTAATCTGACCAGGAAAGGTAACCCCCAGCCTGCTGGCCCTTCCTCTGGGCCAGGGGCCAGCTCTGCCATCACAGTGGCCTGAAACCCTCTGGGAAAGTCTACACAGTTGCAGCCTGGCTGGGCTCTTGCTGGGGTAAAGCTCACCACCCTTAGTGCCTAATCTTTGATGAACACTGGCTTCTCATTAAAAGCCATTTCAGAGAGAGGCACTTGGAGTTTCGTCAGTTGTCTTGACAACCGTTGATCAACTTGCCATTCAGTATTGTTGTGAATCTGGACATGAGAATGAGGGAGGGGGGCTGAGACCTTGAAGATCCTGTCCAGCTGTGTGCATAGTAGTTACTTATTAGGTCTTCCTCAACTCTACCAGGTGTAAGTATGCCCATTTTAAAATTGAGATTCAAGCAAGGTGAAGTAATTTGCTCCAGACCACAGAGCTAACAGGTGGAAGGGGTACAGGTTTTAAAGTTGGTGCTGAGTCCACACCACCACATGGTCTTCCTGTTCCAGTCTTGCTCACACTGTCTCCTGCCTGTAGCGCCCTCTACTTCCCACGCCCATCCTACCCAGTCCATTAGGAGGCCTGGACCAGTCTGGCAGAGAAGCTGTTGACTCAGGCCAACTCCAGGTTCCCTGTCTTGGGCTTGGGTGAATCCTGGGGAGCTTTTGGAGCAGCTGGAAGTAGAGGGAGGCAAGGGGCCAGGACTACACAGTGTTAATAGAATGTTAGAGGTCCCTCTGTCTGGACTGCCGTTTCCCCTGCACCCCGGTCCCCTGGCCCTGACTCCTCCCACTCACCGTTGAAGAGTTGATGACCTCTCTTTGCCCCGGGTCAAGCCCTCCTCTGTGCAACCACTTTCAACACATTGAATTATAAAACCAGTTTCCTTGCCAGTCTGCACAGCTAGGGAGCTTCTTCTTCTTTTTTAAATAATATTTTATTGTGTTTTAGGTGAAAGTTTACACAACCAATTAGCTTTCCCTTTAACAATGTTTATCGGATAAGTATGTGGCAGTCTGCTTTTGTGAAAATTTACAGCCTTGGAAACCCTGTAGGGCAGTTCTACTCTGTCCCATAGGGTCACTATAAGTCTGCATCAACTCGGTGGTGGGTTTGGTTTAACAATTTTTACACAAATTGTTCTGTGCCATTGGTTACAATTTTTACAATGTGTCTAACATTCTCATTAGTTTCATTCTGTTTATTCTGTTTCCATTGATCCAGCTTCCCTTCCGCTCCTTGCCTCCTCATCTTTGCTTTTGGGTGAAAGTTGACCGTTTGGTCTCATACAGTTAATTGTTTAAGGGAGCACATTACTCACAGTCATATTGTTTACTTTATAAGCCAATTATTATCTGGCTGAAAGGTGACCTGCAGAAATAACTTCAATTCCAAGTTCAAAGGGTATCTTAGGGCAATAATCTCAAGGTTTCTCTAGTCTCCATTGGTCCAGTAGGTCTGGCTTTTTTTAAGAATTTGGGTTTTGTTCTACATTTTTCTCCCATTCTATCTTGGATCTTCTATTGTGTCATAATAGTTGGTAGTAGTAGCCGGGCACCATCTAGTTCTTCTGGTCTCAGGTTAGAAGAGACTGTGGTTTGTGTGGGCTATTAGTCCAGTGGACTAGCTTCTTCTTTGAGCCTTTGATTTCCTTCATTCTCTTTTGCTCTATATGAGTAGAGACCACTAGTTATATCTTAAACAGCCATTCACAAGCTTTTAAGACCCCAGACACTCCTCACCAAACTAGGATGTAGAACATTATCTTTGTGAACTATGTTATGCCCGTTGACTAAGTTGTCTCTAGAGCTATGGTTCGAAGCCTTTTGACCCAGTAAACCAATACCGTGAGTTGTTTGGATGTGTCTAGGAAGCCTCTGTAACTGTGCCCCCTTTGTGCTTTGTTATATATGTGGATATAATATATGTGGATATATATGCAGCACACAAAAATGTGTACACACACTTTCTACAGATACACCTTGTCTTAGTTATCTAGTGCTACTATAACAGAAATACCACAAGTGGATGGCTTTAACAAACATAAATTTATTTTCTCACAATCTAGTAGGCTAGAAGTTCAAATTCAGGGCATTAGCTCCAGGGGAAGCATTTCCGTCTGTTTTGGCTCTGGAGTAAAGGTCCTTGTCACCAATCTTCCCCTGGACTGAGAGCTTCTCCATGCAGGAACTCTAAGCCCAAAAGATGCGCTCTGCTCCTGGGGCTGCTTTCTTGGTGGTATGAGGTCCCCATGTCTCTGTACTCACTTCTCTCTTTTATATTTCAAAAGAGATTGGTTTAAGACACAATCTAATCTTGTAGATTGAGTCCTGCCTCATTAACATAACTGCCACTAATCCTGTCTCATTGACATCGTAGAGATAGGATTTATAGCACGTAGGAAAATCACGTCAGATGACAAAATGGTAGATAATCATACAATACTGGGAATCATGGCCTAGCCAAATTAATACACATATTTTTGGGGGATACAATTTAATCCATGACACACCTATACATGCATGTGCATTTACTTGCATATGCCTTCCTATACACATATATGCATCCATATCTATCTGTGTAACTACACGTTTTTTTTTTTGGTTGTTTTCATTGTTGTTGCAAAATTGTATATGTTGTAGCATTTACTGAAATTGTCCTTTTTTCGTGTATACTTCTTAGTGTCTTTATTTACCTTGGTCAGGTTGTGCTGACTTCACCCATATTTGGGATTGCCTTTCCCATCACCAAAAGTAACACGTGTCTACTATCCAGAAAGTGATTCCCCCTCTCTCTCCTCCCATCCCTGGTAACCATCAAAGAACTTTCCTTTCTGTGTTCATGTCTATTTTTGACTTTTTATAATAGTGTGAACATTCAATAATTGTCTTTTTGTGATTGACTTATTTCACTCAGCATAATGCCTTCCAGGGAGCCCTGGTGGTGCAGTGGTTAAGAGCTCCACTGCTAATCAAAAGGTCAGCCGTTCAAATCCAGCAGCCCTCCTTGGAAACCCAATGGGGCACTCCTGCTCGGTCCTGTAGAGTGCCTATGAGTTGGAATTAACTCGACAGCAACAAGTTTGAGTTTTTTTTTTTTTTAATGCCCTCTAGATTCATCCATGTTATAAGATGTTTCACAGACTCCTCATCATTCTTTATAGTTGCATAGTATTCCATTGTGTGTATGTACCACAATTTGTCTATCTGTTCATCCGTTGATGGGCACTTAGGTTGTTTCCATCATTTTACTATTGTGAAAAGTGCTGCAGTGAACATAGGTGTGCATGTATCTATTCATGTTGCTGCTCTTATATCTCTAGGATATATACCTAGGACTGGGATTGCTAGGCTAGGGAGCTTCTTGAGGGTAATATCTGATGTTGTTTGACACTCACCTTTGCAGACCCAGCTCCTCACTCGGAATAGACATGTATTAAGGCTTGTTGGACTCCCCAGGTGATGCAAACTGTTAAGTGCTCAACTACTAGGTAAAAGGTTGGCAGTTCAAACCCACCCAGAGGTGCCTTGGAAAACAGGCCTTGTGATCTGCTTCTGAAAGGCCACAGCCTTGAAATCCCTATGGAGCAGTTCTACTCTATACACAGGGGATCTCCATGAATTGGAATCAACTCAATGGCAACGAAAAACAACAACAAAACTTGTTGACCTGAACTGAAATCTCTCGCTGATCAGCAGTACATGGACAAAAGCCTGAATCAAAGATGAAGCCAAAAGATCAAGGAGGAGGTGAAAAGCAGAGGTGGCAGATCCAGGACTTTTGCTGTGGGTGTGGGAAAAGACACCTGAGGCTCTCCTTCAGAGTGGTGGCCCCACATTTATGGGTGGTCAGGCCCACTTCTCCTAAGAAATTTGTTCAGCCTGTTTCAATCCCACAGGTCTCTTTTTTTTTTTTCATATCCAATGTACTTTCCCTGAACACCCTTGCACATGGCCTTGCCCTTACTGGATGTAACTTTTGATGTGTATCTTATCTCTACTAGTAATAATAGCTAACCCTCACATAGCACAGTCTATGTGTCAGGCACTGTCCTAAGCCTTGATATATGTTCAATCAATTAATCCTTACAATGACTCTGTGTGGAAGGTACTATTATTATACTCTTATATGGAAGAGGAAATTGAGATACACAAAAGTTTAAGTAATGAAATAAACTATTCTGTGCAAACCAAACCTGGTGACATTCCATGTGGAGTAAATAAGAACTATGAACTATGGTTTAAAATTTTAAAAAGTGTGCATCAGGGTTATATTCTTTACCATACTTTTTCAGTTTGTATGCTGAGCAAATAATCTGAGCAAATAAGCTGAACAAAATCTTACAGCAGAACTATATGAGGAGGAATGCAGCACCAGGACTGAAGGAAGCCTAACAACCTGAAATATGCAGATGACACAACCTTGCTTGCTGAAAGTGAAGAGGACTTGAAGCACTTACTGATGAAGATCAAAGACTGCAGCCTTCAGTATGGATGACACCTCAAAATAAAGAAAACAAAAATCCTCACAACTGGACCAAAAAGCAACATCATGATAAATGGGGGAAAGACTGAAGTTGTCAAGGATTTTATTTTACTTGGATCCACAGTCAACACCCATGGAAGCAGCAGTCCAGAAATGAAATGACATATTGCAATGGGCCAATCTGCTGCAAAAGACCTCTTTAAAGTGTAAAAAGCAAAGATGTCACTTTGAAGACTAAAGTGCGCCTGACTAAGCCATGATATTTTCAATCGCCTCATATGCATGTGAAAGCTGGGCAACGAAAAGGAAGACTGAAGAAGAAACGATGCCTTTGAATTTTGGTGTTGGTGAAGAATACTGAATATACCATGGAACTGCCAGAAGAACAAACAAATCTGTCTTGGAAGAAGTACAGCCAGAGTACTCCTTATAAGCGAGGATGATGAGACCGCGTCTCACATACTTTGGACATGTTATCAGGAGGGACCAGTTCCTGGAGAAGGATATCTTGCTTGATAAAGTAGAGGGTCAGTGAAAAAGAGGAAGACCCTCAATGAGATGGACTGACACAGTGACTGCAACAATGGACTCGAACAGCACGATTGTGAGGATGGTGCAGGACCAGGCAGTGTTCTGTTGTACATAGGTTCCTATGGGTTAGAATCGATTCAATGGCACCTAACAACAGTGGATTTCATGGCCAAGGTTGCCTTTGGGCATAGATCACAATTTAGAGATCTTCTTCTGATAGTCTTCCCCTTTCTGCAGACTTAGGCCGATTTAGGTCCCTGGGTGGCACAAACAATTTGCTCTCGGCTACTAACCTAATAAGAGCTACAGCTGCTAACCAAAAGATTGGCAGTTGAAATCCACCAGCCACTCCTTGGAAACTCTATGGGGCAGTTCTACTCTGTCCTGTAGGGTTGCTATGAGTTGGAATTGACTCAACGGCCATGGGTTTGGTTTTGGTTTGCTAACCTAAAGGTTGGCAGTTTCAACCTACCCAGCAGCACTGCGGACGGAAGGCATGGGGATCTGCTTCCACAAAGATTATAGCAAAGAAACCCCTGTGGAGAGCAGGTCTACTCTGAAGCACGTTTTGTCACCGTGAATCAGAGTTGACTTGATGACACCATGTTTACTTTGGTTTAGTGAGGAGAGAACAACAGGCTCTTTTCTCAAAGTACCCGTGTGCTTGTTCATCAGTAATGACATGGTAAAAGCCATGTCAGCTGGAGTTTCATTAACCCGAAAGCCCTTGAATCAGGCTCTTCCATTATCACCTTCAGTCTGGGAAGTGGACCCCAGGAGCTGAGGATGACAGAGCAGGTGGGTTTTATGGGGCTGAGGGTGTCCTGAGGTTGTGGGAGACCTTGGAGTTACTATTCCCCTGCCATAAATGGGGTGCAGGAAGTGAATCTTTAGCTTCACAGACAAGTGGGGATTTACACAGTAAATTACTGCCCTTTCATTCACTTATAGTTCTTAGAAGGGAAAGGAAGATTGATAATTTTTTTTTTAAATGGCCTTCCTAGGCCAACATGAAATAACCCATTGCCTCGAGTCGATTCTGACTCATAGCGATCCTACAGGACAGAGTAGAACTGCCCCATAGGGTTTCCAAAGCTGTAATCTTTACAGAAGCCAACTGCCATATCTTTCTCCCATGGAGTGGCTGGTGGGTTCGAACGGCGGACCTTTTGGTTGGCAACTGAGTGCTTAACACTGTGCCATCAGAGCTACTTAACATGAATTAAGTCTTGGTTGGTTAACAAGAATTTCTGACCAGCTCATTCCCCCAAGGCGTAGCATGTCAGAGCTTTTCCTCTACAGGGTAGGCATTGGGTTTTGATTTGCATTAAGCATAGAGCTGGTACTGGGAGTGGGTTTGTTCTCATCTGGAAGTAGATGGTTTCCTTCTACTGTTATGAAGGCAAACCAGCCCAGAACATCACATTGGTGCCAAGGTTCCCAACTAGCCCTCATGCTGGGCCTTGGCACAGTCACTCCTGCATTGCCACCCCCCCTTGAAGTCAACCCCCATTGATTGATGCCAGGTTCCAAGTAAAGGCAGCTGCTTCTCATTATGTCACTGCATGGACCTCCTGCAGGTTGGCTAGCTGGGGAAAGAAACGCCTAGCCTACCGGTGTGGGCTGCTCAGGTTTTCATACTGATTTGCAGAGGTTCCCACTGATCTGAATGTCATAGCTGGTCTGGTATTCAAAGTTTAAATTCCTTGATTCAGGTCAACTATTTTGTGCAAACCAAACCTGAAGGCAGTCTGCACAGAATGCATAAGTATGGACTATGATCGTAAAATGACATGTCAGATCTTCAGACAAAGAAATCAGAACCAGCATATTTGCCGTGGTCACCCACGAGGTCAATGCTGACTTTTTTTTTCGGTTCAGAACATTTTGGAATCCCTCTTTGGAAGGCCAGAAGTTAGAGAACCTTCTTTTGCAGGTCTTGAGTGGTTTGCAAAGATTTATTTTTTGAAAGTTGGATTTAATTTTTAGAAACTGTCAAAAATAATTCAGAGCCAAATCTGATGAATCAGGCCAGTAATCAAGTTGGATGATACCATTTGGGACTTGGCTCAAAAGGCATAATTACCAACTAATGTATCTAATTGTCCTTCTGTACTAGCCCTGAAGACCTCCTAAAACATAAGAAAGCTGTTTTAGGCCATCACGGATTCCCAAAGTACTGGTAGCAACTTTGAAGGGCCCGCATTTACTTGGCTAAATAGGTTGTGCATTTTTTATCAAATCAATCCTGTTGCTTGAAACCATACACATTTATGTAAAAACTCCTCCTCCTCTTAAATAACCATGTGATTTTGTTGGCATAAAAGCTTATTAACTAGCACTGTTCCCCCTGTGTTTACCATAGGCCATTAATTTATTTCAATAGTCATACCATTGCTCCTGTGTTTTCCTTGGCAGCAGGCCAGTTCCTGAATGTACTTGGAGCCAAGGAGCAAGTACTTTATCATAACAAGGGGCCGGGATGATTGTTGAGAAAAGCAGAGGGAGGTCGCATCTGTACTGATGTGCAGGGCCAGCTGAGTCGCGGAAGGGAGGCCAGAACTTGCTTCTTTTCTGACCAGTGTAGTCTTGCAGGGAAGGACATCCTGTGCTTTTCAACCACAAAGGTCGGCAGTTCGAATCCATGAGCCACTCCTTGAAACCCTACGGAGCAGTTCTGCTCTGTCCTATGGGGTCGCTGTGAGTTGTAATGGACTCGACGGCAACCGCTTTGGTTTGGTTTGGTTAAACCAGCTTGGAGGAGGCTTGGTGGCGCAGTGGTTAAGTGCTCGGCTGCTAACCAAAAGGTGGTGGTTTGAACCCACCCGTCCACTCCTCAGGAGAATGACGTGGCTATCTGCTCCGGTAAAGATTACAGCCTATAACAACCTAAGGGGCAGTTCTACTCTGTCAGGTGGGGTCGCTATGAGTAGGAATCAACTCGATAAGTCACAACAACAATAACAAAAGGAGGGAAAGATCTGACAGCGGCGATAAGGAGAAGGTGCCACGAGGGAGGCAGCGTTTGAGACGCAGCAGGCAGAAGGTGGTGTGGGCGGGGCGGCTGGCCCCCCGGCTGGCACCATGTCTGTGGCCACCCACCCTTCCAAGGGCCAACCTGCCAGCCCAGCACTGACAGCGGCTGGTTTTGCATTTGGGATTACAGCATTAGGTGAGAAGTTAATCACAAACATGAATCAGCCTTGTTTTTCCCTTCTAGGCTCGGCTCCGAGCTCTGCGGGGGAGTGGGCAGGGTTCTGCGCTGTATGTACAGGAAGTCATACTGGGGGGAAACATGAAGCCAGCCATTTCTCACCAGGTCCAAGCTGTTACCTGCATCTTGAGATTACGGAGGAATTTATCATGTTACATAGGAGAAGAACCCCCTCAGCGTGGCAGGCAGGAAGAAGAAAAGTCTCATGGGACAACTGGCTTATTTGGTTCCACCCTGGCTGTGACCACTGGGCGGTTTTTTATTCCAGGATCACTCTCCTCCTCCCCCGGCCTCTGCAACCCCTCCTGGACCAAACAGCACCTAGGTCAGAAACCCCCTCCCTCCCACTTTTTAAATAATCTTTAACTTAAAGGAATTGCTTATCATCTAGCAATTTATTTAAAATAATTAATCATATGAACATTTATTAATGTAATTTTTTTACCGTGAAAAAATTCTTCAGTTACTCGTGTGTTCACTGATTCAATACAATTTTTTTTTTTTTTTTGCAATAACTCTCCCTTCTCCTGTCCCTCCCCCAGTCCCACTAATTTACTTTTGTCTCTATATTATTGTTGTTGTTAGCTGCCATTAAGTTGGCTCCCCACTCATGGCGACCCCTGGCACAATGGGATCACACCATTGTGATCCACAGGGTTTTCACTAGCTGATTTTTTGGCAGTAGATCACCAGGCCTTTCTCTCTAGTCTGTCTTAGTCTAGAAGCTCTGCCAAAGCGCTTTAAGCATCACGGCAACACACAAGCGTCCACTGACCGGTGAGTAGAGGCTTCCCTATATACTTGTCTATTTTAGATATTTCATGTAAGTGGATCATATAACATTTATCCTTTTGTGACTGGCTTATTTCACGCAGCATAATGTTTTCAAGGTTGATCCATGGTGCAGCAGGTATCAGAACTTCATTTCTCTTTATGGCTGAGGAATATTCCATTGTATGTGTGCACCACATTTTATTTATCCGTTCATCTGTTGGTGGACAGTTGAGATGTTTCTACCTTTTGGCTATTGCGAATAGTGCCTCTATGAACAATGGTGTACCAGCATCTGTTTGAATCCTTACTTTCAAGTCTTTTGGCAGAAACCCCTTTTACTAAATTTTTTGCTCTCCTTTCTCCCAGCCCTGGACAGCCAGCTTATACAGAAAACCCACTTCTTGTCCAAACCAGCAGGGCTGGGTTAGGACCTGCAGTTCTGCCAAAAACTCTTCCCTTCCCAACCCTCTTCTGGAATGTCCCACACTCTCAGTTACTCTTACGTTCCCTTACATTCTTATTACTTCAGCTCTAGAGTGTCCCATTTATCACTTAATATTTGTCAGGTGGGTGTTGCTTGCAAAGATCAGTGACGGTGCCTGTCTTCCTTCCTCTGCAGCCCCCCTTGCCCTCTGTTTTCAGGTTTGATACATGCTGTCCCTCTGTCTTGATGCTGACCTGACCGGGCAGCCATTTATTGAATGCTATGCTTGGCTCAGAGTCACGCCATCACAAAATATTTTCCTCCCTTCTGAATTCTCTTTGCAAAATCCTCACTTGCAAGCAGTTCCTTATAAAGAAAAGGCTTCAGTGTCATCAGAAGAAACCAAACCTCACCAGATCTTAGTAAATCTCAGTAGGTAGCCAGTAGTACAAAGTGTTTCATTTCTTTCTTTCGTTCCTTTTTTTTAGAGCATTAAAGTTACAACATGCAACTAATTAATCAGAAAACTTTAGTGACTTGGACTTCATAGGTCATTGCACAAGCCTATGAATGTTCAAGAAATTCCATTTAACTCTGGGTTTGAATGCCACATTTATTTATGTAGCAAATGGAGTCTGATTTTTTTTTTCCTTCTGTTCCAAGAAAGTTTCATCTGTGAAACAGGCGCTAGGGAGTGCTAGAACCAACAGGGTTTCTTACTGTTAACATTTAAAGCAAGTCCATCCTGTTGCTGGCGTCAAAACAAAAGTGGACTCTGGCAATTTGATCCAGGAAGAGAGAACTCAGCAAGGGAGTGTGATGGTTCAGATGACAGGGAGTGGGAGAGGACAGAGGGGGGATGAAAAGAGACATCGGAGGAGCTGTTTTCCCTTCCAGAGGAGTAGAGCCGCCGCAGGGAAGGGCCAAGATAAGATGCACGACCAGACACCAGTGTGTGTCCTCTCAACCTGGACAGATACACGCCAGACGTTAGACACACACGATGCCCCTCAAAGTCAAGATCACTTGTTATTAACAAAGCCTGTACTCACCTCTGGGCAAAAGGAAATGGAAGATCCCACACAGACACACAACGTGTACGCGTTCACCTGGGACATAAATAAACGAGCATGCTGTCCAGAGCTGTCACCTCTATCTGTAACCAGGCCACAGGGGTTTTCTCCCGGGCCTCTCCTGATGTCTTTCAAAGCTAATTGTTTTCTCAGACCTCTGTCTTTACTTTCAACAAAATCCAACTTATTAACAGACTGCAGCTCAGCCAGGACTTGTCAGGGGTTGAGGCTGGCATCCCTTAGTAGGAGAAAGGGAAGCAGAGCGAGTGAGTGAGGAGACAGGGATCAGTCTGTGGGGACAAGGGTGAAGGGTAGGGGTAAGCTGGGGTACAAGAACTAGCACTTTTGAAAAATCTTTGTGCCTCAGGGAGCTTAAGGCCAACCTAAGGAACCAAATTCTCAAAAAGTCTTCATGGAAGCCAACAGCCTTGTGCTGTGCTTATCTCTGCCTCTGGCACTAGGTTTAACGGTCTAGGGAGCACCTCATAATGATGGTGGACAGGGGAGGTTCAACAGCTACAAGAGTTTCTAGCTTGCACGCCACACTTGAAAACAGGCCCCTGGAAACTTGAGGTCATGCTAAATTCTTCAAAGACTCTGTGGCTTGACAAACTTCCAACCAAAATTCTTATGTCTGCCCACCTGAAGTCCCCAGGAGGGTCACCTGAATAAAGTACTGCTCAGGTGCAGCGGTTTTACACTGTTCAACAGTTGATGAATTCCAATTCAGCTGCAACTGTCTTTCAACGTAAGTGAAGAGATGTCTGGAAATATATAAAATTTCCCTCATATCAATTCAAGTGAAAGAAGCTAATCCTTTAATTACTAAGGATGAGTTTAAAAATGCTAATGGACGTTTTCATTCAGAAAACAAAGAAAACTTTCATGAATTTTTCAATCAGTTGTTCCCACTTATGCACCAATCATTTCAATCCCACTCATATACCAAGGATATGTTCTAGTTCTTCAGACACAAAACATGTATTTAAGTAGCTCTCTCTCTTTTTTTTTTTAATTGTGCTTTAGATGAAGGTTTACAGAGCAAATTAGTTTCTCATTAAACAATTAATACACATATCGTTTTGTGACACTGGTTGCCAACCCCGTAGCATGTCAAGACTCTCCCCTTCTCTGCCTTGGGTTCCCCATTTCCATTTGTCCAGCTTCCCTGTCCCCTCCTGCCTTCTCGTCCTTGCCCCTGGGCTGGTGTGCCTATTTAGTCTCATACACATGGTTGAGCTACGTGTATTATTGTTTGTTTTATGGGCCTATCTAATCTTTGGCTGAAGGGTGAACCTCAGGAGCGACTTCAGCACTGAGTTAAAAGGGTAGCTGGGGGCCATAATCTCACGGTTTCTCTAATCTCTGTCAGACTGGTAAGTCTGGTCTTTTTTCGTGAGTTTGAGTTTTGTTCTGCATTTTTCTCCAGTTCTGTCCAGGACCCTCTATTGTGATCCCTGTCAGAATAGTTGGTGGTGGTAGCTGGGCACCATTTAGTTGTGTTAGACTCAGTCTGGTGGAGGCTGTGGTAGTTGTGGTCCATTAGTCCTTTGGACTTATCTTTCCCTTGTCTTTTTGGTTTTCTTTACTATCTCTTGCTCCAGATGGGGTGGGACCAGTGGAATATCTTAGATGGCCGCTCACAAGCTTTTAAGACCCCAGACAAATAGCCCTCATTTAAAGTGAACAAGATACACAGAGGCTGTCCCTAGATGGTGCAAATAGTTAAACATTTGGCTGCTAACAAAAAGGTTGGTGGTTCGAACCCACCCAGAGGTGCCTTGAAAGAAAGGCCTGATGATCTGCTTCTGAAAGGTCACAGCCATGAAAACCCTATGAAATGCAGTTCTACTCTGGAACACAGGGGGTCACCATGAGTTGGAATCGACTTTATGGAAACTCATAGGTAGGTAGGTAGGTACACAGAACCCCTTATTTGAAAGTGGTGTACGGAGCCATCATGTCCTGCAGACTCCTGTTCAGGGAGCTGAACGACATATATTGTATTCCTCCCAGAAAATTCCTTAAATATGATTATTCAAAATATTTCCTTGCTCTATCAATTTAAAGATGAAATAGTATATACCAGTTTACCTCAGATGAGAGCTCCTTATACATACGTATAGGGACTTTGTTTTTATAATGCTGTCTCCACCTCCTCACACAACGCCTGACACATAGCAGTCACGCAGCAAAAACTTGCTGGACGAATGAATGAATGACTGTGTGAAGGATGAGAAAATGGGTCAAGTGAAAAATGGGAAAATAATTTGGAGATGACTGAAAATCCATTGAAGCAATTTCTACTTCCTCTCAATCCTTAGTGGTTAAAGGACTCATTTTACATTTGAATCAAGGATTCTAAATTCTTAATTCCACCGTCTACTTTTAACATCGTGTTTATATATTCTTTCCGATTTTTTTTCTATTTATATGTATTTTTTCTCTCTCCCATTTTGTAGAGATGGAATAGAATGGTACATCTTAACTAGTGAGCTGCCCTGTTCTTAGCAGTACATCATAAACATCTTTCTCCAACCTCAACAGATACCATTTTGGCCTTCGATTCTCGTGACAGTGGATTCCACGGGCAGACATAAGATCACACGTGATGAAGTGTGGAATGCTAGGAGAATGGGAAACCCTGGGGACATCTGCATTTAAGGGACAGGCAGAGGAAGAGGGACCTGGGAGAGACTGGAAAGTGAGCCAAAAAGATGAGGGAAAAGCATGGAGTCAAATCACAGAAGGAAGGAAGGAGAGTGTTCAAGGAGGAGGGAGTGGCCAATGTCTCAAATGCTGCTGAGAGGTTCCAGAAGTCAAAGGCTGGGAGGTGGAACGTAATTTAGTGAGCGGGAAAGTACTCACTTTATACTTTACTATTGCCTCAATTTCCTCATGCTGAAAAATAAGAGATTCTTGTGTTGTCTACCAGTTAAGCAGGTGCACTGAGTTAAAGTGATGGTGTGATATTTGTGTTTTAAAAGTGTATTGGTTAGGATTGCCTTTAGCTGCATTCTTAAGAGAAACCCAACTACAAAGTCTTAACCAAATGGGTTTTATTTTGCTCCACTAAGAAGAAATTTTGAGGTAGGAAGTCCAGGACTGTAGCAACTGCTCCAGGTAGCCGTCAAGGACTCATGCCCCTTTTAGCTTCTTATGCTAGCATTCTTAGTATGAAGATTTCCTCCTCATGGTTGCAAGATGGGTGCTGTATGTCCAGCCATCGTGCTCATATTCCAAGCAGGAAGAAATTAGAGAAGGGGGCATGCAGAATTCCCATATTATCTGAGTTTTTCCATTTGCATCAGAAGCCCCACTTGGTAGACTTTGCTTCCATGTCCTTGTCCAGAACTGGGCGACATGACTGTTCCCATCTATAGGAAAGTCTGGGGATATAAGTATTTTCACTAAGCACATTGCCAATCACTTTTTCTGGCAAGGAAGAAGGAGAGAAATGATACTGAGGAAGCAACCGGCAATGCGTTCTGCAGGGTGATTATGTGAGAAAGGTTAGGCTTGAACATAACAGCATGCAGACTTTTTAGATTTATTAGTTTTATTTGCGAGAGACAAAAATATTTAAGCAATCTATTTGATTCTAATTCTAACAGGAAGTAAAGAATAAATCAAAATCAGTCCTTGGCCAGTTTTCCTCATAAACTGGGGCAGTTGGAGGGATCAGTGTCAGCTAAACCTCTGTGTTCCAGCCCTTTCAGTTTTACTGACAGGACCCTCATATTTTTTTTATTAAATTCCACCTTGCAAAAATAGTTGGAAAAATCCAAGTTCAGCAAGTTGCTAGGAGGCCTGAGGGGCCTTATTGGGTGAGCCGTTTGGGGCCTGTATGACTGAATTTCTCTCTCACGATGACAGACACGCCTGAAAACTATTTAATCTCCAAAGTTCCATGGAGTGGGGCAGAGTTTCAGCAATAAGCAAACAGAGGGGGATGCCCCCATCACCAGGCCACGGCAGCTTCTGCGAGGAGCTGCTGCCAGTTCTCTGAGGTAAAAAGAGAAGCCAGACTGCTGAGGTAGAGAAAAGGTTTAGCGACCTTTCTTCATTAAGCGGTAACCTGCTACAGTGGGTCCATTTTCTCCAAGAAGTCTCTGCCCTCGCCCTGTGAAGGCTTTCTCCCCATGGTGCTGGTCTCGAAACAGCGTGCTACTTGGGATAAGGATCTGTGAGATGCAGCATGCAGTATTTGAAGCAATCCATGAATGCCAGGATAGATTTGCTTTCTCTCCAAGCCCCCGCCATTTCTCTGCCTCCATCTTCCCGCCCCCCACATCGCTAGAATAATATCTTTGTTAGCTAAATGTGAGCGCATGCCAGAAGCAGTTCATCTAAATGAGCAAGTACTTTCTGGGAATAGGCTTGATGAAAGAAATGCTAAGCAAAGCTCAGTAAGTGTGCCAAACCCCAGCTGCTGAAAGGAAAACCGTATTATTTTAAGAGGACTGTGTGTGCCAGCCCGTGGTCAGACATCAGGAAGAGGCCGAGGCGCTTAGCGGGATCTTCATTCCCACCCAGCTCTCCCTGCCCAGCACCCTCCAACTGAGGAGAGATGGCTCTGGGGAAATTCCATCCTGTAATTCATTTTAGCAGGATAAACACAGCTTCTGCTCTGGAAGACTCTGTCTTGAGCAAAATGTACTCATAAGCTACATGGGGGCTCGCATGTCCACGTGAAACAAAAGGAAAACCAGGATTCAGGCCACATGAGATGCAGCCGGCTCAGGTACCAAGATGTGGCCTTGGAACCTGAGTACATAACTTCACCTCTCTGAGACTTGCTCTCTCGTCTGTAAAGTGACTGTTGTTGTGCTTTGTGGAGCTAGAACCCTTAGGGGCTGCAAAGATTTCGAAGAGTTTCCACAAACATTTGATTTAAATTTCATTTCAATTTCTTGCAACTATTTTAAAATCTCTGTCTCTTGCTATAGAGTTTAAATTATATGTATGTATGTGAAAGGGATATATTCAAATATGTTATGTGCCAAATTTTGACCCACCGAAGACTGCCAACATGTCATTGATAATGCCATGTAAACCCCTCTTTGTGGGTAACCCTTGGGCAAAAGCTGCTCCTGCCATCTGTTTAATGGAAGAGTGTCCTGAGTTTGCAAGGAAAGCTATTTAAAAAAATAAAAACAACAAAAAAATCCTGATACCATGTGCAACTACTAATCCGTCTGAAAGAGGATTTTCTCAATATTGTGCAACCAACCATTACAGAAATGAACTGAAAGCAGTGGCTGACCTGACTACTCTTATCCATCTGATTTCAATTTTAGGGGTCATCAAAAAAGCCTTATTATACTCAATGCTTAACCTGCAATTAGAAAGTGCCATCATTTTAACTTAAAAAAATATATTAATACTAATAAACAAACAAAAACCCATTGCCATCAAGTCAATTCTGACTCATGGAGACCCTAGGTGCTACAGAGTAGAACTGCTCCATAGGATTTTCTTGGCTGCAATCTTTACAAAAGCATATTGCCAAGCCTTTTTTCTGCAGTACCACTGGGTGAGTTTGAGCTGTCAACCTTTTATGTTAGTGGTCGAACACAGAGTGTGTGTTCCACGGAGGGACCTTCATTAATACTAACAGAATACTGCGTTTATGTAATTTTCAGTATAAGTCTTCTAGTGTAGTTATATTTCTAAAAATCTTGAAAAGCATTCAAGCATGTAACTACTAAGGGGACTTTTCAGCTAGAACCTTTTCAGGTTTAATGACCCTGAGTGCCTGCTATGGATCAGGAGTGGGCAGAGGAGGTTTTTATGGAGAGGGGAGGGTTAAAGCTAGCTTTCAGAAATCAAATACTGAATAAATACGTGTTCGTTGGTAGAGCCAAGTCTTGGAAGGAGATGGGGGTCAATTCTAGATTGCTGGAGATCCAGGAGTCCACAAGACAGCAAGGGCAATGGTGAGGGTGTGGGCAGAGCCAGCGCATTTGTGAGGCAATGAGCTGATCAGACTGTGGCTGCAAAGTGTTAATGGGGGAGGAGGATGTAGTGGGAGAAAAGGTCAGAAACATTGGAATAAGAGAAACTTCTAGCTGGTAAAGCTTGGTCCTTAGTCCTTGCTGCTGATTGCAGTAAGTTTCTGTTTAAGACCCAGGGCAGAGTTTCTGCCTGTTGGCCAGAAGAACCTTGTAACCTGCTGCCAGGGTATTGGATTCATCTTCCTCTGGTAACTGGGAAAAGCATGGATGCCCCCCCAACCCATCAATGCCCTTTAATTCACACAGCTGTCAGTTGAGTCAGTGGAGTCACCTGGAGAGCTTATTAAAATGCAGATTCCTGGGCTCCAGTCTCACAGATTCTGATTCAGTAGGTATAGCATGGGGCCTGGGAAAATTAATTTCTAACAAGCTCCCAAGTGAGACCAATGGTGCTAGTAGTGCTGAACAACACCAAGGATTATGGGCTTAAATGTGGATGGGACGCTTAACACATCCTCAGCATGGTACAAGGGACCAGAGAAACAGGGAGAGACGTTCCTTGGTAAACTAATGGCAAGAGAATGGCTTCCATCATGACTGACGGGTAGTGAGGGTTAAAGAGAAGCCTCAGCTCTGGATCCACAGAGGATGGAGGAGGCAAGTCCCAGGGACCCAGAGAAATAAGGTGAGATCCCAGCCTCCAACCTATACGCCATACAGTTGTCTACCCTAGAGAGCAAAATGAGGATGAAGAGCAAGGTCAGGTCAAGGGCATACACTAGTGAAATGAGCATGAAAAGTGAAGGAGAAACAAAAAGTGCTTATAGAGCATTCTCAGACAAGCTAGGGCTAACAGGCTGTGGTTATCTGAGCAGTGTGATGGGGCGCTTTCTTGAAAGTTCTGTTGTCGGGAAGAGTGTTCATGTGATGCCAAGACCCAACCTTACCCAGTGGTTGCAAACAAAGCCAGAATAATCTGAGTATTCACAGACCACTTACTCGCTCCATTTTCTTTATACTTCTCTTATTCCCACAGTCAACACCTTCCTTTGGCAAAAGAGGTGTCCCTCTGCCTCCATCCCTTGTTGAAGAAATTATCCTACAACTTAGCATGATCTCATAAACAGCTGTCATCTGTTGCTGTAGTGATCCAGGAAGAAAGGACTGGTGGTGA